>OY292517.1:10612299-11361735 GCA_958496365.1 Subacronicta megacephala | reverse complement strand
CGGTGTTAAATAAAATTATACCAACCATCCCTAAATTACCATGATCGGTATCCCTACGTTCAGTTTGGTTCCCGGCCTTCTTGTTTGGTGGGTCGATGGGAGAGTCTTTCTGTGCATTGATTTCCAGTAGTGTTCGTATTTTTTTTAGTATGAACCGTGCAATACTTACTGTTTTAATGGACGTTTTGGGTTGCTAGAAAGAGGTACTTAGTTACAACTTAATTTTTTCAACATTATTTATTCACGTATCGACACTTGAGAAAAAATTGTTGTATATGCCTATAGATACATATGGAATTCATCTTTCAGATTGCACGTACTAAATACATACCATCAAGCCTGTATTCCCCGAAGGGTAAGGCAGAGCAGAGGTGCACTACACACACCCACATTTCTATGTTTGGGTCTCATTTAATAGGAGTCAGCCTATTGCCATTAATCCAAGCACAATTTCAAAGTCCAAGCTGCTACTGCGAATTTAATAGAAAAACCCAATAATACTGCTCGACCTAGAAATTGAACCAAGGACCTCGAGCATAGCAGTTGCGCTTAGGACCATTACACCAATGAGGCAGGTGTTGCACTACTTACAAAACTTTAATAATATCAGTAATAAACTTTATACAGGATACGACGTTTTTGTATGAAAAGTAAAATTTGTAGGTACTTACCTATGGGCTGAGGTTTCATTTATTACCTGTATTTCAATATCGATTTCACTCCAGGATAAATGCTGAACAATAGTAGTTTATTAATTATTTATTGCGAGTTTTCCATAAATTCGGATGAGCATTCTGTAACTACGGATTCAATAAATACATGCAGTGCATAAGTACATGTCATAATAATTCTATTCTTAGCTAAGCAACACAACTTCATAATCACCTTATTATGCATGCCTATTTCTTTCGACGTTACCGATTTTAAAGAAGGTATCTACTTATATACTCCGCAATATACGTGTCATTCTGTCATGTACAGTCGCCGCACATCAAGTTATACAAAACAGTCAAATTTCTCCAAATGATTTTAAACCTTAAAATGTTGACTATTTACTTCAAAATCAAAGTAAATTTGACATTTTGTGGTAACCTGATGTATTGGCGACCGTATCTATGCATTGTCCTTGTCTTCCGTGGTAAAAAGAGGTGTCGATCAATCAAAATCACACCTACAATGCAAAAAACTACGCATTACTAGCGGAATAGTAAACACACATTCAGGTGGAACAAACTCGTGCGCAAAAAATATTATTCAACTTTCTATTCATATTACCTATCCTAAACATTAGATGCCTGCCTCGTTGGTCTAGTGGTCCCAATCGCGACTGCTACGCTAGAGGTCTTGGGTTGGATCCCCAGGTCGAGCAGTGTTATTGAGTTTTTCTATGAAATTCTCAGTAGCAGCTCGGAGTCTGGATTTGTGCCCGGTGAATGGCAATAGGCTCGCCCCCTATTACTTGGGACCCAAACATACCGGCGAACTGTGGGTGTACATTAAGTGCACCTCTGCCTAACCCTTCGGGGAATACAGGCGTGATGGTATGTTAAACATTAGATGATTGGAGAATAATTATTCATATTAGCAATTAATTATATTACTATTCCAGAAACACCAGCGTAAATCAAACTGCGATAGGCAGTGAGTTGCAGCACTTGCAGCCTTGTAGCGATTGCTTGATGTCATACAATGCATATCATTTTGCCGCGACATAAATAACAGGGCACGACAGTTGTGTTGAGCCCCGGACGGGTACAACAGCAATTACAACTGTAATTCTGCAAAGTTATACAATAGTTGTCAAGCATTTCTCGACAGAATATCAGCATGTTTTTATCGGAGATATGTATTTGAATGTATTTGAATTTAATTTTGTTTTAAGGAATTTTTCTTCAAGTCATTTCATAACATTCTAAGACAGATATTGATAGAATGCGCAGAAATGGAGCCGAGAACAGTTTATATTGAGCCCTTGGTACAAGGTTGCCGATATGCTACGAATTTTCCAAGTTTATTCTACCCTTGTTACAGAGCTCCGGTGCGCTACGAATTTTTAAAAGTCATTGTGCCCTGCTACGCGACGCTACGCATTTTCAAACAATAACTATTTTCTCGAGTGCTACAGTACCTACGCTACGACTTTGGCAACAACTTCGTGCCTCTGCTACGAAGAATTTTCCTAGAATTTCGTTCTACCGCTGCTACGAGATGCTACGAATTTTGAAACCACGGAAGAGATAATCTTCTTTATCTCTTCCGTGTTTGAAACATTAACTTGGTATCGTTTTTTCGATAAAAGATTCAATCTGGTTATTTCCGAAAACAACTAGATTTGACTCGTTGTATTTACCTAAATATACAACAACTTTAATAAAAAAAACGGTATTTCTATCATTTTACAATAACTTATTACATAAATGCATAACACTTAAAAGGCAGTCGTAGAACGAATCTTGAAGCTGATAATGCCGATTCATCGTTGAAAATTACAGCAACAGAACATTATGTACATATAAGCAGCTAATTATATATTATATAGACTGCCTCATTAGTCTAGTGGTCCTAAGCGCGACTGCTACGCTAGAGGTCCTGGGTTCGATCCCCAGGTCGAGCAAAGTGTTATTGGGTTTTTCTATGAAATTCCCAGTAGCAGCTCGGAGTCTGGACTTGTGCCCTGTTAATGGCAATAGGCTCACCCCCTATTTCATGGGACCTAAACATACCGGCGAAATGTGGGTGTACATTAGTACACCTCTGCCTAACCCTTCGGGGAATACAGGCGTGATGGTATGTTATGCTATGTTATATATTATATAGCAAAGTGAGTTTTGACCAAATAGAGAAACACTGAAAGTTATCTTTATGCAACAATGAGACACTAAGGTGAACTTCAAATTTGAACTCTAATGACTCGTGATAAGGAAGTGTAAATACTTAGATGGAAAGTTGACATAAGCTTTTGCCATCACTGAGGCTTATAAACCAAGAAAACCCAGGTTGCAGGTAACTTCTGTATCTGAGAACAAATAAGCTAAATAGTGAGGTTAAAATTATATATTCGAACGCCTAACAAGGTTGCAATGGCAAAATGTTGAATATTAAGTTCTGAGCAATCTTTTATTATTTATTATTATGATATTGCTCACAAGAAACAATCTCGTATTACCTAGTTATTTTAGTAAAGGAAAAATTCCACTACGTTCAGGACTCGAACCTGCGTCTTCTGGTTAAATACACTAGACTCTATGACCTATTAGGCAATCTTAGCTTAGCATATATTTCAGCAATCTATCATAACTTGATAGAGGGTATATTGGTAAACTAGGGATGTCCCCTTACAGTCGTCGGTGGTTTTTGTGGGTCAGAATCCCACACTCACCGGTCTAATCCCCAAAGGCCAGTCGCCAAATGAAGGTTTCCCTCCTTAAAACTGGTATAGGTGTTGGTCTCTTCTACCAAAACTCTAATACCAAAATGTCTATCACAACTTTCAAGCACTTTCCAGCGACCTACATATTGGATAGTTGATCGATTTTTAACGTACTAAGTTTTCAGGCCTGTTAGTAGATACCAGGTCATTCAATTTCAGATTTTTAGACTTGATTAAACAATTGTGGATCTACTTCTCCGTTTGGAGGCGCGGGGCTTATTCTCGCACGGAGCCAGTATTTGGTACCTAAGTTATATTTGTTTATAGAAAATACTCACTATACAAATAGGGAATAAGGAAAGGTTTAGGGTAGAAGTCACCAAATAACAGCTGCTGACTGACTGACTGACTGCCGACTTTACATTTGTGTGCTGTAGAAATTATTTCATTTTTTCACATTAAGTAATATTGATACATATCTACTTTACTTTTATTATTTTCATTACAATACATTTTTATACTCAGTTTAAAAAAGGTTTATTTAGTTTTATTTCTTAAATTGGTATTTTTAACCGACTTTAGAAATTTCGAAAAGGAGGAGGTTATTACGTTCGTCTGTATATATTTTTTTATATGTATGTTCACCGATTTCTCCGTCAATTACGAACCGATTATGAAAATTATTTTTTTGTTTGAAAGGATATACTCTCGAGGTTGTCCCATTGTCAGCAAATTAGTATCTGATGATGGGATCCTGGAGACATCGATTGAGGGAACTCTTCAAATAATATAGGAAAACCTATAATATTTTTGTTTTTTTTTTAAGTAACTCGTTTTCTCTCGAAAAGCATTATTTGGTCGTGTTTTTTTGTTTTGTTTAAATGGGTATACCTAGGTACTCCCCAGGTCATCCTATTGCCATCAGGTCAGGATCTGATGATGGGATCCTGGATAAATCGAGGGAAATCTTTAAATATTGTATTCGTACTAGGAGTCTCGTGAATCTGCCCTAGGGAAGTTTTATTTGGTGAAGTGAAACTGATGATGAAGACCACCGCGGCACCGCAACTCCTCAGTGATAGGTATTTTTGATTACTTTAATATAGTTGCATTTTACGCTCGTCATAATGCATATGGTGAAGTACCAGGAGAACTCCTCAATAGGAACGTCCCTGCATTGGGAAAAGCAATATTTTGTAAAATTTAAGGCAATTAGCGGTTGACATTAGGTTATTGTAACTGAGGTAAATTAAAAACCAACCCACTGGAAAACGAGAAAATATATGACATTTTTTTTATTTCAAAGTGTACCTATGCTACTGACGAGGTCTCATTCAAATTTTTTGAAGATGTGATCACCAAAAATGTTTAAATAAAATATTTTTTAATAAAAAAGTAAAACCGCCTTTTAAAATAATAAAAATAATGTTAGGTATGTGTTAAATACTTTCGGAAGTCGGTGGCTTTTAATTTGAGTGGATCTTTTGATTCCGCCACCGACTTCCGAAACAGTTTTACACATACCTACCTAACATTATTTTAAATATTTTATACTTAATCTTGTTTTCCTATCGAAAAAAACGTGTAGCCAAAGTCCCATGATAAAAGACTATTGCACCTTACACGGCAAGAGGTAGGTACGGCGGGCAGGTATAAACTAAAAAAAAATTTAGAAGTAGTAGTGCCTGCTGACATATCTACATGCTAGCATGAATGGTTCGGCACGACCGGGGAAGTACTACCCTCCCAAAGAATATTGACGTCAAGTAGCAGTAGGTACATGTATCTATAGGTACCTACTGCTACGTTTCGTACAGCCTTGCCTTGCAGCCTTTACCTTGGCTCGGCATCGCATCTGCAACTCCTTTGGTATTTGTAAATGTCTATGCACTCACCCGCTCGTTTGCAGAGTAATTCTATAGAAAAGAAAACTGTTTGTAAATGCAAGTTTGACAACTTTTGTGTTTGTCACAACTTTGTCAGACAGACATGGCGACACTATTCAGGATTCGTAGGATCATCCTTGCAAAAAGTCAATCATTTATACGTAGCGCTAATATGAAATGGGCTTTATTTGATACGATTGATTAAGGCCACATTAAGGCAAATCGGCTCACCTTGGGTGGCAAATTCAATTCTTTTTTGATTTTGCGAGATATACCTACGTCTATAGCAAATTCTAGGAATGTGGAGTTCTAAAGCATTCGATATTTAAGCAAAAGTTTTAGAACTAAGGCTGTCTGGCATTTAAATAGTAGGTAGGTACATAGGTAGTGTATTTTAAAAACATTCTATGCAAATCGATTGCTATCAAAATGCACATAGGCCCGACTTCTCTCACGATGTAGTTGAGGCCCAGAGCGTTCTATTACTTTGGCTCTCGGAGTCACGCAATCCCGCCATTTCGCAGTTATTAGATCGATACGCTCAAATCACCGCTCTCTACGATTCACTTCGCGATTTATATCAGAATCTATTCTAGGAGTTTATCGCTAAGTAGCTCGTATCACGCAAATCTAGGTAATTTCAGGATGGACAACAGCTCTGTAAACGTTGCAATAATGAGGGCGATAAGATTGAAAGTTGGTGCTAAAGACAGTACCTATGTTGTATGCGTACAGTTGCAGAATTGCATTATCATAAAACAATGTTAAAGAAGGCAGGAAAAATGTGTTTGCATAAACACTACTTAAGGCACGAAATTCATTGTTTTCTTAGTTTTTCGCATTTTTTTCGGATTTATCAGATTCTAGGTACCTATATACATGGCAGTAGAAATTGCGACACACATATTTTGTTAAGGCCCAACCTGAACAAAATATGTGACCTTTAGTACTTTACATTACATGTAGAACTGATTTCGAAAAACAATATATTTTAGCATCACAATTTACTATTTTAATTAAAATCTACAATAAGAATCTATAAAAATATTTAGTACTTTTGTATTCATAAAATGTGGTTTTTATTCAGAAAAGCTGAGCATTGAGCACAAAAATTTCTTCATTATTTCACATGCTTGCATGAAACGTAACGTTTTTTAGCATTGACATGACATTTGATTATTTGACTGCTGACTCATGATTGACACATTGACAACGCACGAGAATGCGAAGTGGGCAAGTGCCGCAATCGGCTCAATTGCTACAAAAAAAGTACCTAAAGATTTTAATATTATTAATATTATTTAAGGGATGTGAGACGAGATGCCAGCGTGCCGTTGGGCAGTGCCAGGGCTAGATAAATATTTAAAAATGAAAAAAAAGCACCGTGGTGAAAATTGGTCGGCGGCAGAGAAGGTTTGTAAAAATTATCATGCAGTAGAAATATTATTTATATTTCAATGTGAATAACTCGAGATATTAAAAAATTCTAGGAGATCTTCATTAACATAATGAAGCACTCCGTACGCATCATCGAATGTAAAAACACTGACTCCAACTCGAATAAGAGAAAGCAAGCAGAGTGGTGTAAAGTTCAGAAAAAGTAAGTACCCAAGCAATTCTTGAATTATTCAATGTTTGTAGGTTGAAAGAATCTTTATTCTCAATTGAACATTACAGTTCACTTATTGCATGAGAAGTTAATAATTTAGCAAAAAAAATCATGTTGGAGCTAATGAGAATGCATGCAGAGTATGACATACAATATTTAAAAAAAACAAAAACATAACAAGACGAAACAATATTCACATCATAGACCTATTTGATTACATCATAGATTGTTAGCCTTCAATTTGTACTTATTAATAATCAATAACAGGTGGGTACATCTCACTACAGAATTGGCCAATAATCATCAAGGTACCCTCAGAAAGCTTGTATTATTTTTCTAACAGAGTTGAAGTATGGTTGAGGAATGTAAACAAGCGTTGTGTGTGTGATGCTTGAGTATAGACAGTATAGTCAGGGAGACCTCGCCTCGAAACTACGCCTAACGGTGTACAACACACATATGTATTAGTTAACTATGTCTTATCCTGTCAGTCGAGCTTTCGGTACCTCGATAGCTCGACTGACAAGATAAGGCGTAGTTTCGGTATATGTGTGTGCGTGTAATTGTGTGTTGTACACCGTTAGGCGTAGTTTTAACCAGCCTCGCTTCTTTGTTCACAAAGTTCCATCTTAACTTTTTATTTGATCTGAGCGTTTGTCATCCTATTATTTAACAACTAGTACAAGATACATTTTCGACAATACCTACCACAGGTTTGAAGAACTAACTGGAAAATTAAGAGATGTGGCTCAGCTGAAAGGTTTTTGGAAAAGAAAAAGAATGGTTGCAAAAAAAAACGTGTTCCAACACAGAAGAGCACTTAAGGCTATTGGTGGTGTTGAGAGAAAACTTTATCCATCACAAGAAGACCAGAAAATTATGGAGATGTGTTCTACTGAATTAGTTACAGAGGAGAATGAGCAAGATAGTGATGGCATTTTCTACAAAAATGTATGAATGGTATGCCCAACAGTGGGACACAATTATACAGGTTGCAATTGCATTCTGTTGAAGCATTAATAATTATATGCACATCTCTTTACAGAAAATCATACATAAAAATAACATTGTTGATTCGGACTGCTCTCTTGGTCTGTCTAAACCTACACAGATTGATGATCAGTCTCAACAAGAGGACAGAACACATATATTAGATATTAAAGTAAGTCTCTAGTAGTGGGAATAAATAAAAGTCTTTGTGCAATTGTTTCTCTAGCATTTATGGTACATTTGGTTAGTGCCATTTCTCATATCCTTAGACATAACTACTTCCTTATGGTCAGGTTTTTATTTTTGGTTATTATGTACTTGCGATTTAGAAAGCACTTTAATAATATGTACTTTGTCATATTTACTATAATAGTCAGTCCGGTATACTTCTTAGTAAATCATTCACTTACAGGATAAAGCACAAGAGGGAGAAAATAATAATTCATTTTCTGAAGAAATTGTTGGTGAAAATGTGCATAATAGTGAGGTAATATATTGATGGTCCTTAGTACATAAAGACATGCCAAAAATTCAACTCTTTGCTGTGCACAACTGGTTCCTGTTTACACTGTTTTTTTAGTGGTTCAATTATAAGCAATAATTTAAAAAAATGTTATTTTAGACAAGTCTTTATGTACGTAGGGACCATGGATATATTTGTTTTCATCTATGAAACTAAATTTTTGCCGTTAAGATAGCCCACCTGGTTGAAAGTAATTACTGATACAACTTGCAGCAATTGTTAGCCCTCTCAATGAAACCAACTCGAATTCCAAAATACATTAGCACTACATACATATAGACATCATTCGAAAAAACACACAGGAATTGATTTTTCTTTGATTACATTTTATTTGAGAGGTATATTATTGCAAATGCAAAATTTTCTTATTTATTACTTATAATAATATAAGTATAATCGTATTTAAGGTGGCCATTAAAAGAGCTTCCTCCACTTCGAATTTGGACAGGGAGTTAAAAAATGAAAAATTTAAAATGAAGATCGGCGATCAAGTAACTATGAGCACCCCCCATAAACCCAACAAAACAATAATCGAAAAAACAAGAAACTGCAGCAAAATTGAGTATGTATTCCCTTGATTATTTTTTCAATCCTTGGTGTGGTTTTTGTTAAGGTTACCACAGCAAATTGTCTGTGATACTAAGTATGATATTTATTGCATGGATCTCAAATTGCACTCTGTAAGTTGACTGGAATAGCTGAATAATAGAAATTACTTTATTCAACAATCTCATTTAAGTCGTCTGTCGTTTAAGAGTCACTGTTATCTTTTTCAGAAATAGTCACAAACCTACATTATTGGAATCCAACGTCGAAATAAAAGATAAGACATTCAAGCTGCTGGAAGAAGAGTATGCATTAAAACTCCAATATCAGAGGCAAGAATTGCGCCACCAAGAGCTGAGACACAAGTTAGAATTAGAAATTTTATTACTAGAAAAAGAGAAAAAGGAGTGTGAATTAAAATTAATAAAGAAGTAATTTCTATATCGCAATTTTATTTTATTTTACAATTTTGTTATCATTTTTTAATTAATTTAAAATGGTTTTGTATGAAGTTCTTTCTTTGTAAACATAGTCACTTAGTCTCCTCCTACTTTTTACGTCTATATCTTGATGTGAGTTCAGTCAATAGTCCCAATCACAGTAGGGAATGTCGAAATGGATCTATAATTCCTGGAATGAAAATAAAAAAAAAATGCTTTATTTGCCAAACCTTCTGCGACATTTATGCAGGTCTTGCTTACAACTTAATGGGAAAATCCGTGCAAGTCAGCAGTATCATCTTGTATCTGAAAAAATAAGTAGGTAAATTATATCGGTATTACATGGGACCCAAACATACCGGCGAACTGTGGGTGTACAATAACTACACCTCTGCCTAACCCTTCGGGGAATACAGGCGTGATGGTATGTATGTACTATAATGGTAGGTAGGTACATATTCTACTCTATAAATTGAAATGGCAAAGCCATGGTAGGTATACTTTGTATTATAATAACAAGTCGTGCTTACCTGATGATGGGCCGAGCAACGTAAGGCACATGCAACTTGTAATTTGGCAACTAATTTATTCACCACGAGAATCACACGGAAAGTCTACTTTTACCAGATCCACAATAAAAAAGAATACCATTATAATATTCAAATAGGTTAACTCGTGCACAATGTACCTACTACATATATCTCTATAATTATTCAATAAATTCTAAATTTTCCAAATCGTTAGAATCAATTGAATCAATTGAATTGTGGATATCATAATCCACAATTGCAATAAATTAAAATACATTAACCGCTGTCAAAATTTAAACACGTAACTAAAGAATTTTAACCTTTAACCTTAGGCGAGTCTTTATTTGCTAAAATTCATTCAAATTGCGATATTATTATATCTAGCTTTAGGTAAAATTACAAGAACAAAATATGATTCAAATGATGTATTCTTATTTACTTAGTTTACATATTATATTACTGTGTACTTGAGCGCAACAATAGCTAATAAATATACACAAAATACTATAAACATATTAGATAACAACAATGTTTCACAAATATCAAAATAATACTTAATACGTCACTTTTAATATGACATGGAATGCTAAACAACTAAACGTATATGAAGACGAATTTAAGACAAACTTATCACAACAATGAAGTGGCAATTTACAAGATTACTATTCACTGAACAATGAGCTTTAACACTTAAAAATAAAACAGATAATTCAATGTAATAAATGATTCACCTAGATAGTGTAAGTACAGCTATACATTGTATGAGGCCAATATCATTATGTACAATAATATTATTTATAAATATTATGCAGAACAAATTGAGTACTTATGTGCATACATAGTATACATAAAACTAATAAAATCGATTACTGTGACGCTAAGCGCAATATATCTTAAAAATATTTGAAGAAATAATAAAAAATAACACGTATATGAGTACCCTTGCCCGATAGCTAAGAAATCTGAATGTTGCGAAGGTTTACGCCCGCGACTTGTCCGATTTGATAAACTTGTCGAGATCGGCGTCGCTGGCAGGGTCCACTTGGGACAGTTGCCGGAAGCTCTCGTCGTCCACGAAGCAGATCTCATGACCGTCGGGGTCGGCAAGAATGATCACTCTTACCGTCGCCTTGCCTGGTGTGTCCAGAGATATCAGCGGAGTCAATATGGTGCCCTTCGCCGCTTGAACCTTTTGGTCGATGATTGGCTGCTCGTCGAAGGGGCACGAGAACGCAATGCGACCGTATGCTTTCGCCCGATTTACTGGCTCACCTGAAAATAAAATAATTATACATAAATACAATAACTTTGGACTGTAGGTGTACAGTGGGTTATAGCTGTTACCTGACCCACTTAGATGCCGCCGGCCCACTTAGGGTGGGTCAGGTAACAGCTATAACCCACTGTACATAATGACACCTCTGCCGAACCCTTGGCGTGATTGTATGTTATGTCTCTCTCTATTTGTGTAATATCGTGTTTTCAACCTTAAATGCATGGAACTTGTGTTACAAAACTGTTCAGAGATCTCGAATTTGATATTTTTGTTTATTATTCTACAGTTATCTATACTAATATAATAAAGCTGAAGATTTTGTTTGTTTGAACGCATTAATCTACTGGAACTTTGTTTGATAAATCTTTTTGCCTTTGATAGTCCAATTCTCGAGCAAGTTTCTAGCCTATTTAACAACACGCTACGGTCCTTGGAAGCAAGGCAAAGCGGGTGAAACCATAGCTATTTTTGTATAATCTGTAAAAAATATGTAATATGTGTGACACAAATATGTATGTAACAATGGTTGTTGTTTGTTTTATGTGACGTGGAGAGAGCGACATAAAATTAAAAACCCGCTCATTGGGATTGACTAAGGAACCCTACAAAGCGTATGTATTGATATCTGCTTTAATGCTTTTTATCACTAAATAAATTTAAACGAATAACCGCTATTAGCAAAGATACCGTTTGCTACATTGTAAACGATTGCAGAAGTACTCTACATTGATTAGATTTCCCTACTTGAATGTCAATTACTTGCCATGTGTAATGTATTATCAATCTTAGTGTGTATCACGCACATGTGTACCAAATTGTTTATCATTTTCTAATCTTTTTCCTTTGTAAGGAGAGTATGTTAGCTATTGTCACATGTCTGCCATGCCTTGAGATAGTGCAGCATCTTGAATAGGTTTATGGCTGTAGGTTTTATTGACAGTAAGTCTTGAACATAACTTTCCACTGATAACTAGTATGTATGCAGATAGTGTCAATCTGACGTGTCGCGTAAGGAACACACGGATTGGGCATGATAAAATATACTTTCTACGTAATTGTTATATGAAATTTCATGTAATTTAGTCAAACATTTACAATTATCCCTGTGTTCTCGAATGAGAAAGCAGAGTAATGTTGCTGTACAAACAGCTGCAGGTTCCGAATACCTGAGGTAATTTAATTCTATGCAAGCGCAATGTTAATTCAAACTTACGTCTTATAAAACCTAATATCACTTAGCCAGCCTATCGTATTGATTACGACGTAACAAAGACATTGGTTAGTATTTTTATTAGTGATTTGGTCAATGTCGATAACAACAGCGCCCAACGATCCCGCGGATAGACAGATTGATCTTATCAGTTGTATGCAAAAACATTAATCATACTTAAAACAAGCAGTTTCCAATATTATTATTCACGCCTTTTGTTCCGCTTTATTATTCTAAGAAAACACGTACCTTTCAGAGATAATAGTTTCTAAAGAAATACATAAACAACATACAGAGTACTTACCAATATCGACTAACTCCAGTTTAGCTTGGTTGTCTCCAAATCCAAGTGTGACAGTCTTAGTGGTTTTCTCATAGATATTGAGACCCAGCAACCCATTCCAGTAGGCGATGGACTTCTCCAGATTAGAACTGGCGAGCGACACCTTGACTACTGGATCTGTAAATGTTTTTTTTTGTTAGCTACAAATGACAAGTTTAGGAATAAACAACCTTAAGTTTATTCCACACTAGCCGTTGCCCGTGGTTTTACTCATGTCCTAAACGGATTTTCTTACTATAACTTGGCTCCTAGTTCATGTCAACATGAACCAAATTTTTAGTTAAATCTCCCGCAAGACAATTACGTATTAGTTTTTGCATGATGGGTGTAAAAACATACAAACTGACAGAAAAAGTTTTTGTTTTGGCTTTTGCTGCTCTACATAGACCCCATATAAGATTTTCTTAAATATCCATAATTGTCATACATCGGCCTGTTACGTACTGATAGATTAGTTACCATTATGACTTAAAACAGTCCCATAATTAACATTTTCTAAAATCGGCTTTGTCTTCATTTGAGATATTTATTGTTTGACTTTTTGTATGTACCAGGATTTAATTATTAAATCATATCGGTACCTAAATATAGGATCTATTAATGTATATTTACGTAGATTTGAGTGTGTGTAACTTGTTATATGGTATATGCCTAGGTGAAAACATTGGAACCTGAATTTAATTTATTATTTTCAGGGCACATTCTTGATTAAATGAGACCATAGTATTAGTTGTTTTAATATTTATTTGGAACTTAGAAAAACAAGTTCCAAAAATGGCATCGGCATAATGATATTACTAACACAAGCACATATCAGTGTTGATTATGTAGTATGGCTTAAATATGTTAAATATCCCAACATTATTGTATGTGAAGTACCTTATAATAATCACTTAAATGAAAAAAAATTGAATAATTCCTTACGATATGTTTGTGCCAAATTTAATTGTCTATTTGTAAGTATGGGATATAGTCAGTTTGTACCTTGGAAAAACAATGATTTTACTGTCAATATTTGTAGATACTTACTGAAAGAAATATTGCGTATTGAATATAAAACTAAATTTGTAAAATATATTGAACAAAACCGAATATTGCCAAAACTAAAAATTGACCAATCGACACAAACGTATAATTCACATAACATTGCTGTATTTCCAAACATTGATCGATCTACTCAAACTTCGCACGTTACTGATAACATAATTAACTCTGACATCTCTGTATCTTTAGATGCTAAGACAACAACCAATAGTAATAACTTTTTTCGTGTATAACTACATCCATATCTTTCACCAAAACATTAATGGCTTGATTAGTAAGTCGGACCTGCTTACTCTGCACATTGAAGAACAAGAGAACGAAGGCCGAAATATTGACGTATTATGTATTACAGAACATAATATGATGTGTAGTGACTATTTACTATTATCTATTCCCAATTATAAGCTGGCTACATTCTCAATGCGAAATTCGAGGAATGGCGGTTCTTGCATTCTTATCAATCATTTGCATGAATACCAAGCTATTGATATAAATAAGTTCTGCGTGCCTCATATTATTGAGTGCTGTTCAGTAGAATTAATAGTTCATAAATTAGTAGTGATCTGTATATATAGACCGCCAAAAAGCAATATGCAGAATTTGGAAATATTTTTTGATAACTTCAATAGTATTTTACGTCAGTTTAATCACAAAAAAATTGTGATTTGTGGTGATTTTAATATAGACACATTGGTTAATACAAAAATAACTAATGAATTCCATAATCTCCTATTAAACTTTAATTTGAAAATAGGTATTCGTCAGCCCACACGCTTAGCTAGTAGTAAATGTATAGATAATATTATTCATAACATTGTAGGTAGTACGTGCGAGGTACTTGATCTCGCATTATCTGACCATACCGCCCAAATAATAAAATGTCCAGTAAAAAAAACGTATACTATTAAACATTGGTATGCTATAAAACGAGACTATTCCCCAGAAAACATAAAAAAATTTTTGGACATTGCTTCCAACCTCAGTTTTAGTGATGTATATGAATACCAAAAGCCTGAGGAAGCTTTCAGCTGTTTCTATGACCTATTTAAGGTCTTCTACGATCTCTGTTTCCCACTAAAAAAAACTAAAATCACACTACGTAAAAAACCAAGATGGATATCTAAGGGGATAAGGTTGAGCAGCAAACGCAAAAGAGAGATACTATGGCAATACCGGCGTGCCCCCACTGCCAAAAATAAACAATTGTTGAAGCTATATACCACTCGTCTCAAAAAGATCATAACCTTAACCCAAAAGTCCCAAAACGATAACTACATAAATACGGCTAAAAATACTTCTAAAGCTTCTTGGAATATTATAAATAATAACAAGACAAATTATCCAAATGACAGAATACCTTCTACAATAGTAATAAATGACAAAAGAGTAAATGACCCTCAGCTAATTGCAGAAGCTTTCAATGATTACTATATTGATGAAATTAAGCCGACAAATCATAATGTATCTCCCTCTTATACAAATATTAATATAAACCCTAACTCAATATTTATCCCTCCCACAACACCCTCTGATATCGTAACTATAATACACTCCCTGAATAATACTACTAGCCATGGATATGATGGAATTGTTACTGGTATTGTTAAGCAAGTAGCACGTTCAATAGCACCCGTTATAAGTTATGTCATAAATCTTTGCATTGAACATGGTCACTTTCCTGAAAAATTAAAAATCACAATAATTAAACCAATTCACAAAAGGGATGATAAAAAATGTTTAGGTAATTATAGACCTATTGCACTTATTCCGATTTTTTCTAAAATAATTGAAAAGGTAATATATAGTACACTTTACTCCTTTTTCGATAAATATGATCTCATGGCTAAGGAACAATATGGTTTCAGGAAACACAGATCTATAAATATGGCAATATATGAAGTAATGAATAAAGTAATCAGTAATGTTGACGTTAAGACTCCAGTAGTGGCACTTCTCATGGATATGTCTAAAGCTTTCGACCACGTAGATCATAATTATTTACTCCTAAACAAGCTGGAGCGCTACGGCATTAGAGGAAATGCCTTAAAACTTCTAAAGTCGTACTTGTCAAATCGCACTCAAATGACATCTATTGATAGGCTGTGTACAATTTCTACAGTAGAAAAAACATACATGTCTCAACCAAGAAAAACTACTTATGGAGTCCCCCAAGGTAGCATACTTGGCCCTTTATTGTTTAATATGTACATAAACGACATGCCTATGTTTACCAAAAATCAAATGGTCTTGTTTGCCGACGACAGTACTATTCTTTTCTCAGGAAACGACATTGATAGGCTCGAAAATGATATAAACGAAGATCTTAAAAATATAATAAATTGGTTAATTAATAATAATTTAAAAATAAATCTCAAAAAAAATAAAATAATGACGTTTAATCAGCGAACTAATAAACCAAAATTAAATATACAATATGAAAATACAGTTATCTCTGAATGTGATAACACTAAATTCCTGGGTCTTTATTTAGATAGTCATCTGACGTGGAAACATCATATCTATTCCCTTTCTAAGAAACTCAATCAATTTGCTTATGCCCTATACAAGCTATCAAAAACAGTAAACCGTTGTACTGTCCTCATATCCTACAATGCTTATGTGGCATCAAACTTAAGGTATGGCATAATCTACTGGGGTAATTCCACTGAGAGGGACGTTGTCTTTAAGGCTCAGAAAAAGTGTATACGATCATTCTGTAAGTTGGATTCAACCGATAGTTGCGTGCCAATGTTTAAAAGTTATAACTTACTGACTTTCCCATCCATGTACATTTATGAAATGGGCGTATTTGTTCGAAGTAATTTTCATTTATTTGAGAAGTTACGTTCTCGGCGTCATCAAAGTACCATTCGCAATGCTCCCCATAACACAACACTTTTTGGTAAGAGTGTGCTCGGTATGACCTCAAAAATATATAACAACATACCAGTAGCTATCAGGACTAAGGAGACTCTGGATTCATTTAAAAAACATTTATATAAATTTCTATTAGACAGGTGTTCTCTCCATTACAGAATTTCTTAACGATAAGCAGAGCTACGAGGTTCCGACTTATTAGTTCATCCATACTAATGTTGTGACTAATACCCATGACTACAGTGGAATTATTACATCTAATTAATATTAATATTGACATCGTAATTTGATAATTTGAACTTACTTTTTGACATTTATTTATTCATATTGTGTATTGCATTGTAAATTTGTAATATAATATAATTTTGTACGCCACCTTTCGGCAAAACACAGCGAGCCACATATTATACAATGTTCTATCTATAAGTACACCTATGTTTTACAATAATAAATTGATTGATTGATTGATTGATTGAATGTGTCATCAAATCATCTTGCACACAATCATTCGCACATCACATGATAGGCACACACGACATAGTTACTGACGGCACCAAGTTTATCTTCAAGACAATCTCATCAAAGCTTGATAAATACATCTCAGACATTTAACAGATATGTTATCTTATCATTTCCCTATAATAATTATTGATAGCGATGACATTTTTCCGTAAAGAAGTTCAATCCGCTAAAATATGCCCATTTCTAATTTCTAACGATTTTTTTTTTATACAAAAACTGGCTGATTCGGCCGTAACGGCTAAAGAAAAAATATACAAAAAAACACTAACTCCGGTAAAAAAGGGTTATAAATACAAAACCTAGTCTAAACTAAAAAAAAGCGATATTGAATGTGAAGGACGAACTTATATTGCAATAAGATCGAAATTTAATCCATAGAATACATAAATCTGTCAAACAATTAACTCACTTTTAGTTACCAAAATTGGCCTACTGATGAAATTTTTTGTAATAGGTGATAAATGATTAGACCAGGCCATTATCTTTTTATGACGCAATGCAATTGGGCATAGTTGTTTTTTTTTTACTGTTAGGCTGATAGTGCTCATATCCTGGGGGTTTTGAATCATTATGGCTGTCCTTTGGAGATTTGTTTTCTGAAGAAAATAATTATCAGAAGGATTTTTACTAAAAAGCAAGATCACTACTCGAATTATTAAGGAGAAAGAAAAAATACTAGTCTTAGTCTAAATTTATCTACCTATATAGCAAAACACCTCTCAGTCAGTGATTAACCATGAAATAACAGACAATTGCCAAGGCGAGAAAATAAAATACTCTCTCTAAATCCTTGATAGATAGATTTCTTTTACCACAGCACATTTTTTTTTCGTTTATCCAAATTGAACCAGAGCTTACCTCTATCAACAGGCTGTGGTTTGTCAACAATGAAGAACTTGTAACCACCAGGAGCTTCAATGTATTTCTGTCCTTTTTGTTCTTTTACAGGCCAGTTGTTAGCAGTAGCTCTCTTGAGACTTTCACTGGACTGGACTGTGAGACCTATGAAGTCATTGCCTTGCTCATATTCTGTGATACCATAGTTGTATGTGAGCTCAACAACAAAGTGTGTGTCTTCTGGTCCGTAACCAATCATTGTCTTGCTCCATCTGTTGGCATAAGGCCTGGAAAGGAACAAATAAGAATATACTTTAAAGAAAGCTCCTAAAAGGGTTGATTTTCACTGGGTTTTAAATTAAAGTTTAGTTTAACTATATTTTTTAGATAGTAGGAGGGGCTCGCTACTAAATTATAACTGCACTGATGCGCTGAGAGCATGTAAAGCTGTCAAACCTATGACAATCATTAACCTTTTGAACGCCATTGTCACATATATGTGACAAACGAAATCTTACCCTGAACGCCAACGTCACAAATATATGACAAATATACGTCGCACCATATTATGAAATAAACAATTTAATCATTACTTTAGTGTGTTTTCACTACTTTTTGGAATTTGACTGAAAAAGTGGCCTGGCGTCAGGGGTACGGCGATACGTTTATACTCAGGCGTGCAAAAGGTTAATGGTAGTCAAAAGCCCAAAAAGGCTGACAACCAGTCTATCCTTTGAATATTGGTGTTGCCCAGAAATTGGGTTATAGAGTTCTGATGGCAATTGCTTAGAGTATAATACCGATATTCAGTCTCATCTGCTTAGGTGGAAGCCAACACCAACATAATAAAAATAAAAAAAAAGAATAATTGGGAAAAGGCTAAGAGCATAATATTTTTTAAATAGTGTAAGTACTTACCCATTGCAAGCAGCTTCACAACCCTCACTGAATTCTTCATGTCTTAGGACCTGCAAAGAATTTAACAATATGTTTTTTTTTTTGCAATTGTCATAATTATCATGTCCTTGTATTAACAAAATTCATCCATAATCCGAAGACCGGGCTCTGTGGCGTTCACTAGGGGAGGCCTACGTCCAGCAGTGGACGAGTATGGGCTGATGATGATGATGATGATGATCCATAATCAGTGATTCTCTAACCCCTAAATATTTATATACACAACCCTGTTAAATACTGAAATGGAATTTAGCCATTTTAGAGCTTACATTGGTCAGAGTCATAGGGGACATATCTTAGGGGACAAAGTTTCCAACAGATAGGCAGACATAGTGACATAGTTCCAAAAACTGTCATTTAGTTAGTAGTAGTAGCCTAGTTTTTGATTTGATATAGCTTTAAAAAGTAATTTTGATATTCTTTTGGATTTCTTATGGAATCACAGACACTTTAAGTTTACTTGGGCAATGTAATTTTTTTTTTATTCATGTATGGTGGGGTCTAGGAGGAAAAATCTGTTGATTCAGAGAATGTTTCTATTCTTATTTGAAATAGCTGCTACTGAAGAAATACATAAAAAATGGAACAGAATTTGTATTGAATAAACTGCAGAGTCATATAACAGGCACTTATTCAGAGTTGGTAAAATACTGCCTCAATGAAATTAATTATCTTGTCTCCTTATGGCTAAGTATCATTTTAAGAAAATAAAGTAACTTTATTCTTCTCACAAAAAATTCAACAAAGATCTTATAGAAATTGTTTGATCAGTAATGCTGGTGCATATGGATTCATGATGAACTTTAGAGGGATCTTGAAACAACCAACTTGACATGGCTTGGTCCTATATTTTAAAAGATCAATACTACTTCATTAGTCATTGTAACAATTATCATGTAAATTTTTCACAGTGAGCTTGTTCAAGTTTATAATATTTACAAATACCTACTCTTAAATTACCGGCTAGGTAGGTATTAACTATGGGTGACACAGACACACCGGTATACGACCTTGGCCGGAGTTTTTACATCAGACCTAATTAGCAACGGTTTGCACGTTTTAAGCTGGCTTAGCTCCGTACTTATATGTTTTTGCAACTAATTTTACTGATAAATAAGTAATAGGTAACATACCTTCATTCCAAGGATTTCTCTGTAGAATTTTGCGGTCAGTGTCCTGTCGGCAACTTTGAATACGAAATGTAATGCACGACCGCTAACCATCTTGAGTTTCTTAAAGCTTATTGAGATTACTGAAGGAATTTATATACTAATTATACACGAATCGCGTTGTTTAATTAAAATATTATTAATTTAATTAAGCTACAATACGAACGAAACACCAACCCGAACACTAGCCACGCACTGTCAATAATGCGATTATTAAGATTTGTATGTCAACTTGACACGACAAAGACAATAAACATGATGACAAGACATAGACAATTAAGGCCAAAGCGTCAGCCTTGAGCGTGAAATTTTTGGTTGTTCGCAAATTATTCTTAAAAAGGGAAATTATTAAATGAGGTTTGGCACCCTAGGCCGAACGTACGCTTGAACGTATTAAATTATTTTATAAGAAAATTGTATGAATAAACAAAACTTAAATTATAAGCTCATTCAGATCTCTCAGATCAAATAAAAAGTTAAGATGGAATTTTGCGGACAAAGAAGTGAGGCCGGCTAAAACTACGCCTTGCCGTATTCAAACACAATTACACACACATAGGTATACCGAAACTACGCCTTATCTCGTCAGTCGAGCAGAGTCGAGCTATCGCTATCCGTCTATCAAAACGTCATTAACGCGTGCGGGTGTGCGTGTAATTGTGTTTGTACGCGGCAAGGCGTAGTTTTAACGGCCTCACTTCTTTGTTCGCAAAGTTCCATCTTAACTTTTTATTTGATCTGAGATTGAAACTTTATCGAATTACTCGGAATTACATATTTGTCATAATTATCATGCTCGCACGTGTTATCGTTCCCCAACCTTTCATTGATTCCGATAATATTTTTGTCTGCAACGCTTTCATCTTATTTTTTATTAGGATAAAATGTCCATCAATGTCTATCAGTCAATGTTTATTATAGGTATACTGCTACCCACTTATGCATACTGTTAGGTTTCGTGCGGTAAGTTTGGAGCGTCAGTGGATTCCTTCGGCGGCGGCGCGGCGGCTTGGTTGTGTTTGCGCGTTGTTTAGAAAATGCGAAGAGAACCAGCCAGTTCATGTCCATGCGATTTTACTACTAAGTGGACCCCTCGCTCGTCTGCCACAGGTAACTATAAAAACAGGTATACCTATTTGTAGTATTAAAAAATAAAGTATTGATTCTATTGTGCATCGTTGTTTCGTTTTGATCAGGTATCTTCCGGTCGATTTTCATAGTATGCCCCCCGGGTTCAATTCCTAGATGGGTCATAGCAACTCGCAGTTTAGATTTGACAGCCTCATTAGTCTAGAAGTCCCAAGCGTGACTGCTATGTTAGAGGACATGAGTTCGATTTAAAGTCTAAGTCAAAATCATTTATTCAAGATAGCTTCACCGCCTATTAATGTTTTTGCTGGGAAGCAGAAGCGGCGTTACAATTTAAATCTAATTATATTACTCCAGATCGATTCCGATGGCGAGCAGTGTTATTGTGTTTATAAAATGACTTATTCTTCGTACCTACCTTTATGTATGTGTACCTAATGGATTACATTTTTGGCTGTATGTATCTATTCAATTATTGATTTTTTTTTACTGAGTTTTACGAAATTTAAGGAGGCCTATACCCAGCAGTGGTTGAAGTCAGGCTGTGGATGATGATAATGATAAGTTTTACCACTCTTTTGGTCTATTTCAACTTTTCAAGTAGACTGGACTAGTGTGATTGTAAATGACTGTTATAAGTATGGAGGAAAATAGCCGATACTCAGAAAGGGATTTTTTGTTTGGGAAATTAGGATACTTCTATCTTATTCCCTAAAACAATTTAATCAAAATCCAATATTCAATCATTCACATAAAAACTACATATAATTTCATACAGAAATACGGTTAAATATATTTTCTCTTATATCTAATACTACATCCATAATTTCGTGGGTAGGTTTATTTTTTTTTACATTTTCCACATAATATGCAATAAATATATCTTATATAAATCTTGTACATAACAAGTATGTTATATATGTGTATGTTTCTATGGTTTCTGCTACATTCTGTAAATATTTCATTTTTATTTCTGATTATTTTTCTCAGGTATTCCGTTTATTCAAGATATGATTGGGAAAGACATAGATCTCTTATCTTTGTTGTTATAAGTACTAGGTATATAACTTGAAAAATGTAGATCTATATAACAATGTAAGTACTTACAATATGACTTAAAAACTTTTAAATACACGATGATCTAACAAAAAAGCAGTTAATTACGATATAACTATTTTAACTTTGGTCAGGTTTGTTATCGCATACACGTACATTGATAACAATATTGGAATGCTACGCAATATAATGGTTAAAAATAACGCTCCATCATTGATCAGAACTGACGCCTGACCTTAGTTAAAATATGTAAATAGGTACAATATAAATAAATATTTATTTAATATAATCCACTCAACTATAGGCTTAGAATAGCTGACTAGATTAAATCGCAGGATAGGTGCGCATTTTATGCGTGACATAAGAACAAAATTAATAGAGGCAACACAAAAACAACAGTAAAAATATAAAACTTTACGCAAAATATATTAAACCCTTTAGTACAATAGATACTCTAACAATTGACCACTCTTCCAACACTCCAATAAAAAGCAGACCTCATACGGAAAATTAACTAAATAGTTTGTGTTTTGTATTTTATATATATAGAAATATATTAATTTTTGTGAAGTTTCCTTATGAAAATATATGAAAAGCTTTAAAAAATAAATGCCATTATTTGGAAAGCGGCACACATAAGTGGACAGTCAGTATTTTGTTCACGACAACGCCATTAACATTTATATCAGTTTAAGATATGAAAAGTCCGAGTCAAGCTAATTTGATCCGATGTTAAGAATTTCATAATTAATATACTGCATGCTGTTGGTGACTTGCTGGGGTTTAATATGCAGTCAAAAGTTATTATAAAAAAAGCTGAATTCTCAACTCGGATAAACTCGGATTTGATTGAAATACATCAATTCCACATTTATAGCATAAGTACTTAATATTTGTTTAGTAATGTAACATAACGTGTTCCTGTGTTCTTGTCGGGTTCGCGGTTTATGTCGGCTTCTCTTTTTCCTTGTCAGCGCCATCTTTATCTTTTTCCTTTTCCTTGTCTTTTTTCTCTTGCAGTTGTTGCAGGTGAGCCGGCAAAGCTTTCAATATAGCGTGGACCTTGAATTTGAAAAAATACCTTATCAATAATTTCATTATCACATGGACCGAAATACATTCTTGAGGGACCGTGAATTTCAGCAGAATGCAATTATAATGTATTATCTACTATTCATGGGACAAATTATATCCTAATTGTAATTAATAATCAAAAACATATAGAATAATTGAATAAATAGGATCTATTGAAGTTGATTTAAGAAATAAGGCCCCGGAATAGATCCCTGAGGCACTCCAACTATTACTGTCCTACATGAACTCCCTGTACATTACTAACAAGTAAAAACATCAACTTTTGAAGAGTTATAACGTTACATGGCATCTCTAACCACGATATGACTGTATAGTATAATCCGGAGATCTAGATCATTAGGATAATTGTGATTATAGAACTAAGCAGCTAGCCCAATCTTCATAGAAAGCTTGATATTGTTAGCTTTTATGCTAACGAAATCACAATTTTATTAAGTATACATATATCCATTTCTTTCACCAACCTCTTCAGCGACAGCCATAAGCACAAACTCAAACTGCTGTTTGGTAGCGACGGTGCGCGTGCGCTGATCCCGGATGTGCTCCAGCGTGGCAGCGATGTCGATCTCCTTGGCACCCTTCGCCATGCGGTTCAGTACCATATCGATCAAGCAGTAGGTGCCTGAGCGGCCGGCTCCGTCACTGTTAGAACATGGCGGTTAGATTCAAGCAAAAAAAATTTAATAGGGAGACATTGGGAAAATTATCCTACAATAAAGATTTTATTCGTGTTGTCTCTTCCATCGCTTGTAACATTTAAATATCTTTGTACCGGCCCAATATGGGTGTCATGAGTTGTGACGTCATCCGGGTAAATCCCAGTGATGTGTCATACAAAAGTAAAGTTTAATAGGATTTAAAATTATTTTAAAAATAAATAGCGATAGTGTCGAATCCATGTCAGGATCATAAAAAGAGAGTTAAAGGATCTAACTCTCTTTTTACGCACGTTGATTTCGAAAGATAAGTAGAAACGAAGATCGGGCTCTGTGGCGTTCACTAGGAGAGGCCTACATCCAGCAGTTCTGACGAGGTTAAGCTGATAATAATGATGATTTCTTGTCACTTGAATAGTTAGGTATATGTGCTCCGGGTGTGTCTGTGTCCATTTTATAATAAAAAAGAATCATACAGAAAATATATGAAATTTAAATAATGGTATCCATAACACATGGCTACCTACTTATTTTATTCAAGAGCATTCAGAAATAGTTATCAGATCAATTGAGTTTGTTATCTATCGCCTATTGTCCTAGATATTGTTAACTTATCACAATATTCGCTTCTAAGTAAATATCTGATCTATTATTTACGTGCCTATGTTAGTATTATCAATTCATGATGTTTATGATTATTTATCTACTTCTTTTTTCTTTTAGCGAGATTTCGATTAAGTACTTACATGCATACTTACTTAACTATCAAAACTCAAATAACATTGTTATCTAAGATAGAGATTAATATCTACTTTTGTTTTTATTAAATTAATAAGTACTTAAGTGGTTATTACCTGCAGTGGACTACAATGGGGCATGATCTTCCCCGGTAGGATTTGTTCACTTTTCTGTAAATTATAAAAATATGTAATATTTAGTAGTAGGTATAATACTAATAAAATGTAACAATGTTGAGGATGTTGTTGAGGATATTGTTTACCTTATTTTTTTTCAAAAGTTATAACCTCCATTTTAGTCATCTGATTAGATCAAAGATACCAAATTATAGTTTTCTCATCTGAACTAGGTACATATAAAATTGAATGTTATATCATTGTTACTTAGTTTGTTACAAGTGAAGCTAATAAAGTGTGTTAAAAAAAATGATAACTTTCTTTTATTTATTTGGCATTTACGATGTTTTTTTGTGCCAACTGGCCCGAATAAATATTTTTTTTGATAATTATGGAAGTTTAAAACCTTTTTCGACGAACGCATTATTTTATTTTAACATGTCAGACTATTTTTTTTTTATTTCCAGTCAAAGAAAGAATCATGTTAGGTTAGCATACCTCCTGAATTCCAGCAGAGCCTTAGTGGAGGATGGTACGCCGTTTTCAGGCCAGGAGAGGAAGTGGAATTGTGTCACAGTTCGGGTCTCGCCGGTGCGTTGGTTCTTCAGGTAGAAACTTCGCACCAAGTAGTCATCGCACCATATATGCTCGCTAACCAAGTGCACCTGAAAATACAGGATAATCATTTATTTATAGATCAAAATATTTATGTCAATTTGCCAATATCTTTTCTATAATTTAGAAGTTATATTTTAGCCAAATAATGAAAATACTGGGTATATTCCCACTCCTATATTTGATGCACTTAAAATTTCTTGAAAATATAGGTGTTGTGCAAAACCAAAGGCGCCAATAACGAAGAATCTTTCTCTTTCATATAAGAACTAATGTTCACTGCAAACCGTTACTACAAAGTTGATCAATATCTATGACCATCTAATAAGATTAGAAATGAGATATATCATTAGATGCTAACCTCATAGATATGATAAAGCTCGGATCCCTCTTCAGGCCAGTAGCGGTGGCAGAGCTGTTGTCCATTCTCAGTGAGGCGCGTGAGCATGACCATGACGACGCTGCCCTGCTCCCACACCATCTGCCAGAAGTCGGGGGCCGTGTGGGCCATGGGGCCAGCTGCCGCGATGTACGCTGGGTTGCGAGGATCGTGGTCCGTCTGGAAAGCATCATACGGGGTAATTTGCCGTGAAAATAGACAATCTTCACGGTATTCGCGGTAGTAAGTATCCTAAAGCAACAACACCGATAAGGAAAAAGGAGTGAAGACTTATTTCCGGAACGAAATGGATCCGGATATAAAATATACGGCTTGTAAAGTCTGCCAACCCATAGTAGGCTAGCATGGTGGACTATAGCCAAAATCCGTGCCGAGCCGTGGGACAATCTAATGGGTTGATGCTGATTATGATACAACGTCATTGGGTACATTGAATAGGTGTCCTCAACCACTGTTTATAGCGCAAGAACAGGTTTTAAAACAACATTGTCCATTAAAAGTATTTGCATTAAAGAGAAAACATCGGAATAATAATTTCAACTGCAACAAAAAACGGGCATTATTTATGACTGACTAACTTACGATCGTTGAAGCATTGATATAGTCAGATCCGAGGTGGTTGGAGAGCGTGTTGAGAGTCACTCTGGAGTGGTCGTAGGGCAGCACGTCAGCGTAGCGGTTCTTGCCGGTGTTTTCCGGCTTCAAGGCCGCGGTGGTGGCGCATGGCTCTGCCTCGTATGCGCACAAGGCACGCCACTCCTGCTCCAAACGGTCTTTGTTGCGTAGATGGTCCTCCATGTATGCCTGAAAAAAAATTAAAGGATTATACTTATATATCTTTTTAAAATTTGCGAGAGGTTGCTGGTGGAAGCAGGATGTGAAAAGCCGAGGATAGTTTGAAATAGCTCACATTAGGGGAGTATTACGTCCAGCAGTGGTTTATTAATAGACTGATAATTATGATATATTTTCTAATTTCTATTACATTCAATATTTTGGCACTATTCACACGTCATTAAGTTCTTACATCCACTTTTCAAAGAGTCTGGCTTTGAGAGATGGCATGAGTCATGGAAGTTTTATTGTTTTTGGTACTTACCAAAACAATGTGTCCGGTTGAGATGTCCATGTTAGTAAGAGCCGGTTCCTCACTCCTGCAATAACATGGTCATCTGCTTAGTTTTAATTATTGTTTGTGTGTAGTACATAACAGGCTTTAAAAAAAACAGTTCCCACTTGGGAATCAAGAACTTCTTACCACGATGAAGTGCTAGATCGGGTTGAGGCAGAGCTGCCTTCAGGTTCCTTGGACAGGGAGGTGATGCGTTGCGGTGGCTCTGCGGGATGCGGAGGAGCAGCAGCAGTAGTCTGCTGGCCTGACCATTTGCCCGACATACGCGCTCGGCACAACTCCTGAAGTAAGAGGAGTAAAGGTAACCGTACTAGGAAATGTTAAAGAATAAATTTAAAGGCTGCTATAGGGGGAAGGTGGTATTAAATCTACATATAATTTGGAGGAAGAATTTGGATTTCTTATCAATGTTGGGTTATAAAGGAAAATACAAGAAATGAACTAAATCATTTTGTTCTTACCTGATAGTCCCTTGTCGCTTCAGCGTCAATCTCGGCTGCTGAGGAAAGACCTTGCAACTTCCTCTTTGCATTCATGTCTCGCTTTAACAATACAGCAAAGACCACTGCGCCTAATATCAACACTAAAAGACTCCCAAGGAGAGCCGAAAATACATGCCAGTCCAAGTTCATTATTTTAGGACTGGCTATATCCATGTGATGAGTTACTGGGCGTTTGCTCTGTAAAAATCGAATATAATTATTTATTATTTTTCATTGACATCATAAAGATACAGCAAATCAACTGTAACATATGGGCCAGTGTGATGGACTTTAAGATTAACCTTTCATTTGAGGAACTCCGTCCTGCATTGTGACTGTGAAAAGGATCATAATGAACCTTTAGTACAATTTGAAAACACTTACTCTATCACCGATTCCAGTGGAAAGTATTTGCGCACCCGTCTCGCGACGCAATTCATCTTTAATTTCATCTAAAATCATATCCGTTATTTTATTTTACATGCAAAGTTAGTCAAAAATATCTTCATTCTGATCTTCGAAATTCTTACCAGCATGACGGGCTACTGCGACCGCGTCATATCCTTTACTGTTTTTCTCAACTTTGAATGTTACTTCCTCTGGATCCACTCTGAAACAATAAAATTCCAATTCATTCGACAACGTTGCAATATTATAGTTCATTTAGTAAAAGAATTTAAAAAAAGTTTAAACAATCGATTCTAAGAAGACTTTATTAAGTTAAGTTACCGAGGGTTTGTAAAAGTGTTTTTCTCTAAACCAAGCATTTCTTCTAGTCTTGAAATAAATGAGATGCCTTTCGCCCAGTCCGTTAGGAACCTAAGGCAAATCGATAATATAGTCAATGGGGAGGTAACTTAGCGTTAACTCTCAATCAAACAATTGCCATGAAATGTAATTGCTTTAATAGTTATTCTCACCTGTTTTTGAACTTTATGTACGCGTATGATGGGTCATAATCGTAATCATTATGATCGTGATCACCATTGTTTTCGCTTTTTTCTGCAGGTTCGATTGCATGCGCTGCAACATAAAATTAGATCTCCTTTTAAAAAAAAGACGATTTATTGCAAAGGTACCTAGTTACTAGATAAGTACAACACCAATATAGGACTCGAAGCATGCATAGTTTTCCATTTTAATGAAGAATTGTTGAGAATTAGTATAATATTAACTGCACAACGGAAGATAAAATAATTTGAAGTTAAGATTACCACATAGAAGGTGTACCTACTATTATTATTATTATTATTCAAGAAAAAATGAAGCGCATAAAACCAAATATGAAAGTAATGATACAAAATATATAAACACTGAAGCTAACATAATGCCGACACAACATATACAGGTTGGGTTAGTGAGTAATAGGACCCAGATAAACACATCGAAGTTTACAAAGGAAACACGATAAAATAAAAAGTATATAATCACATTAACACATTTTATACCAAAGGACCATTGCAGCCCATGCTTCGTATCTGACAATAAAGTAAAATGTGCTGAGTTAGGGAAACACTTAGTGCGGTATTCTATACAAGACGTGGAAGTGCGATAAGTTAAAAAAAATACTTTGATTGAGATGCAGCATTAGCCTGTAGCCTGAACTATTCGAGGGAACATCGATATCTAAAACAGTTATCTCAGGCCGCCGTGACACTAACCTGTCACCGATTTATTGTGGTACAAAATCTTTAATGTTTTTGCGTCCAGGCGCGGCCCAGGCTTTTTAACATCGTCTCTTTCCCTACGCTTAAAGCCCCATTCGTTATTAAGCAAATCTTCAATATCTTCGGTATAAAATTTGGGACTTTCACCTGAAACATCGTCGGTATATGTAACGCCCTCGTTGTAGTTTCGATCTCTTTTACGGGTCGAAGTTCTTGATTGCAAGGGGCCTAAGTGAAACAAAATAGCAAAAAACTAAAATAACACATCGGTTAACTGAGAAGTACGAGAATTAATTAAAAGAATAAGATAAATTAATTAAAATGTTAGTACGTCTACACTTCAACAGAATGAGTGAAATAATGTTGCTGTTGTACCTACAATGCGAACAAAGCTAGAAGCAACACAAATTGCCTTCTTTACATGGTAACGTTGACGCTATATTCACATGTAAATCGATACATCAGACTCACCTTGCAATTCGTCAGCTTTAAGTGGACCTCCTTCGGCGTACAATGCACCTGAATTGTCTTTCGAATCAATAACATCCCGCCAGTAATTCTTGAAATATTCCTCCATTTGCTTGGAATGTATAGCGTTCCGCGAGGGTGTAGTTTCTGCAGCATTACGTTATAACATTAATATTTTTTTTGTTAACACAAATTATTTATACACGCTTTATGTAGACATTTTTCTTACCTCGCATATGATAAGGGTCAAGTTCCCCACTGCCAGCATCAATGGGAAAATCTTCTAGTCCATCTTCATCTATATAGACTCTTTGTTCAGGTAATTCGCCAGGGTTCTCGTACTCAAAAGGGAAGTGTTTCTCGGCAAAACTCTGTTTATAATTCTTCCACGCATTGGAACGAATTTCTTCCTCTAATGGAGAAAATCTATTGCTCGTGATGTATTCAGCAGTGAATGGTGGAGCTTTAGTTTTGTACTTGCGGAAATGTGCTCCGAGGCGTTCCTCATCGGAATACGCCATGTTGGGTTCATTCTCACCAATAATGTCAGGTAGGGGATCCTTTTTTTTGTGGATTACTACCCTGGGGTTAGCATCGCCTATGGAGTTTTCTTTTTCAGCTTGAATTCGTTCTCTGAACCCTGAAAATGGTAATATAACAGGGGATTCCTCGTTTCCGCCCATAAGCATCAAATCGCGTATCTTATCACTTGGTGTATCACCATCCATTTGTTCGTCATCTAAAAAGAAAATAAAGAAACCCTAAGAAATCAGTATATAGGTAAGTAAAGGCGGTGTTTTTTAACGGAATCTAGGCATTTATGTACCTTTAAGTATGTATGGAGTCGGGTCGTCATCTGGTGTAAAAGGAGGGTTGTACACCTCGTTAGCAAAGTTGGAGTCAGAGATTGGTGAGTTTGGTGTGAAACGGACGTAAGCTGTCTCGTCTGGTTCAATCTGTAGGTATGACAACGTCATTATTTAGAATAACAATGAAGACATGATAAGTACTTCTTGACAAAATGTCTAAGACTTACTTCTTCAACTTTTTCTTCAGAATTTCCCTCAGTTTCAGTACTTAATTTGGGGTCAGCAAAATGGTCACATATTTTTGTATTGACAGTAGCTGGATCGCTAGAATCATAAATTAGTTTGTGTTGAATAGAGATGACTGCAATACATTACCATACCTATTATGCATATTAGATTGCCCGCTTGCAAGCTGGATCTTTAGTAGGTAGGTAGATGGATTGGATGAGGCGTATTATGACCAAATAAGCGGTGTACAGTGGTGCTTCTGGGGTCGACTTTTAAGAGGACACAGTAAGTACCCTTCTCCATGTGCTGATAGTGGTTACGCGGATGGTTTCAGTGGGTTAGAATTCCACACTCCTTGGTCTTATCACTGAAAGCTGGTCACCTTTTGAAGGTTCCCCCGTAAACAAACAACAGGTATTCGATGAGATTGTTATTCTTCAGCTAACATTGTAACTATGGGTATGGCTACTACTATGGCTCGCACTATTGAGAATTAAATTGTGATATAAACTAACAGGTCCTGGCGCAGAGTGTAGAGCATGGCTTGTAGCACACACTGCGTGTACGCATGCTCCCAGCGGTACCCGCGCGATGCCAGCCGCTGCAGCTCGCCTTCAAACCACTGCAGTTGCTCCGAACTCATATCATATCTAAAAATACATAGGTCTCTAAGTTTATCTGCTCTTCTATATAAAGTTACGAATAAGTACCTACATAAAAGCATAAAGAAGTGTAGCGTTAAAAGAAATATAAAAACATCATCGTAAAAAAGAGATAAATCACTTACTGATAAAGAGAGCCATCTTCTACTTCTTCGTAAACTGGTATACATTTACCGAAGGCGGAATCTGAAAGCGAAGCATGAGTTCTATTAAAAATTATTAAAAAAAAGGATTTAAAATCTTTAAAGTTCCACGACTCTCTCTTGTGTACTGGAAACCTTGCAGGTCACCATAGGTGTTTCCACTAAGTCTTACTTACATCTTTCAGATACGGAATTATGGATATATGACGTGTTAAGTTCCCCACGTATTAACCGCTAGATTCATAATTATTAACTACTTACATATTTATGAAGTTTATACAAAATGATAGGTAATATTGTAGACATTTTTTTCAAGAATCATCCGGCTGGACGCATGTTAGAACTTTGCCTGAGGGCGAATTTATACTGACAAATATGGCAAATACCAAAATTAACTCAGTTTATATCGTAGTTAAAAGATTTTAAATATATTTTTGACGTGTTCCAATAAAAACCATTTCTTTTTTATATTAATCCCGGTGTCTGTTTCTCGTACATATTCATCTTGAAAACAATGCCAGCGAACATTTGATAAGAAAAAAGTTTGTCGTAAAAAGTTTTTCCATTATAAGTTAACTCACCGTCATAGCACCACTCCACCTCCTCCACACATAATGTTGAACTAAATAAGCAACCTGAAAAACAAGACGTAAGTACCTATATACAAAATGTTCATAAGTACACCTCTGCCCAACCCTTCGGGGAATACAGGGGTCATGTTATGTTATGTTACTTAAATCTTTGCAGTAGTAATGTAACTATGTAATTAATAGTAGATAAGTAGGTACTATGTAGGTATAGGCATTAATATCTACTATCATAATAATATATAATTATCTACAATCTACTTAATAAGACTAGTAAGTTGTACAGAGGGATCCCTGACAACTTCTTTGAAGGTTTTCGTGAGTTTATAATAAGCTTACCCGGGGCTAAAAGGAAATTTTAAGTAACTCAACCCTCCGTATCCTTTTCACATTTCAGAATTCCGTTAAGTTGGTACCTACATTAATAGTACGAGAGCCCACGACCAAAACCATGTCTCATAGCAATACGGCAAAAACCCTATAAAATCGTTAGATTGTATGATTCTGAACCCGACTAGGTGTGTAGTAACGGTCGAAAGTGTAGCAACTGCGTGGGAGGCCATTTCTGCTGTGACAAAAAAAAAGACAGTCGGTATTATAGCAATACGTCTGATAGTGAAAATGTACATAGATTTTATAATTGTATTACGAAAAAGTTTGTTTTCAGACATTTTGCGCGTAGCATATAGCCTGAGCGCATTTTTGAAAATGTCAACAAACTTAGCCGACCTGTATCATAGCAATACGGATAAATTTTTTTTTCAACTTTTCGTATTGCTGCCATGATTACCAAAAACCTGTTTTCAGACACTTTAAGTGTAGCATATACTCCCAAAAACGAAAATAACATTTCGGAGTCGCCTGGCCGACGCCTCTGTTAAATGTTTTTTTAAATTTACAGCCTTCATAGATATTCAAGAATCTCCCTTGTCTATTATATGTACTTTGACAGATGACAGATGTCATTACGTATTTCTTTTGTAAAAGTTACTCAAGTGTGCTTTAAATAAAACCAAAACTATCAAATCAATCAGTATTTAATTTCAACAGCCTCAGCGCTTGTTACGCTCCTGCCCCTTTCTTACTATTATACAGCTCTCTCGCCAGCTGCTCCAAACGTTGGAACGACGCTCACTTAGTTGTCATACGTTGTGCGGTTGAATACGAGAATATTTTGTAACTTTGAATAAACCGTTTTTTTTTTCAACTTCATCCCAGTTTCCTTTTGTGCGATTTATTTCAGTCCTTCAACTTCAATGTTACGGTTTCGGGTAAATTCTTTGTTAATTATCATCTAATAAATTCAGGGTCGCAACGTATTCATTGGTTTGTAACAGAAAATTCAAGATGCCTCAATACGATTTTTAAATGATATCTGAGTATCGAAAAGTTGTCTGATAGAGAAGGTGCTACACTTAATTTGTCTGATATAAATTTTTTGCACATGTGGACAACTTATTTTATCATGTCCAACAATTTTCAGACATATTGCTATGATACCGATCGGTAAAATTTGTTAACATTTTCAAAACGGTCTCAAAATTTAATGCGTTCACATTTCCGTCTGAAAATTGTTTTGTTCGCATCAAATAACCAAAATTTACTAATAAAAAAGATTTTCAGACGTATTGCTATGAGACATTTTTTTTGTCTCATTTTTAATTTTTTTAAGTGATTTTACGGGTTTGCGCTACACCACTAACGTCTGAAAAATATGTTTCCGGTATCTCAGAACTATCATTCAACTACAGTCTGCAAATCAGACATATTGCTATGATGCAGTTCGGTAAAATTCTTTGACAATTTTGAAAATTCGGTCAGATCAAACGCTACGCGGAAAATGTCTGATATTGGTATTTTCGAGTTCAGGATAATCGTATCTATCGATTTGATGCGGTTTTGGCCGTATTGCTATGAGACAAAAATTTTGGTCGTGGGCTCTCGTACTATAACAAGTAAGGTCTAGAATTCGTACGACTAAATGGTACTTAGCTTTTTAAAACTTTTTTTCTTGTAAAGACCGTTTCGTGTTCTAATTTTCTATCTGAAGTGGAATGGAGAGGTGTAATCTTCTTGATCGATAAAAAGGTTTGAGTATTTTTGTGCGATTAAATTATAATTACTACTTTATTGTTTTAAGTCAGATAAGTGATCTGTAGTAGTTCCTACGTAGATCACGAAAAGATACCTAATAAACCATTTAGCGCGACGCAATAAGCCCTCTAGGTATGTAATAAGTAGATATAGGTACTCTCATTTGTTAACAGATCTCATAAGGTTCGATTGACTTTCTGTTCGGTAGGTAATTGCGATGCGACTGCCGTTTGATCTGACCTCCGCAACTTACATTTACTTACCTATATATCAAACGGAGTTCTTTACTATAAACTTTTATGGCATAGATATTCATTATTAACGTGCTTAAATAAAAAATGGTTACCCATCCCTTCCATGTTTATAGCTGTAAAACCATATTTTTTTAACTTTTTTTGTTAGAAACCTTCGCGGGCACATACAAAGCTCACCAAAGTTAAATGGTAGATACTTAAGTTCGTCCATTATGCATTCATTTAATTATTAACTTACCTATGTTTCCATCGGCATGCGAGGGCGCCAGCGTGCAGAGCAACGCCAGCGCCCAAAAAGCCTGTCGTAGTGACAGGCGGCACATTACATCTGTAAAAACAAAGGTATATGACATTTATTTTACGTTAACCTTTTAGCATTTTCTGGTGTAATTTGAGAGTCGATGGTCAAGCGCCAACCAAAAGCTTCTCAAAAGTTTTTATAGGTATTCTATCAGATAAAAAAAATTAGGAGACCTCCTACTCTATAACAGTAGGAGGTTTATTTATTAATTCATTAAATATAGGTTAGATGTCCATGAAAAGTGGACACCTGATGGATGGACTAACGACAAAGTTGAGACGTTGAGTATGATCACCATAATTTGTCATAAGTGCAGCTGGAACTGAAACTCAAAGGCTTTTGATGGAACATGTTTTAATTTTGTGATTTTATCCCCTGGAAAAGTGTCCTTAGACGAATTGAATTGAGGACCTCTTCTTTCATTGAATTTACATAAAAGTGACAGCAGGTAAAACGCCTTCCTAAAAACGTTATAAGTAGGTAGGTAGCCCAGTAAGTAATACCTACCCCTGTCAAGTAAAAATAAACCATTAAGCTACATTACCCCTTTTGATCGATTCGTATAACAGTCTATGATAAGGCTTTTATTTGATAATGGGTACTAAGAGATCGCTAATTGAAATAAAGTAACTTGACAGGTCGACCCAGTCAAGCAATATCCAAAACCCTTATCTTATGGCCTTTATAGGAACATACCTAGTACCTACGTAGATACATTAATATTCCAGTAATAGTTTTGATTACACACGTCAGGTGGTAAGTTTGGGCCCTGTTTGAATACTTTCACAGTGTAACTGACGATTTTTCTAAGTTGGGCAAAGACATTTTCATAGTGGGCATTGCCCATCCTTGAAAGTTACGCCCATGTCTTAGAATATCGGCGAAGCACCCGGGGGCGAATCCCTCCAGCCATCTTCGAGTAATCGGGGAACATAACAAAAAAGATTCCGATGAACTGAGAACTTCCTCCTTAATTTGAAGTCAGGTAATGATGGATTGAGCATTTCAGAAAACTCAATGCACTGAACTACGAGAAAACTATCATACCTACTGCTTGAGCAAGATCAATGCGACAATAGAAGAACGATGAATTTTCCAAGCTTCAATAAATATTCGATACAGGAGAGCGATAGGATGTGAAGATACTCAGGCACCTGTGTTATAAAAAGTACACATGCAAGTTTTCCCTCGTAATATGTAGCCTGTTTGTATGTAGTGAACACTTCGATCGTTGTACGATACGTCTTTAGATGCACACCGCTATACGTTTTACCCTTAGGACCAATCGTATTCCGTTGCATTAGCGATGATTTTTCTACAGCAGCCGTATAGTTCGATGTTACGTTGTGTGTACAATATGTATGGAGATATATAAGGAGAGATGTACGTCAATACGGGGCTGTTGGACTCCAAGATTGCAATATCGCAGAGACTCGCTTGCTTTCTTAATAAACTTTCTTGGTATTAGCTTACTGCTTTAAGTTTTATTTGATGCAACATTTATGTTTGTTAATAAGAAAGTTCTCGAGGTATGTAACTACTCAGAGCTTACTGTACCTACTCGTACGGTATACTTTACAGAATGACTTTAACCTTTAAAAGTTAGAGTTAACTACAAATTTAAAGATAGAAAGGTTTGTTCATAGCTACCGAGCTTAACAAACTTAGATATTAAATAAAAAAACTACCAATATTGATGCCTTTTGAAAAACTAACATGGAATTTTCAAAATAATTTGCGACATTTTCATGCGATATTTATTTACTTTAATATTTTCTGAAACAAGAATATCGGGACGCTATGTTTTCATTAAACAATATATCAGGCCGAATCTACAATCAGTTAAATAGATAAAGTGCTTAAGTAATTTGTCTTTGTTTCGTGCTCGACCCAAATACCTCACCACACAGCCTGGCAAATTAATTCTGAAGCGCTGAATCCCACGCCCGTAGGCGCCTATAAACCACTGAATAGCCACTTTGAGGTCCCGTTTAGAACAAAATTACTTATCCAGGGACTAACTTTGTAAATAAATTGGATAATGTCGAAAATGAAACTCAAATTAAAAAAGTGTATTCTCTTGTTAGCCTAGAGTTTTGATACGTAATTTAGGCAAGTAAGTATTAAAGAATCACAATTGTTTGGCTGTTGCCAAAAAAACAGAAGAGCTGTGGATGGGTAATCTTCGCAGTGCAACAAAAGCAAACGGAATGAAATTGCGGAAACGGTTTTTTTGGGTATTTCTTGATGTGCTCGGTGAATGGCATACGTGCATTGCGTACATAGTAAATTTAAATACGTCCCTGTCTACAGAATAGAGACGTGATGGTATGTTTTATGTATTTTTTGAGCAGAACTTTGTATGATCTACCAGTCATACAAATACAAAACATAATCGTATATTTACTTTAGGTACCTATGCAAAATCCATTTCTAATTTCGTTTCTCGGTAGAAAGCAATGTACCTACCTATATCTTGATTTCAATTTATAACGGAAGCGCGCTATTGACTTGAATTCCATTTCCTCGATTCTACCTATCGACTTATGACGTCGGTCATTGGTGGGCGGGCGGGCGTAGTTGCAGGCTTTGGGCGTAGGCGTGAAGTACTACTACAATGTAACATTAAGTTATATCTCTACATTGACATTCAATTTCGTATTTTTTAAAACATTCTTCGGAAAAAGTATTAATATAGGTACTTACTTGACTGCCTCGTTGGTCTAGTGGTCCCAATCGCGACTGCTACGCTAGAGGTCTTGGGTTCGATCCCCAGGTCGAGCAAAGTGTTATTGAGTTTTTCTATGAAATTCTCAGTCGCAGCTCGGAGTCTGGATTTGTGCCCGGTGAATGGCAATAGGCTCGCCCCCTATTACATGGGACCCAAAACATACCGGCGAACTGTGGGTGTACATTAAGTGCACCTCTGCCTAACCCTTCGGGGAATACAGGCGTGATGGTATGTATGTATGTATTACTTGATAATTATAAAAACCAAGGCACTACAAATGTAGGTAAGAATACTAAGTGATTATTTTATAAACACCCTATTAAATACTCTGATATGATGTAATGTGATCAATTGCGTTCTCAGATGCCGGGAACTTCTTTTAATTTTAATCTTCATGTAAGGCTATTTAGTACATTTACTTGAATGTTATAGCCATAATGTCTACCAGCGAATAATGTTAAAACTTTTATTTTAAAAGAGTGTCCATGGAGTTTCTTGCCGGATGCAAGATCCACAGGTTCGACTTTTGGAAACCGTGCAACTAGAGATGTAACGTTTCATAAACGCAGAAAGATTTGATTGTTTGTTTGTTTGCATTGAATAGGCTCTGAAAGTACTGGACGGATTTGAAAAATTCTAGGCTATATATTATGAAAAAATAACGTAAAATGACACGAAACATTACCTCTACGTGGGCGAAAACATGAACTTATGGACGACATCTCCGTAAACAATTATAATAAGCACATATCGTCATCATAAAGTTCATCTTTATTTACTATATTTTTATCTTAATTACGCGAACTGATTACAAAACTATGGAATTAACAAGTGTACACCTACGCGCATTAAAAAGGTGCAAAATAAGAGGAAAAATAAGTGAAAAGTGTAGGAAAATAACGCCCAGCTCTTACAAAACAATTATTGTAAAAAAGGGTCCCTATTGTTTGAGAGTTAATTGCGAAATGCAGTCTGGTATTCATTATTAAAACGCTTTGCTATGTGAATTGTGTACCTGCGTAGGCGTTCCGGCGTAAATAGGTACTATGCAACTGACAGGCGAACCTGCAGGTAACTAAATAAATACTGGGAGCTCTATTTATCTATACCTATAAGAACAGGTATCTAGCCTGTTACTTATTCAGGTAAGTGTAGGTTTTCATTTAATACCTTGGAAACGAAGAGAAGAAGATCTTTTGAAATAGTTAATTGCATCGAGTAGGTATATATTACAGTAGGTCAATGACATTATATCGTTAAAAAGAGGGAGAAGCCTATTTTATAAAGGGCCTCATTTTAAATAAAACACCCCATACTACTTTACTCAAATCCAGGTAGCCAATTGTCTGTTATAATTTGCTTGGTGATTGAAGCAACATCGAAATAAATAACCCCTTAAAGTAAAAACGAAAGTAAGTTTTGCCGGAGCATTGCGAAGTTTTGCAACTTTTTGATTTCGTTTTTATATACAATGACGAAAACGGGAGTGGGTGTATTAAATAACTATAGGTACGTGGTGAATGAAAAGCCCGTGTTCATAAAACGCAATTAAATTTTGCAGATGTATTGCAAAGTTCTGCAACTTTTATATACAATGACGAAAACGTGAGCAGATAAACAAATTTTATTTATTCTAGAATGTTATATCGAAATATCTGCTGGAGGTAAGATGGAGTGGACTATAGCCTGATATGGCTAGATACCTTTCAATTTTGGGAGAACTCCCAAGCTCAGACAGTAAATCAACCCGATAATGATAATAACGAAGTAATAATACTTTCCATGAACAATGGGGTCAAATAAAGGAGGGGTTTGACCGTTGACATCTACGCATTCGGCCTGAATCTTAAGAATACGGACATTTATAACAATGATTATGTAGGTTTTAAAATAAATGGCTGAAACTAGACTAAAATGTGGGATGTGCCTATATGTATAGGTACTGAGCTTATTGAAATGAAATGGTATGGTATTTATTTCTGTAAATAGATCCTTCAGAGGCACTTTTACAAGTCAATGTTTTTCTATTTTTAAGCTTAATGGCGCCGGCTTTTCCTATCTGACGACCTCTGAGAAGAAAAGCCGAAATAAACTCAGAGAATCATGGTCTCTTTTAAAGTCCAGACAATAGTAATATCATAGATATGATAGAGTTTTACTTAGCAACGCTATACCGCCAACATTACAGTAATATAGTATAGTTTCCACGAGAAATATGGAAGCATTATTAGTACCATATAAGTACCCTATACCAATCTACTTTAATGGAATTTTAAAGGCATGGTTTAAAATATCGACAAACGAGCATCGGAGGTGGTGACGGTGGTCGAGCCAAAAAAAGCGACACTCAAAGAGCTTGCTCAAGCGATCTGATGGTAAGTACTTAGTCATCAAAGAAGTTGCGAATTGGTGGGAACCTCTTCAGGTTGAAGACAGCCAAAGCCGCAGCTCCCGAGAATTAGAACTGACGAAGAAGTCGAAGCAAAAGCATACTATTACTAAGTACTATATATTATACTTTTCCCCGGGCACATGTCTCTTTTCCACCGCGGTGGCCTGATGCAGGTTGGCAGACTTCAAGAAAATCGCTCAGACATACGTGATTTTTTTACATACGAGTACATAGTTAGCTAGAAAATATAAAGGTTTCGTATACAGTAAAATGAACGACGTAGAGCCTTACAGGCACTTATAGCTACTCGTATTGGTTCGGACGCAGACTATCGGAAAACGCCAAATGCAATAAACACTGAGTGCCAGATCCGACGACTCCTATTTATTTATAGACAGATGTATTTGGTCGGTATATTTTCTTTTGCTGAAAGACATGAAAGCGATATTACTGTACCACATTAGGTAATAGAGCCCCCGTATCCCCTTATTGCTCTAGTAATAGATGAAATGATTGCGAGTAGGTAAGTCCCTTCTATATTTGGTTTAGTTTGATATTTCTACAGTATTTTGGGAATAATAAATGTTAGTTCATGTCATAAGTATATATTTCACATATTCGGGGCCCGCTAGTCTCTAAGGAATCTATGTTTGTAAACATTATTAAATAAAAAGCAATCGCTATCACTGACGGTGATTAATTTCATAATAATATAGATAGACTTGATGAAATCCTCATTAATTATCTCTCAGCTTAGATTTGTGGCCTGGCTCGCCCCTATTTAGGTACATGGAACCATAAATATACCTACTGGCGATCTGTAGGTGTACATTAGCACACCTCTGCCTAAGCCCTTCAGGGAATACAGGTGTGATGGTATGTTATGTTATATCTTTTACATACCACGTCCACAAAGTATATGCGAGGGAACGAACTCGGTAGCTATGTAATCCAGGTAGATTGGATTGGATTGAAAGAGTTCAATTCAATTGTAATTGGAAAGATCACGCGTCGAACGAATGAATAGCGTATACGTTATACGACTGGTACCTACTCCTGAAAACTTACCTCATCTAATGAAACGGGACAAAATGGTATTTTCACGTGAGTTTTTCATCATTAGTCTTGCCAAGTAAATGAAAAATGATCAGATTTTGAATTACACTCTTTTGTCAGTACCTAGTTATTTTTTTTTAAGTCGGTACTATATAGGTACTTAAGTAAGTTTAAGTTGTATAACTTCGGCAGTATAGGAACTTTTCCTTTACTGTATTTTTTTCTCTTCATTGCTGCAATTGAATCGATGACAACAATTTTGCCAATGTCAAATTGGTTTGACTTGCTGTTTAGGGACAAACCTTCAGCTGAGATATGATAAGGAAACGAAACTTTAAAACACACTTAGGTAATTTTATTATACTGTGAAACGAGATCTAAATCTACGGATCCAAAATTAAGAAGCCATCTACACATAATTAGGAAGTTAATTATTCGAACCACAAGTCCTTATGGAGATTAAAAATATTGTTGGTGACTTTTATTTGAGTGGTTCTTTTGTTTTCGCCACCGACTGCCCAAACTGTTTTAGACAAAATAATTTTATTATTTTTTGAAAGCGGTTTTACTTTTTTGATAAAAGTAATTAAATTTTTGAAATTTTAAGTGGAAAGTTTTGTTTATAAGTACTTGTTAGCCATGTAAACGCACTGCTCCAATAAGACAGCGATGTTTCGGAATAAACGATAATGTCATCGATGTACACAATATTTGGATTTTTGTTGATATTTTAAAACTGCTCAACCGATTTCGATAATATATAATAGATTTGAACGGGACCACCTCTGAAGTATGTCCTACCAAACAAAAAAACAATCATTAAAATCGATCCACAATTGGCGGAGAAATCGCGTAACAAACATACAAAAGAAAAACAGCATACAGACGAATTGAGAACCTCCTCCTTTATGAAGTCGGTTGAAACTATTGTTATTGTTTATAAGGCTTAGGGCTTATTCTTCTTAAAAAGGTTTTCTAGATATCTGACCCTTAAGCATTACCTAACAATAAATTAATGATTTCACATATTCAGGCCCAAGGACTTTTAATTAATCTGTGTTTGTAAACACAGCTAAAGAGCAATCACTACTGACGATGAATTAATTCCTAATAATAAAGATAGTCTCTATCTATCCTATATTAATCCCCGAACTGTTAGATTACTAACAGTTCGGGGATTAAGTCTGTTTGTTTGTCTGACGAGCACAAATTATTGCTCGTCCAGAGATCCATGGAAGAAAAAAATAAGGAGATGACTCCTTAACTATGATTATTTAAGAAAACTATTAAGTTTTCTTAAATAATCTCCTTACACTCATTAGAACCAAATAATTTGATTAATATTGAATATTTAACAGAATGCGGCTCTTTTTAAGTTATCATTAATGTATACTTAGACGTATTTTTCGATTGCATACTCGTATAATCACGCTTTAAAATAATAGGCCGCCTTAATAGTCTTGTAGTTCTAAGCGCGACTGCCACGCTAGAGCCGTTCAGATCGGTTCCCAGGTCGAGGAAAGTGTTATTGAGTTTTTCTAATAAATTGTCAGTAGCAGTTCGGAGTCAGGATTTATGCCCGGTAAATGTATTACATGGGATCTAAACAAAACGGCGAACTGTGTGTGCACATTAGTATGGCTCTACCTAAACCCTCAGGCAATACAAGCGTGACGGTATATTATGTTATTTCTATAATGTTTTTTCTTTAGTTAAATTCGTTTATACTTGTAGTAAGTTTTTTAACTGAATGAATTGTACTTAATTACACCTTATGTTTAGTAAAAGTAATGGAGACTTTTAAATTGTTAGATTGGTTCATATGGACTGACGGCTGTAGGAATGACATGGTAAGTAACTGTTAACTACTTTCTGAAACCACTAAATATGATCTCATCGTGAATTAACTTATTCTATTTGCTCACCAATAGTAACAGTAAATAGGAACCCCAAGACTAGGGCGATATTCCATTCTGTCCCTCAACATGTTGACAATAGGCGTACGAATTGCTAGTCAAAAAGAATGTTCTCAAAATCATATTTGTTGGGAAACTTGTAAAAAGCAGTTTTAAAAATGGAATTTTAGGGGTTTCAAAAAAGCAGTTTTGAAAACCCTGAAACCCCTAAAATTCCATTTTCAATTACAGGCGTAAACAATACATTATTGACAAATCTTAAAGGTTCCTACGCACTGCCTTTTTTAGACGATGGCTGGATACCCGCTGATATTTGTATGTTCCGTCTTTATACCTACTTATTTCAGAATATTATGTAAGTTCCTTAAAAAAGGTCTAATTACAGATATTATATTTAAGAGATTAACACTTACTTATTGATATGATAAATCCTAATGGTCCGTATTTGCTGGATGCTCCTTATAAGCAACTTAATTATCTTCAATGTTTACCGCGGTCCACGAATAATATTGAATTAAATGGGCTAGGTATATAAGGTTTTTTCCTAAAAGCAATTATTTGATATCAACCCCACGCACATAGGAATAAAAGCTAATTTTGCGCAGATCGTAGATACAACGTTCTATAGTTTATGTCGAATCCACTGACGTAGGCAGCAGGCACTTATGCCCTTTACCTCCCACACAAACTGTAGCTTGATACCATTTATAACTTGCACCCGAGTTTATTAAACATTAACTACTATTATCATCATTAAACACCTTAACGAATACTAGCGTAGGTAAACGTTGTTAACGAATAAAGATTCAGCATTTCACTTAGATATTTGGTGCTATTCGGTTGAAATGACACTTAATCGATAGCGGGAGCTAAAATTAAACATGGAGAAGTTTAACAGGGAAAAATATTGGTAAACAGTTAAGAACTCACCGTTTAGTTGATAAACAAACAGTCACAGTAATAACGGATTGTTATGTGAAGTCGTGTAACAGGTTTCCCGTTAATATTATAGAGATATGGCGAGAGACTGACAGATAAATCATTATAACAGGGCTGTGAGAGCAAATATATAATGATTGTTCTACGCACCGTTTAGAGCCGCCGATAACACTGGAACATTTTCGAGATACAGCTGATACACTTAGCCTCCTCACTGTAGACACTGAGACACAGGTTGAGCGAGTCGGTAGCGGGTGCGAAGCCGCCAGCTGTGTTTGCCGGAGCGAGCCTGCGCACTCAGCTCTATCGATCCTGCGCCCGTCCATTCACGTGCTGCCACTTCGCCGCGCCGCCTACATAACGACGCAGCGACGCGATGTTACACACCAATCATCATTAGATAACGCGATATTAGCACTGGACTCTCAGAGCCTCCACAGTTGAAGCACTTCGCTCGGACAACAATTAAGTCTTTATCGATAAAGCTTTAATGAAAAAAGAGCTGGTTTGCGTATCACACTGTTATGTAATGATATAGTTTTCAGGTCTTAGAGACTTACAACTTCGTACTTTTCAGTATAAATATGACGTTTGAGTAAATACGAATATGTTGGCCAGAGGCGCCCACGCTAAGTTATCGCCAGCACCCTGCATGTAAATGACGTAGTTATTAAGATAACAGGGCTTCGGGGCCGCGCTAATGTACGTCGTTTTAACTCCAACTACTACACTACAAACCGTCATTAAATTTATGCTATTCATTTGCCATCACTGTCAGGTCGTCCATTGCCTCAATTTCAGTACCTACCTTGGAGTGAGTATAAGTTCCATGCCAGAATATTAAAAATCTACTGAATCACGTTCCTATATACTTATCTACATCGGACAAGTTATCTTAAAAAAATATATTAATAATTGTTCTTAATTTTTATTATTTTTTAGCATTAAATATTGCGAAATGTTCACAAAGATATGAATTTTCTAATTGAAGAAAATTTCTGAAAGAAAAATTCTATCTCAGGCAGGGTTTGAACCTGCGTCGTTCTGGTTAAGTACACCAGACGCTTTGCCAACTAAGCTACCGAGACCACTGCCTGTGATGTCGAATTTCTCTTCAATATTTTACGTCTTCAGGCGACTTCATTACACTATGATATTACTATGTCTTACAACCAACACGACTGCCTTTACAGGTACTCGTACTTAGTTCAAAGTCGAACGATGTTGCCTTTCCGTATTATGCTTAATTTTTATAATTTTTTAGCATTAAATATTGCGAAATGTTCACAAAGAAGTGAATTAGAAAATTCATATCTTAATAATTGTTGTTAATAGATATTATTATATAAAAATCTAGTAATCTAAAAAATAGTTTTGTAAAGATCCTTATGATTCATGATCTTGTTTTCTAGAGTAAGTAGATCAGTAGAGTCTAGGGATTTCATGGTCGCGGCGAATCCCATTTGTTTTCGAGAGAAAATTGCGCTCTGCGTTTGCGTTGTGCGTTTTGTAGGTTGACGATGAACATGGACTACACAATACCTAACAGTTTGTTGTGTGGTAGAAATATTAGTCACAGAGTGATAGAGTTTGTAACTGGGACAGTCGATCGACAGAAATCACAATGGTATGATTTGAATGACGGCTTCAGCAGAACGTGGCTTCATTATCATCAACCATTTTACAGCAGCGGCAGCGGTTAAAGGGTTAAGCTGTAGTCCACAACGCTGGCCAACTGCTTGGGTTGGCAGAATTTGCGCCCGTGGAGAAAATTTGACAGACATGCAGGTTTCCTTACAATGTTTTCTTTAACCGTTTAAAAGTGCGTGATAATATTTTCAGAAGAAGTGCAATGAAGCGAGATTTAACCTCGGTCGGTATCACTGATCTCTGTTACCACAGTATTATTACAAAACCGTACTAGTACTCTGCCGGCCTGCCCAATGTTTTACAAACTAGGTATATCGTGTACAAACGCCATTCTCGTTAACCTATTCTGGATAGAAACGGGTTTACACGTCGCAGAAAATAATTAAGAACGTGATGTCTGGTTTTCTAGCAGATAGTCTAGGATGACTTCAATGTGGATATTAGATTCCTGACACTACTACATTGGTATTTAATAAGTGCTACGTCGTTGGAATAAAGAATAGGTTTTAGACTGAACGAAAATATTATTTTTAACCTTTTGCACGCCAGAGTATAAACCACGGAGGAGAGAAAAAAGCGGAGATGCCGCAAGGCAAAATTTCTTTGGAAAGCAACGTCGCCTAAATGCGGGTGACAGGGGGACGAGGTACGGCGATGGCTCCACCCCACGATAGAAAACCCGCCCTTTATTTGTAAATCCATCTAGTGGTGAATGGAATTATTACAGTCAAAATTGAACTAGTTATTTTCATTTTAGTTCGTCTATTTGCCACTATGGCGTAACAAAGCATGATACTTTGATCCAGAACATTCTATGTGCGTTAGAATTAGGGATGTTAAAAAATGATCGATTATTAAAAAAAAGATTATTATTGAAATAAAACTACTTTTTACGGATTTTATCGCGTTATATTGATTATTTTAAATTCCCGACGTTTCGGATCCTTTACAGCATCCATGGTCACGGGTGGACTGAGGTGTTGGTCGTCCTAATGTCAAAATTATCAACAGCTACCCTACATTTTGTTGATTATTATTTATGCCGGTCACGCAGAATGAGCTCACCGTATCCTTAGGTCTCGCAGTCTTGTACTTGGATTTAATGGAATCTATGATGGGGTTCCAAGCAGATGGTAAGACCCAGCCATCTTCTCTATTGAAATTTGGAAAAGATTATTATTTCATAAAAATCGATTTTTATGAACAATTTTTTTTTTTTTTAAATCGATTATTTATTCATCGATTTTTTTATTTTAAGCGTCCCCTTTTTCGATTTTCAACTGGCATTTATAAAAATTAGAAGAAACACCGCTACCCGCTATCCATTTGAGGGCAGGGGGGGTTCGTTATTATTTTGCAAATTGTTCGTAGATAACCTTCCAACCTTCCTTAGCGATTTATTACCAACCAAATAGTTCTGCCATTTTTTTGCGGGGGGAAATGTGCCCACAAGCGCAGTTCCGAATTACTACAAACAAAAATAACACTGTAATGACGACACTAACACATACAAAATTAAAAAATACCAACAAGCATTGCACAGCGCTGAAACAGCAAATAGCCGTCTAACCAGACGAAAAAACATGCAGCACTAAAACGCTTTTTAAGTTAAGGCTCTCTCGCTAATAAGAAAGGTCGAAAGCGCCGTAAAATTCATGGCGCTTTGACGCATAGGCGTTTGGTTAAAGGTAACATCACTAAATTATTCATGGGCAAGAATTCGGATTTATCGCTCGACCGATACGTATTTTGGATTTTACACAAATCTGATAATAATTTAAAATAGAATACACGAATTTGGTGTCTAAATGTAATTAAATAGAAAAATACGGTAAAGATTTATTTACATGTGAAATGTCATACCATGTTTTAGTAGATTTGATGTTCCAGAAAATAAAAATCGATTTTTAAATAATCGTTTTTTTACCGCAAAGTCACATCCCTAGTTAGAATGGCTCATCAATTAAAACCGACTACCTACCAACAGATGGCGCATTTTTCTTATATTCAATTCTTGTTCTTGTTTTATGCATAAGGTACCTATATAATTTATCTATAAAGTAACTTTTAGTAAGCAAAATAAACATTAGCAAGTAATTTGAGCAGAAAATCGGCTACGAATAACATGCATTGATAGTATAAAAATACGTAATCTATAAGAAGTTGTTAGAAATCTTAGAATGCTTCTCTTCAACGGTAGATGTCTCTATCTTCAATCTGGCGATCACGCTAGAAAATTTGTGACTTTTTGACTTACACGTGAAATATTATGCCATCAACATGTTTCAGTTTTGATCCGGAACAATTGTTGCATCCAACAACAGCGCACTTCATTATTAAAACAATGTAAAAATATTAAAAACCTATTAAAATACGACGGATCCACGGATCCGAACGCGAACAAGATTCATTCGAAACTAAGGTTTTCGGCCCCGCCCACTGTGACGCCATGACCTAGTTGGAGGCGCATGACCTACTTGCCTTGAGACATCTCCGCTTTTTTCTCTCCTCCGTGGTATAAACGTATCGCCGTACCCCTGACGCCAGGCCACTTTTTCTGTCAAATTCCACAAAGTAGTGAAAACACACTAAAGTAATGATTAAATTGTTTATTTCATAATATGGTGCGACGTATATTAATTTGTCATATATTTGTGACGTTGGCGTTCAGGGTAAGATTTCGTTTGTCACATATATGTGGCAATGGCGTTCAAAAGGTTAATGTGCGTTTTGTCTTATTTTCTGTAAGTGTTTATTGCCCCTGAAAGCTAATGCCAGCTAATGCCTTTAGCTTTCAGGCTTATAGGAATTAGCTTTTAGCCATTAGCAGGCTACAAGGGGGCCTTATTGCTCACACTGGTCTAGAATAAAGACATTTAAATATGTATAAGCATGATTACTTCACTGCCTCATTAGTCTAGTGGTCTTAAGCGCGACTGCTACGCTAGAGGTCCTGGGTTCGATCCCTAGGTCGAGCAGTGTTATTGGGTTTTTCTATGAGATAAATCCAATCCAATATCAGCTCGTAGTCTGGATTTCTGCCGGTTATGGCAATAGGCTCGCTCCCTATTACATGGGACCTTAACATACCGGCGAAGTGTACATTAGTGCACCTCTGCCTAACCCTTCGGAGAATACAGGCGTGATGCACATGGAATTATGTATGATTATTTTACAAGATTCCTCATGTAACGTAGGTGAGCAAATAGAAAATTCCCATGGGATTGAGGAAATGAAAACATGGTAACCTATCCATGAAATAAAAACTAACATGTTAGATGCCAACAAGATCTTTTATTAGTGCCACCTAAGTAAACTTAGGTGATGTTGAAGCTTATTTACATAAGAACCTGTACATTTATACGTGTTTACCTTCTACACACTCCGACGGATTAATATTTGATATAATATCAGAATATCTCTGGGACTTGTTATTTTAGTTAAGGAAAAATACGACCGCGGGCAGGATTCGAACATGTGTCTTCTGGTTAAGTACACCAGACGGTTTGCCTTCACATTTTTAATTTACGTTTTGAGGTGACGTCTGGTGTACTTAACCAGAAGACGTAGGTTCGAATCCTGCCCGCGGTCGTATTTTTCCTCCATTAAAATAACTTAATAATCTTTGCATGGAAAATACCTAAAAATACAAAAAGATATCCCTGGGACTTGTTTAGTGAAGTCTTATATTAGGATGTTTTAATCAACTATTACAAATATTAATAAAACGCCAATAACACGTGAGAAAGTAAAATACTGTTAGATAAAACTTGCCTTATTTATAACTACTTAAAAACTAAATTTCCATCGGCTTTGAAAAATAATAACTAATAGGCCAGATCCGCGTGACAATGATACACATCAAGCTATACAAAACCAGTTAACGCTGGCCTCTTATTGCATGGGAAGCCCATACAATGAGAGATCAGCTTAGACTGGATTTGTATAGGTTAACTTGTAGCCGTGTACCAGGATATCGTCGGTACTTATTTCAATTTGACGATATTTTTTTTACGTTATATTGCTCAGTATCAATGCAAAAACTGGATACATTTAAAAATTATGCTTTAATATTTCAGGGAAAATGACCTAATAACGTCTCGCGATCCGACAATGACGGGGCAAACTTAAATCACTACACAAAACAAAATAAATAGCTACAAAAATGACTTAATAAACGTGCCCGTGACGCTGTGTTACCGAGCTTTTGTCCAATTAACTAAACTAGCAGGTACTTATTGGTGAGGCACCATGTGATGTTGTCCGACTATCGCATTTCTAAATAAATAGCACACTAAACGTTAAAACTAAAATAAAAAGAGTAAAAATGAGTAATACACATGAACATTGTAAACTTGTAAACATTTCGAGTCTTTCTTTAAGATCAGTACAGTTTGGTCGAAATAAGACTGCCTCATTAGTCTAGTGGTCCTAAGCGCGACTGCTACGCTAGAGGTCCTGGGTTCGATCCCCAGGTAGAGCAAAGTGTTATTGGGTTTTTCTATGAAATTCCCAGTAGCAGCTCGGAGTCTGGATTTGTGCCCGGTTAATGGCAATAGGCTCGCCCCCTATTACATGGGACCTAAAACGGCAACCCTCTTGCGTTGATATTTTTCGTAGGTTATGTTTTAAAAAAAAGCAGATTTTTTTTTCATAACCGAAGAAAAATATCAACGCAAGGGGGTCCAGAATCATGTACCGAATTCGTGGTAAGCGGATGTGCGTCGATGTCCCTTCCACCCTGTATATTTGGTACATCTGAAAATAGGTTGTGTGCTATTTCACATTTTTTTTACCTCTACTCTCACCCCACTCCTTTTTAATCTCGATTTTAGTATGGCAGATCAACATTTGCCGGGACAGCTATAATAGTATAGTTTTAATATAAAGACTCGATGTAAAAACAATTGGGGTCGTAATGTTTTGCGTTCGTAATTATTTTCCTTACTTATTTAGTTATTTATGTATAAAACACATAATAAAGTGATTTTACCAGCGCGGCAGTTCGAAACGGCTAACTGCAGTCTTATTTCGAACAAACTGTATGTTTTTATTTCGAGTGAGTTTCGAAATACCATTATGACTTGATAATGATGCAATGAACCTATTATGATGTTATAATAACATAATTTGAATTTGGATGTTAAAAATACATAAGACTATTTTTTAAAACACAATGTTTGGAGAGGTTACTTCAATATTCTTAAAAAAATCAAAGCAATTTGCTATCTTTATCTTACGTGCAAAATCAAACTAGAACCGTAGATACAAAAATAACACTCCGTATTAAAAATATAGTTTTCGAGATTACATACCATACAATATAATTATGTACAGAAATATCAACATTCGAGTAATATGAACAATAAATACTTTATATTAAGTTACAATAATATCAGAATTTTTACTTTATCAAACATATAGAAAACACGATGTATAAATGGGTTGACTAATATGAAATTTAGAAGCCTAATGGTACATAGAGGTCACTTTACAAATAATGGAACTTTTTTTACACAATCAACTCGTAAAGGTAATTAACATTCTACACACTACAATAAAAAAAATACATTATGTTAGGAAGGGCAGGCAATATTCTGTATCGTGAATATATCATGACAACTACGAAAATGTATTGATTCACATTTGCAAAATGCCTTAATTCGATCACGCGATAAATGCCAATCCCATACGGAGTCGGGCAACCATCTTGAGCAATGAAGAAAGGGATGGAGTGCACAATGAATTGACAGTTTGTATTATGCAACACTAGCCGTCTCTTTCATTCAATGTTCAAGATAATTGCAGCTCACTATTAATTTACGAGTCACGTTAACGCTACAGAATAAGTGTTATAATGTAACGTTAATACGTCGCGAAACCTCTAGGCGGGCAGGTCGACTTACGATATTCTCTGGAGAAGATTTTGAAATGCCGTCAGTCTTATATAAATTGACATTTCACAAGACTATGTTTTTACTTATCTTTTAAAGATATGCATACATTATAATCTGTATAAATATAACCACGTCTGAAAAATGGCTTCATTGTATTAGGTATCCGTATAATACTCTCAAAAATCTTTACTATCACAAAATTATACCAAATAAGTCTTATGAAATGTCAACTCGTTGATCAGTCAAATTCAGTTTTATGAATAAAAAGGCACAAAGATAATATCTCATAGGCTTGGTAACTTAACAGTACTCTTGCAACATTTGTCTAAAATCTATAATTAACTTAATTTTGGGCTAGTGTATTGTTATTTAGGCTTTGTAGGGCAGGGCGGGGCGGGGCGGTGAGGGCGGGGCGCGGTCGCCTCATACACTTCGTCGTACAAGTTAGCGTTGGAGTACATCGGCTGAGGAGCATACACATTCCGAGCGGAAGGCTCACCTATTTCACTATAAAAATTACTAGCCGTATCATTAACCTCATCGTACAACACCTCTCCTCGAGATGTCGACGCCATACTCCCACCGTAACCAACATCATAATTCGAATAATTAAAATCAACATTCTGATACTTGTACGCAGAATAATTCTTGGAGTTTTCCACGCAATCGCTGAAGTTCCGCAACTTCTCGGCTTCCTCTTCGTACTTCGGTACATAGATATTCTTTTCATAATCATTACTCGTGTTCGCTTTCGTCGGAGTGGATAATTTCGTGTAATAGTCTTTTGTTTCCAGTATAAACTGTTGTTGAGCTGGATTTATGTCGTAATTCTTGTAAAGGGGTATGTCGTTATATTTAGTTGTTTGAGTGACATTGTTCGCAAGTGCTGTAGGCGCGGACGAGGTTGACGGTGCATTGTATGAGATGTCAGCATTCTGGTAATCACTGTTATTGCTTTTAGATCTAAGATTTAGAGATTCTGAAATTCTGTCGTCCAGCGACATTTCTGCTAGTGACGTTGAAACACTGGGGAGATTTACGTTCCGTTCCACTGATAGAGCATTATTCATCGCGTAAGATGGTATAGTTCCGTATAAATTATTAGAGTTTGCAGCACTACTTGTAGACGGCGCGTTGTTGTAAATATGTGATATTTCCGCGCTGCTAGCAGAGTGATTGTTAGTAGAGTACCTGTGAGATTCTTGTGTTTGTTGGCTTATATTAGATTCGTTTAAAGATGTATCGTAGTTAGATCTGGATGCGTTCTGTGTGCCGGGCCAGAACTGCGACGTATCGAAGGGGTCAGGCTGTGCCTGCGAGCTGTGTAGGGGACTTGATAAATTATCTAATGACTTAGCACCATAGAGATTTGAGTAGTTGTGTATGTTGTGTGAGCTTGCAGACAGGCCGGGTAGACTCTCAATGCTTTGTTCACCCCAATCACTGTCAAGTCCTGCAATAAAATAAACACTAATTATCACATGAAAATTAATTGTTCGGGAAACGTGATTGATTTGTTAAGATGTAAAATGCCGGTCTACAGTGTGTCTACATAATTATCTTCTACACATTTTAGTTTAATGCTCTCATAACGCCGAATAAATCCATACAATCATAACGTGGTTTGATTGCATCATCAACTCATTACATTGTCCCACTGCTGGGCACGGGTCACCTCTCAAAATGAGAGGGATTAGGCTGTAGTCCACAACGCTAGCCTACTGCGGGTTGGCAGACTTCACACGCTGCCAAGAAAATCGGTCATGCATGGTTTCCTCACGATGTTTTCCATATGCACATGACTTCAAAATTAGTGGTTTTTGGGGCCTTGGATTCGAGGCAGCCCTATGGTCAATACCATTAGACTATCACTGCTGTTGATTTCATTGACATTGCTACATACCGATTTCTGGAACATCTATTGGTTCATCCAGTATTGACACAACATTTTGACTGTTCGCAGTAGACTTCTTGCACGGCGTGCTCAGTCTTGTGGATGGCGGGAGATCCAAATCAATCAGTATGTCTTCTTTTACTGAAAACAAAAAGTATTCTTTAACTGGACTGTAGCATTGTACAGCTGGTGCGTTTATATAATTCAGGAATTTTCACTACAGTCACTCAGTCACTTCAGTGCAGTGCTCATCAAGGGAAAAAAATATTTTAAGGTTAGATCTCCCTAAGTAAATCCTACAGTGTATAGCAGTTGTTTAGCGGTGAACTCTAACTCATCTAGAAGCCATCAATAAAGCCCGACCACAGCCGCAAAACCCACAATATAACATGAAAGGTACATCCATATAATTTCTGTGTTATTGATTATTCTTGATATTGACATTAATAACATTTTTGAAGCGGCGGTAGCCTAATGGCTAGGGCGTCGGACTTGCGATCATGTGGTTGCCGGTTCGAACCCCACCCATTGCACTACCGACGTGAACCCACTCGTAACACAAGCATTTAGCTTAGCACGAGGGGTTAACAAGAATACTAGTAATTGACTATTAATAGACCCACATTGCTAGAAAGCTTTTTAAAATAAAAAAAATAGTCACTTATTCATTTTTTCACACATAAAAGGGGCCACAATAAAACTATATCACTGCTACATGCTTATAAAATAAAAAAAGGAGTTAAAACCGGATGTATTCTTATATCAGAATCGGCAAACAAATCTAAACAAAATAGACGGAAATTAATGATATTTATGGACGCCCAAATGTAGATAGAATGTAATTTCCATAAAATGTTGTTTACTCATTGTTGATTTTAATGTTATTTCTCTACAGGTCCAACAATTACCTTGATATTATTAACAGCACCGATTACAAGCAGATGTTAGCACACTGAACCGACTGACACATGAGAGTGTCATGCAAAACACAAACAGCGATGTTATGTTTCACACTGGCACGTATCGGCATTACAGCCGTATGCCTTATACACACTTGTAAAAACAAACATCATGAAAACAAACATTGATTATTATAGGTAGATAATAAATTATGTGCGGTGAGGGGGGGGGTATTAGGGGTCATTATACATATTAATAGGTGTGCACTGTGCCGCCAAATCCTTATATAAAATAAAACAAAGTCTGCTGTCTGTCTGTTTGCGATAAACTCAAAAACTACTGATCGGATTTTCATGCGGTTTCACTAAAAGGCAAAGTGAATTCTGAGCAAGGTTTAGGTGTATAATTTGTTAAGATTTTGTGTAAATTTGTTGAAATATTTTTTTTAAAATTAATCGGAAACGCTGCCATGCGACGCTACGACTGAAGAAACATATAGGCATATGCTCTACTACTGAGTAAGTTTCGCATTTATAATAGTGGAAGTAGGGTTAACAGCTGCGTTCATAATGCTGTGTAATAGTCTGAACGCGACTTTATGTATCGTGTGATTACAACATTGACAATAAACGAAGCATGACGTAAGGATACATCATAAGGCATAATGTCATCAGTGTAAACATGTAAATAAAAGTGTCTAAATGCTTTTTAATCTGTAATTGGTAATGATAACAATTAAATCGTTGATAAAAATAGAGTTCAGATATGTTTATTATATACGACTGACACTAATTTTCAACTTTAAGTACCAGATAATAAGGTAGAAAGTCACGTCAGTCAGTCAAATGCTAAGTTTCTAACCATACGTGAGGTACTTATATTAACTAACATTCATGATTTTATGTTTACAATAATTACGTTCAGGGAATAACATGTTATCACGCATATACAACGTGTAACATTTTTTTTTTTAAATCAACTCCTGAATCGATTACAATGGTAAATAAATTTATATTAGTTGAAATTATGATCCATCACTTAGTTGAGTTATAATCGATTATTCGTATTGCGTCTGCGGACTTGAGCTGATTGAAAGGAGGTGTTTATTATAATATTAATATAGCATGAATGGCCAAGGCCAGGCCCAGTGGTGGAATAAAAAGTTGACAAAGTGGTAGCCCTATAGCGGGATGGGTCGACGATATTGAAAAAGTCACTGGTGCAATTTGGATGCGAGCATAGAAAAACCCAACAACACTTTGCTCGACTTGGGGATCGAACGTAGGACCTCTAGTGTAGCAGTCACGTTTCTAGACCAATGAGTAGTTCTTAATTCACAGATGCACGTAGTTGCCTCATAAGGGCAAAACAATCGATTTTGCATTGTGTTTTCAACATGGCGCTTGACGGGTTAAAGGCAGTATTGTCTTACCTTGATTCAAACTCTTAGAATGTGCCTCCCTAGTGCCCCTGGCGGCTCTCTCCTTGTTAAGTGAAGCCACTCTATCGTTGATCAACTTGTTGTAGTTGAAGTGCTTGCTGCCGGTGTTGCCGCCGCGCGTTGTTGGCGGCTGGGTGGACTCTATTGTACGGCGCTTGCGCAAAACCACTGCTAGATCATCTGATACGCCGTTTGACGAGGCATTGGACACAACCGGAGCTGAAAATATAGAAGCAATTGGGATGAAAACAGACCATTTTCTTATGAACTTAGTAACTACGAATTTAGAAGTTATGCTTCTGTAGCAACAGAGTAAATGGGGTAAAAGTCGACTCGTTACACAGTTTACGAACGTAACTTAGCTTTCAGGCCTTAATAATGTTTCTGTGATAGTCCATTGCACCAAATAAGAATATAGTATTTACACATTATTTATAAGTCAGTTTTTCTAAATTACAGACCAAGAATGATCCTTTTTCTGCCATTGTACGTTTCAATATTAGAGGCCCAGATTCTAGTTTTAAGTGAAAACATTTCATAAATTAAGTAAAATATTTCACACCGTCAATAAATTGTTCTATGGTAATGTTTGTGAGTTATTTAACTATTTTGCTCCAATATCAAGCCACGCCATTTGCTACGATACTTGCAAATGGCGTTCTTAGTTTCTGCCTACCCTTATGGGAAAAAGGCGTAATTGAGTGTTCAAGCCACATAATAATTGTAATGCATATTTCTGTATGCATTTAAATGACAAAAAAGGTGCGTCCAATACATATCTTACATTTCCGTTTATCTAATGTTCAAATAAGAAAAGTAAATAAGATAGGAAACATATTCAATTCTAACAATCGATATCCATTCAAAACGATGTGTTCAGGTGCGACATGTTTGTGGACACCATTCCATATTACTCATAGGTGATAAAAGATTCACTTAGTCATAGGTTAGTGATTTTCAATGCTAAGTGCGCATGACAGTATTACGTCGCGATCTTACGCGATCTACATAATAGAACTCCAAGAGTTATCATGATGCAATATATAAACATAATTCAATTAAGACTACAAGTGGGTTGATTCTATTTTGCAAACATTGTATAATGCTCAAAAACTGTGATATCAAATAATATGGATTTCAATTCAAATATTTCTAAATACTTTACAAACTTCAAGATTTATGCAAGGCTGTATATTGCCTCTTTATGTAATTAATGTTTTGTTCAATGTTTTGCAAATAATTTGCATTGCAATAAAATTATACTTTTGCAAATTATTTATAATACTAATGAGTAACTAAAAATAATCCAATTTTGAGGATGCAACTCTTAACTTTGATAAATAATGTCTATATCAGCCATAAGTCTTATAATAATTATTGTTATTGTGTGTGAGTTCTTAATAAAGAAACAATACGCAATTATATGATGACGTATGTTTCGTGAGCTAGCATTGTAATAGTTTTTACTTTCCTCGGCAAAAGTAAAAGTATAAGACCGCTTCAATTACGCGCACGTATAATAAAAGTGAACGTTTAATATTAATTTGGCTAATGAAGGCGCTAAAATTAGACGTTATTGATATTGTTATTTGGAATCAATTTTACATAAGGTCTACTTTTCTGCGTGTTTCAATCAATAATCGACAAATATTTGCTGCTATTTGCTTGCTATTTTTCTGAGTGTTGTGACATTTTTCATAGGGCCTAGTCCCTGAGCGAAGTTAGCAATTTGTTTAGGGCTTTCAAAAATTTTGCTCAGCATGCTGCCAATTATAGTAACAGCTACAGCTTATAGTAGCCACAGGATTTAGCGGAATCAAGAAGTGGCTCTCACAGTAGACTGACCACGATCGCATTTATACTATAGCGGTAAATAAACAAATAAAAAAATGGTGCCGATTGCTTAAATCGAGTCCATCATAGCGCGCAATGAAAACATTCCTAATTGTTCGAATGAGTGCAATAGATACGTGAGGAAATCTTTTTGCAAACAAAATCAACATTAACACATTGTTTATACATAATTTATCTGACTGGTTTGCTAGAGGTTCTGGCTTCAATTCCCAGGTCGAGCAGTGTTATTGGGTTTTTCTATGAAATTCTCATTAGCAGCTCGGAGTCTGGATTTGTTCCCGGTAAATGGCAATAGGCTCGCCCCCTATTGCATGGAACCTTAACATACCGGCGAAGTGTGGGTGTACATTATACCTACTACAACTCTGCCTAACCCTGTAATGTTATCTGACTGGTTAATTATTGCTTATGCTGAAGGAGGAACAGAAAGGCACACTTACCTCGTTGTCCTGGCGTCAAAGTCAGAGATTTCTTAGCTGCCTGATTGTTTTTACTACTTTTCTGTGATGTTGTCACCAATGTGCTATACAAATTAAAAAGCTTATTAATTCCCACAATTTATTATATCTAAATATAGTTAGTAATTTTGTAAAAGTACAGTTTGAACTTAGATAAGATTCGAATCTGGGTGCTTTGATTTGGTGCACTTTAGCCAACTTCGTGAGTGATTAAACCGAAAGCCTTAGTTTCTCGGTAGACCAAGGTCGATTTTTTCTTTCATGCATAATAATGTAATTTCAAGTAATTTCAAGTATTTGCTAATATATTTCATATAAAAAACTGAAACCTTTGACATGTAAAACCGTCTCCAAAGATCTACTTACAGAAATTCGTTTATTTCATTTTATATATTCTTTGATTAAATTTGTTTAAATTAACTGCCTCATTAGTCTAGTGGTCCCAAGCGCGACTGCTTCACTAGAGGTTGTACGTTCGATTCCCAGGTCGAGCAGGGTTTAGGTTATTCTATGAATATCTCAGCAGCAGCTTTGAGTTTGGATTCGTGCCCGGTTTATGGCAAGAGGCTCGCCCTTTATTACAAAACGTATCAGTGAACTGTGGGGTTCATTAATAAATCTTTGTGGAATACAGACATGATGGTATACTAATTAATTTACCTAGGAAACAGTCCCACTTCTAAGGTGCGTTGGTTTTGTCCCTTCCACCAGTGCAGCTCTGGCCGCTTGTCTATCAGAATGATAGCGTCGCCCGCATCTATGGTCATCTTACTCGGCCGATGGTAACTATGGCAGGGAAAGTCACAACTTGGTAAACAATACAGTATTATTTGACAACTGTTTATGCGTGAGAGTCGATAACAATGACATGTTGAGACTGGTGCGAGAACAACTTGTTATTGTGACAATTATTATTGCCCTAGTAAAACTACGTGTGATTTTGTTTTGAACGATCCTTGTCATTTTGTTGGTCTTCATCTAAGATACAAGTTTTTATATTTCTCGAAAAAGTATGTAAAGATAGAGAGATGGGGCACATCTTATTTATAGTACACCACAGCTACCAGGTCATTCATACAAATCCACTTATAACTGATCTCACATTGTGTAGGATTTCCATACATACAGAGGCCAGCGTTTGACATGAAATTCAGAATTGATTTAAAATGAAAATCAAAACTGAGAGCAGGCTGCATAATCATTTTCTAGCATCAAGGTTGAACTACATAATAATATAAATGAGAATGAATATAAATAAAATTACAAATTACCTAAGGGCAGCGATAGCAGTTTCAAACTTATTGGTCTCAATGTATCGCTGTATGCCAGCGAAGGTTGGTCGCTCCTTAGGGTTTAGGTCCCAGCATTGCATCATCAGCATGTATACATCAGGTGGGCATGCATTCGGCGCCGCCAGCCGCTGACCTTCACGCATGATTAGCCGCAGTATTTCTGAACCATTTAAGCCTGAAGGAGGTCAAGTATGATTAAATACTGTGTACAAGGAAACATTCAATTTTATGGCCACTAAAACAAGGAATATCTATGTAAGTGTCAATTTAATAAATGTTGTTGTATTGTGATGTTTTCATTGTTATGGAAAACAATGCATTTGTTTTATTCAACAATGAAAACCGTTATTTGGTAAAGTAAACAACTTATATAAGCATGTTGCTGAAATTTATTTAGATAGGTAGCACATGTATTTTTTCAAGAATGAGATTTGAAAGTCAAAGTCAAGAGTGACCTCACTGTTTTGCTTTTCGTTCAATACATTGTTTTGAAGAGATAAATAAAAACAATAACTGATTCCTGCCACTTTCTCGGTTTTATTCACGTCCCAAAAGGATTTACTTACCTCTAGGCAGCATATCATGAAACATGTAGCAGATTTTAGACGTTCGACCTCCAGCAATACAATTGTGAAAACCTTATTCAATTTCGTGCAGTTGTTTTTGCGTGATGCGTATACAAACAAATAGACAGATAAAAATGGTTAAACTTTTTGTTTTGGCTTCTGTCACTCGAATAGAGACCCCTATATTAGTTTTGTGGCCTGTTACAATTTTATTATATGTATAGCTAATGTATATGTTACCTATCCAAGGTTCTTCTCCAAAGCTGTACATTTCCCAGAGTGCTACAGCAAACATCCACACATCAGAAGCATGCGAGAACTGTCGGCTGCGAAGCGACTCGGGCGCACACCACGGGAAAGGCACGCGCCGACCCTCACTCATCACATAACAGTCGTCAGCGTCTGGCAGGGCTCGCATTAAACCAAAATCACCTATTTTCACCTAGTAAAAAATAAAATATATTTGAAAACATCTAAATAAGTATTATGTTTTCACTATACATTTCAATAAAATGTTTCATTTTAATCTATCTTTTATTATAAGTATTCCCATTTTGTAGATTATCACTTAGAAAAAGAAATATACAAATCATCAATATTATTGACAGGGAATTAATTAATCAGAGGATATTTGTCTGACCGTGTGGTAAAAAGTGATACCAATAAGTTAAATACCCACATATAATTTAAAAGGCATTATGTGCCACATATGATTAATTAACTGCTTATCCAGTTTAACAATGTTACAACAAAACTCTACAAAAGCAACTGCCCAAATAAATACCCAACTGAATCATTTATGCTATGATTCAGTTGGGTGATGACTCAATGACTCTGCTTCAAATAATATAAACTCACCAACAAAGATATGAATTTTCTATTGAAAGAAAATTTCCTAGTGAATGAAAAATATGGCCTCAGGCAGGGTTTGAACCTGTGTCCCTCTGGTTAAGTACACCAGATGCTTTACTGACTAAGCATCCAAGACCACTGCCTGTGATGTTGAATTTCTCTTCCACATTTTACTACTTTTAGGTTTAGGCTTGCATTTGACCACAACTTGCCTGATGTTAAGCAGCAAAGTGGTCTACGATGGAGTGTGCTTACCCAGAAGATACCTATTCACTCTCGTCTTGACGAAGACACCCAAATTGTAGGTCTCTTAGGTGACAACTTGTGAATATTTTGCATAATTTAATGCTAAAATATAATGAAAAATAAGCAATAAACTCACCAATTCTAAAGTTGACAATAAAATATTCCTGCAAGCAAGATCTCTGTGTAGGAATCTATGCTTTTCCAAGTGTGCCATACCAGAAGCTACTTGTTCTGACCATTTGTATATGTAGTTAAGGGACACCTTCCCATTTTGTGCCAATATATAATCCAGTAGAGCACCCATTGCAGCCAGTTCACACACCATCATCAATGGATGGAACACTACACCATGAAGTTTGATAAGATTAGGGTGTTTCAAGCTATGCATGGCTTCCACTTCTCTTCTAAAGTCATCATAGATGCCTGGCTGCGAGAAAGCATCAGCCTTCAACACCTTAACTGCTACAGGAACTGTTTGAGATGGGTGTTCAGATACCCTCCACTCTCCACGTTTCACAACTCCAAATGATCCATTGCCCAACTCATTGTGTAATCTGCAAAATGGTATGGGAATCATTATGTAAATTCATTATCAAGTAGCAAATTTTTTTCAAAATAGCTGCTTACAGGGTTTTGAGTAGTGATTTGGAGTCCAATATTCCTGGCCATGAAAGGACAGGTTTGTGGTTTTTGTGTTGGATTCATGTCCAGATCTTGGTATATGCTTGCCCAAAACATACCAATTAACTGTGGATACAGTGCAGTACCTATGTCTCTGCCTATATCTTTGCAGAAAATTGTTTTTTTTTTTTGATTGGCTCAAAACCAGATAAACTTTTTATTACATGATTAAAAAGACTTAGCTGACAGCTTCTTGTGATGTTTTCCTTGAACCTTATTCCTTTTCCTTGAACCACAATAATAGGTCAATACTTACATAATATCCTTTTCCAATATAATACAGGTTGTTCTCGATTCTGTCTGTTGTGTCCTAGCTGCCAAATCAGTTTTCTCTTTAGAAACTGAGCTTGATGATGAGCCAAATAATTTATTCCAAAACTTTCGGTTCCAAAGTTGCAATTTCTTTTTCCTAACAGCATCCAGTAGCCTGCGTACTCCAGGCTTACTGATGCCAATCTTTTCAAGGTCTTCTGCATGTACATAGTCAAAATGTGCTAATCTTGTGATCTAAAAACATAATCATTAAAAAACCTACTGTTAGGAAACAATACAGTGCAATTTTTATTGATAGAAGATAAATGATTTATTACTTGAATGAACATAGCTGGTTGTTCGATAGCAAATAAGTCAAGAATGCATGTTAATTAAAAAAAGTTGTTTACCTGCAACTGATCTCTGATAGGTAAATAAAACTGTTCAAGTTGTACATTCTGCAGAATGTCACAGAGCCAGTCTGTTCCAGAATCCATTTTAAAATTATTATTCTTCACTGAACTTCGAGGTAACATAAAATAAGCGCATCTCGAGCAGGAAGTGGTCGTTGCCTCTCGTTGCGGAGGATGTTAGTGTCCGAATGGCTGTTACTTACACAAACCAGATTAGTAGTACTAGTTAGGGTTATTAAGTAGATCGGAGTACAATTGTGATTTATGTTTTCACTTAAAGTTAAAAATAGTGCGCGGGCCCGGGAATAATTATTATTTTAGTTCACATTATTTTACGAGGAACATTGATAAATTATTTCTTATTTACCCGTGTATGACACTAATGACAGTTGCTGTTGGGCTTTTTTTTATAGAGTATAGACTATTTAAAGAGTTACTCCACTGTGACGGCCTCTTTAGTAAGACTGATGTATAATAATCGACTAAACTAAGAAAGTTTCTGATTCTCATGGCGTTATACATAATGTTTGGTGCATCGTTAAATCGTTTGCTAAATGGAAATGGCTGATAGAAGAGGTCATTAGCTATCTCTTCAGGCCTATACTTTGTCCAATATGTGAAACGCTTTTTGACAGATGCCTTAGAGCGTAGCTGTTCCAGATTACGTAAAAGTTAACTTTGAAATGCGTAACAAAATAAATACATTACCTACCTTATGTTGATCAATTATCTTAATTATGATTACTTGCAGACATTCATCACCATCATCATCAACCCATATATGGTCCCACTGCTGGGCACGGGTCTCCTCTCAGAATGAGAGGAATTAGGCTATAGTCCACCACGCTAGCCTACAGCGGGTTGGCAGACTCCACACGCCATTAAGAAAATCTTTCAAGCATGCAGGTTTAATTCCTGAAGATATTTTCATTCACCGTTTAAGCATAGCAGGGATAGTCTAGGACTGTCTCATTAGTTTGACGAGTGTACATTTCTGTTGGCACTGTCGGGTGCTCACGGGCGTGATGGTATGTATGTCTTCAGGATTTTTTGTTATTTACATTTTATGGTATACATAGGCTGACCAAGAGTATGAGAGTAGGTACCTAATTGTTTTTTGTATATACGTAGTAGGTAACTCTAGAAAACGGCATTTTGGGTCACAAGTGAATGCGCGGGAAATAACTGTAGTACACACAGCTACAGTTCAACCTATCCAAATCCAATTTAAACTGATCTCACATTGTAAAGGTTTCCCATACATTATGAGGCCAGCGTAAACTGGTTTTGTAAAGCTTGATGTGCAGCTGTGTGTACATATTATGTAAATATAAATACTCTTCGGAAATACTGGTCACCACAATAATAAATTGCGATTGACAAAAATCACACCATGGTTGATTTGACGTAGGATCCGGTAGTAGCCTTTTGCCATCTACATTTGCGAAGATTCAATTCAATAGCAAAACGACCTCGGCCTCTCCTAAATTTAAAACTATAATTTGTGATTCTACATTAGAATAACTGTATCTACAGTTCCACATTAATATTTTATAGTTATGGCAAATACGGGAATGCAATGCAATGCTATGCTAGATAACTTTTCAGATGAAAGTATATCTGAGGTGAAGATAGTTGATTTTGGATGTATGCCTGTAGACACCACTGTCGAAAAATATCTAACAGTAGAAAATACTACTGAGGTAAGCAATTTATTATCATCATTTTCCTGCCTCAATCTTTCACACACTCCATCCATCTTTGGACCTTCCAATGAATGTTTAGGAAATGATTACATTTTCTGTCATTGGCGCTACTGTACCTTCCTTTTACCAATTCCTTTTTACCTACGGAAAATCTTCATGTATGTACCAGTGTACTTAGCGTTGACACCTAGGGAGGCGGCAGGATATGTCGGACTCGTAGCGACTAATACCCGCAATTGCCTTTATTCACTCTGCGCTTATTCTATGCTTGACGGTTTAGTAATGGCCATCTAGCAAACAGACCATCAAAATTCCAGAACGTAATAATATATTTAGTTGTGGTTCTGCTGCTGCGTCGTCCGCAAACGGCAAAAAAACTGGTGCCTTTTCCCATAAGTACCTACCTATGTATGCCACATTTACTAAAAAGGGCCCAAGATATAGGTACTTACGCCACGCTTACCATGCTTTCCTTATTCAGTTAGGTACTGCCAGCCACCTTTAGTTTAGCAAGTCCCCTGACGACCTGGCCGACAGGCGCCCTACACGCTATACTTACTATATAAACTTAACTAAACTCAATAACAAATATAAATATATATTTCAGAAAAGCCTTACATATAGGGTATCCAACATTTACATTCTCAATAGTGTGGATCGGGTGTTCAATTTATCAATAACATCGGATTTCGTAAAATCGGGTGAGGTGGCCCGAATCAAGATTGTATTCAAACCGAACATTGTCGGACAATCGTTTACCGAATATTTCCTCGTGGACGACACTGGTGGCAATACTTACAGGCTCACGGTTACCGGGAAATGCTACGGTGAGATTAAATACTCAAAATATTTATTGCCAACTACATGTAAAACATGATGAATTTTAAAGCATACGGTTACCGTAGAAGGTAGAACATTTCTAAGCAATGCACACGTGCAATCTCGAAGTCTGTAAGAATCTGTGTCAGGGAGAATTCAAAGAATTAAACCCTAGACTGAAACCTGACAGAAAAGATGACAGAAAAACTAATAAAAGTTAGTTAAGTAGGTACCTACTTTTGTACCTGAAAATTAACCACACAATGTTTGTAGTTAGGTAATGCATACCTAGCACGCTATTATTACGAAGTTTCCAAAGATACTTTCCGCTTCCAGGACCACGAGTTTCATTAGATAAAAGGAAATTAATATTTAGAGTATGCAGGAATGTAACGGAACAAAGAAAAGAAGTTATCAACATAGTGAACAAGTCAACAGTGGATACGACTTACCAATGGTACATTCCAGCTTCTGGACAAGGGTACTTCCAAGTACGTCTTATTTATATGGACAACAGTTGCATATAAGGCAGACTTAGTGCAATGTGGCAATTTGAGTGTTATCCTTCTTATACTTGATTTAATTTTATGAATCGATTATTATGTTAAATAAATCTTACGTTAAAACATCACAGATTTCGACAGGCAATTGCGGCCTCATTAGAGCACTTGAAACAATCACTACAACAGTAGTTTTCACAGGATCTGCTCTTGGGATATATACAGCGGAATTAGTCTGCTTGGTTCTCAATCAGGTAAAGTATTTTGGAGTACCTATTTACTTAAAAATTTTTTTTTTCTCACATTTCTGACTGAGCCATCCGAATTTTCTTTTTTAAATTTAGCATTACGATACACAAGTGTATCGAACCGTTCCGATTCGAACTCGTATTATTCAACTTCAACATTTCTTATTTGAGCTCAACTTCTGCGGTAACTATATTGGACGACACTGTTATTTTGCCTAATTCGACACAGTCATTTCAGTGGCTTGCTCTAGTATAAATGTGCAATTTTCTCATCTATTACGAGAGACCCAATTTGTGCCTATTATTGTACTGTCAATGCAGTTAACCCGTAATTTCAGGATCCCTTATTCTTAAACGTATTTGCAACAGTAATACTGCCAGGAAATCCATTATTTAATGTTCAAGAGCACGTTTTCGAAAAGAATTGGAAACGAAAGTCTCGCTACGTTCATTTAATGGAGAATAGCCTCAATCGCCTAAGCTATATACCGTCAGCTTCTGTATTTGAGCGGTACCTTGACTTTGGTTCGGGAAGTATCGCGGATGTTACTAGCAATATATCGCAAACAATTTGTGTAACTAATCATGAACAACAAGAAGGTTACATACAGTGGATGCCAGGTCTGAATTTACTTTTTAATCTTGTTACTTATTAAAGGAAAATACCTACCTTTAGTTCTTTATTACTCGAAGGCGGTAATACAGAATAATTGCGTAATGGCACTACACACGACACAATGACCTAGGTTGCACAGTCGTAGGTTGGGTACCTATTATTATATTTGACTCGATTTTGATAGACACGATTCTCCCGTTCCCGTTGGAAAGAGCGTCAACAACTGGGATCCAACGAACACTGGTACAAATTGATGCAATTCACACTACCTAAACGGTGGTCCTGCACAAAGGTGATATCCGGACTAACAAAATGTAAAATTATTACTGCTTAGATTTTTGATAAGTTTTTGTGCTGGTTTTATAAGTCTTCACCTACTTAGGTACACCTACTTCACTCCTGGGCAATGGATTCATTAAAGTTTTTCCACTTTCCTGTTTTTGTAGTTCTCTTTCCATGGCATAGGATATTCTGAATTGATTGCAAATAATTGTAATTGGTAAAATGCCAAATGTACATAGGTATCTACTTATCGTAACTTACTTATTGGTAAAATATCAAATAACCTACTCATTAGTCAACTCATCGTATACGTGGCTGCTACGCTAGAGGAGATTACGGGCGTGATGATGGTAGGTACTCTATGTTATGTAATTTTTTTTCAGATCCGGATTATATTTTTTTAGTTGATCCTATCGCGTCTGTAATACCGCCTAATGAATCAAGACTGTTTACGGTTAGATTCAGGTGAGAATTTTAACATTCCTATTATGTTTCTCATTACGTTCCTAACTTCATAAGACACTTATGTTACTAGGCCTAAAATTGACAATGAAGTATACGGCTATCTGATGTGCGGAGATTATCAGTACAAGAACTTGGACCCTAATACTGACGAGCTTAAGTTGAAACACACTTGGTTCCGTATACCTTGTACCGGCAACACATGGTTGCCTTGCACCGAATGGATGACAGAATGGGACTGCCCCACTGAGGTGACATTATTAAATTTATTCTTGACCTACAGGCTAAGCGCCTAAAGTACAAAATAAATTGGCATTTTAAGTTTGAAGGTATTGAGTGTTCAATATAGCCTGCAAGCGTTCCGAGGCCGTACGAGCGACAATGTCGTATCGCAACCATCTTAAGATTGAGACAGGGATGGTGCTTTACTGTCTGAACTATTTTTGAAAATAAAAGGGCCATTAAAAGCCTCTGTTCTATCTGTTCTTCTGACTATAGCTACATGTTTCCTAAAGCTATCTTCTTAGGGTTCAGATACTGCATCACAGATATATTTTGTATATTGTTATGTAGGTAATTCTGCCACCAACAGTGCCAACAAGAACAACGTTTGCTAATTTCATGCTGTCGAACAAATTTGAATTTCCAATGCATTTCAAGTTTGACCAACCTTACAGCACGTAAGTATTTTGGCATTTGTTTCGAGAACTTGAAATTTTCATGATTGCAGATACTTGCTTGCTTTTATATGCACGTGACTTATAATTTTAGTGAATTTCAGGAATTTCGTAGTTATGCCTATATGCGGCATAGTTCCAAGCCGTGGATGGCAGATTATATCTGTGGCGTTAGAACCGAAATGTTTTGGAGATTACTGTGAAGCTTGGGATCTCATAATAAACAGAGTACAAAAAGTTAGTCAATTTTTAACTACATTCTACCTTCTTCTGAAGCCCTCATAGTTACATACCCTAAAATATTTCCGTATTAACATTCGTTCCCTTTCCGTGAAAATTTGTCATATTGATAATAACTTTAACACTTAAAGAAAATTTTGATCATAAATTTATTTGCCGCTAACAGACGCGTATCAGCTTCACCGGTAATGCGGAAATGAGTCAAGTGGAGGTGATGTCTCATGGCTACCACCCGGCCACGCATGCGATGCTAGAGTTTCCGCCCACCATCACTGGCTGCACCAACTACTGCATCTCATACCTTCACAACCTTACCAGGATGGACATACAGTACGATGATATTGCTAAGACTTGTTAGATCCTCTTGTAATGGGCAAAAGACCCTGTAGGCGAAAGTCGGAATTGAGGCTGGCCAAGATAGGAATGCTGTTTATATCACTCACTCGCTGAGTGAGTTCATCAAGCCAACTCTTATTACTACTACAATTAGCTTGACAAATGGAAAATACTTCAAGCGTTTGAAAATATGTATTATGGATTTTACCAAACCTCCTTGCATTTTCTGTTTGAATTTCAGCATACGCGTTTTAAGTAGTGTCCCATGGTTGGGTGCTGATGCATGTGGATCCATAGTGCTCCCTCCTAAGGAGATCATCCATTATCATTGGTGGTTCTTCCCCAAAATCCACGACAAGGTTTATGAGACCACAATAACTTTGTCTTGTGTGTGCTTGATTAATGGCAGGTGAATCTTTAAAATTTTACTTCGTTTTTGGAATTCTTCATTGGTTAAAAAACATATTGATTTTGTCTTCATTTCTATCATTCAGACCTGTTGGAGAACCATCAGAGGTATATATTGCCATGTCAGGATTTTCTGAATTGCCTGATTTAAGGGTAAGTATATTGTTTTCATATAAGATAATATTCGGACGAAACCAACAAAAATGTTGTTTCATCTCTTGCTAATTCTGTTGTAGATGTTGCCCAAACTGAATAATCTTCACGACGTTGTCGTTGGGGAAAGCACGACCTTTTCTATTACTCTGTATAACAATGGCTCTTGCTACTTCACGTCCAGGTTGTACCATGAAATTACTGGCATGGGTGATGACTACAGTGGTGACAGACTTGAAATTGAATCTTCAGTAGTAAGTTTATACTATTTTTATACCAGTCAGGTGGCAAGCGCATGCGGCCCGCTGACGGTGAGCGGTTACCGCAGTCTATGGACACCTGTAACACCAGGGGTGTTACTCGCGCGTTGCCGACCCTAAGGAAAAGGGAGGGGACTGAGGGAAGAATTGGGCCTCCGGCGCGGGCGGTCCTGTTGTAAGTGTAATTAAGATTCTATAGTATGTAATCCATAAGATTATATAGAAGCTTAATTACACACACGCCTGCAAACCTCCGGCTATCGAGTGAACCAAAGGTTCTTGTCGGATGTTAATCCACTAAACTGATTAACTTCTGTATCTGAAAATAATCAATGTAATCATATCTATAACCAGAACAGTCTTAAACCATCGAACCACTGCGAGGTACGCATGACGGTGACTCCAGACGGTGCTGGATCACGGCAGCTCTGCATTAAGTACACTGTGCTCTTTCGCACGGAGTTCGACGAAATCGAAGAAATACAACCGATAACACGTAGAATTTGTATTATATGGTACGACGGAATTTACCCTACCATCAAGGTACAATTCTTAATTTAGTCGATGTGTTTAAGTTAATCTTAGTCACAATTTAATAAAACCGTAGAGCAAACGTGTCGATCTTGACGACCAGAAAATGGGGAGTGTGCCTTTGTAATAATACCTGTATCAAATCACAAAAGTCAATACTGACCCATTATTTCCAGGTGAAGCGTACAATATCAGTTAAATGCCCAGTTATATTGAGCAATCACTGCGTTTGGAATATCGTCAACGTGGAAGAGTATGTTACGCCTAATGCACGCTGAGAGTTGCCGGCTTGCAGCGAGAACGGATCAAGCGATTATAATATGTATTTCAATAAAGAAGATACAGTTTAAAATGTTTCGTCAATTTTATCATAAACTCGCGACATCGCTGCTGGCTGCTGTCACTCTCAGTGTCAGTTGAGCCTTAGAATTCATGATTTTCAGGAAATTATTAATAACCTATACATAATTTTCAGTCTTAACCGGGCTTTCGTTGCCTGTCGACCGTATAAGCCGCTTAGTGTTAACATCTACGCTCCCGATATGTGTGTGCGCATCGGTCATGTCGAGTTGATATTTGTGATGGGCTGCGTGTACAAAGCCCCGGTGCCTTGGAACCTCCACAGGGAGAAGATTTGTGATTGTGACATGATGGAGGTCAAAGTTGGGACCTCTTTATACGAAATGAGACACACTTGTGTACACAGATCTTTAGTTGAACTGTACCCTCTAAGCGGAATTGTTTCGGTAATTATTTTTATTTATGTAGAAGTAAGTACCTATTTCGAAATATGTTTACTGATTCAAGATGGGTAAATGCTTCAAGCATAAAAGAACATCACTTGAGAACCGCTCGGCTGATTTTTTTATACCGTGTTCGTAATTATCAGTTTTTTTTTAATTTGGACATGCGTAACTAACTACCCGCGGGTTCTTAGTTTAATAAATACTGAAATATAATTTGAATATCCTAATAACTAGGCTAGAAATCCAGATCAAAGCAGTAAAAATCTCTTCTCAATATTTGTGTTTACAGCCAGAAAATCCGAACCTCCTGTTTCTGAAGTTTAATTACGCCGATGAAGGAGAAAATACTCTATGTTATGTAATGACGATGCCTAACCAGAGGACTCTTTATATATACGTGCACATTCGTGCTAACTTGAACACGAAAGGCTTGCTTACGCCATTGCGCCGTCCTTCGGAAGGAGAGTATCTAGCTACACTAGACTGTGGAAGAGTGCCTATTAATAATTTGGATCCAGTTATAAGGGTAAGTTGAGTAACAATATACTTTTTGATTGGAAACATGTGGATGTTTGTTGTAGCTTCCTATCAAAGGCAATGGACGAAACACACTAGTGTCTTCCTTCGAGTAGACCATTCGTCAATACCGGAATCAGGTAGAGTAGGTATCGCAATTGAAGTAACCTAATAATACAACCATCATTACTTTATTAGGTGATTAATTCATCAATAAATTAGACTACTGCGGCGCGTTCGATTCTCAGGCTAGGAGTGCTATTGGATTTTCTGTAAAATTCTTGGCAGCCGCTTCGAATCTAGATTTTTGCTCAGTTTAATGGCAATTGTATCGCCCTCTGTTACTATCGATCTTAAAAACAAAGCGGCGAACTGGGAGTGCACATAAGCGCACCTAACCATTCGGGGAATACAGGCGTGATGGTAGGTGTGTGAAAATTAGTTGCATCTATAAATTTTGACACAAAGTCATATTTCAGATCGTATGGCTGTACAATCCCACGGACGTGTTCACTACTTGGCGACTTCTACGCGGGAACGCAGTTACCCCCGAAACTGTTATACGCTGTTTGCTTTACTTTGCCGAAGTTCCGCCCCTTGGCAAATTGGCCATACCTTTTGCGTTCATGCCAACAGAAATGATCGATTACGAGGTAAATAATTAAAAAAGAAATTTGGAACCGCAATTAGAGTCCAGGTGATAAGAAATACAGTTAGTAGCTGCTTCTGATCGTTCCATCGTTCCAGTATCCACTGTTCATACTTTAAGATGTTACTAATATTATTAATGCCATGGGTCAGATATGATGGAAAAGGGACTGAATGGAAGAAAAGAACCTGCTGCGTCGACCCCAAATAAATTGAGAAATGGGCAGGGGGATGATGATTATTATTATTACGAAAGTAACTCTATCTGTTCCCTTTTCGCACGTAAACTTCTGAACAGTATCTATAAAATTTGGCAGGAAAGAGTGGATGGCTACCAATCACTCGGTTATTTATTTCAACAGTAAACAACACTCGTAGGGCAATTCAAAATTATTTAGGATGGGGTTCACACCTACTTACTTAATACTAGCTGTTGCACGCGGTACTTTTCCAAGGTCCAATCTACCTCTTTACCAAAATTCATCAAAATTACAACCAGATAACAAACAGATTACAAACAGATAGACAAAGATACTTTTGGATTTATAATAATAGTACCTACATATAGAATTTTACTTTAACCAGGTGAATTTCTACTGCTCATTCGGTTATGAGACGGTCAAGATCTTTGTGAAAGGGCAAGGAGGTCTTCCAAACTGTAATGAGATGAGGCTGGATATTCCTTACTATGTCGAGAGGGTCATCAGAGAGGCTTATAGAAGAGAAGTGGTACGAAACGCATATTGTTTTAGTATCAACTAGTTACATTGATGTCTGTTTGATATTGGTTTTTATCCAGACAGCAATGTATCTTTCTATATAACTTACTGGTACAATAAGGCTTATGTATTATATCGCAAATTAGCTTTTATCTGTATATTTTAGAGAATGTCAGTCTCTTCAGTCAGTTTGGGTCAGTCATTCGGGACTTCGGGGATAATTCGGGATAGGACATGTTCAAATGCCTTTTGCCTCTTATGTAGGTACGTAATTTTTGTGCCATTATTGACGTAAGCAAGGCAATAGTAGTACCTTATATTGCAAAGGAAAGCATACCATCACACCTGAAGGATAAGGATGTTTTAGATATATAGTAGGCGAGGTTATTAAATATCAAGGGAAACAGTCCCAATTTCAGCAGATTTCACTTGTGCTGTTCATGAGTTATTTTCCAATGGTATAGGGTATTAGCAATCGCAAGAAAAGTAATAATATCCTCAACCAATCCATAGGTTTACTTATCAATGGAACACATCACTATACCGATGATGCCAACACATTCCTTGTCCAGAGACATAATAAGCATCTGCAACGACACTGACCATATTATGAGATTCATTTGGCTACCGTAAGTTACACACATTGGTATAATTTTCGTTGTTCTTGTTGTTATTGTTCGTTTATCATTTCTCCAAAAGATGTTTCCCAGTCTACCTATAGGAATATGAACATACCATTACGCCCTAAATCTCCACAGAGTTACGCAGAGATTTTGTTTAGTCTCGTACTTACACCTGCAGCTCGCCAGTATGTTTTTATATCCCATGTAAAGTTAAAGCCTATTAATAATACTCGGGCACAAATCAACTCCGAGCTACAACGAATCACAAACACTGTAGCATCTTTGCTTGACCTGAAAAACGAATCCGATACCTCATTGTAGCGCGGCTTGCGACTATAGGTTAGTTTAAGTTAGTTTTAGAAAGTAATCATTATAACTTGTTTTTTAGGGAAAGAATAGCTAATATCCTGAACGTAGTGATGACTCCATGTTGGGGAGTGATTCAGCCAAAGAGTGCAGAATGGATAACGATGACTGTTTACTCACTTCAAGAGCCAGCCACTTTCACGTAAGTTTTCTCACTTTACCTAGTGTAAACTTGTAACAGCAATTTTTTAAATATTGATACGAAGTCTGGAAGACCAATTCCTTTGATTAATCGAGTCATCATTACGTTTTTATAATATAAATGTCAATAGGACGACAGTGGCGTGCGAAATTTTGGATCTCACCGACCGTAAAGCCTTCCAGGAAAATGAACTACTGAGACGGAATAAAATTGATAAATGCAATACGGAGTTCATTATAACCGAAGCGGGAACGTTTCACCCGGTAAGTAAATGCTTTTAGAAAATAACTTGTGGGAGCGTGTGCACCTACTGGCCAAGGGCGGAATAAAATGTGGGAGTTTTTGCAGAATATAAATGACTCGCCGCCGTATGTGGAAGATATAGAAAAGCCTCAGCCTATTTATTTGGCAATGACAGTGTCTATATCGTCTAAGGGCCAACGCGATGGATATCCAAGAATGCTCATGAAACAAATGTGGGAACAGGTGAGAATAATACTTAATTAGGAAAAATTTATCTTATTTTGTAATACCACCTCTTTGCTTTCAGCCTCCACAGTATGATTTATTATCGTCGGACTTGGCCGATTTCGTTACTGAGCGGCCCTCGAGTGGTAACAACATGACTTTACCGGACATCATACGAATTATTGATGGCATATTATGGTATGATTTTAATTGTTATTTTGTAGATATTCTTAAAAATGCAATCACTAGGATAATACGGAAAGAACCCATAACATATGTCATAATGAAATCCAAAACATCGAATTGTAAAGATTCAGAATTATAAGAAAGTATTAAATTCTCCTTAATTTTAGGGACGCAATGCACACCAAAATGTTCCGATACCAAATAGGACATTATGCGAAAGAGGAAATACCTACGTATAGACAAGTCATGAAAGTATTTAATCGTGAGGTAAAACCACGGTTAAGTCGAAGGTGAGACTAGCAATTAAATGGACTAAACATCCGAACTCGCTTATATGCTCGTTTGCTAAAAAGTGATACCCCAAGACGTGAGGTAAGATTAATCCATGATTAATGTTTCAGGGTCACATCTGGAATATGTGACGCTATAGTCAATAAGGCAATCTTCCACACTTACGGCCTCAATGCCAAACAGGCCCCTTTGCTTGAGGCCGAATAACTTAACTTCTTAATTGTATTTTGTTAATTAATAAAACTTTTTTGGTTATATGATTTACTTATTAATATAATCATCAAATTATCAACAAATCAGCATATTCTAAATTGCTATAATAATATCACAAGAGATTACCTACTGGTATCAGTCTAAGATTTGGTCCAATCTTAATTGTATTTTCTTCGGTTTCGGCGATGCGATCACGGTGACAGCGACTCGATCGCCTAACTTTGGAGTTTGATTGCCTCCTAAATTGCTTCTGTGGATAAGCCCGTTGTCACCCACGCCACAGTCGACGAAGCAACCGAAGGGGACCACGTTGCGCACAACACCTATAGATAAATGTGTTTGTTTTATATGAGAGACAGAGTTTAAAAGCGTGATTGCTTCATATTCCTTTCCAGTTATGTAGCAAGCGGGCCAAATAAAAAAAATGCATAAACATTTAAATCCTAATTTAGTGATGTACTCCCACAGTTTGCTGGTATATTAAGGTCCCATGCAGTATAGCGCGAGCCTATTGCCATTCACCAGGCACATATCCAAGGTCCGAGCTGCTACTGAGAATTTCATAGAAAAGCCCAATAATACGCGTTTGGGACCGCTAGACTAATGAGGCAATGCATGTATGCAAATCAAACAAATACAATACAAAAATACGACATCTAGTGATCTAGGTACTTAACACCATTGTTACCTGTCAAAGTAGTGCCCTCTTTCAGTTGTTCCACATTTTGTACAGCAACAGAATAAACAGGTTTACAAAATGTGATCACGTTGTCTTCGTATTTTTTTTGCTTGAATGCATTTATTATGAGCTCCAAGGTACAAACATCTGTCTTCAATTCTTCACTAGTTTGGCTTATATTAATTGTAACAATTTTACTTTCAATTAATTGAGGGAAATGTGGTTTTGTAAGCTCTTTTATGTTCACACCGATTTTTTTTGCAAACCTAGAAACAAGTTGCATATAGGTACTTATATAACATATACGAAAATATCTTCCGACCATGGCATGGCGCAAAATTTAAATATATGTTTTTCTATAACATACCTACCTATTCTACTACGGTCAGTGGGAATCGCCACATCACTACATAGTATAAAACAAAGTCGCTTTCTCTGTCCCTATGTCCCTTTGTATGCTTAAATCTTTGAAACTACGCAACGGATTTTGATGAGGTTTTTTTAATAGATAGAGTGATTCAAGAGGAAGGTTTATATGTATAATACATACATATTTTAGTATAGAAAAGCCGAGAAACTACGCGGGCGAAGCTGTGGGCGGGAAGCTAGTCAACTATAGTATTTACACGAGACATTGTACAGTCGCCAGCGGGTCACGGTACACAAAACTGTCAACTTTCTCGTATGATTTTAAACCTTAATTTGTTGAAGATAAAGTTCATAATCAACTGAGAAAATCTTACATTTTGTGGTAACTTGATGTGCTAGCCATCGTACTAAAACTTCTGCTTTAAAATATATATTTGACCCCAAAGGCGAGATAATACGCCATTAGTAGGTATAGTAGCAAAATAAACTTACGCTTTAGCTATTTTATAACTTTCTGGATGAATAAAAGTTGTATCCAAAGGCTCAGAACTTTCCAATACCGTCAAAAAGCCGGCGCATTGCTGAAATGTAATTTTTCCTATACCAGAAACTTTCAAGATCTCAGCCCTTGAATCGAAGCCACTATTTCCTTGGCGGTACTCTATGATTTTTTTGGCTCTTCCTTCATTTAAGCCTGATATACGCCTGAAAATGATTAAACTTATATATTTTATAACATACCATCACGCCTGTATTCCCCGAAGGGTTAGGCAGAGGTGTACTTAATGTACACCCACAGTTCGCCGGTATGTTTGGGTCCCATGTAATAGGGGGCGAGCCTATTCCCATTCACCGGACACAAATCCAGACTCCGAGCTGCTACTAAGAATTTCATAGAAAAACTTAATAACACTTTGCTCGATCTGGGGATCGAACCCAAGACCTCTAACGTAGCAGTCGCGATTGGGACCACTAGACCAACGAGGCAGTCTATATATATATTATATATATATTTTTTATAAACCAAATTGCGGATGTTCTTAAAAAAGGCCAGGTTAAATGAATGTAGATGAAGCGAAAGTAGTGTGCCAGGATCGTAGCAAGTTGAAATCTATAGTCTCTGCCTACCCCCTTGGGAGACAGGCGTGACAATATGTATGTATTTTTATATAACCTTACTATAAGTATTTTTTTTTAATTATACCTTAACATTGCTTGAGATGCAGTATTAATATCCACACCTACTAAACTGACTACCTTTTCAACTGTACCATCTAATGCTGTTTCGAGCATTTTAGGGGGAATATCATGTTGATATAAGCCAACCCCCAAATTCTTAGGATCCACCTAAAAATAAAATGAATCTATGTTAGTTTTATAGCGCATATTGCATCTAGGGGCACGGTATGCATTATAAAAAAACTCTGCATGATGGGCAAAAAATGTGTGTTGTGAAAGTCACCCTGCCATGCGGCCGGTGGAAGGATATCAGCGGCGTAAGATCGAAATTTGATGTGGGCAAGATTCATTTTGCGGGGCCCTCTGCCTCTGCCCTCTCTCTCATAAATTTTGCGGGGCCCTCTGCCTCTGCCTCATAAATTTTCGGGGCGCGAGGCCCCCTGGGTCGCGAGGCCGTAGGCGGTGGCCCACGTCGCCCACGTCATACGCCGCCACTGAAGGATATCAATAAAAAAACTTTATATTTTTGACTCTCACATAGATTTACAAGATAAAATGGTCGGACACAATTAAAAACAGTAATAGCAACCCTGCGTGAGGTTAAAAAGGTTCTCAATCTCAGCATAATCTTGTGACATAATGAAATAGGTATAATACACTTACATTTTTGTAAAACATTGTTTTAGTTTTAAATAAAGATTATTATTCACAAAGAAATGAATTTTCTAATTAAAGAAAATTTCTAGTGAAAGAAAAATTCGATCTCAGGCAGGGTTTGAACCTGCGTCTCTCTGGTTAAGTACACCAGACGCTTTGCTAACTAAGCTACCGAGACCACTGCCTGCGATGTCGAATTTCTCTTCCACCTTCTTCGTCTTGAGAAATTTCACTAGAAATTTTCTTTAATTAGAAAATTCATTTCTTTGTGAAAATTTCGCAATATTTAATGCTAAAAAATAATACAAAATAAGCAAAGATTATTATTATTAATAATCAACAACGCCCGTACCAATAACAAAACAATATATTTAATTTGTGTCTATAATACGGGGCTTCAAGGGTAATCCCTGACATGCTGGCTCCAGTTTTACAGTGTTAAGTATGTAGGGGGCGAAACCCCGAAATATCTGTCAAGTGAAGGGTCAATAAAAAAAACAACTTGCAATATTAGTGGATCTTGAATAGTGTAATGAGTAGGTACTTACTTTTATGAGCTCTCCTAGAGGATCCAATACTCTTCTAGCAATGGATAAAGCTGATATTAGATTCGGATCCATATTTGGGTGTTCCTAGATTTTCAAATAGATAATTAAATTATTAAATACATAATTTCATACAAATATTGTTGAGAGATTAACTAGACATACCTTCTGGGCCTCCTTGCTTATAGAATAAATAGACGCTCCTTGTTCAGGAACTATAATAATAGGAACATTATCACATATACTATTACTTTTCAGCCATAACTCTGTTTCGCGACATGCTGTACCATTTCCTAGACCAATCAATTCCACACTGTAAAATAACAATAAATTAGTATCCAATACCATATTTTATTGAAGAAGAGAATGTGAGTCATGCATACCTATATTGTTTTATTAAATCCTTTAACTGTTTGGCAGCTGTATCATATGTCTTGTGCTGTCTTAAATCTGGATATATCGTACATACATCTAATTTCTCCCCATTGGAATTTATGATGCCCACCTGAAGTTAAAACTACATTAAACAACTATTATAAATCCATTATTAACCCGTGAGAAGGCGCGCCTCTGTTTGTTGCATGGAGAGGCGCGCGCGAGCAAATTACTCACACTACTTTAAATGCTCATATTTCTACGTTTAAAGTACTTATTGACATATAATGGATTTATATGAATAAAACAAGGTTTAATTAGTAAGAAAATAAGTATTTTTATTAAAACTATGAAACATAAATGCAACTTCTAAAACAAATAACAAAACAACTAATTTTTATTTTATAATTTTGACAGTCTTCATATAAATCACAATAAAAAATCTTACATATCAAAATCTTAAAAAAAATACTCTTCCATGAGATCTGGACAAGTGTGCCTCTCGAAACACATTAAACACATATATGTAATATGTCCGGTGCAGAGTAATTGCTTGCACAAAGTGCAAGCTTTTTTTGACCGTCTATTCTTTCGTCTAGGACATATAGAACCGTTATGCCTAGGCTCTGAAATAGGTCTAGGAGTCGACACAAATCGCTTCATTCGAAACTTCAGATCTGACGATATATTCTCCATGCAAATTCGGCGTGTAATATGTGGTTTTACCAGCTCAAGCGCCACTTCTTTTACGAATGTAATGTCTTTCAATCAAAGTTTTGGTGTTAGCTTTGTATATTATTTGGGCATTGATTCCAGTTAATAGAAATAGAAAATATTACTATAGAGTATTAACGTAATAATTAACCAATTAAACATATATAAATAAAATAATATAATCTAGAAAATACAATAATACTTTTTTTTATTGGAAAAATAAATACTTACACGGATGGGCGCGTGATGAGCAAATTACCGCACGATGGTACGTGCCTCCACAAATACTTAGCTGCGTGATCGCAACAGAACTGATCGGTACGAGAGTTGCGTCACAGGGTAGGGGATGAATAGTTGGGAAGGTACCTAGGCGCTTGAGACGTTAGGGCATCGATATCACCAAAAAATTTTGCTTTAAATTTTTGTGTGAGTGAATTGCTCATAGCGCGCCTTCTCACGGGTTAATATGAAATATATATCCATTATTAATATAATATGAAAATGATTAAATTCACTACCTTACAACCAGCTCTAAAACCTGGATCCAAGCCCATAATAGTTCTATTTTTAATAGGTTCTGTTAAGAGATATTTTTCTAGATTTGTAGTAAATGTTTTCACGGCCTCTTTCTGTGCAGTACTTGTAAGTTCCGACCTGACGTGTCTGGACAACCACGGCTTGATGAGGCGATTGTAAGCATCACCTAAACCTTTACGAACCCAAAAACCACTCTTCCACAAAGTAAGGCAAAATCTACAAAAAAATAAGATGACAATAATGATATCTGACACTAGCTGTGCCTCGCGGTTTCACCAGCTTTGCTCTGCTCCTAAGGATCGTAGCATGATGCTTTAGCTATCATATACACAAAAAGTTTTTTTTAATCTGCAATTAGTGTGTTCAAATTAACAAATAAACTCATCTTTATTATATTAGTATAGGTAATTTAATTTAATATAATGATGTAACTTATAGTTATTTGTACCTCTCAAGTTTATTATAAAACCAGTCAGGAACAACTACTTTCACTGAAAGTATTTTTTCGTCTTCTCCTCTGTTCAATGCTAAAGTTTGGTGTGGTTTCACAAACTGACTAGGACACTTCCAGTCAAAATACAGTTTATATGTCTCCGGATCAGATTTATTATCCACTTTTTTCTTATCATCTACCTTTTCTTTCGTTGAACTCTTTGTCCTACTACTCTGTAATGTAAATCTAGTTTCTTCCTTTCTGGGAAAATTAAATTATTACTTAGAATAAATTATATTATTATCACAAAGATATGAATTTTCTAATGAAAGAAAATTTTCTAGTGAAACTAAAATTCGGTCTCACACCAGGTGCTTTACCAACTAAGCTACCGAGACCACTGCCTGTGATGTCGAATTTCTCTTCCACATTTTACGCCTTCAAGTGACGTCAGCAACAGCTATTGAAGACATTACTTACTATGTCTTTCAACAAACACGACTTCCTTTAAATGTTACCTTACCATATGTTACTGCCTATTTTTTATTATATTTTAGCATTAAATAATGAGAAAGATATGAATTTTCTAATGAAATATTATAATATTATTATTTTAAAAGTTATAGCTAGTTATTCTTACAGGGTCCTCATTTGTTCCAACACTCTTGTATCTTTGTGTATGATGTCTGCAACTATGTGTGTCAAATGAGATTCTACTTTTTCAACCGATGCCAGCTCATCATTGTCACTACAAAGCATGTTCACGTCAATATACTCTCCATTTAAGGCTCTTATTGCATGTGACTCCAAACCAAGATTGCGGGCCCTTTCAGCAAGGGATAATGAATGTGATTTTAGTGGAGCATACTATAAGAAAAAAAAAAGAAAACCTTTAAATAAAAATTAATTGCTGTTCATTAGTATCACTAAAATTTCAGTACTGGTTCCTTACTCATAGTACAAATGGCTATGAGTAGGGTAAGCTAGCCTTAGAAGCCTACTCTCCTACTGCTTAGAGAGGGTAGTATGAGGCTATGCATTTGTATTAGTTAATATGAAAATGACTAATAAAAATGCATACACACTCAAACACGCACACACGCAAACTCTTAAATGTAAAATTTATTAAGTGGTTTCTAAATATATTTTTTTAAATAAGCACACTCTCAACTTTACATATCCTATGTAATCTATGTACTTCGTTATTGGCGTATTGTTTAAAATTATATCTGTTTAGTAAGCTGTGAAGCTGTGAAGATACTATATATAAATAAATAATAAAATTTGTATGGACTTTAACTAATTCTAAGCACAAGCCAACTTAATCAACAATAGCTTTCATAATAATAGCATATTATATTCATAAATAGCATAATATGCCACCTATGTCACTCGGGAATAATTTAGCTTTCTTTTGGTGAAAAATGTTTCAAAATTGGTTCAGTAGATTAAGAGATTTCCCTCTACCTACCACCTCACAAACTTTACCTCTTTATAATATTAGTATAGATAAATTATTTCTAATAGAAAGAGTAGTCAAAGACTTACTATCAAATCAAGTTCCGACAAGTTACGGGCATTCAGTATTCCTTTTTCAATTTCAGGTGTCAGCTTTTTAGACTTTTTAAGAGTTTCAATAACTGACTTCACTTTCTTCTTTAACAGTGTAATGTTTTCATAACTTTCATGTAACTCTTGGAGGCTTAAAATTGAATTTTATGTGATAAATTTTCATACATTAATAAATTTTTTTTATTATTATGTTAATAAACAGAAAATAATTAAGAAATTAGGTAACTGCCTTATTATTCTAGTGGTTGCAAGTATAACTGCTATGCTAGAGGTCTGGGGTACAATTCCCTGATCAATTAATAGGTTTTTCTGTGAAATTTTCAGTAACAGCATGTAGTTTAGATTTGTGGGTGTACTTTAATTAGTAATTTGAAAGCAATTTCCTTTTAGACTATTGATTCAAATGTCGAAATATTGTAGAAATCAGTAAATTTTGAGGTATGTCAGCACAACATCTCATAATTGCAATTATTCGTTTCAGAGTAAATTGCTGTTCAATTAATGAATGTATTCATGTTAGTGCTTGTGACTGTACCCAGGTGAATGTTTTGTGTAAATATGTCAAGAAATCATTGCAGTTAAAAGATAATCAACTTGATATTATTTAGGTAGGTACCTATAGGTAATTTATATTTTAAATATTTACCGATCTGGCATCAGATTATCTATTGCTGTTTTTCTATATCTGGCAATAAATGGTAAAGTGCAACCTTCAGTAAGGAGTCCTATTAAATTTTGGGCTAATTTAAGTGGGATTTTCTCAACTTGTGCCAACATTTCAGCATCATTCCATACATTAGGGATAGTTTCAAGATTATCAAATACACAAGTGTCCTCATCATTTTCTGCAGATTCCTTGATAGCTTTGGTTCTGGATACCTTTGTTTCTTTTTTAGTCGATAGCTTTTTAGTACTTTTAACAGTTTTTGTATTTGATCCTTTAGGTTTCGCTGTAGTTTTAACTTTTTTCTTGGGAGAAGTAGAAATGTCATCTTCAGAATATTCTATAGCTTTACGCTTTCTTAGTTTTGGAGCAGTTTCCATAATCAAAACTCGAGTTCTTATTCTGTTCTTTTAATTAAAGTAGGACTATTTCAGTTGGTGTAGTGAGTAGTACATTAGCTATATGTACGTAAAGTTGTAAATAACGCAATAATATGATACAAAATAAAAACTACTCGACTTTTCGATTTCAAAATTGACATCAATGACATTGACAAGATACAAAGTCCTATACACTACAAACTGTAAGACAGAGACAGACAATGGTCGGTAACGGTCGTCACTAGGATTATTAGTCTGAGGTCGCCACCGTCACGTTACGTCAATGTCAAAAATCAAAACCAAAGAGTAGAATAATATACTAGGAAAAGAGAGTCCTCTCAGCAATTTTCGTGTCACCACTCACCACAAATGACATTTGTTGAACACTAAGGCCATCTTTTGACGTTTCCCATGTACCGATTGTTTTATATAGAGAGATATATACATACATACATACATACACTCACGCCTTTTTCCCACAGGGGTAGGCAGAAACTATGGACTGCCACTTGCTACGACTCTTGCATATCTCTTTCGCTTCTTCCACATTCATAAATCTTTTCATACACACGCGCCGGTTGCGAGTACTACGCACCTGACCTTTTTGGAGAACCTCGCCGATAAGATCGGTGTACGTCCTTCTAGGGCGACCTCTCCCGACGCGATATATATAGAGATATATATATATATACGTATATTATATACCTATATTAGGTTTATATACTTCTGTATGTAGTCATAGAGCATAAAAAAACAAGTTTTTCAGAAATTTCTTTTTTTCGGTGCTTTATAATATTTGTTTTTCATAATAAATTTACGCCATTACAATTTACGTCCATTGCATTATTAGTCCTCATTTTACCGCACAGAATTCGATTAACACTTTTGAACTAACTGTAAATCAATATATTTACTTTGTCTTTGTGTTTCACATCGAAAACCTACAACATAACACAATATCTGAATAATATCGCACAAAATATCACGAAACAGTGACTGAAGATAAGAGAAAACATCCAAACTTAACAACCACCATATTTCACATAATGTCGATAAAACAGTTACACTAGTACCAATTCTTGGAATAAGCTCCATCTATGGTATTATGAGGCACAACGCAATAAAACTTATTTTTATTTTATGGGATTTATCGAGAGACAGCGCTACTGCCTACGCAATAAGTATCAAGTATAGAAGTGTCCAGCCCCTGATCAAAACTGATCAGGTTAATGACGTCAAAATATTGAATCTTTAATAATTATAGTGGTGTTTTTCCGCGGGCAGATAGGGATTAATAGGGAATAAGGATACAAAGGTACACACAGCTACACATCAAGCTATACAAAACCAGTTTACACTGGCTTATTGTTTGGGGAGCATATAAAATGTGAGATCAGGTTAAACTAGATTTGTATAAGTTGACCTGTAACCGTGTGTACACTAAATTAAATACATTTATTGCAATTAAAATTTTAGTTTTGGTACGCAGTTGTGAACCAAAATAAATAATAACATGGCGCTCAACTTGCCTTTTAACACATAACCCCGTGTTTCCACTGAAGACAAAACATGTTGCAAACATCCATCAAACTCTCGAAGAGTGAGAGGGATAGGTACACACGGTTACACATCAAGCTATACAAATACAGTTTACGCTAGCCACCATTGTATGGGAAGCCTGTATAATGAGAGATCAGGTTAAACTGGATTTGTATAGGTCGACCTGAAGCCTGTGTATGTACATGTTTTGTCGTTAGTGGAAACGCGGGGTAAGACGGATCGTTATCCGCCTTAAGTGTTATTAAATACAACAAGAGTAGAATAAAGAATTATAGATCATCATAATAATGTCGCACAGAAAGTGTTTGTCTAAATCCGCAAATAAAAGCACGAATATAATATGTAGATTAGATAGAAGAGATTAGATTATATGATAATATATAAATGATTAAAAATAGATGTGCACTGCCCAATGATGATAATGATGATGTTGTCAATTAATTATATTTATCTATTAATTGACAACATCATCATTATCATCATTCATCAATCGATATCAAACTAAGTATACCTACACATTTTCCATAATTCTGTCGTCTGTTCATTTTTACCCATCTTTTTGTACAGACGGCTACAGGTAAACCTATATAATTCCAGTTTAAGCTGATCTCGCATTGTATTGACTTCTAATACAATAAGAGGCTGGTTATTAACAGCTTGATATGTAGCCATGTACGCCATCATGTGTACGACGCCTGTCACCTGTGACAGTAGTGGGTATTGATAGTGACACTGACTGAAACTGGTTTGACTGACAGTGACTGTCAACTAAAGTAGGGAAGTTTTCAGGGAAGAAGATACGAACTTGAACTATACGAACTTACGAAGTCATAACCATTTGTTGCATTTTGCATGCTGTGTTTAGTATTTTGTTGTTTATAATTTGTTTTTTCATACTGTATAAGTATTGGTCTGGTTTTTTGTTCCGACGAAGTTCTTCAGTCCACTTCCTTTGAAGGCAGCTTATTATTTATGTAATTTTTATCTGAAACTATCTCAATCATACTATAAGGTCTATTTTGTGTATTGGTACTTTAATGTATTTGTTTTATAAACTAATGCTCTTGGTTTCGAATTTAAATTGCTTCAAAACTTTTTAAATTGGTAAATTATGTCAACTAAATCTGAATCTAATGTTGTGTTATTGTCACGGCTTATCCAACATTTTTATAAAGGAAGCCTAAACTTTTGGCTTATGGTGAGTTCCTCCCGTTATTGCTAGTGCTAGTTCATTCTAAATATTTTTTGATAACATTTTAAATATTTTCATGTTTCTATTGTATGTACAACCGGTTCAATGACATAATTATGTAGTTAGTCAGAATTCCCTTCTCCCTTTTATTACAGCCAGAAGATGTTAAAAATATGTCCTGGGATTGGCAGCAGGATTTCCTGGATGCAACAGTTAATAATGAACTTTTAAAGAAGTACCCAGTAAGCAGTAAATTTGTCAGCTTATTTCTAAAGAAATTGATCCAGTTTTTGGAACCAGTTCAAGAAGTTCATGATGATATCTATGAACAGTTGTGCACTGTTCTGAATGAAACTAATAATGATGGATTTAGCTACCGACATTACGTAATAGGAGATGATATAAAAAATATTGTTACCATAAAAGAGACTAGAAATATGGTTTTAAATGGTACAACAGGGCTTAAGACCTGGGAGGTAATTTTGTACTTTTTAAAATACTTTTTGAAATTATTATAAGAATAATGAATCATTGTAACTTGTTAAATAACTTACTAATTATTTCTTATAGGCTGCATTGATGTTATCGGACTGGGCACTGTGCAACCGCAACACATTCTCAAATAAGAATGTGTTAGAATTGGGATCCGGTGTAGGTTTTACTGGTATAACAATTGGCAAGCTTTGTGCAGTCAAATCTTTGATACTAACTGATTGTCATAGTGAAGTCTTGAACACTTTAAGTAACAATATTGAAATTAATTTTCCTGCTCTCAAAAAAGATGAGATCAATAATATTACTTTATTCAAAGATGAAAATAAAACTTTAGGTAAGTACCCACAGAACTCCCATTTATAAACTAGTGTCGATGTTACTTTTGTAATGCTTTAGCTATTTATATCAAACTTTTGCATCTGCGAATTTTGCTTGATGGGTGATATGATAACTTTTTTCAGGTGTTATGATGTTAGACTGGAATACCATAGAAGATTTACCAAGTAGTATTATACCAGACATAGTAATAGGAGCTGACATAGTCTATGACCCTTCAATACTTCAACCACTGTGCACAGTTATACAAAGATTTTGCTCTAGGAATAACAATTTAGAAGTATATATTGCTAGTGTTATAAGAAATGAAGACACATTTAATAGTTTCTTCAAAACTTTAGGTAAGTACAACTAGTAAAATGTTCACACAAGATAGGATATAGGAAAGGAGGAAAGAAAGGGCTTCCCTAAAATAAAGAACAAAATTACTATTTAAACAAAGGATGTGTGTGATGTTCAGTAGGTATTAAGTAAAGTAAAATAATTGTTATTTTCACATTTCAGATGACATGAAGTTGTACTTTGAAAGAATAGAACTAACAAAGAGTGTATTTATTGAATGGGATGAGAGTATACAAAAATGTATTTTGAAAATAAAAGCTAAATAATGTTCATGTTGTTATTATTCTACGAATATCCCATAGATCGCTATTAAGCTGAAGATTTTCTCATATTTACTTATATTTATAGGTTTGCATTTTACCACTATTTAAATGACAGCCATCTAGTTAAGGTATATGTGTTCTGTGATCTAGTTTGTAGAGACTAGCTGGGCCGCCATTATCCGTCACCGCTATGTAATGTATTAGTAGTCACCGCGAAACTATATCCACGATTAGCAAGTGCACATTCTGAGTAAGTAATATATCGTACACCAAGTTACAAACGATTGTATTGAATGTGTATCAAAAGCCATTATAGGTATAACGCCCTTTTTAAGAATTAACCTTGCCTACGTTTAACAAGTCGCTGAAAACTATGGTATTACTTGTACAAGCTCAAATCAGATTGTTTCAAGTCCCTATTATTGTTATAAGAAAAAAAAACTGCCAATATGACAGTCACTGTCATTCATTTTCCATCAGTCAGCCGTCAACTGCAGTGCTTTGACGGCAGTCATGTGAATGTCACGTCCAGTCCATGTCAGTTTATCTGTCAAATTACAATAACAAGTTATCCAGAAGATGAAAAAAATGCGGATATTGTGCAATATATGGGAATAATTTATTCATTTTATAATTTCAATAAGCACCAAAAGATTTTCGTGAATAAAATCTTCCAATTTGTTTTCAAAACCGAACAAATTTTCATTGAACTTTGTATTCAGAAGAGATATAACCTGACTCGGGGTTAAATAATCAAATATTACTACAAAAAAATGTCTGCAGAGAATATAAAATCGTCTCCAGAAACTACTGCCACACCAGAGTCTTCTACTAACAACCAGACAAATACGCCAACAAAGAAAGATGAGTCTTGGGGATACGATTTGTACCCTGAAAGGCGCGGTACTTTTTCGGCCAAGTTAGGGAACATTCTTATTGGAAAAGAAGGCAAAGAGAATATAGATAAATACAAGTGCGAGCAGAATGTTTATGAATGTGTGAAAAACAGTAAGTAGTAGCTATTTCTTCTCGGTCAGTAGATACCTAATATTTTGTGTAAGTACGATATACTACGTATATTTAAACTTTTTTGTTGTCTAGGTTCAATTGTTAAAGTTATGATGGCTGCTCTAAGGAGTTCTGGTTGGTAAGTGATACTAAGATCTATTGTGTTGGTACTACATACCTGTTCTCAGTATCTTTAGTCTTCTATTTTTTTAGCCCTATTGATATTCGGAGACATATATCATGCGAAGTATGTGACTACTCAGTCAGTGGAGGCTATGATCCAGAACTTAATCAGGTAATCTTCAATCACTTTCAACAGCAAAATAATTTTGTTTTGCTGTGTTTAAATTATCTAATCTAAGGTATTACTATTTAGTTACTTATTGCATTAGACCATCACTGATTGGCTGATCATGGTACAAACTGGTAATACCACTCATGCTTACATTATACAACTATATAGACTAACAGCATGTGTCTATGTGCTTTTTTATGCATGTATATGCTTTTTTATAATGCTGACAGTCCCTGCTGTATTGAAAAACTACATATAATCTTAAAAATCTTATCACAAATTTGAGTGTCATTGCATTGACTGAATTGAATAGTGGCACAAGTCAAAGTAACTTAATTCAGTTATGCCTGTGCCGGTATCTATAATGTAGGACTTAAAGGAGTCTTTAATTCAAGACTCCACGAGCAAGTTCATAACATTTTGACTTGTGCCACTATTGTATTCAGTCAAAAATTATATATTTTATAGATATTGATATATAACTTGTTACAGATAGTAGTATGCCAAAATGTTTCAACAAGGCAAGGAATGGTGCAGGGTGTCCTAGCTCATGAGATGATCCATATGTTCGACTACTGCCGGAACCAGCTGGACTTTAAGAACATGGAACACCTGGCTTGCACAGAGATAAGAGCAGCAAACCTCACTCATTGCTCATTTGTCAGTGCATGGTCACAGGGTGATGCTTCTTGGACCAAAATTAAAAAGGCACATCAGGTAATTTGCTTTATCTAAACTAATATTATAAAGAGGAAAGATTTGATTGTTTGTTTGTCTTAAAAAGGCTCTGAAAGTACTGGACTGATTTGAAAGATTCTTTCACCAATAGAAAGCTACATTATTTCTGAGTGACAGGCTATATATTATCCCATAAAATGACAAGAAACATATACATCACATAGGCGAAGCCGCGAGCGGAAAGCTAGTATTATCTATAAATGGTCATTCTGATGGTTGCTCTCGATGTATGCTAATAAAGTGCTTAAACTGTGTCTACTTCTATAGATCGACCTATATTGGCAGGTATTTGTATGAATGAAGGTAGTTATTCCGAGACGATACGTTCTACCGCGCGAACCCGCCTCACTAAACTAACCCCTATCTTACTTCTACTGCTTACCTCTTACGGCAGAGGCGTTAGTGCGATATTTTTATCAATACTATGTAGTTTTAGTAAGTTATTTGACGAAAAAATTAATAAAATTAATTTGTTATTTTTCCAGGATTGCGTGAAAACCAAGGCGCTGTACTCTGTCCTGGCTGTGAGACAAATTGAGATGAAAGAGGCTATAGAAATTATAGAGAAGGTATTCCCTAAATGTTATGATGACCTTGAACCAATAGGACGAAGAATTAGACGAAACTCTGACGACATGCTTCGAGCATTCAAAGAAGCAGCTTACTATGGTTATGAATAGACAACTTTATAGACGTAGACAATCATTGTTGATTTTATGTAGGTATGTAGATAGTGTAATTAAATGTACAAAGACGAAATGCGGGGGAATCAAATAAAACAACTGGAAATGATTTAAAATAATGTCTTTTATTTCATTATTTTTTATTAACTTAATAATTATGTATTGCCTAAGATTTTGTTAGGTTTTAATACTGCCTTCATACAGTTTAGTTACCTAAGGTAATAGATATGAATCGTAAACGTTACCCTATGTCTTAATTAGGCAAGTAAATGACTGAAAGGCACAATCTTGTTCATTAGATACTAAGACATTGAACTTCGATCGGTTCGCTTTTTGTCCGCCATGATGCGCAGGACATTGCCGTCAGAAAACTAATTACAACCTTTAAACAAGTCCAATTAAACAATAAACTTGGGCCTAAATAGGTCTTGACTCGTAAATTAACAAATTACAGACGACATAAAATATATAAGTAGGTATATTTGTTCTTGTGCCTCGGGTCCATCCACCATCATCAACTCATTACAGTTTGTTCGAAATAAGTAAGCCGATCGGATCGGAAGATAGCCGTTCCGAACTACCGCGGTGATAAAATCGTATAATTAAATATGTTTTAATACATAAATAAATTAGTAAACAAAATCATTAGAAATGTGAAACATATACGACTCTAATTATCTTTACACCGACTCTTTCTATTTAAATTTACCACCTGTAAACCACTTGCAGACAACTTCCGATCGGCTTACTTATTTCGAACAAACTGTACGTTGTCTCACTGGCTGGGCACGGGTCTCCTTGAGACGGAGTAGTCTATACCACGCTAATAGCCTACTGCGGGTTGTCAGACTTCCTCGCGATGTTTTCCTTCATTTTTTACGCGGGTGACGGAAAACATTGAGGCCCTTACGCATACTAAATTTATAGTGATTGTTGACTGTGTATCTTTTGCTGTTAACGTTTGGCTAACTGAATAATGGTGTTATTATCTACATCAATTTAGGATGAACTTAGCTATTAACGTACCATTACTTTAGTTAATTACCTATCTACTATCCGTCACCCGATTTTTGACCCTCCACATAATCTTCCATAGACAAGGTATATTGATGTGCATTAGGAGGTAAGATGAAAGGAAAGGTGTTGAATTTTTGGTACTAAAAGCCGTGAATTCCTCCTCTAAATTTCACTTCATGGCGGCAAAAAGGAAAATATCAATACAGAGTAGGTAGATTACGTAATACTTACACCTTATTGATTTATCACACAATGCTTAGATCTAAAATTACATAATATATGTATGACATCTGTAGGGATAGAACTGTGACCAAAATTATTCGATCAAAAGCATTTTGTGCATAAAACTGATTTGTGCTACAAAAAATGAACTTAAGAAATAATGACGTAAGTAAGTATAGTAAATTAACTTAAAAATTTATTTTATTAAGATCATAACCGCATATGACTAGATGGGACGCATAATACCTATCTGTGTTTTTACCCAAGTATTAAAATTTCCTAGGTAGGTACTTGTTACCTGCGTACTTGGCGATGATAAAAATTGGTGACGTAATTTACCCACACGTAGGTTATATTTACGTTGTTAAGTATAATGATGAGGACCGTATCAATTCTATATGTAATTCAGTATCATCATCAATTTATTCGTCTATTATTTCACTGCCGAGCACAAGTCTCCTTTCAGAATGAGAGGGGTAAGCTATAATCTCTATACCTACTTAATACACCCCACTCTCCTAGTGTGGGTTCGCAAACTGCACACGGCGTCGAGAACAGAGTGTACAATAATATAGGTACTTGATAGTCGAAAACATCTCAGGCATGCAGGTTTCCTCCCAAAGTTTTTATGTGAGATAATGAATAACTTAGGAATATGATAATGTTATACAACCAAACCAATTTGGCGAACGGTAATACCATAGAATAGTCAAGTGTGCAAGTAGTCATGTGTGTCGTAGGGAGCAAACGAGATCTTGAGTACCTAACTCTCAAATGTAGAATTGAGTTTTTCTCGTTAGAGTGCTGTTAGTAATTATGTGGGTAGTAACGATCCTCGAAACAGAAAAGCAAATTATTCACTGTGTCATTGCGGGGAGAATAAGTTTTACCCCTTCTTCAGAAGAAGTATTAGCTAACCCTTCTACACAAGTATTAGGTACCCCTTTTTCAGAAGAAGTATTACCCCTTCTACAGAAGAAGTGAATTATGCCGGATATACTGAGAAGAACTTTGCGAAAATAAGTAACAATTTCAAGGGACGAAAGATGGGTGCTTAGGTCACATTTTAAAATCTTAAAACTTATTAACGTAGGTCTACTGAATATGACACCAATTTTTATCATGCTACAAAAATTATGGAATTAAAAATAATTTATAACAATTTCCGATACCAAAAGATGTAACTACACTTATAAGGAATTATAATTACACATCATCACATTTTTTAATTGATTCGATTCTGATTAGGTAATCGTTGTCTAGAATATTTTATTTTTACTTGATTGATCTGTTAACTGTAGCATTAAAATAACCTTATAAAGTATAATTACCTATCTTAGGATGAAACCTACAAGCTATTTGTAATAAGTTAATAAAACTAAATGAGCACTACAATCTCTATGATATCGGTATTATCTCAGGCCTTAGTCGTTAAATATTTACTTGATAAACTTAAATAACATTATATTACAATGTAGGTACACCTACTAGTAGGCATTTGTCTAAATGCCATTTACAAGTTTGTGATCAATTAACAAACATGATTTATTTAATATGGAAAATGGCTTTCAGAAAAATAAAATGTAGAAAAGATAAACAAAGCTCTAACTATAGATTAAATATAATACAAACGCTAAAAGTTTACAGAAATAGGATTATTTAAAATACAATTACGTAGGTTTGGACGCAGTAAATAAGCAATAGGTAGTTATTGAAACATTCCATTAATATTTTACATGTCATAATAATAATTATGACGCTTGATCCCACCCCAAATATAAACGGATGCATAGGAAAATTTTCGATGAAATTTGTTGAAACATAAGGCAAAAGGCACATGAGTCAGAAAAGGCATTTTCTTAGAATAGTTTTGTACTATTGAGCTTAATTGTGGTCCCCATGCCCGCTTACGTAGATATAGGTACTTAAATATTACGTTGATATTGTAATCACGAATACTATTTTCTTTAAATAACTCGAATCGATTTCTTTGTTCTGAGCATTTCTACCAAATTTTAACATTAACTAGCGTCACAGTATCTTATTGAATTGAAATATAATTTTATACAAGGCACATTTACAGCTCTTATTTTAATTTAAGGATACTATTTAGTAACAAAGGTTTCCTTTAAACAAAAAGTTAATCAATTCTTAAACTCGTTTGTACCTACCTCATTTAAATAATATGACAACGTCGCATTCAATATGTCCATTCATTTCAATAAAAATAGGTAAATAATTATAAATAAAGGGTCACACGTAATCCGTCTAATATGTACAACATCGTTATAACGTCCGAATAGGCACCATAATCACAAACTTTGTGATGTTACCCTAGCCACGTCGTGCTGTTAAAGTTCACTTACATTTTAACGTTCATTTCAGCACGATGCGCTTCACTAAGGTATGTGGTCCAGTATATGACAGTAAAGAGGCAAAAGCACATTGGGAACACCATTAGTGCGAACTTGTCGAGTGCCCCATGTTGGGCGCCACAGAACATGACGCCGCGGTCCACCATCGTGCCCAACCTCGTCAAGAAACTGCTAGGACCGCCGTTTCCCGTCGGCATTGATTCCAATATTGGTGAATCCTAAAAATAATAAACAACATAATTCTCACGGTATCTTTTTTCACAGTATTAATGCTTTCCTAATTATTAACACGTTCTACACATCGAATTGTAGCCAATTCTACAGTAGATACTCCGACATCAAGGTATAAACAACGTCCTACGCCTGCCGTTAATAACGTGATTTTAAGCAGTGCGAATTAAATTTTGCTTTTTGTACTGTACGTGTTATATACCTTTGCCTACATTCATAGTCCTACTAGCTCAAATTAGCCAATTATGCTACACATATTTTACTGGATAGGTACTTGGTACTGCAGTGATTATATTTAATTATCTAGGTAGGTACTCTACTAATCATACCACCACCAATAGATTACCACCGATATTTTTTTTGTTTTTTTTAAAGCATGCACTATGCCTACCTGCTCTATAGTATGAAATATTAGATTTGCAAGGAAAATACGTTCTAAACTAGATTGTTAGTACATTTTTGTGTAATTAGCAGCGATTTACGGTTGCCACTCTGTGCTGTGTCTTTGCTTTTAATTCATATTTTACCTTGCTTACAGTTCTTGTTTCACATCCAACCTTATTTTGTCTCCAATTCCTTCCCGAGAGAGACTAGAAATTGGTGGCCTAAGTTTAAAAATTAATGCACCTAAATAATACGTGGTATGTTATAGTATTTCACATGCAGTGTAGTACTACACTGAAGTACTTGGAAGTTACTGTAATATAGATATTCTATGAGCGAGTTCGTAGTTCTATTTACCCGCTGAATGGTTTGGTGTTCCATCTGCTGTTTAAACCCGTCTTCTTCGACGCTCAACGTGGGTGAGAACACTCTGCCCTGTGGGGTTCCAGTCACCGGAGTACTCAGCCTCTGCGAAGGCAAATCCTCGCCATTTAATATCGCAGTTTTCTTTGCAGGATTAGTATTGTATTATTTCCATCAGAAGTCGCTTATATGCCAGGGAATGTGGTTTGTATTGTGGTGGAATGATTCTACACTACTGCAAGTTGAGGTGGTGTTCGTCTGACCTGTGAATGGTTGATATGTAGCGGCGGCGGCGCAAGTTGCGCGGCGGAGGCGGCTCGGCGCAGGTCAGCGCGGCGCCGGCTCCAACTCTTGTCGTAGCGGATGCCGAACAGCACCACGAAGTACTCCATGAGCGCCAAGAACACGAATAAGGTGCATGAGATCAGCCAAACCTCGATACACTTCAACTCCAACGCGTCTGGTGAGTTTGTGCTGGAATGTAAGTAATAGGAACTATTAAGTTTTTTCTAAAAGAAGTCGTAAGCAGCAGCATGATCTCCTTCTTAGATTTTGAATATTTTTTTATAGATGGCTAATATAAAATAGACACCGGTCTCAACATTACAAGAGGAAGTCCATTAGTCTGTCCAATGAATGGAGTTACCTTTTAGTTAGTAGTTCAAACACTTGTTGGTATATCATTTAATAACAGAGGATTATTAATCAATAGGTAAAATGCATGCTTGGGAATCCTTACTACCTGACCGTGTCGAACATGGTCACAAGAGAAAGTAGAGTGGTGACGAGAAGCACCATACGACCGGGCACGATCTCTGGGATCACGCAGAAGCTGCCCCACGAGATGATGACGAACAGTGACGAAGGTAAGTAGCTCTCGAGCAGGTAGCTTCGGAGCTCTCGAGACAGCTTGATCTGCAGCCGCGCCGCGGAGCGCTCACCTGATCAGACAGAAGCATATTGAACATTTAACCATCTAAAGCTCCTCTCTACTGTCAAGTAGTCGGTGCTTGAGTGTACCTATCTAGAACAATTACTATGAAATCAGAATAAAACACTGCTTTCTATTTACACTTACTAAAGCTATCTACCAGTATCACTCTTGAAGCATTGTGTAAGATGTGTACCTATTTAGGGTGCTGCAATCAATATCATATAAAATTATTGCTGTTAATAAAAAAATCAACGACTGTTTTCATTACACCAAGAATATTTGACATAAACTAAACAACGACAAAATACAAAATCGTGCGTCACAGACATTCACTGAAAGGAAGATGTTGCGAGGCACGGATGTAGGTAATCCATTTTAATTTTTAGAAAAATTTTGGTATCTTTTATTTGTTTAAAAAAATCTTGTACCTACAGTAAAGATCCATTGTGATCATCCGCGCCAAGCAGTGCGGGCGACATGCCAGCGATAGCAACAACGCGTTAGCGTTAATAGGTACATAGTTACGATTACGAGGCGCAAACACAAGCGCAAAGCAATAAATATACATTTACCTTCACCAAAATTGCGAATATGATTACTTTTGTCCGTGACGAAGGTGACCACATATTTGGGCAGACGGAATTGGTTGCGCTGTGCACTGCCCACCGGTCCGATGCCCAGCCAGGGCGCCGCCTCGCGCCACTCGAAGCGCACGTCTTTCGTCGTGTATTTGTCTAAAAACATCATAAACATCGTCAACATTATCATCGTAACAATGCAATCATAAAGGATTTTAAAAGCAATACAAAAAACAATCTGTGAAGGCATTTAGAAATCAAAATAGAACAACTGGCGTTTAGACAAAACATGTAATTTTGTCTAGCATTAAAAATTAAAACATTTTTTATTACTGTGAAAGTTTTCGCATCGTGTTTCTAAAGCTTTTGAGAGACGATTGTAACGTGGGAGTATAATAATTGTATGTAAAAACAATCTTAGCACTAAGAGATTAATGTCATCTCTTAGAGTTTTTTTTAATCAGTTTTCGTAATTCAACAGTTTCATTCAACTTACAACTACTGAAGTCGATGGCGCAGTTCTGAACGTCCAACGGGTACAGGACGAAGTTCATCTCGCATTTGATTGTTATTGTCGCACTGTAAAATTATTATTAGTGTTATTATGATTAATGAAAAGTGCTTACGAACTTATTGACTGACATGATTCGCGATATGATTAGGATTGTTTGCAGATACTAAAACGTTCGAGTCCATTTTAAAATCGGGTAAGTTATATCTAGAATTCGTGAAAATTTCTTGGGCTGCGACGTACCTATTCAGATAAAAATAGACGTCATTTATCAAGTCTATAATAATTTACGACTTATTGTCGACCATGCGTTAAACGAATAGGTACCTTATGTAATTGTATAAATACAGTTATAAATAAACCACGTTAGATAAAAACGTAAAACTGTGAAGTCGAGTTTTATTATGATGATGTTTGGACGTTAATTTGATGTATGTTTATGTTTCAAGATAGTAGTTTATACAGTAAAAAAATAATGATAGACGAACCCAATACTGACTGAGACGGTGCGGTCTGAGTAGAGCCTCAGCGAAGCCATTTCCTGGAGGACGGAGAGTGTCCTCATTGTCTGGAGTTGCCAGATGTAGAGGTCTGGCATCCAGATGAGGGCGCGGAACTCCCACGGCAGGTCGATGAATGGCATGTTGGGCGGCACGTGCAACCTGCTGTCCGCCCACGACACTTGTAGGAACACGTCCAGCGTTATCTCCTGGGAAAACCAGTTGACCAATTAACACGTGCAGTCTACCCGCACGCACCCTTTGATGCAAGAGAAAATAGAACCGGCAGGGTATCATTAAAAAAAAATAAGGGGTTTGCTATGCATGAAACTAGAGCAGAATTTGCCAAACGATGAGTCGCGTGTGTTTTTACATACGTATTGTCATGCCTGTCTCCCATAGGGGTAGGCAGAGGCAAGTGGAAATCTATAGTCTTGGCCAGAGACTATAGATTTTCATTTGCTACGATCCTGGCTCATTTACATTAATTGACCTCCTCATGCATGATCTTTTTAATCTTTTTATAACCAACATTAACGTTTTATGACACGGGTCGCGGTCCAGTCTACTTTGGGAACCACTGACCTAGAGAATAAGTATAGGATTGTCAAGACGCATTAGTCTAAGAGTCTGTTCAGAAGCTTGTGATCACCCTTACCTCTTTATTCTCATCAACTCCAGAGACCCGATTCACATTCACCCCCACGTAAACCGTCGTGTTATCTGCAAAAAGCAATGGTATATTTATACATCGCGATCGTTGAAATAATGACACATTGTTGGGAAATAATGGCGTCTAATCAATGGTATTATGGAGGCCGACAGCGGAGATATCACAGACGAAAACCGCAGTATTAGCAAGTCGTAAGGTACTGGTGAATTCGCCGACCAAAACAAGTTTAACCCTTCGTCAAATTAATGCTTATCATTTTAATTGAAATTAACTAATATATTTCAAAACTGAATAGGTACTCATAATGTGGCCAACATTAGGAGTGTCATTATCTAAATTTAAGGTCTGAAATTTCCTGATAAAAGAAGGCTGCTGTCAATTAATCGTTTATCAAATTTCATTAAGTATAATATTGTACCTTTTTCCTACGTAATATTTTACAACTATTATATTGCTAGTAGTCAATGCAGTTAGCTGGTTTGGTGCTGCTATAATTAAGGGGAAATTTCAAAAAACCCTAGACCAATAAGGCAAAATTCGAAAAGTAATACTTAGAAGAAGTTGTACGCTATCATAGGAATACGTATCATAATAATCAAGCAATACGGCATGATGACAATCTTTATGGTTCATATTTTCTTTGTTCTCGTTTGCATTATTACAATACGTATTCTCGACATTGAAGCCTTGAACCGTTCTCGCAGTGTTGCCAAACTCTTCTGTTGTTGCGACGGCTTATAGACAGCGCGATAAACATGTCAAATTTTGTTATTGAGATCTCTAAATTGGGTTACTATCGAGATGCTGTTATTTTAATTGATGGTGTGTAAGTTGTAAGACTTACTACACCCAATTTATATAAATTGTATGTATGTTGGTAGGTATACCTACATAACTAACTATACGTAGGTTAACGTTCGTGAAGCTTCGTGATGCAAAACCATTAGGATTACTGGATTTCAGTTTGACTGCTTTTGTTTTAGCATAGAATGTCTCTGTGCTAGTAAAATATGATAATTATTGCGATTTGGTGAGTTATTCGTCATAATTAGTACCTAAGGCGCGCTAATATAGATCGTCTATTTTGACATTATTTTAGTAAACCACAGTAAATAACTCATTATGACATTATGACTAAATACTAGCTAAATACTATTTTTATTATAAAAAAATAAAAAATAACACTTTATGACCGATGCGACGGCAAAAAAGAAGAAACTTATGAGACTACATTTAAAAATAGAAATGAGTCTAATTTATTAACGGCCGGTATCAATTATTTTTTAAATAACCGTAAATAAGGTTCTTGTAAGGAGGAGGTCAATAATTAGCAGCGATCGTTGACGTACGACAATCACTACAGCTTGACTAATGATTGGTTTTGCGGCCAGCACCGGCAGCGGCCGAGGTTCTGCTGAATAATGTCCGGTGCTAAGTGGATAGCCACTCGATCCGCGCTCGTATCTTTGCGTTACTTTATAAAAATATGACTAACCTAAAAATTCTAAATTAAGCACTTTTTAAATAGGCTTATGGCATACATGTAGGTGCCTACGTAATATTTTTTAATCATACCTGTAAGCTTATTTTTTATTATTTTTTAGCATTAAATATTGCGAAATTTTCACAAAGAAATGAATTTTCTAGTTAAAGAAGACGTCGCCTTAAGACGTAGAAGGTGGAAGAGAAATTCGACATCACAGGCAGTGGTCTCGGTAGCTTAGTTGGCAAAGCGTCTGGTGTACTTAACCAGAGAGACGCAGGTTCAAACCCTGCCTGAGATCGAATTTTTCTTTCACTAGAAATTTTCTTTAACTAGAAAATTCATTTCTTTGTGAAAACATACCTGTAAGCTTATAGTATGGAATCGAAGGTGAATTTGAAATACTGGGCTATATTTACCTTTAGCAAAAATTTCAAATAGAGTTTTTACTTAAAACTTCTCCTAGCTCTAGCTTCAATTTGAATATTGAAGCAAATATACACGTCATTTGCAGATTCGTTTTATGCAATGGCTAATACGTGGTGATCATCTTAAGCTCTTCACTCGAGTTGGGAGTTGGGAATCGAACCACACTCAGCTGACACGTTAAGAGCTCGTAGACCATTAAGGCAGTTACAGAAGTAACAGCTACAATAGAAAATTCGTAGCATCCTTAATAACAAAGTAGATAGTGGGTATGAAAAAATGTTTAATAACACTTACTGGGTGGAATGTTTCTGTTGTAGCCTTTTGGAATATCATATACATGTTGGTCCATGTACAGGATCTGGCTGAAAAAAAGTTATCATAAATAAGACACCTTGTTATAACAGTATATATGACCACTAGGCAATTATTGATAAAAAAAATCGTTTGGTTACAAATAATTTAAATATTTTTTGTCACCAAAAAAGGATTTTATGTCAACTGTAGGATTTTTTTTTTTTTTAAAACAGGTTACTAGCAATGTGGGTCACACATTACTAGTAATCTTGTTAACCCCTCGTGCTAAGCTAAATGCTTGTGTTACGAGTGGGTTCACGTCGGTAGTGCAATGGGTGAGTTTCGAACCGGCAACCACATGATCACAAGTCGCCCTAGCCATTAGGCTACCGCCGCTTCTAATTAATTTATATGGTCCCATTTAATTTGATTTGATGAAAAGCAGCGATAGCCTAGTGGATATGACCATTGGACTACCAAATCGTAGAGTTCGAATCCAAGGTCCTCTCTCTTTTGAACGTCTGACTTTGCGTAATAAAGTGCATATTTTAATAATCACTCGAATAAGGTTGAGAAAAACCTCATGAGGAAACCTGCATGCCTGGGAGATGTTCTCGTTGGAGTGTGAACTCTGCTAACCCGGTCAGCTAGGTAGCAGGCTGGCTTCATGGACTAGACCCTAAGCTTTCCTACTCTGAGAGGAGACTCCTGCCCAGAAGTGGGATGTTGATGATAATGTTGATATAATATAAAAGATGTTTTCTGAAATCAGTTTCAGCAATGCCCATGATCTCCTGGCTTACATAAAAATAGATTTTGTATTGTGTGTTATTGATGGCTGTAAGATTGGAATCTCATTATTTTCTATTATAAGAAATGAATTTGATTTTTAATTCACTGATGCATGTAGAGGTCTCACGAGGGCAAAACAATAGATTTTGCATCGTGTCTACACTATGGCGCTTGACAGGTTAATTATTTTATTTCTTGGTTTTCATATCGTCTATTGTGTATTTTTGAGTGTAGTGATTACGTACCAAATTTGTCCCTTACACAGAGTAAGTACATTTCGTTTAGTTTTTACCTTTTCGTACGAATCCGTACAAGAGCGTTCGTACTCGTGCTAATCGAAGATAATCCTCTATTCCTCTAATTCGTTATAATACCTTAATATAAGGTATAATCGGACATAACCTAACTCTAATTTTCTTTATAAGAAGGTCTTCATAAGAACAAAAGAATGTAAGTTGTTCCTAGACCTTACTTATAAGTTTAAAAAAATAAAGTTTTTAAGGTAGGTAGGTAGGTGGTAGGTAAGTAGCACATCAGGTTATACAAAACTGTCAAACTTCTCCAAATGATTTTAAACTTTAAATTGTGGGCAATTAAGTTCAAAATTGACTGAGAAATTTTGACATTTTGATGTAACCTGATGTGCTGGCGATCGTACCTATGTATTCAACGTCTGATTTTTAACTGTTGTTAACTGTGCCTACATTACCATGACTGGCACACATGAATAGACGAAGGCACATTTACTTGTACAAAAAAATGTTTGTACTATTTACTACTATTTTTGATAGAAACCTTTGGAGACGCGCACACCATAACACAGGAACGCATTTAAGACGAACAAACTACCTAAAACACTCATCAATAATTGTGCCCCGCAGCTTAACCTGCCATCCTGTCTTGTCTTTTCTTTTTGCTCGGCTCCTAAGTATCTTAGCGTGATGTTAAATAACCTTAGTTATTCCTTATACCATCAGCCACCTGTCAGTGAAAGTCCTTTTAGAAACGCTCCAGCCATTCTGGAATTTAGCCGGAACAAACAGACTAGTAGACGGACGAACGTACAGACAGACATGCAGACACAGACAAACATTTTTGTTTTGTTAAATACCGTACCTATATAAATATTATCATGTGCATTTAGTAGGTATAGCTATTATTTTGAGAAACAGACACATAAACCTATTTATTTGTATAGATTACGTAGGTATATTATATAGCAGGTACCTCTACATTTCTCAAATAAGTATACCTACAACAGATTAATCCCAGTAATGGTTTTAATCTCAATTAATAGTCTTACGTCTACTACTGACGTGTCAAACACGCGTGCGTTGACTCCACAATTAATTAGATAAATATCCTGATGATATTTGTCGATATTATTTTATAGGTGAAATTTTACTGTAAAAATACCTATGATTACTTTTGAATAGTTTAAGTACTATTTTATATTGTAGTTCTTAGTTCGTAAACCAATCCTATAAAACAAAGGAACTTTATTTCTTCTCTGAGTTTTTTAATAAGAAATATCGCCATTTCTCACTTAACACTCCAAATTTAATAATTCCATTAAAATAACACTTTACACAACTATACCTATAGCATCTATATATTATTTAGAAAATGCAAGGTGTTCGATTTAAAATAAAATAAATTGGACATTGTTGTTTCACCTGAATATATAACTTTTCGAGTTGTTACTCTATTCTATCGGAGGTGCGATATCATGATGTAACCTGCGCATATAAGAGGACTCTCAAAAGTTCTAAAAGGACTTTGAGGACTAGTTCTCTACCCACATTGGGTCAGACTATATCATAGCCTAATCCCGTCTCATCGCACAGAAGGCCGTGACGTGAAGAATTTTATTAAAAGCATAATGATTAATGGCCAAGCTGCAGCATTGCTAGCTGAAGATCTTTTAAGATGGACCCGTAACTATAGGTAATTCCTTGGACCCATTCCTAGCATAGTATATTTAGCTAAATTAATAAAGGTATGTAGTTATGTTCTTTTGTAGGTGTTATTCGTTTGCTGAAAACGTCGAACATAAGTCACTTATTAGCTACGCGTTATAAATCTATTTATAAATAATACTGCTATACATCACAGATAATGGTGCCCGTAATTCAACAGTACTATTCTTATTTAAAATAAATTATTACCCATATCTCATATTATGTAGGTTATTGTACTTTTTTTCAAGGCCGTAGGAATCTGTTACGGTCGTAGCGAATATCGCGAATCGCGTTGCTTCGACTACAGGGCAAGGGAAGATCAATGCGGATTGTAGTCGGTACGAGCCCGATATACCCTGCCGCTTTTCTAGGCGGCATGTGGCAGTATAAGTGGATCTATGAGACTTTACAGCACCTCATCATCTAATTATCTAATCTTGCAGGATAGGTACACCATTGGTATGGACCTCCAAAATGTTTAGCGGTGAGTTCTCGGAGAGTTTGTATTCCACAACAATAGAAGGATACCACAGTTGCATTATTTGAACGTGCCAAAGGAAAATCATGGGAGAACCACTAGTGCTTTCATTTGGCGATCTTAGAAACCTTACTCCATGTGTAATGACTGCCGCGAGTTTCAGTCGGTCGAGTCCACCTGCCCAACTTAACCTCTGTAAACGTAGAACCGTGACTGCTATAGGAGCTATGCTAGAGGACCTGGGTTAGGTTCCCAGGTCGAACAAAGTGTTATTGAGTTTTTTTTAAAAAAAAAAGCTTACTAGCAATGTGGGTCACACATTACTAGTATTCTTGTTAACCCCTCGTGCTAAGCTACATGCTTGTGTTACGAATGGGTTCACGGCGGTAGTGCAATGGGTGGGGTTCGAACCGGCAACCATATGATCGCAAGTCCGACGCCCTAGCCATTAGGCTACCGACGCTTCATTCATCATTCTATGAAATTCTCAATAGGCTTGTGCCCTATTACATAGCACCTTAACATTCCAGCGAACTGTGGGTGTGCATAAGTACACCTCTGCCTAACCTTTTCGGGAATACAGGCGTGAAGGTATATTATTTACAACAAAAATGAAACAATGTGCCTTCTGGAGTATCGTAATACAATTATGTATGAAGGTAAGCAGTTGCGCAATATACTGCTTGAATGGATTATAGCCGTTATAGAAGCTAACCTAAGCCTATTTGTGAATTTCTATTGCAATTCACAAATAACAAGGTGTGTTGTGTGTAAAACCAATGAGGTATTATATCTACAGGCAGTAAGCAGTGCAGAAGGCAAAGTGTGAGTTTTTGCTGCAGGGGCTCTTCTGGCACATGAAAAACCGGAAACTGAAAATTTGAATCGCAGGTGATACCTATATTATGAAAGGAAATAGGGCCTACTCGGGTAATTCTGTTATTTAATTTGTTTAAAATAGAATTCCCGTCTAATACGAATGTCATGAACAAAATTCAGTAATTTTTCGGTGGTTAAATTTTGTGCTTAAATTGTTTACGTTAACCGTTGAATCGTTAATCGTTCCGCTCCGCTGCTTCTGGGTATCTATAGAAACTTTCAAAAACACTGATTTTACTGGAAATTGAACTCAGGAATAGCTTAAAATTATTACTTCCGACCACTAGACAAAGTGCAGAAACAGATGAAAAAACATTCCATTTGCTAGAGGGAACCCAAATGGGAAAAACTTCATGAAAAATCCTAATCCCTTTAAACCATAGTAGGTTTAGAGAATAATATTATAGACGTCAGAGGTTCAAACCAAATAATTATACAAGCAGGCTTATTAAAAAATAACCTATAAAAGTAGGTATGTTATTATAAGCTTATTTGTTTGAAAAGTAAATATTTGTTGGTCGCAGATGGCATTTATGACGTCATTGGGCGCAGAATATTTGACCTTATAAAAGCATAGCCCGCTCAAGGCTTCAGTTTACCATAATATTTAACATAACATGCCATCACACCTGTATTCCCCCGTAGATTTAGGCAAAGGTGTTTTAATGAACACCCACGGTTAACAAACCGGCGGTTTGTTTAGGCACAAATCCATACTCTGAACTGCTCCTAAGAATCTATACTATATATACGTACTATATATATATATATATATATATATATATAGTATAATATTATAAAGCTGAAGAGTTTGTTTGTTTACTTGAACGCGCTAATCTCAGGAACTACGGGTCCGATTGGAAATTTTTTTTCAGTGTTAGATAGCCCATTTATCGCGGAAGGCTAAAGGCTATATATCATCACGCTAAGCCCAATAGGAGCGGAGCATAAATGAAAAATGGGGCAAAAACGGGGTAATTTAAATGCAGAAAAGCCGAGAAACCACGCGGGCGAAGCCGTGGGCAGAAAGCTAGTTTCATATAAAACGCAATAACACTTTTATTGAGCCACCTAGGACACTAAGTTACTGAGGCAGTATATAATTAAATAATATTTAGGAGCATTAGTTAATTCTTTATAATAATTAACATATAATAACTGTGGACGACTTTTTTTTAAATTATAATTATGTTTCCCGAATATTATGAACACTTTATTTAGGTACTTAATGGTAACGTTAGTTATGTTTGTTTTGAAATAATTATACTTATTATAGTGGGAATAGTAAGCTATTCCAGAGCAATGATTAAATGATTCAAATATATTTTTTTTTTAGTAGGTACTTACATATATAATATGTACCTATATTTATAATAAATTCATTTATTCAGGGAAAATAGCAAATACTACCTACATAGGTACAGTTCAGTAAGATGCAGTAATCACAAATGTTTTCTATCAAATAAGGTCTAAGAAATTGATTTGCGAAAGGTTTCTGGAAGAAGTTGTATGCGAAAAGTGGAGGGTGAACCAGGTGAGTGGAACAGGGTGAAATGGCGCACACTAGGGGAAAACGGCAATCCAACCCAGGAAGTCGCGTATCAGCCGCGCTTAAAACGACTAGACTAAAGAGGTAGATCGCCTACCCATGCAAAAATTAAGCGCATGTTAAGCTAACCATAAACTCATTTTCACAATAAAATAAAGTTAATTTAATACTTTCACTACAGTCATTAGTATTCTAACGACACATTTTAATTACATTTTTAATAATGACTTTCCTTGAAAAATAAGTAATGAAATTGCACAGGCTTCGAATTGACCTTGTACATTAGCTACCAAGTAGGCAGACCGTAATTACCACGACTTTACATAAGTCGCATGTTCAGAAAACAACCAGGAACCACGTGACTAAGTAAGACAGATTAATATAATATTGTTTTTATCGTTCTAGGTCAACAGTGCAACTTTAATGCACGAATAATAATATGGTTTGGTTAATATTGTCACGCGAGTTTTGTGTTAAGTTTAAGTGAAAAGGAAAATTAAGTAGGGTGGGATGGTAGCCATTGAACCACCAAAAGTTTGAAAAGTTCTAGCACAGTTACTATTGCATTTTTTTGAATTTTTATTTTCGCGACACTTGATTTACTTAATGAACTTAACATATTGGATACCAAATTTTCGCTTATATTTTATAATGTCTTAGTAATACCTATTTAAAAAAAAACGGTAAATGGTTCATAGTGTACTACGTAGGGTACACAATAAGTCAGGGGGGTGGGACTTAATGAACCATGCGGTACACAATGAATCATAGGAATAAATACATTGATAATTTTTTTGGAGTTTTATAAATCAAACAGTTTTAAGTTTAATTTTTTATTGCATTTCAAGTAGAAAAAATTGCCTACCTCATCAGGCTTTATTTCAAATAAAAAAATATCATACAATCTCTACCTGCCATTTCATGCGCTTGCCAAAAAGTAGGCATATCAATTTTGTTAATTGCTGCCATTTGGTAAGCAATTTTGCGGCAGTCTTTAGACGTTTATCCATAGAATTTATTTGCACGATCAAATATGTATTCCTTAATACTGTCTTCTTGCTGATCGGTAAAAACTTTACTTGCGTTATAATGAGGTTCCAATCTAGCTGACTGATTATTCACGTATTTTAATATATGTATTTCTTCTTAGTGTCGGATAGGAAATGTTAAAAGTTTCAGCTGTTTTCCGGATACTCGGTCCTGAATTTAAGTGAAGTTCGATGCCTTTTGCATGGCTTCGGGAGGGATTCCCTCTTTTATGACGTTCCCCGCCAAGTGTGTTTCGACCCATAGTAGTACATAGTAGTATATAGTATTAGTAATTAGGTACTTTAACAATAAAGGTTGCCTGAAACAAATAATAGGGAATAAATGTGTAGTGCCTTGTGGATTAAAAGTATATCTAAATACACGGTGAGCGAGAGGGCCGGAGGCCCAATTCCTCCCCCAATCCCCTTCCTTCTCCTTTTCTCCTTCCCCTCCCTTTCCCTAAATAGGCTCGGCAACGCATCTGCAACTCCTTTGGTTTTGCAGATGTCCATGGGCGGCGATGACTACTTACCATCAGGTAGCTCGCCTGCTCGTTTGCCGAGTTATCCCATAAAAAAAAAAAAAAAAAAAAAAAAAAAAAATACCAATTTTTTTACCAACAATAATAAATTTTACCTTATGTAATAAACTAATCATATAAAATATTACACATGCCAGCTATAGTAGTACACATTGAACATGGTTCATTGTGTGCCCAGACTTACTGGTTCTTTGTGTACCCCTCCCCCTTTAGAAAACGTTACGTCATGCTGTTGTCAATAAGCACATGGAAACGATTCAAAAAATATACTCAAACAAGCACAATAACCCACATAATGCATAGAACATACTCAAACTTAAGTAAGAGTTTTAATAATTAAGTAATTAAAAAAAGAAACTTACGTTTTTTTCGTCGTTTTTACGCAACAAAACACAAAAATGCCGATCGTGCGTCCGTTTATGGTGGCAAACGGCCGGTGACTAGCGCATTTTTCACGGCGCGGTGAGGAAGTCCAGGACACGTTTATCGCACGGACTGGCAACGTCACGTATTGTCTGAACCTATACTGGCTCATACGGTACACGCGGTTCATTGGCTACCATCCCACCCTACATAGATATAGTTAAGCATAGATGAAATAAATAAATTCAGTTTGTTCAAAATAACTGTTCATCTGAAGAGATCAGCAAGTGATTTAACAGTGGTAAACAGGGGTCGTAAGTATATGTTTAGATAGGTGCCATTTATTGAACAAATTTTAATAAATTCAACCACAGAAATTATATTGACTGTAACAAGGAAACAAGGTGCGAGACGAAACACCCGCGTGTCGGTAGGTCACCCAACATGGGTGGAGTCCGACAACGTCGGCTTCCCCGGGCGACGGAAGTCCATGAGGATATTACACGAAAAAAAGGCAGACGAAACTCATTGCCGAGGAATGAATACTCGCGGTCCCAGTATAAACTGGTGAGGCGAAACACCCGTGCGGTTTTAGTTAGTATGTCATCCACTATAGGTGGGGTCCGACAAGCCCCGTCGCTTTTCCCGGGCGGCGGAAGTCCCTAAGGATTTCCATACGATAGAAAATGACAGACAAAACGCAGAAGTATTGAAAATAAAAAAGGAAAAATTACTACAACTAGTGCTAGTGAATTATAAGTACCCAAGTCAAATTTAATGTTTATTATTGATGTACGTAGGTATTTAGATGTTCTTGGTTGCTTCAGATATATGGACCTGTCATGAATAAAGTGCAATACCACGGCTCGCCAATATTAATGAAATCGTTCATCCTGTTCAGCTGTTATCAACTACTGCAATGAATTAGAATACTTGTAATGGTTAACCTACTATTTTATAGCTGGCCTAAGCTGTCATTAGGACTATGAGTCCTCTTCTAGTACAAGGCTTAGTTTGGGACTCGGGATTAATGTGCTTGACGAAGCATCAGCTCAATGTGCTAATAATAAAAATGGTCACCGATTTTTTTACTAACAGCAGCAAGTTAGGTATACACAGCTACACATTTTAAATACATTTGTCTGGATTATGTAGGTACAGCTTGAAGAACGCACTAGTTATTTAAAAAATACATATTGCATTGAAACCAAGTTGATGATATTGCGTGCTAGATAATTAGGTATTTATGTTTTAATCATTTCAATACTCACGATGATTCATTTTTGTTCGTTGTGTTTGCCTAGTGAAGATGAATCTCAAGCAGTCTTATTACGCCGTTAGGCGCAATTACTACGGCTATTTATATAGATGTTCTACAATAAATTGTTCTATTTCTGTCCACGGCTAATAATTGTCTGTGATTTGTTACATACTTATATGATGCATGTTTTAACGAAACTTGTTTGGTTTCAGAGGTTGGGTAAAATAAGAAATTGTCAAAAACAATCTTCTTAGAAATAATCTTTTGTAAAATCCGTTAAATCCGCCGAAGCTATAGCTATCCTAGTATGTGGAGAGTGGTCTATAAGGTCGAAAAATGCAAAAACACTTTTTTTTTTTAATTTGTCAGATAGTAAATTTTGAAATTGCACAGCCGATGATTAAGTATTACTATTAGGTACCTACTTCAGACCTAATTCCAACCGGCGTGGTATGTTTCATTAGGTTAGGGTGCACGGTTCCAAAAAGTTGATCTTAGTTATGTTAAAAACTGGCTTAAAATTCTATGGTCAATTTTAGATATGCTTATAATGTCATGTTTTCTCAGTTGATTTTGAACTTTATCTTCAACAACTTAAGGTTTAAAATCATTTGGAGAAATTTGACAGTTTTGTATACCTTGACCGGCTGGCGACTGTACTTCAAAATTTAGAAAAAAAAAATTTAATTGCTAAGTCAATGCGGAAGTCAATAGATTTTATGATCCTAAAAAATAGATTAGTAGATTTTTTTGACAAAAGAAATAATAGTGGCACGCAATTTAATCACGTATTATTAATGCATTTAGTCTCTTCGAATCATCGCAACATTATTTTTTAAGACATGGCAATTATAAAGAGTCTACAATTTAATGTCCCTGTTAGATGAAGAAGTTATTATTTTCGTCAATGGTCTGTTATGGATGTGGATATAATGGATGTGCCAGAGTCATTCCTTCGGATTCCGGTTGTTTTACGGTGACCTTATTTTAAATAAGTATCATAGGTATAGAAGAAACTCATGGACGTATGTATACTGCCTATCCTAACCTACGGTGTTCAGACTTGGTCTTTGACGAAACATCGAAAATCCGCACACGGGGTTTGCCAGCGAGCTATGGAGCGCAGCATCTTAGGAGTCCGGCTATCAGACCGTATAAGGAACAATATGCTGCGCTCCAAAACTCAAATCGCCGACGCTGGTCAAAAAGCCGCAAGCCTAAAGTGGGCTGGTCATGTCTGCTGTATGTCAAATGAGCTGTGAGCATAACTCACCACTGAGTGGAGCCCACAAAACGCCAGACGACGTCGCGGCAGGCCCAGAAGGAGATGGCGGGACGAACTAGACCTTTATTGGAAGGATTGGCCGCAAAAAGCTAGGAACCGAGAGGAGTGGAAGGAGAGTAGGGAGGCCTTTGCCCTGCAGAGGGAAGATAATGGATGAATAAAAAAAAAACATAGGTATGAATAAAAACACCAACTTCAAGCAGTAACAAAATATGAATATTTTACTTATTCTTATGACCATTATTCCATTGGGTCCAAAAGCATTAACTTTTTTGACAAAAAATTGGCAAGTAGAGTAAAGTCTCTGTTTTCTTATTTAATGTGTTTCTTTGTTTTCTATAAAATAAATAGTATGAAGGCAAAATTTCCATTTGGAAATTATAACACAGAAAAACAGAGATATCATGGTACCTACATATCCGGACTTATTCTCTCTCGCTCTCTGGCCTCAGTTAAAAGGCGGCCCTGGGTAATTTAGTGGGTGCAATATAACATGTATCAGGTTCGATTATGGGGATCGGAAATGTGTGAATTTTATTGAATCTGGGTAACATCAGAGGTAGACGTATTCGTTTGATAATTGTGTGTTGTAAGTGTCGGTCGGACAAAGACGTCGCGACGACGGCCGCAGCTCTGGCGGACGGCCAGCGCGTCTGCTGGAGCACGCCTCATATATTACTCTGACATATCATGTGGAAAAATAACAACATTGTTGCTATATGTCACTACACAGAGGTTGACGGACTGTGCGTGTCCTGGATAATTTAGTGGGCTTACAACATAAATTTATAGCATTTTCAGGATATTACATAAAAATTAAATTAAGTTTTCATCATCATCATCATCATCATCAACCCATTACATAGTCTCACCGTCGGGCAGAAGTCTCCTTTTAGAACGACTTATGTTTTGCATTTCGATTTAAAATATTAAGTTCAACATAGTTAAGAGAACTTGACGAGGAGGAGATTTTGTTTAATAACATAAACAAGACTTGTTTATGCAAACACCTTTTTTCTTTTTCTTATTACAATAATAATTATGTAAAAAAATGCTTTATTTTGCACACATAATAAGTAAATAAATACAGGCAGACTTTGGTATAGGATACAAATAAAATCATTTGTTTCTAACATAACATAACATACCAACACGCCTGTATTCCCCGAAGGGTTAGGCAGAGGTGTACTAATGTACACCCACAATTCGCCGGTATGTTTAGGTCCCATGTAATAGGGGGCGAGCCTATTGCCATTAACCGGGCACAAATCCAGACTCCGAGCTGCTACTGGGAATTTCATAGAAAAACCCAATAACACTTTGCTCGACCTGGGGATCGAACCCAGGACCTCTAGCGTAGCAGTCGCGCTTAGGACCAGTAGACTAATGAGGCAGTCTATTGTTTTGTTTGTTTATTGTTTCTATGATTTGATAAAATGAACTATTGCAATTGTTCTGGCAGGTGGGTGTTTTGGCAGAGTTATTAGTGTTATTAGTTACATACATTTATTATTTAAAGGAGTTTCTTGGCGGCTCTTCTTCGTAAGACCCACTTGGAACCGTATAAAAGCAACAGTTTTATCACTAGCCTGTTGTTCATACTTCAGTTCCTGTAGTGGAGATATCGTCCAATCTACCAAGAAGCTCATGTCAAGCATTTTTTACACAGTGACTGGGCAAGGGTCGCCTCTCGAAGCAAGTCAAGATTGATAGAATTTTAGTAGTCATATCAATGATGCTTAGTATAATTATCCTTTTTAGACTGTCAGTTGTCATAGAAGATATTAATATGTGATTCACTTTCTTTACCTAGTTTTAATGTATGTCACCAATATTTACCTACAATAGTGCCGGGTGGTGGAGGTGGCTTTCAAGCTAATACAGCTATGACAGGTAGGTAGGTACTGTCCAAGGTGTTCTATTACAACGACAAATGATATAATGTTTTTTTTAAAGATCATAATATAGACACTTTTTGTTAGGGAAAGTTTTTGATTTTTAGTACTTCTTAGCTGGTGTTTTAGCCGATGCCTTCTGGGAAAAATCTCCGAGTCTGTTTAAGTTTCAGTTTTCAGACATACTACGATGATACGATCAAATATTTCAGTGATACATTGAAGAGTCATTTTTGAAATTGTCTTTCGATGGAATATTAATATTAGTTCGGGTTTGAGTAGACCAGCTTTAACTGATGTAATGATAATGATAACGACGAAACTAAATGATATTATATCAATTTATTCAGTTACTTCAGCTACATAAGTCTAGTCCAATAATCCAATTTTTACTTTTTTTGGCGATATAAATATATTATCATGGTAAGTCAACGTAAAAATAATTGAATGTTATAAATTTTTCTATATTTAGATATTGATGCGGCGGACGCTTAAATGTATTTACATTGGCCTTTGGCGCCGGAAGAAGCATCAGAAACTATGACGCGAATGTGAAGGACTACCGTTTAAAAAGTAATCTAAGCAGGTGTTAGTTTAGCCACTGAAATATTTTCGGTTTCATTGCTAAAGTAGAAAGCAATTAGTTATATTTTCTGACGTAAATGTTTCATGACAGTTATGTCCCATAATACTTATATTTATATACACTAAAGCATTTGCAAATTGCATATTATTATATCGTGTCACATCCGGTATTCTGTTTTACGATCACATGATGACTGGAATCCTGAGTGTCTAATACAAAATAATTCAATGATATAAATAAATAGCTTTTTAACAGCTTGAATATAACTGCAACATCATTGAAACAAAGTTGAATGGGAAAATATAAAGTACTGTTGATATAGCGATTTACTCGAAATAAACATGTTTTGCAGTTGTGAAAATCCGTGCTATAATACTATTTGCTGTAAAATGATAGTAATAACGTTGTGGTACGTTGTGATAAGTACTGAGTGAGTAATCTAGAGGTCAATGCTAAAAAGTAGCGTTAAGCTATTCTGTTTGAATTGACAATCCCTCAATTGACATTAAATAGAGCAGGTAGTTCGATAACAGCAGATAGTCTAGACTTAGAATACGAAAACCGATTAAAGTGGTATGTAGGTTTTTCTATTAAATTCTCAGTATCAGCTCATAAGAAGTTTGGATTTGTGCTTGCTTAATGGTGATAAACTCGCCCCCCATTACATGGCATCTAAACATGCTGGCGAACTGTAGGTGTACACACGGCTATACATCAAGCTGTACAAAACCTGTTTATGCTGGTCTCTTATTGTATCGGAAGCCTGTACAATGCGAGATCAGCTTAAACTGGGTTTGTATAGGTTGACCTGTAGCCGTGTGTACATTATTACACCTCTGCCTAACCCGTCGAGGAATACAGGCGTGATACTATGTTATGTTATGATTTCAGTTGTAATTTAGTCCAAAAATCAAATCAAATTTATTTGCATGAAAATCTAAAATGGATCACACACACATTTCGCCAATATTTCTGTCATGAAAATATTGTCATAAATTATATTTTATACACATAAAGTATAAGAAACTACATACTACAAAGCATTTCTGAAATGGCAGGTACACATTAAAAAAAAACATTTATTGCCAGTAAACACCGTACATTGTACATTTCCTTATCCTATTTCTTACTTAGTTATCTAATTAATTTAACCTAGTGGCGACAAGGAAATTTTCGACTAGTGGCCTCCACACTAGGTCTAGCCTGTCACGTGGAGACCATGAGATTGAGTTAACAAATAAGTTTTCCGGGGTCGATACAGTATGATAATCATTTGAAAAACTATTACGTTAAGTTTTCGTTTGACAAACAATTTTGCTAGTCGAATTTGTTTGAGCATGTGTAGTCCCGACACTCAACAGACGCAATGCTAGCCGCTGTAAAGAGGTATTCAGAGCAAGGGTTTATTTCTGTTGTCACAGTTACCACAACCGAGCACTTGGGTTATATTTGGGTTATTAGTGACGCAAATAGCTGTGATAAACGGGTTTAATTTTGGCGCGGCTCTCTCCAAAAGCTATTGTTGTCCAATAGGTCATTAGTGTCTTATTCGACATACTGTGTATCTGGTTTACCTTTGATGTTAATGATACTGTTTGTATTGGGTGAAATTTAACGCCATTTCACCTATTTCTTAGATGCGTCTGACGAGTGGATTTAGACCTATCTGTTACTTCGAATTTAAATTTCGACTTCAGGGTTTCAGGTTAGGTATAAGTAGCAATTATTAACAGTTACTTTATATTTAGCGGATTTTTGTTTTTTAATTGTACCTAATTATGTTTCAGTTGACAGATTGAGGTATGAGTGAAAAGGTTTCTGGCACGTTCTGTGTTTGAAGCGATTAGAGACTTGTTTTTAGTAGTTTCCGTTATTTATTTAGTTTTCACCTATTACCAATAGGTACCTGCATTATTATTTGTGAATACGGTATTAAAACAGGAATATAAAAAAAAAACAAAAATACATGCATATATCTGTAATAAGACTTTTAGTTTAATAAGAAACAAAGAAGAAGAAATAAAGAAAAAGTATTTGAAAAAATGATTCAGAAAAAATATATCTTAAAAATAACAATAAAAACATAAACATTTACAGTGTTAAATTGTAAACAAACAACATGTTCAATTTTCCCGGTTAATGGTAACATACCCACAGGTGTGCATGAATATTATGCCTCTGCCTAACCTTTCGTGGAATATTAGTGTGATGATATGTGAAGTTATGTTTAAGAATTTCAATGGTGTTTCAGAATTGGATTAGAATATAATACCTAGTACATAACTATAATAATAATATTTCAGGGTTAAAGTAAGAACTTTAAAATGACTCTGAAGCGGATAACCAGTAGATCGGGGATTGTAAATCGACAAACAAATAGAAATAACTTTATGAACGCTACACTTGTCTAAAACATATACCTACATCATATTTTGTTTGTTGTGATACCATCGCGTACAACAGTATAACATTATAACTGTACTCCTCGAAGAAATAGGCGGATGTGTACTAATTGTAAATCCACAAATGAATCCACAAAAAGTAAGTTTAGCGACCTTGTAACGGGGGTGAATCTATTGCCATTAAACACGGGCACAAATCCAGTCTCCGAAATGCTACAGAGAATATAATAATGATAATGCTACTCACAAAGAAATGAATTTTCTAGTTAAAGAAAATTTCATAGTGAAAGAAACAATCTTCACTATTTCTTTCACTATGAAATTTACTTTTAAGTAGAAAATTCATTTCTTTGTGAACATTTCGCAATATTTAATGCCTAAAAACTAATTAGAATAATGCTACTGTCATAGAAAAACCCAATAACACTTTCACGACCTGGGGTTTGTTTGTTTTTTTGTCAATTCGAATGTAAAATTTAACATTTTCTACACGCTCTATTAGACTTGCCATTTCATCTGCAACAAACTGACGTTACCATCTAAGAAAATACAACTCTTAGTTCAACTTTGCCTGAAATAAAAGAAGTTACACTTTTCAGTAAACAAATAGAGCATTGACACCTGTTCTAGATTTTGTATGATCGTGTCCGTATTATCTAGGTTTCTGGGTGTTTCAGGAAAAGCGTCAGTTTCTAAAATGGATCCGCGTCTGTGAAAGTTATAATGTGTGCTATTAATTTTTGTAATATAAATTACCACTTAAAAATCAACACGTTGTTGGCCCAATGACACTGTACAAGATAAATTATGAAATACTTAGTCTGAAGTGTTTTTAATTCGATCGGATGAAACTCGGAAATTCTGTTTCTTTTGGCAAAGGATTTTTTTATCTAGCTATTAGTTAAATCGAATGTTACATGTTTTGTATTCAGTTAAAGTATCGAGTAGGTATCCACCTATTTTTAAAATATTATTTAACTATCCCTTCTATTACTTCTATATCATTTTGCATCGACTACAATCAACGACTTGTCTATAATCAAAGATATGATACGACAAAAACATAATGATTAAGACTGCTATTTATTACTTACTAATAAAAAGTAATAGATCGTGATTTTGTTCCTGATGACCCCCCGTTTATCGCTAGAAATAATTAAATGTCTTTAGTTTAGACGCATTAATTTATTCGATAATTTTATCGATTGACTGCCTCGATAGTCTAGTGGTTCTAAGCGCGACTGCTACGCTAGAGGACCTGGGTTCGATTCACTGGTCGAGCAAAATGTTATTGAGTTTTCTATGAAATTCTCATTGGCAGCTTGGAGTCTGGATTTGTGACTCGCCCCTTATTACATGGGACCTTAACATACCGGCGTAATGTGGGTGTTCATTACACCTCTGCCTACCGCTTCGGGGAATACAGGAGTGATAGTAAGCATTAATTTAATCTTGAAAAGCTAGACCATATTATATTATCTACTATTAAGAAGGCAGGATGACAAAAAGTATGTGCATACATACATTACTTACAGATTGTTGCTAGCAGACCTAACCCTTTACTGTTCCAATGCTGGGCAATGCTCTTAAAATGAGAAGCAGTGACTTTAGAGTAGTGTATTGATATGTAAAACCTACTTTGAAGCGGAATTATGCCTTATTAAAATGTAGTGCAAGTTATTCCTTGAAGAACGTACTTATTTGAAACAATGGTTACATAGTTTAAAGTCGAGGAAGAGTCTTGTGGCTCAATAACTACACGGATCAATTGATACGCGACATTAAGCTGTGCTTGCCACGGTCAAACTATGGATGGGTGACCATTCTCAATATATATCCCTAAAATATCGATATTGGTCAGTCATTGGGTTGCGAAGGTCTGATAGAAGATGTAGGTGTAAAATAATGATATTTATCAGTATCTAGCTAAACTGGAAGCTGACCGAGATTGCTAGAAAAAAGATAGGAAGATGAAGACAGTTTGAACTCAAGGATTCTCATCTGATTTGGCTGTTTGACAAAACCATAATCACCGATATTGACAGATAATGTTTCTGTGCTCAGATCAAATAAAAAGTTAAGATGGAACTTTGCGAACAAAGAAGTGAGTCAAGAAACTACGCCTTATCTTGTCAGTCGAGCTTTCGATAGCTTGATAGCTCGACTGACAAGATAAGGCGTAGTTTCAGTATTGTTATATAGTGTACAATTGTGTTTGTACACGGCATGGCGTAGTTTTAGCCGGCTACACTTCTTTGTTCGCAAAGTTCCATCTTAACTTTTTATTAGATCTGAGGTTTCTGTGGTAGTCACATCTTTCCACCTGTGGTGTGTAGCGTGATGTATTGGTGTTTACCTAGTGGCCAGCTAGCCTTGCCAAGCGACGCGGCCGTGGCGGTGACACCGGCGCACGCGCACGCCTCTAGCGTCTCGTGCGCTTGCCAGAATTCTATGTACAGACATACGAGGTATTTATATGGGAACACTGAATCTTGTTTTATCTGAAGGAGTCGCAGGTCGACGCTGAGACGATCTCGCCAGACATTTTCCATTTTGCTGCAATTAGTTCGATGTCGCCAGTACATAACCCTCGGTTTTTTTAGTTTTAGTTTTCCGAAGTTTTATTTATATTCAGTTTTCAGTATGTAGGCTGTTTTTTACTTTTAACTATCCTGTTGCCCTAGTCCTAGAGTAGGAAATATACCCCTAAGCGATTTTTTTATTTATTTCTGCTATACTATCATTTAAGTTCAAATATTCTTTTATTTGTCTTCAATAAATTACTTTCAGTATGAAGAACGTCGCCTTAATACGAATATTTTCTATTTTGTTTAAGATGTATTTAATAAAGGTCAAATAACTTAAATTATTAGATTACTTATTTATGAATAAATTACATTACATTGTTTCTGTGAACGTTATGTTGTAAACGCAGTAACAATGGGCACGTCAATTGTCGCGTGCCCATTAAAATTATTTTTGTAGCTCACATTTCTAGGTCCTAGCAAAACTTTGCCATTGATGTTAAAAATATTTAGGTAATTTAGTTTTGTTAAATGTTTGCGGTGGTGTTGTTATTAGCCTTCGTCATAAACGAACCTCGCACATTCAAGCAAGTCCTTGTCTGGCGTGAAGGCGGCCCCTCCGGCCAGCGCCACCACCGCCAGCAGCGGCGGCAGCAGTGTCCACATGTCGGGTTACGGGCGGGATGGCCGTGGCCGGGCCTCACCTCGCGCGCATACTCTCACTTCACTCACTCGCCGCCTACACATCATCGGCGGACTGAACGCAGGCACATCACTACACTCGGGGGTGGCGGGACCTCGTGCTCCAGGCGGTAGCGGGCTCCGCGCGGGGGGGAGCTCCGAGGATCAGCAAGCGCGGCGCGATACTGCGCGACTGCGGCGGGTGGCCGATACCGCGGCGGCGGCGGGCGGGCGCGGTCACGGGCGCAACCTTCGCTGCCGTGCGATCTCACCCTGTGACGCGACTGACGCGCGACGCGAGAAAAACTATCGCTACGCTACCGGCTACGAGACGGACGTTCGGCGTCTGCGACGATATGCAACAATCATTTGCTGTTTAATTCATATTTTAGTACCGAACGGACTCATCGTCTGTGACGTGGCTGACCCACGTGCTTGACTTATGATTACTAATTTAAACATCAGTCTTATACGGGCAATTGCAACAAAGTAGTAATGTTGATAAAACCGGTGTTCGGTGCCAAGAGGGTTGTGCGGCATGTCGAGTTCGCGTGACAGAGCCTGCCGTGCCCAATCGTTAGACAACATTTGACTTTCGCAAATCTACTCGGAGTGACTGTAACAAAAGCGAATAAACTGCTAACAAGATATTAATTTCCAAGGACATGTTACCACAAGCTACGCCATGACTGTTATAATATATATTTTAAAGGTTTTATTTGGAATAATCTCGGTGCCGCAACAAATCGTCTACTTATCGCTCTAGCATGCATATTTCCGCTCTGAAAAGCTGCAAATCTGCGAATATCTAAGATATAGGTACTTACTTACATAATTATTTCGGTGTAAGTGAATACGAGTATAAACAAGAAGTATTGTACTTATATCTCATAGAAATCAGCAGAATAACAAAAGGAAAAAACCCTGCTTGTACAGTTTGTTCGAAATAAGTAAGCCGATCAGAAGTTAGCCGTTCCGAACTAACGCGGTGATAAAATCGTATAATTAAGTGTTTTAATACATAAATATCGAAATTAGTTAACAAAATAATTAGAAATGTGAAACATATACGACTCCAATTACCTTTACACCGACTCTTTCTATTAAAATTTACCACTTCTAAACCACTTGCAGACAACTTCCGATCGGCTTACTTATTTCGAACAAACTGTATGCTAATATTTAAGCACAAATACCTACTAGTTCGAAGTTACGATATCGCTATGAGAGCATTCACTTATGTAGCATTTCAAGTAAAGCAGTAAATTAAGGAAGCTATCAGCCATGCTCATCAGGTCTTGGTTTGCGTGCAACATTGGGGATTTATTTAATTTGTTCGCAACGTCAGCCGCGGTACACAAATAGAGTGAACGATAAATTGATTCAAACATTTGCAACGATTAGGCTTTATCATTATATTTACCAAGTTTAGAGTACAATCAGTGAAACGCAATGTTGTTTGTTTAGTTGTAATTTTTTTACATACATACCTACATACATACAATCACGCCTGTATTCCCCGAAGGATTGGGCAGAGGTGTACCAATGTACACCCACAATTCGCCGGTATGTTTAGGTCCCATGTAATAGGGGGCGAGCCTATTGCCATTAACCGGGCACAAATCCAGACTCCGAGCTGCTACTGGGAATTTCATAGAAAAACCCAATAACACTTTGCTCGACCCGGGGATCGAACCCAGGACCTCTAGCGTAGCAGTCGCGCTTAGGACCACTAGACTCATGAGGCAGTGTAATTTTTTTGTAACAAAATATTTGCGGGAGTAGAGATATAATATAGAGATAACTCCTAAACGCTCGAAAAACTTGAAAAATTATTAAATACTTATGATATTTATTAAAACATACCATCTAGGGGTAAGGCAGAGGTGTAAGTATATGTACACCTTCAGTTCGCCGGTTTCGGTTTCATATAATTGGAGCTGACCCTATTGCCATTCACCGGACACATATTTAAACTCCGAGCTGTTACGGAGAATTTCATAGGAAAATCCAAAAACACTAAGTACTCGAGCTGGGAAACATACCCAAGCTCTCTAGCGTAGCAGACAGGCTTAGGACTACTAAACTAATGAGGCAGTTGATAATGTTTATATTGCCTCGAAATTACATTCTAAAGGCGTCTGATGGCAGTCGCTTCGTGTAAGCTTCAGTTTCATTCGGTTCGAGTTGAAGATGTGTCCAACATGATAAGAAATGGCTGACGATGACCCTTGAATACTTTCGACGGAGAGTTTCGAAATACGTGTTACAGTTTCATGATCCGTCTGAATGCAATACGTCAATGTATTTAGCGTTGTATAATAATAAGTAGCCCTTACACTATCTGTTTGGAACACTTCCAACATTGGATGTGCACAATCTTATTCGGTAATATTTGTTCGTTGAATACGAAACTGCATTATATACTCGTATGTAGAGTTAGTTCATTAAAATGTTATAGAAAGTATTAAAATTAATGTTAGTTAGTTTATTAAAAAATGTAGACCATAGACCACATGAAAGAAACAGCTGTAGAAAAGAAATTGGTAAAATAAAAGGAATCAATATGATAAGCAGCAGTATTTAAAAAAAAAAAAATCTCAATACCTAAGGAGGAAATATAAAATCTAGTAATAGTAAATTGCCGATTTCTATCGTGGCGGCGGTTCAGAATGCGAGGAAGAGCCTCAACTCTCAATTGGTTCTGGTGATTTTACCGGACCATTTTACCAGCATTTACGAATTTGCCACATCAACAATAACTTATTCACTATTGAGTATTAAAACTTTGCTTAAAAACCGTAACAAACCAAGCAAAAAAAATCTATTTCGCACCCAAAGCTGACGCTGTAGCCTTAACTGCATCCCATACCTAAGTATTTCGGTAAATAGGAACTAGTATTGCGAAACCACCTGGTATTTATGTGTCAGTGCGTGTCGCAGCTCTGTAAACTTGCACTTAGCCGGATTCCCTTCGTCCTAGCCGTTAGATAACCGGCACCGGCTACTTTCCGGTGTGATCCACTTATAATACACGTACCTCTATGTTTTTTCCGAAGTCGATACAATGTCGATACAATTATATCTTGGACAATCAAGTGTTTACCTAGGTACCTATTTATTAGTAAGAGTTTATCTTTTCGAGATTTCCGGAAAACAAGGGGTCACACTCCTTGTTTATTAAATTAGGGGTAAACCTCTTTTTAATATTGCTATACTCTTTTAACTGCACTGTTGCCACCCTCCCTTAATCACAAATACACATTTAAATATTATTGTATTTATAATTTAATCATGTGGTTTTAACTTTGTCTTCCTGGTCGAGGACATACCCATTGGATTTTTTTAACGTAAGAGAAATAAATATACTCTAGTTACAATCCAAGATTCTCTGACTTGACGGAATCGAATCCATTTGTAAGTTTGTTAAACGGATTTGGACGGACTTTGGCACACAGATAGTTTATAATCTTTTTTTTCTTCGTGTAGAAATCCTCATGGACTTCCGCCGCCCGGGGAAGGCGACGGAAGTGTTCACACCACCCATTTTGGATGACCTACCGACTAAAACCACGGATCTTTCGCCTCACCACTTTTTGTTGGGGCCACTGGAGCAAGTTGTCATTCCTCCGATATATAGTTTATAACCTGGACCACATATACGATACTTTTATCTAAATTGGACCCAGTTCTGAAGTCCACAGCCGAAGGCTAGTAATAAAGTCATTATATTTCAAGCTATATCTACATCTTAAAATAATGATTAAGTTTTTTTATATCCGTTGTGATAAGATGATGATAATATTACGACATTTCAAATGTAGTTTTACATTTTATTTTGCTGATAATACTATCTTAATTACTTTTTAATTATATTAAACACAATTACGATTTTGTTAATTATGTATTTAAACGTGCTAAGTAATCTCTTATGTTGTAAATTTTGGTGTACCAAGGAGGACACAGAATGATAATTATAAGAATTAGTCCATGAGATTTTGTTATAATGGAGCCCCCACGTATCCTATGCATCAAGGATGCCGTCCTCTTGCGCATGATAGCCTCAAAACTATCAATTCCTGCCTCAGCAAACATACCTGACGCGCTACAGAACCGCGGAAGCCCCAACAACATCCGGAAAGCATTATTGTACTGTACTCAGAGAGCGTTGTAGGCCCTCTGCGTATACGCGACCCACAGACTGCAGGTATAAAAAGTCTGGCAGTAGGCCTTAAAAAGCGTAATTTTCACTTCTTTAGTACACCTAGCAAATCTGCGGGCCAACATATTACATCGGACCGACAACGCTCTTCTTTCCCTCTCCAAATCATCATCATCATTCAGATCCTCATTCAAACATGCCCAAGGTATTTAAAACGAGACACCCTCTTAAGTGCTTCCCCATATAGGTACACTGGAGGAACAGACTTAGGTTTTCTGGATCCAGCACGAAACACCAAAATCTCGCTCTTCCTGACATTGTACAGGAGTCCATGAGCCGCAGCGTATCGCTCACATACTCCGAGCAGCCGCCATAATATAGCTATACCATAATGTAGCTTTCTATTGGTGAAAGAATACTTAAAATCGGTTCAGTGGTTTTAGAGTTTATCGCAAACAAACCAACAAATATTTCCTTACAATTATAGCTTAGATATACATACACGAAAAACATATATATGTTTGCTGTTTGTTTATCGCCCATCGCCCATATATTTACTTATACCTATGGGCGATGATAAGCGGTATGTAACCACAGCTTATAGACGCTAGAAACTTGTTCATTGTCGTCATCTTGAGACTGATATCTATAAATTATAAAAATGAGTAGCTTTGCATAATGATACTCATTCTTGTCGTGTAATTATGGTGTTTCCATTTAAAATAATCACGTATATTATGACAGGTCCAACCTATGGACTCTGTATTTACTGATATTATAATCATAGATAAATAATAGACTATACATAATCATTAAGATACTTATTTGCACGGTTGGCTGATAAAACAATGTTCAAATAAAATAAAAACATCGGGTGTCGTGTGTGCAGTGATAGCCTAGTGATATGATTATTCTACTGCCTATTGAAAGGTTTCGGGTTCGAATTCAAGGCACCCCTGATATTTCGAAGTCATGTGCGTATAAATAAGTTCTTCTCTTTAAAAAAGGTGACATCACCTTATTAAAGAATTATAGACCCATCTCGCTTCTGAGCCATGTCTGTAAGTTGTTTTCCAGGGTTATCACGAATCGTCTCGAGCGCAGGTTTGATGACTTCCAGCCTCCCGAACAAGCCGGTTTCCGAAAAGGTTTTAGTACCATAGACCACATACATACGCTGCGCCAGATTATACAGAAGACCGAGGAATATAATCTGCCATTATGCTTAGCGTTTGTGGACTATGAGAAAGCCTTTGATTCGATTGAAACTTGGGCGCTGCAGAGGCAATTCCGTTGCAGAGAGGTGTTAGCTACTACTATTAAATCTCTTTGGGTGTTAGACAGGGAGATGTTATTTCCCCGAAACTGTTTACCTCTGCAATGGAAGATGCCTTCAAGCTTCTAAAATGGAAAGGATTCGGCGTTAACATAAATGGCGAGTATATCACTCACCTTCGATTTGCTGACAATATTGTAGTCATGGCAGAATCGCTGCAAGAGCTCAGCACAATGCTCAATGACCTCGACAGAGTTTCCCAACAGGTGGGTCTTACGATGAACATGGGCAAGACAAAAATCATGTCGAATGCCCATGTCGCGCCCATCCCAATATCCATTGGGAACTCTGTCCTTGAAGTTGTTGACGAGTACGTCTATCTGGGACAACTGTCCAGTTAGGTAGGTCCAACTTTGAAAAAGAGGTCACTCGTCGAATCCGACTCGGCTGGGCAGCATTTGGGAAATTCCGCAACGTCTTTTTGTCGGAAATACCGCAGTGCCTTAAGACACAAGTCTTTAACCAGTGTGTGTTACCAGTGTTGACCTATGGCACAGAGACGTGGTCCCTCACTATGGGCCTCATAAGAAAGCTCAAGGTCACTCAGCGAGCTATGGAGAGAGCTATGCTTGGCATTTCTCTACGCGACCAAGTCAGAAATGAGGAGATCCGTAGAAGAACTAAAGTTGTCGACATAGCTGAAAGGATTAGCAAGCTTAAGTGGCAGTGAGCGGGGCACATAGCTCGTAGAACTGATGGCCGTTGGGGCAGTAAGGTTCTCGAGTGGAGACCACGAACCGGAAAACGCAGTGTGGGACGACCTCCAACAAGATGGACAGACGATCTGGTAAAGGTCGGAGGGGGACGTTGGATGCGGGCGGCATATGACCGGTCGTTGTGGAAGTCTATGGGGGAGGCCTTTGTTCAGCAGTGGACTTCATTTGGCTGATATGATGATGAAATAAGTTCTTAATTATCACATTATTAAACGGTGAAGGAAAACATCGTGAGGAAACCTGTATGCCTGAAAGATATTCTTGACGTTTTTTGAAGTCTGCCAGCCCGCGGTAGGCTAGCATGGTGAACTATAGGATAATCCCTCGACGTCTCAGAGGAGGCTTGTACTTGTAGTCAGATAAAATCTCGCAATTTATATCTAAGATCATCGCAGACCGGTATTTTTCAAAATAATTATTTTATTTAAATCATGCTATGATATCAAGCATTAGTAATATATTTTTTTATGATAAAAACGTGATCACTGCCGTGGGAGATTTTGTAAAAGCAATAAGTAGTAATATCACTATTTAAATGTTAATTGAGTTACGTTTTTCGTTTAATTTAGTAAAAAAAATATCTTGTTTCATGCTTCTGAAGCGTTTTTCTGGAGTCGCGTTTAAATATTTTTATATTGCTACCGCGGCTCGTATTAGCTGCCCTTTTAGTATCCTTCTTTTCCGCTACAAAAACTACAGCTTCTTGCCTGCAAGCTTTAAGGGCCGTATCTGATGACAACGTGATTCAAAAGTTATGGTAAATTGCTACAAGATGTAGAGAGAGAAGAGGAATCGCTAATTGTAACATCTGAATTCTAAGTATTCTGTTCTGAGTCCCATATAATAGAGGGCCAGCCTATTGCCCTCTCTCTGAGCTCAGCTCTTGTCGGTGGAGCAATCCTCACTGTTCTCTATTCTTGCCTTCTTTTTGACCTCTTAATAGTCTACTCCCACTTTTTCCTTCACTATTGCCCTAACCGGGCATAAATCCTCCGAGTCGGTGCTGAGAATTTAATTGAAAAAACCAATAACTTTTTTCCTCGTCCTGGGAATGAAATTCGGGACCTCTACCGTAGCAGTCAGCAACGATCACTGGACAAATGAGGCAGTCGCTAGATGTAAGTAATATTTTTAACCCTTTAGGGTTGAGGTTTCGAAGTCACTAGCTAAGTTCTTAACATTGAGAAGCCCATCTAAGCAGACATGTGACTTTATGACCGTACTATTTCTAATTCTTTATATATCTGTATTAGCAGGGGAATACAGCATTGTTCCTTAGCTACACAGTATACCATGCACTGTTAACAATCAATAAATTTGCATGCCAAATGACAGTGCTCGTAAAGTTACGGTGGTCCCGTTTACGGGCCGCGACGGCGGCGACATTTGTTTGTCGTTTCTCAAACATGGCAATCAACCTGAATGTACCTATTATTGTTCTTTTTTGTAGTAATCTTAAAAATAGAAACAATATTTGCTTGTTTTGTTTACGATATGTACTGCTTTTTCTACATAGAGTTCGTGAAAGAACACGTGTTGTCCTCCTGTAGGGTCAAAAGCCTTTCTACTTGTATCCTCCTTCCATTCCATATGGGTCAAGGTTATTTTGGGCCATTTAGGCCCAAAGGCAAGGTCAGCCTAAATCTGCATGCGTTTTCCTCAGCCATTCACGTTTGAAACTAAAAAAAATATACAAATATTCATGTTCCCGGGCTAGAAGAGCCGATGTTTAAAACTAGCCCTTTTACCTTACCGTATTTTATCAGAGGAAATATTAGCTGCGTTTGCACGTTCTACAAAGCAATACGTCGAAACAAGAGCCTAATTTCTCTATCCCAAGATCGACTCGGTATGAAGAGGATCAACTGTGCGCTCTATAAATAACCATCAAGTAGGTTTCCCGCTAAACTCACGGTCTCGTTACGTAGGTACTTCTAGTTGCAAAGAAAATAACGCGTCTGGGTCGATGGGACGTGGATGTGGCAAATAAACCAATTAAAATAATAATAAAAAAAAACATAATTATTGACACCTGTCAGTTTATATCATGATTATTTAAAGATACATAGCCCTATTTTTGTAGTGTTGTATATACACTGAAAAAGCAGAGTATTTATTTAAAAAAGACTAGTGAATTTTAGAGCTGCAAGTTTGGTGGGTTAAGGGTGACGCTAGCGACAGAAACAAAAAATCCTGCAGTTCATAGCAGCCGCAGGGTTCAGCGGTGAACTTTAAGTCTTTAAATGGCGATCACAATAGACCGAAATCGGTCGCAGTGATACTATAGCCACAAATACCAATAAAAAAAAAATAGTGACAGAAAAGTTAAAAGGGAATCGTTTGTCTTGGTATGGGCACGTGATGAGGAGGGATGAAACGCATATAACTAAAAGCGTTATAAGTATTAATATGGATTGGTAGAAGATGTCAGATATGATGGTAAAGGGAGGAACATGATGAAGTTTGGTGTAAGAGTTGGCAACTTCCTACTACTGTTGCGGCGAGTATCGTGGGTTACATTCCCATCCGAGAACTGGTATCTGTTTCGGGTGTAGATGAAGATTTGTGTTGGATGCTACATAGCGAGGCGCCTTTACAATTTAAAGCGCTTTTTGACAAAGCGTTTTGATTGTGACACTTATGAGGGAAATCTGTTTGATATGTCCATTTCACAGGCAATGAATGCCACGATTGTCATGAATGATGCAATGTAGCTGCATTTAAGACACTATCTGGTTGTTACGCTTATTGAAATTTCACACCATCAGTTCCGCTTGTTATTAGGAACATTTTAACCGTCGCTGGGTCGTGTTGATGGTTGTCACGTCACAGGAATTGTTTCACGACGCGGCACGAGGCGTAGGCAGGTTTTTTTCACGTCTGGCGGCCGGCCAGGTGTTTTGGCGGTCTTTGTCAATGTTGAATTTATTAATACTCTACATCGCATTGTTTTTTCGTCGAGGTTAGCGACATCGCTTAATTGCGCGCCCTTCGATGCAATTGTTTACATTTACGTCTTTATTGCGAGATACTAATAAAGTTATAATTCTTTTCCAGTCAATAACTATTCGTGTTTTAGCTAGATTATTGTCGATACTTCAATAATATCGGATTGCTTACTTATAGACAATTGTATCGTTTTTACGTGGCATTTAGTTGTAGCGTCTAGTGCAAGGACATTGAACAGTGTCAATTGAAATTGCGTAACGTCGTCTGGTATTCAAAAAATGTAATTATTTGGGTGTTGGTGCGGGTGATCAAAATAAATCCGGCATGCGAGTGTGTGCCAGATAGCGGCAACGCGCGCGCCGCGACGCGCCACCGCTCGCCCGGGCAATACGCGAGCGTACTGCGACTTACTCCCACTAACCGGCTCGAACCGGATATGTTTACGACAATATTAACGCCTTAAACATTGAAACCCTCTTTAATTAACCACAGTAGATTGTGATCCGTTAATTTGGTAAGGACGGATTTAATTGACTTATTAAAAAAAATGGTATCAAAACGAATAGGTATTGCAAATTGCATGCATATCCGCTTTCGCTATTTCAAACTCGGGTTTTACACATACAGATTAGATTATTATTTAACACTATTGTTTTTACAGTGTGAAACATTCTATTCGTCATTGTTGCATCACTTGTTGCATTATTAAATGTCACAAATCTTAGTTTTCCTGTTTGTCACCTCGTTGCACCTGACGTTGTAATGTAACATCCGTTACTAATTTCTGTCTGCAAATTAGATTTGGTATTTAATCGTTTAGAATAGAACATAATACAAATGTCACTCATATGAGACAGCTAACTTTGTTAATGAAATTGATATTTTAAAATATTTTAAGTGCAGGTTTCAATTTTTTACAAGAATGTTATGAAATTAGATTTGTTGGATTAAGATGTCTTCATTGACACAATGACCTGACTTTTTTTGTATAAGTAGATATGTTAATGAAAGAAGGGTAGATGGTAGTGTATAGTGGTGCACCCCTAGTTTTTCAGTCATTTCTATATTACAGTTTTCATATGCTACATAATATACGTTAATTACCATAAACTGTGCAAACATTTTATTTAATTAAAGGTTTGGGCTGTAACTGAGGTATCCCAAGACCTAATCCGAGAACAGAACCTAGTACATGCTAGTCCCATTGCCACTTATGGAATTAGTTAACTAAAGCGTAACGCACCAACCTTAAATATCTGCCGAATGTAGGATCATTTGTACAACTTTTCTTCTGATTGTAACATGCATGAAGTTAATTAAAATTCAATTGTAATTTATTAAACCAATTCTTGTTTGCTTTCAAAAACATCTAAGATTCTAGGCCAAGTTGCGTTGGTGATACTTAAGACGGTAGTATGTTAGTTTTATCTGTACGGATTATCCCGGCCTTCGGCGGTCGACACAAGCATTTGGCTCCAAGCTGGAATGCATTGACCGCCTTTAAATGTCAGTTTCACATATTTTACTTGAAGTATTATCGTCAAATTGCCTCTATTTTAGGAACGCCCTTGCATTTTTTTGCTTCTCAAAGAGCAAAACATCCACCCACATAAACCTATGAATTATGAATGTTGAATACAGAAAAATATGCGCTCTCTAAATGAATAGTACGAGAAAATTTTATAGTAAAACTCAGTAAGTACCTAACACTTTTTGGGTCTGGTAATCAGACGTAGAGAGGTTCTACGTTCGATTCCCAGATCCAAAAAGTGTCTGTGGACTGTATCTGGACAATCACGCTTAGGACTACTAATGAAGAATAGCAGTAAGAAATTATTAGATTAAAAATCACTTCAGTTACGCGTTACGTGTGCATTTTAAAGGTCGTTCATTGCGTCATTAAAATTATCACGAATTGACAAGGAAGGTTTGGCGAAGGTTTACGATATCTTCTAAAATTAAACAAAATCAATAAGTTGATATAAGGCGCGTGACAGCGAGATGTCAGTGAGGGCACTACCATTGAATTTTAAAGTTCAATTTGGTGAATCAATGACACAACGACAGCCCGCTACACGAAAGGTCTGCCTTGATTTTCTTGTGAATAATATCAATTTCTTGTATGCATTAAAAGAGCTAGTAGGTCAATTCCGCAAATATTCAGGTTTTATTAGCCTTCCTCATATTGCTGATGAGTGGGGGGAAGGAAGGAGACATAAGCAAATGTCCATTGTCATATACCTACAGCTGGGGTATCACTGCTTAGGTATTTTTTTTACTCTTTATATGGAAAAACGAGTAGACGAACTATCTGATCTGATAACAGCGTCACTAAAGTAGAGCGACTGCTATGCTAGAGGTACTGTGTTCGATTCCCAGGTCGAGCGAAGTGTTATTAGCTTTTCCTATGAGAATTTCATAGGAAAAGCCAATAACACTTCAGTAGCAGCTTGCAGTCTGGATTTGTGCCCGCTTAATGGCAATAGGCTCGCCCCCTATTACATGGGACTTACACATACCAGCGAAGTGGGGTTGTACATTAATACACCTTTGCCTAACCCTTCGGGAAGACAGGCGTGATGGTATGATAAGAACTAGCTGATGGTAAGTAGTCGTCACTGCATGGACACCTGCAACACTAGGGGAGCTGATGTGCTATCGACCCTTAAGAATCTCTACAGGCTGCCAAATTCGCAGCAACTGAGAGAGGAAACTAGCTCTCACGCACAATTAAAACACACAGAAAGGTACTCTACGTCAGCAATCGATAGTAAGGGACCCTAACCATGCTACCCTTTACAGTGGCTTGCTTTTACCACAGCACAAACGACTGCATTATATCAACATGGCATGTCCCGTGACCTACTTCCTTATGCGCGGTGAGATCGCGTCCTTTGCCCGAAGTAAATACCGTCACTCGAAGGTTTTTGGTCATGCAACGTTTTGAAGCGTCGGTAGCCTAATGGCTAGGGCGTCGGACTTGCGATCATATGGTTGCCGGTTTGAACTCCACCCATTGCACTACCGACGTGAACCCACTCGTAACACAAGCATTTAGCTTAGCACGATGGGTTAACAAGAATACTAGTAATGTGTGACCCACATTGCTAGTAAGCTTTTTTTAAAAAAAAAAAAAAAAACGTGGTCTTACAAGTCACTACGTCTGCGTGTTGCATTGATTTTTTCTTTGTATGAGAACTTGGAAAAGTGAATTAGTCATATTTTTGATATTACACTCCACTCACTATGTGAAGTGGTAGAAGGAATTAGTAAATAGGAAGAAATCTCTTCTCTCTCTCCACTGCTGGGCACGAGTCTCCTTTCAGATGGGATTGGGCTAAAGTCCACCGCGCAGGACTAATGTAGTTTGGCAGACTTCACATGCCACAAGAAAATCCCTCAGGGATCTCTTACCACTGAGTATTATATGCCTGTATTAGTAGTCAATCAGGACCAAAAATAAGTTGAATTTTAAATAACGTTCGAATCGACAAACGAATCAAAACGAAATGTATGGAAATTACATTTTGTGATTTCAGTTCCATACATTTTTATTAGATTCGTTTGTTGAATGTAAGAGTTATCATTTGTCAAGACTAAGTATATTAAAAATTAAAATAAGGATGTATAAATTTGTGTATTGTAATGAAATGAAATGAAATGATATGAAATGAAATGATATGAAATGAAATGATATGAAATGAAATGATATGAAATGAAATGAAATGAAATGAAATGATATGAAATGAAATGAAATGATATTTTATTTCTGTAAATAGATCTTTTAAGACACTTTTACAAGTCGTTTTTTTTACATTTTTTTTATCTAGATGGCGTCGACGTATCCTATCTGACGACCTCTGAGAAGAAACGTCGAAACAAACTCAGAGAATCATTAGTTAATCATTAGTTGAGTAGTTTTGTATCATAAGTTTGATTAGGGCAGCTTTTACGTACCTAATAATAATTTAAGTTGTCCCTTCAAAATGCATTATGTAAGAGTTAGGTAGCACTGAATGAAAAATATGACACGAAAAATTTACTAAAATATTTCATACTGATACAAACTAAAATCTATCAATAATAATCTGATTAGAGAAACGTAGGCAGTAGTAAAATAGTTGAGTAGTTTTGTATCATGAAACGTCAAATAAGGTATTTGTACATTTTTAAAGTTTATAAAACGTGAAACTGTTTGTCACGCGATTCTCAGTTGTGAATGCAAATTAACTGTTAAGAAATATAACATTATTTGGTTTTAGATGGTAAGGTTTTACCTATGCATAATGTTGTTAAAATAGGGATACAATATGAAACCCAAAAGACCCAACCAATATTTTCATATATACATACATACCATCACGCCTGTATTCCCGAAGGGTTAGGCAGAGGTGTACTAATGTATACTCAAATTTCGCCGGTATGTTTCATCCCATGTAATAGGGGGCGAGCCTATTGCCATTAACCCGGCACAAATCCAGACTCCGAGCTGCTACTGAGAATTTAATAGAAAAACCTAATAACACTTTGCTCGACCTGGGGATCGAACCCAGGACCTATAGCGTAGCAGTCGGACTTAGGACTACAAGACTAATGAGGCAGTCACCAATATTATGGTTTTGTGAATATTATAAATGAATAAATCATTTAATTACCATTGACGTCTTATCCATAATAGTCTCACGGAAGATCTACGTTACTACAGCAATGAAGGTAAATTCAAAGGAATTTTAATTTTAAAAACCTTAAACGGATTAATCTTTTTATGAAAATTGCTAAACCGCAGAACAAAACAATTCACAATGGTTACTGTTTCGACTGAATGAATTCCAAATATAGCGAACAACAGACGAGGTAATAAATCAATGTGTGCGGATTTAGTAAGGTCTATAACCGTATTTCTAAAATTGGAATAACTACAACAATGCACATTTATTGTACTGCTCATGTGAGATGGGATATTTATTCCACACGCTATTTTAATCTTACCCATTAATTTTGTTAAATTCGTGCTTAGGTCATGGTTTTATTATTCCCTAGCTAGGTAGTGATTAACTTATGGTGTAAAATAAAATATTATAGTATATAAAACATAAAATATTTCATCACGCCTGTATTCCTCGAAGAGTACCAATGTACCAACTGTTACATAGTAATTTTAAGTACCATTTAGTAGGAGATGAGCCTGTTGTTATTAACTGGGACCAATCCTAACTCCGATACGACTCAGAATTTATCAAAAATCCCAATATGATTTTCTTTCACTTGGGAATTAAATCCAGAAATCTAGTGCACCTAGTAGTAGCTCTTACCGACTGATATTTTTAGGAAGCGTCATAATTTTTTCATGATAGCCAAAATATTACGCCGTAAAATCTCGATATCTAATTTGTGAATAGAGTTAAGTATATATATAAAGATTATAATTTTACGCACCGAAAACTATTTTAAAGTTTTGACACATTGTTGAAGAAATTTCCGCAATAGCCTGCGTGTGATTTTGGGCAAAAAAGGAGCTCAAGGACGTTAGTTAATGAGTTAGGCTTCGTGACTGCGTGCAAGGCTCTTTCGATACACCAGTTATTTGTTGCTGCCCCTAGCATCGTTTACTTTTGCCGTTTGCATGGAAATACAGTTTCTTCGAAATAACTTGGCTAGGCTGAAGTTAGCCGTTCCGAATTGCTGTAAAGTGTTTTATCCATAAATAACAAAATTTGTAAGGAGAATATCACGAGTGCGAAACATTTTACAACCCCAATTGTCTTTATACGGAGTCTTTTCATTAAAATTTACCACTACAAACTCTCTTGCAGACAACTTCAGACAAGCTAAGTTATTTCGATCTTAATCACAATTTTATTATGAATACATACACACAACTGGAGTACGGTTTTATTTTTGAAAAGGTAAACAATAAAAATCTGTTCCAATCGTTATTCCTTTCCCTTCAAATTGAATAAGCCTAGCTATTACATACTACCATACTAATATGTCTATCTATATACAAATACGTGAAGAAAAAACTTTGTAACTTTCTAAGTACATTGCACGCACATAGTGTGAGATATAGACAAGTGCAGAAAAAATTTGCTGTCGAATTTCGACTATCATTTCATGAAAAAAGACAACCAGCGCCATCTACCATGACTTTCCTTAAACTCGTAAGAAGCCAGCGATTCTGAAATACAGGCGACAGTTCGCAAGGTTTTCAGTTCCGTATGAGCGGCATTAAGCCTTGCGTTGTTCAAATGTTCTACAAGATGGCCACCATAGATCTTCAAATAAACTAGTGCCAAGGTTTTTTCATGTTTTAGGCGTCAACTTAAGACATCTTTTGCAGATTAGCAGATTATTTTTTTAAAATAAATTGTGTAACATGAAGGTTAGTCTATTCACAAGTTTCAAACGGACCTCACGTTGCAAAATACAATTTCAATATGTTTACAGTTTGTATTATCTATTAACATGTAGTTATTACTTTAACGGACCTGTTACATACATGCCTACATACATCAACATCAAAATCAACATCTGTTACATACATCAACAGATACATAACTAATGGAACCGAATTTTGAAGATATTTCTTTTACTTCAATATTTAGTGGGCAACTGGGCAGCTCGAATGAAACATGAATACAGTATCATCATCAACCCATTTACTGTCCCACTTGTGGGCACGGGTTCCCTCTCAGTTCGAGAGGGATTAGATTAGAGCCTACCACGGTAGCCTACTGTGGGTAAGCAGACTTCACACGCCGTGCCATCGAGAAAATCTCTCAGAAATACAGGTTTCCTCAAGATTCTTTCCTTGGTCCAATAAACAAGTCATAATTATTTATAAAAATCTGCGTAGACCTATTATATTATATCCATATTATAATATTTATGGGTACTTGAGTTATTTGTAGTATCTTTTAAATGTAATTGATCACAGTTTTAACATCAATTCAACTGTACAGTCACGAGCAACAGTTTTTTTAAAGCTCACCAGCAATTGGGGTCGTACATTACTAGTATTCTTGTTAACCTCTCGTACTAAGCTAAAATGCTTGTGTTACGAGTGGGTTCACGTGGTTAGCGTAATGGGAGAGTTTCGAAAAGGCAACCACATGATCGCAAGGCCGACGCCCTAGCCATTAGGCTACCGCCGCTTTTCAAAGTAATGTATACAGACACTGAATTTTAAAGCAATTTTCTTTTAGAGTATCTTTTTGAATGTCGAAATATAATACAAATCATAATAGTAATTTGTATTTAAAGATACTGTCAAAACAACATCTCATATTTTAAATAAACAGCTTCAAAGAAAATCTTTGTTGAATTTCATTGAATGTATACATATTAACGCTCGTGAGTCTCGTGACTGTACCTAGTCTCTTAAAAATAGCTGTTTGTTGGTTACTAAGTGTAGGTAATTTCCGTGTCCGGCCAACTAGCTGTTCAATTTGCTGCGTTGCGAGTGGCCAGCGTAAATTTACACTGTCGGGCAAATATTTACCCTCCCGGCCGGTAGCTCGCTGTTGAAAGCCGCTGTCACATCGACTGGCAACCCTCGTCCATTCAGGCTACAAATACTGATTGACTTTTCATAAGCTAGCCTTTGTACACTCCGCCCTCGACTGGGTTATTTTGTTAACCCTTTTTCCAAAAAAATACGTGTAAACCTAGCCATGGCGCACACTATGCGACTAGCAGTCGCACTGTATAACAACAGTATAAATATATAACTTAGCGACCAGAAGTAACGGCAGGGTGCAGCTGACAATTAGCTTAATATATTTTTGCAAGAGACTGTGACAGATGTGCGTCATGTTACAGCGACTCGACACAGCAATATGATGCACAGTTTGTGCTGGCACTTATAGCATTTTATTATAAATAAGTTATAAATAGTTTCTTATAAATATATAGCATTGTGGAAGATGCCTAATGGTACTTTAGTAGATAGGTACCTAAAATTGCTTTGAAAAATCATTGAAACAGAAAGACAATAGAATACGCAATTCAAATAAACATCGTCCCACCCCTATTGAAACACTCTCAGTAGTCGCTTCTCATGCAAATTAGATTTTGATAGCGCCCGAATTTTCAATATAACCACCCACGCCATGAATAGAGACATCGGCAACTTCTTAAAAGAATTACCTCCGAGGTTGAGCTTATCTCTTTCAGCAATGTTGTGGGAGGCACCAAGTTTTTATTGCTGACTTGAGCTAGGAATTTTTTAAAGAAAGTGACACTAATGTCTCTCCAAACTTAGTAAACTCTTTCATCCATACTAATATTATATGTATATTCGAACATAACTCTACCCGTACACTTCTTTGTTTGATGAAACTAGGCAAGGAGTTAGATTGCATCTTTGCTCAATGAAGTTTATCATAGACTTACCTTGCATCATAAAAAAGTAAAAGTTCCTTTTTGTGACACGAGTGAATCTGTAGGTTAATTATAACAGAAACATCCGATAAGACTGTTTATTTTATATTTAAACTTTATTATATTATTTTATTAGCTTTTGCCCGCGGCTTCGTTTACGTGGAGTATTCCTCTTTCGGCACCAATTTTTTGAGCACCTAAGCCATTACACCAACAGCACCAATAGGTATATTTGCATGCGTTTACGTTAATATAGATTTGTCATCAATATCTCGAATATCTAGATCGATAGAATAGAATTGATAGAATATATACACTCGCAATCGGTTCAGCGATTTAGCCGAGAAAGCGTAACAAACAATCAAACTCACTTTCGCATTGATAGTCTTAGTTGGGGTATTCGCAGTTTCGGGTCAAATACAAGATGGTAAGAAAGCTGAACACGTTCTTCGCGGTAACTAATGGTAATTGATCTAGCGGACCGGTTGTAAGTCTTCATTTACAGGACTTAGGTTTACAGGACTGCGAAACTCTGACATGGATTATCCATTATATTGTAATAATAACATTGTGGCGAAATCGGCGTATCATTTAAATAGAGGAGGGTAGATGTACTTTAATGGCAGTTAATAATATTACTAACTATCTCATTCAGCTCAATCGTTCTTGATCATGAGTTATTGGATCAAATTGACTGAATTAGCAATCATAAATCTACTTTTGTTCATAGTTCTCCAGATTATCGGAATGTCAGAGTATAATGGTTGAAGGTGGTTTTCAATTGTCATAATTACAGTTGCCTCATAAGTCTAGTGGTCCCAAGCGCGACTGCTACGCTAGAGGTCTCTGGTTCGATTCCCAAGTCAAGCAGTGTTATTGAGTTTCTTTATAGTAGCAGCTCGGAGTTTGGATTTGTGCCCGGTTAATGGCAATAGGCTCGTCCCCAAAAACATGGAACCTAAACATACCGGAGTGTGGAAGTGTGGTTATACATTAATACACCTCTGCCCTTCGGGGAATGCAAGCGTGATGATGATGTATCACAGTGAAGACCAAACGTTGTCGGTAATCAAGGTAATCTACAATTAATAATTATGGTTACGTAAATTAGTGTTTATAACATAATCAGCGTCCAATTACGTCCATAACAGAAAATCGGTGTGCCTCGAACCACAACCACAGAATTGGAACATTGATTATAACACATAGTTATAAATTCATATTAGCAAACCCAGGTGGGCAAAATTGCAACCTTTACTAAATCTATAATCAAGCAAAAGCTATATTATGAACACACACAACGACAAGTCGTTAGTATTATTTTTCCATCATTACTATGTTACAGCGTGGAAAAATTTTGAAAATCAAAGGACTGATAGAACAGAATTTTAATTCTTTATCGTCTAATCATACCAAAACAATTGGTAGGCATAAAACCAGTCTATATTTTTATACATAATCCCTACTTATATTATAAATGCGTAGACTGCCTCGTTGGTCTAGTGGTCCCAATCGCGACGGCTACGCTAGAGGTCTTGGGTTCGATCCCCAGGTCGAGCAAAGTGTTATTGAGTTTTTCTATGAAATTCTCAGTAGCAGCTCGGAGTCTGGATTTGTGCCCGGTGAATGGCAATAGGCTCGCCCCCCTATTACATGGGACCCAAACATACCGGCGAACTGTGGGTGTACAATAAGTGCACCTCTGCCTAACCCTTCGGGGAATACAGGCGTGATGGTATGTATGTATGTATATTATAAATGCGAAAGTAACTCTGTCTGTCTGTCTGTCTGTTACGCTTTCACGTCTAAACCACTCAACAGATTTTGATGAAATTTAATACTTACTGAGATAGACCAAAGCTTGATAAAGGACATAGGCTACTTTTTATCGCAAAAAAAGTTTTGAAGGGGTTGAAATAGGGGTGACAGTATGTATGGGACTACGTCATTATCGAAGATAATACGATGAAACTCTGTATTTAGGCACTTGATAAGAAGTCAATAAATATTTGTTTTAGCGTTTTTGAAATTTCGACCTGTGTGGGGGTGAAATAGGGGATGAAAGTTCATATGGAAGTCTAACCTCGGAACCGATTTTGATGAAATTTGGTACAAAAATAGTCTAGACCTTGGGAAAGGTCATGGAATAAGCTACGTTTTGTTGTAAATAAGGGATGAAAATTTGTATGGGAGTTTGTGATTACATACATACATACATACCATCACGCCTGTATTCCCCGAAGGGTTAGGCAGAGGTGTACTAATGAGAATACACCCACATTTCGCCGGTATGTTTAGGTCCCATGTAATAGGGGACGAGCCGTTTGCCATTAACCGGGCACAAATCCAGACTCCGAGCTGCTACTGGGAATTTCATAGAAAAACCCAATAACACTTTGCTCGACCTGGGGATCGAAGCCAGGACCTCTAGCGTAGCAGTCGCGATTGGGACCACTAGACCAACGAGGCAGTCATTGTTTGACGTCGAGTCGAGTTTGTGATTGTTTAAGATAAAACGATAAAACTTTGCATTTAAGCACGGTCTACGCGAGCAAAGATGCGTGTGGAAAGATATATTTGTGTTATTTGCAATATCCCGCCAGAACTGAAAAAAAAACGAAGCAGCCAAAATCGTGTTATCCACGCGGGCGAAGCTGCGGGCGGAAAGCTAGTTGAAGAATAAAATACCAAAAGAAAATAATAGAAGAATAGTTTGCAAAATTAAATTTCGAATCTGCCGCGGAATAGTGGGGTGCGTCGACCAATCAGAAACGAGTCCCGGCCGATCATCATCATGGCGGCCGCGAGTCAAACGGAACGGTTATTGTTACGATATAATTTTCGGTATTTGTTATAATAGTTGTACTATAATTGTGATTCCTTTGTGCATAAAACTATTTAATTCAGTGACTAGTGTTATATTGTGTTTGCAACTTGGCACTACTATTACTTACTCATCGAAATCTACGTGCCCACTCATCTTCTAAAATACCAGAAGGTAGGTGTACTTATTTTATTAGTTTAACTTTGACTACCTACATTTTGATAAATAAGTTCGATGCGCCTGAGTAAAATACTAGGCCTGTACTTAAAAAAACTGCACAACTTTGATTACAGAATTTCTAACACTTACGCGAATATCAGACATTGAAATAAAACTACTTTTTACGGATTTTATCGCGTTATATTGATATTTTTAAATTCCCGACGTTTCGTAACGTTTACGTTTGTAAAGGATCCGAAACGTCGGGAATTTAAAAATATCAATATAACGCGATAAAATCCGTAAAAAGTAGTTTTATTTCAATGTTTGATTACAGAAATTTAAGGGTAGGTACTTAGGTAGGTATAAAGTTTGTTCTGGTTCATTTATCAAAGCGTAAATAATATTAATTGAATACGCCTCCGCAGTTGTTAAGTAGAAACTGCTTGGTCATTCAGGTCGAGAAGGTAACTGATGAACTTTACGTACATACGGCTACAGATCAAGCTATACAAAACTAGTTTATGCTGATCTCGCATCGTTTAGGCTTTCCATGCACTAAGAGGTCAGTATAAACTGGATTTGAATAGCTCGACGTGTAGCCGTGCGTACATGTTAATAAGCATCTATGTAAGTCAATATGATAGCTGTCGTATTGCTCAGAAAATATCAAAGAACCCTGAGAAATACGTGAATCTACTGCTACTACTACTAACGCCCTCGCGACTTTTAATGCTAATAAAACAAAGTGTAATTGGGTTTTTATATGAAATTCTCAGTATCAGCCAGAATCTGGATGTGTGCCCGGCTAATGGCAATAGGCTCGCCCCTTATTACATGGGACCTAAACATAACGGTGAAGTGGAATGCAGGTACTCGTACATTAATACACCTCTACCTTCGGGGAATACAGGCGTGTTAATATGATACTTTTCAAATCTGATTAGAAAAGTGTGACAGTGTGAAAAAAAACAGCAAAAATTTATTTATGAATAATGCCCACCCTATCTTGGGCAAAGTAATAAAATAGGTGAACTGTAGTGTTTTTGTTTATTAAATGACATTAAATTGGTTAGACCCGATAGGATATAGGTAATAATAATAATGTAATTAATGCTTTTTTTAGACTAGATTTCGTGTTTTCTCGACTTTCTGTACTATAATATGTATGTATTATACATATAAACCTTCCTCTTGAATCACTCTATCTATTAAGAAAACCGAATCAAAATCCGTTTTGTAGTTTTAAAGATCTAAGCGTACATAGGGACAGACAGACAACGGGAAGCGACTTTGTTTTATACTATGTAGTGAGTGATATACTACTTACTCAAAATAATTAATAAACTTACTATAAATAAATAATAAACAACACTCTTTGAATAACAAACACTTACAAGTAAACATATAGATACGAACACAATCTATCTTCCCCATGCCTTATACACAGGGGAATGCAATAAAAACTGCGACAAATAGTAATAAACAATACTCGACAATAATGATAATAATAAATAATAAACCCCCTCCGGGATAAACATTACCTCACCATGAGACTAACGTAAAACGGGGAAACCCACTCCGGGTCTCTTCTAGACCCGCGACGGTGAAACCGGGGCCGCACCTCTCTACACCCCTAGCCGCTCACGCCGCTGTGCTGCCTTCTGCTAGTGAGGCGGCGAGTCATCGTCTGCAATCCCTAAGGATGAAAGTTTGAGGCTGTAGGCAGACGCCGTTTTCTTCCGGCAATAGAGGTTATCGTCCACCAAACACCCACATCCATAATCCCAATTATTTCTCTTCCATGTTTTACAATAGTCCTGCCCTCACCCGGGATACTACACAGATACAGCCATAGGCTGTACTCCTATAGTGCAGATATGGAGTGTCCCGGGTTTGTGCCCCATTCCATATTAGATCAAAGTTCTCCAAAGGGCCTCTGCGCGTTGGACCTGTGTCCCCCCGCACGCCTGCCAAAGGACCGGATGTCTTCCTCACGGGAGGCATGCCGTGATATCCAAGGTGGAGATACAAATAATAATAAATCTTTATTTCAGATAAACATCCATAATGTGTTAGTAAACAGAAATCCTTACAACTATGTTAGTAACAAAATAAAACAAACTAACTTTAAAATATCCCCCTCCTAATTTATATATTTTCCCTCAGCACAAGGCCCGCAGGCATGCCTGCGGGACCAGTGCATCAGGAATGAACAGTCTGGTTTCTCAGCAATAATAAGACAATAAGGGGCATACGTCGATTAAATAAAATTACTTTTAACAAAAAAGTTAAACCGCCTTCAAAAAATTATAAAATAATTTTGTCTAAAACAGTTTGGGAAGTCGGTGACTTCTATTTGAGTGGGTCTTCTGTTTTTGCCACCGACTTCCCAAACTGTTTTAGACAAAATTATTTTATAATTTTTTGAAGGCGGTTTAACTTTTTGTTAAAAGTAATTTTATTTTGTAATTTTTAGTGGAAAGTTTTGTTTAGAAGTACTTGTTAGCCAACTAAATTTCGATAAAATTTGAACGGGACCACCTCTGAAGTATGACCTACCAAACAAAAAAACAATAATAAAAATCGGTCCACAAATGGCGGAGATATCGCGTAACAAACATAAAAAAAAATACAGACGAATTGAGAACCTCCTCCTTTTTGAAATCGGTTGAAAACAACAAAACACAAATCGTGTTCGAAATATCTAAACCTATAGAGAATTTTGTTCCCCAAAATTATTTGTCTCTGTATCATTTAATTCTAGACTGTTTTCATAACGGAATAATTAGATTCGTTTAGGTTAAACTGGTTGTTTCCAACCCGCTTCAAATTAATGGGAAGGTTAGCTTGGGAAAAACTAATTTGTTCTTAAATTGAGTTTGGACAATAACATTATAAAACGTCGGGTCTCTAAACGTTGTAGTAGCATTGGCCAGGGGCCGTATTTCCACGTATGAATGCCATCATTTTTACGTTGTGAAAGAGGGACGCCACTATTTAACCAGTAGAGCGGCATCCCTCTCTCACAACTTAAAAATGATGGCATTAATACGTGGTAATACGGCCTCTGAACGGATAAAAATATTCCATATCCAAGATTTACGAGCAAAAAGTACTTACGTCTATATGCATGGCACAATATATCTACGCCAAACATGAAGAATAAGTTCGACGTATATTGTAATATTTGGATACGGAAACCTCTCCATTTGTTAAAGAAAAAAAAACAGGGAGGTCTTTGCCTTCAGTATGATACTCATGGAGTCATGGCTGAAAATAACAAAAGGTACTTATTGCATTAAAAAAAAAACAAAATGCACAGTTGGTCAGTAGAACTTTTCATTTTTAAATTCTTTATTTAATCGGCGTTGTAGCAGGTTACGCAGGGGGTTGTGTTGTGTTGTGAGAAACTCGAAGTCAAAACAAAAAAAGGTTTACATTTAATTACTTAACATATTAAAACATTAGACAAATAACGTTATAATGCTATGCATATATGTATCTAATTACTGACTGCCTCGTTAGTCTAGTGGTCCTAAGCGCGACTACTACGGTAGAAGTCCAGGGTTCGATCGCTAGGTCGAGCAAAGTGTTATCGGGTTTTTCTATGATATTCTTAGTAGCAGCTCGGAGTCTGGATTTGTGCCCGCTTAATGGCAATAGGCTTGCCCCCTAATTACATGGGACTTAATCATACCGGCGAAATGTGGGTATACATTAGTACACCTCTGCCTAACCCTTCGGGGAATACAGGCGTGATGGTATGTTATGTATCTTATTATTATAACATAACATACCGCCCCGGCTGTATGCCCCGAAGGGCTGGCAGGGGTGTACTGATTTACACCTATACTTCGCCGGTATGTTTAGGTCCCATGTAATAGGGGGCGAGTATCATTTACATAAATTTAACATCTGAAATGCAGTCATTTCAGCAATGACTAACTGTCACTATTTCGCCTATATTTGTAAATGGAGAATTTATTCTTAGTTTTGGTGTTTGTGTGTGATGTTGAGTGAGTTCATACGTAGATATATAACAAATATAAAATAATCTAATTTAAATCTGTGACAGTGTGACTTCATTATTGTGCAAACGTAATACACTTACATTGACTTCAGCATTGTATTGTTTTGATTGAGCCGCTATATTATAATTGAAATAATTTATCAGCTGTACCTAATACTTGTTTAGCCATCGAAATCAAAACTACACAATGTAAATGAATTGTTAGATTATTACATTGTCGGAAAATCGTCCTTCGAAGTTAGTATTATTCCTATCAACAACATTTCGGATACAAAAACCCGACTACGAATTTTTGCGTTATCATCGCGACACATAATAGCTACAGTTACAGCAAAAATGCGATCACTTTGTAACATAATAACGTTGGAAATTCAATAGAAATAAGGAATTCTGACGGAGTTGAGAACTTTTTCAATTAGGCGATTGCTCAAGTGTTTGCGTTGCTATTATACATGCTTCGGAGACTCAAAATTAATATCATAGAAGGAAGTGTGCAGTAGATCAGTATAGAATTATAATTATGGCCTGTTCCAGTCAAGTGCATTGAAAATGACCTAATTAAAAAAAATAGTTTTTAGTTTTATTGGGTGTAAATTATTTATACCAAAAAAAAAACAATAAATAAAGTTGTGTGCCTAACTGGGATGACCGCAGGAAATCCCTCGTAAGTACGAGGACGTATCTCCTGCTGCTTACGAGGGATATTTTTATTTCACAACTTTCAGAATTAAACGTTAATAAAAATTAAAACGCTACGTGGTGCAAGTGCCTAAATCTCGCACTAAGCGTTTTGCCTCCACATTTATAGTGCTCCTACTGCCATATTGTGGAACTCGCTGCCGGAAACTTTCTTCCCCGAGACATACAATTTGGGTTTCTTCAAGACAAGAGTGAATAGGTTTCTTCTAGGCAAGCGCGCTCCATCGTAAACCACTTCGTTGCTTAATATCAGGCGAGTTGTGGTCAAGCGTAAAAAATATATATTGTTAAAAGTACACTTATCTAAATCTTGTGTAGGTATAACAGAAACGATAAATCCCCATTTATGCTGTAAAACGTAGTGAATATTCGATAATTATCAAGTCTCGAATCTAAACTCACCTAAGCGATTAATTGGGTACGGGTCTCGATTAAGTCTGTCCACGATATAATAATGGAGTAACTCAGTCGAGATATGAAAAAAATGGTGGGCATTTAAGCATAACAAATCCTTAGAAGGGTCGTAGACACCCGCGAAACACCCTTGAATAATCTTCATGATCATTAACAGTCTTTTTGAGGTTATTCTACTCCTTGCTCAGACCCATTTTGCAAAATACTCAGATATTCTATAGGTATACTGCCAAATAATAACTTTTATCTTTTTCTCACAAAGATTGCGGAACAATTACAAAGGGAAAAGAATGAATTAATACTTTGAAAACACAAATGGCATACAATATATTTGAACAATATATATGATAACTCTATGCAAATAAATAAAATAAAATGAAACGAATTGAAGTGTCTGGATGTGCGTGTCTGGCACACGAGCGCTTTTACGAGACAAGGCCTCGCCCTTGAAGGGGCCATGTGTTTATAATGATTATTTTGACTAGATGCATACAGAAAATGTCCATACTGTAATTGTAACGAAAGGTTTGTCTCGGCTAATCTCAGACACTGCTGGACCGATTTTCATGGGTGTTTCACTAGCAGGTAGCTGATGGTATAAGAAGTAAATTAGGATATTTAACATCAGGCTATGACTCTTAGAAGCCGACCAAAAAGAGAATGAAAGGAGCGGGAGAAATCGCGGAGCACATCGAGTATAATATTTAAAAAGCTAACAAAATACAACTGTAAATATTTTGTATAATTTTATTAACGTGTTCTTTGACGTTTTACTTTTTAATAACATCATGGACGGTCCAGCCGTGCCCCCACGCTGCCTGGTACCTCGGTAATAATTGGATTACTGTTTATTTCGGGTCACGAGGTACATCGTAAAAATATATATTATAAAATGAATAAAGGCTTATTTACTAAAAAGCGACAAAATGCACACACAAAATTTAGTAAATAATTTAAAGAATCGTATTGTAAATATTGTATTTTTTTTAAAAGCTTTACTAACTATGTACTCGCATTGTTAGTAAAGCTTTTTAAAAAAAATACAATATTTACAAAACGCACATTACAAGTAATCTTGTTAACCCCACGCACTAAGCTAAATGCTTGTATTACGAGTGGGTTCACGTCGGTAGTGCAATTGGTGGGTTTCGGACTGGCAACCACATGATCGCAAGTCTACGCCCCAGCCATTAGGCTACTGCAGCATCACTCACATTTCACGACGCTTCACATTTCTCCCGTACTGTTAAATTTATCGTGAAGTAAACTCCTTTATTATACATTTTTATTACCGACCTTTATTTTGTACACATACAATAATGTCCTTTAAAGTCCGTCAGTATCCTTCTTAACGCGCTCTAACCTAGTTAAAGCAACCGATATTCGCAACATAATTATCTAACAATTAGTGGAAATAAAAAAAAAACATGTTACGAGAACAATGGAGGTAAACAAAACAGGGTGACCGAGAATGACGCGCGGTGCGACGAGGCATGCGTCCAAAATTCCCGGTCCCGATGCGAGTGGGCTCCATCGTTAGTTAGTATTGTTCAAGCGTATCGTTCGTCAAAACTGCTGCGTCTATTTTTCCCTTAAAAAATCCATTGTATTCTCTTTATCGTTATAGGAACGGTAATTTAGCATTTCACGGAGGAAAATCATGACAAGGCGTCACTGCGTCGCTTTCTGGAATAAATTAATACATGATGTATGTAATGGAATAGGTTTTTCTGTGAAATTCTCAGTAGCACCTCGGAGTACGGATTTGTGGCCGGTTACCTAACGACTAAGCATATCGGCGAAATGTGGGTGTACACTGGGTTACACCCCACCGTCCCACCTAGGGTGGGTCAGGTAACAGCTGTACATCTGCCTAACTCTCCTAACATACATTTACATTACATCACACCCGTATTCTCCGAAGACTTAGGTAGAGGTGTACTGCCTGTACACCCATATTCGCCGGTATGTTTTGGTCCTATGTAATAGGGGGCGAGCCTGTTGCAAATCACCAGGTACGTATCCAAACTACGAGCTTCTACTTAGAATTTTCATAGGAAAATCCAATAACACTGTGCCGACTTTGGAATTGAGCTCGAGATATCTAGCGTAGAAGTCGCGTTTGGGACCACAAGAAGAAGAAAGAAAGAAAGAAAGAAAGAAAGAAAATATATTTTATTTAAAACAACACAAAAAAATAAATACCTAGGAAGCTAATACGAAATAAAATTAATTAATGGTGCACTGAGGGCATACGCCTATAAGTGCACACCCACAGAAAGCCAACATAAATATACAGGTCGACTAATGAAAACAAATATAAATATTGTTCTTCAAGATTATCAACGTCTGTCGAAGGCGATAATTATTTGGGCACTCATCCATTTGGATAATTTTGATTTTCCATCTTTGTCCTCGGTCTTATTGGACAATGTTCCTTCGCATAATTATTTTCATCATAATTTCAACAAACAACCGGGGCTAAACCCATTTATTGGAACTCGATTTTCTACTTACCGTTTCAATAGGATAATTTGACATAGTATTGAAAATTATAATTTAAATGTCCTTGAGTGAAATTTACTTGAATATTAGAGATTGTGTAGATATTTCTGTAAGGAATCGCTTGTATTTATCGATGCCAAAAAGGCTTAGGCTTATGGGTATTTTAGTTGATTGTTTCGGTTGATTGATTACGGTTAAAACGATACAAAACCAATTATTTAATTTGTAATTATTTCCACTACTATTCGTCGTAGCTTTTGCAGTGCTTCTATGTTTTAATGCCACTTACCGAAAAAGATCCTCACAGCGTGGGAATAGCAACAACATGAATATTATAATATATAAGTTAGATAGTGTAGCAGCTAGGTTTGTGAAAAAGCAAACCGAAAGCAAAAGGCTCGTCTCCTATTACATTACATGCGACGTAAACATACTGGCAAATTAGTACCTACACCTCTGCCTAACCCATCGGGAAAAATAAGCGTGATGTTATGGTATGTTATTTTATGTAATGGATCTATGGCTGTCTGATAAAATATTAAGTATTGTTAGTTTCATTCATCTACAGAAACCAAAGTGTAAAAATAAAGTAATATCACTTCAAAGCCATCCTATTAAATTCGGTCTGCTTTTGTCAGGGGAGTAAAAAAGAGAAGATTAATCAGCGAGATAAAAATAACAGCTGCGGGGATCATTGTAATATAAAACAAAAGAAGTTATTGCGGATAATGAGATATATTTTGCGAACAAAAGGAGGGTCGGTGAACAGAATTTATCCTATATTGTAGGGTATATAACAGTGTATTGGTTATCATTCCTAACCCGCGGAGCTGGCACCTTTATCATGCTCTTTTGTGTGTCTGTGTATATCTTATTGAACATCTTTTACCACAATACACATTTTGTGTTGGTATACAAACCTCATCCTAATCTTTCCCAAGGTAAAGAATTATTTAATTTGATGTTTTGTGGATGGATTAATAATGAATTACTGATGAAACTATTATGTAAATAATATTGTCAGGATACAGGTAGTTTAAAACTTAAAATGTCTGCCTACGTGCATTGTCCTGCCTCGTGTAGTGTCGCAGTTTGGCAGTCAGCATTTTAAAATACAACCATTAGCAAGAAAAGTTCATACAATATTGTGTTAGATACACAATATTGTATGATTGTATTATTGTTATGATTAATCATCATCAACCCATTACATTGTCCCACTGCTGGGCACGGGTCTCCTCTCGGAACAAGAGGGATAAGGCTATAGTCCACCACGCTAGCCTACTGCGGGTTGGCAGACTTCACATGCCGTCAAGAAAATCTCTCAGGTATGCAGGTTTCCTCACGATGTTTTCCTTCACCGTGATGAAGATGATTAATAAGATGGTGAAATATTATTAATGTTGCACAGATTAAACAAGAAACTACAAACAACTGTTATTTTTTTATTTCATTTTATGAAGCAGATACCTACTGTCATTAATCGTTATTTTATTTAGTGTTGCAACCTTTTTAGTTATTCTGAAAATGTTACAGAACATGACTGGCCAGTTACGATCAAAAAATGTTGAGATGCCATTAATTAATTTTCTTTATCTTCTTCTTTTTCAAATAAATGGCCTCCGTTATAATTGCAGTTCATATATTATTATCAGTGTAGTTCATATATATTAACCTATTACCTAATTACATTTAATTGCAAACTTTTTGGTTACTTTTTAGTACCGAATACTATCCGTAGTCATGTATTGAGGTGAAAATGTGTGGGCAAACATTTGTATGTTCCACGGATATTTGTTCCAATTCTGGGAATACATAATTTGTGTTAATGATTTGTTTGTGAAGTTCCCCGAAAGCCAGGGCTAGTTCCCTAGAGTGGGATCTATCTTTTCTATACTAATATGATAAATAGGAAAAGTTCCTTTGTTTGTAATCTAATCAATAAATTCTCAAATTACTCAACAGATGTTAATAATTCTTTTACCATAGATCTCAGATCAAATAAAAAGTAAAGATGGAACTTTGCGAACAAAGAAGTGAGGCCGGCTAAAACTGCGCCATGCCATCTACATCTACAACACACAATTACACGCACACACGTATATCGAAACTAACTGTTTACTAACGAAGTTAACTAACGTTAACTGATCCATGTGTGCTTGTAATTGTGTGTTGTAGACGGCATGGCGTAGTTTTAGCCGGCCTCACTTCTTTGTTCGCAAAGTTCCATCTTTACTTTTTATTTGATCTGAGCCATAGATATACACTATTCCAAATAAATAAAGGCTATCGTTAATCTCACGGGTTAACTGGGGTCCCATACGGGCGTAGACAACCCTCCAGTTATAAATGAAAAGAGACGCTAGCATATATATCTAAGGCCATTGACAAATAAACTAACAACTAAAAAAACTGAACTAACTAAACTGATAAATAAAATAAAATTCTTGCCATTTTCATAAAACACTCATAAAGTTGTATGTTAAGTAGTTTGATTTTCCTTGACCTTTATAATAAGTGTTATGAAATAAGAACTTTCCACCTGAACAGTCAGTGAATAGGTTGGCGTGGTTCACATAATTCATATTGAGGTTTACCGGGAAATTGTCATAGGTAGTATCGTATATTATTTATATAGCAAATTCCATACATACCTATGTAGGTACAAGATTTGGTGACAAAAGTGTCAAAAAAAAACATTACTTAGACCAGATTTTAATAATAAAATCACTTAAGGCAAGCTTTAGTTTGTACGCACGGCTACACATCAAGCTATACAAAACCAGTTTACGCTGGCCTCTCATTGTATGGGAATACTATGTCTATACAATGCGAGATCCGCTTAAACTGGTTTTGTATAGGTTTGACCTGTAGCCGTGTGTACCATTTGTGGTTTAAATAAATCTTGACAACATGAAAGAGCAAAAAAAAACATTTATAATATTAGAAAACCAATTAAAATTCTACGAATCCCTTTTTGAACGGCTCTTATCAGAAATAAGTAAGTAGACTTAAGTTATAGGTATAATTTTGGGAAGATTTTCTTTTAGAAAGTATTTTCCGGTAATGGCGAGAGTACTTTGTTTTAATCCGGACGCAGAAGATAAACAAATTCGGTTCAGCTTATCCGGCCACTTAAAGAAAGGTTAAAAAAATAGAAGAGGAGTAGAGTGGCCTTTAATAAGCAAATCATTATTAGTACTTATTTTTGTTTTGTTAGGACAATGGATAGGATAGCTATGAATAATAAGCTTTTGCCAATGGTTTTATTACAAGTACAACTCAAAGGACTTTTGAGACGAAAGTTATCATTCTCCAAGCTTCAATCTTTCAAAACCAATATTTATCAAAATTGGTTCGGAGGTTGAGGCGTTTAAATGCATATTCCATGTATATTCATATTAGTATATATTAGTTTAGCGTAGACTATTACCAGATATTAGTCAAATAATAGGCACGCCAAGAGATCAGTGTTCTGATATTCGCGGTGACTTGCGCGGCTGTGTGCGTCGACGAGCGCGCTACGGGAGGTTGCCGCACGCACACACACACAATTACTCCGCTGCAACCGCGTCATAGCGAGACGATTCGGGGGAGTGAGCGAGATGCCTATATGATTCTGCTTACTTCTGTTTGACGTGTGCGTGCGTGTTTGAGTGAGATTTCTAAAGACAACATTATACACGTCGGGCTTTGTATGCAAGCTGAATGTGATGGTTACAAAGTAAACACTCAATGAAAACAAAATCACTACATTTTGCGCTGAATATGCAATATTAGTTTGTGCATAATATTTTATAATACAAACTAATATCATATATTAGGAGGTGTAACGATGAATAATTATTATTCATTAAATAATTCATAATACTATTATCTATCTATATATATAAAAGGCAATGTCCCGACTGACATATCATCGCCCAGCCGAAACCACTAATGATAGAAGTTTGAAATTTTGTGAGGATATTGCTTTTATATTCTAGGCGTCATTTAAGAAAGGATTTTTCGAAATTCATCCCCTAAAGGGGTGAAATGGGGTTTACAGTTTGTATGAAACTCTGTCATTTCTAATTTGAATTTAATGAAATTTGGTATTAAGCCTCTAAATACAAAATAATAAAACACGTCGTTAAAGATTTTTTAAATTTCATCCCTTAAATGGGTAAAAAGGGGTGTTAAAGTTTGTATGGATATTTTTTTGTTAATTATCAAAATTACTTGAAATTGAAAATTTATGCATTTCAATATAATTAATGATTTACGTATTTTTGGATTTTTTTAATTTCATCCCTTAAATGGGTAAAAATGGGTGTTAAAGTTTGTATAGAAAATATTTTTTTATTATCAAAATTACTTGAAATTTAATATTTATGCTCTTCAATACAATTAAAGAAATACGTATTTTTGGATTTTCTTAATTTCATCCCTTAAATGGGTAAAAAGGGGTTTTAAAATTTGTGTGAAAAATGTTTTATATGCAATCAAAATTACTTGAACCTTAATATTTATGCTCTTCAATATAATTAAAGAATCACATATTTTAGGACTTTTTGAATTTCATCCCTAAAAGGGTTAAAAAGGGGTGTTAAAGTCTGTACAAAATTTTACATGCAATTACATGCAATATGAATTATGAGTATGGAAGTATTACCTATAACCATCAACCATCTCAAGTATGCGACGTATGCATATCTATAATTTACTGCCTCTAGACTAGACTAATAGTGGTCCCAAGCGCGACTGCTACGCTAGAGTTCCTGGGTTCGATTCCCAGGTTGAGCAAAGTGTTATTGAATTTTTCTATGAAATTCTTAGTAGCAGCTCAGAGTCTGCATTTGTGCCCGGTTAATGACTGGCTCGCCACCTATAACATGGGATCTAAACATACAGGCGAAGTGTGGGTACATTAGTACACATCTGCCTAACCCTTCGGGGGATATAGGCATGATGATATCTACAATTTATCAGCCAATTAACACGCCCTGACCAGAAAATATTTTCATTCTCATAAGATTTCTTTAGGATATTTTCCTATTACACACAGTAAAGTTGCTATTTCGAAAAGTCAGAGGTGCTTCCTTGACTTGACAGTCCAAGACCTTAGCAATAATCGTTATATGTACCTTGGTATCTATTGATGTAACTTCATTATTACTAGTGGAGTTTTGATAAAATCCTTAGGTGGTCATGTTAGTAAGTGACTGCTCGGCCAAGATACCCTACCATAAAATGGTCATTAAACTTTTCAATGAGCAGCTAAATGGAGTATGTTTTATGTCTCTTGTAGTAGTTTTAGAGTACACCAAGCGTACCCTATTTTATAGCATTTATGTCAGCATAAAGAGCAAATGTAGGTTTATGGCATTTTTTACTTCATATATACCTAGTTATATTTCTGCTTATGAAAGAGTAATTTACTGGTAGGTACTTCGTTATATTTGCTTTTAAATTCAGCATCATATCATGTTTGCGAATGTGTCATAATTTCCACCGCCCACGCTGACATTTCATGGATCATTTACCATAAGCACACAGTATAAAAACAAAGAAATAACTTTTTGAAACTCAATTTCAATGTACTGAATCTGACGTCATTGTTGACAGTTCTCAAAAAAATAAAATACCTAAAGTTATTATAAAAAAAAACAGTTTAGGAAATGTCAAAATATTCAAAAAAATATTTCAACACATTTCCAAAGCCAACTATTCATTGTGTAAACAAAAATTGAAAATGGATTACTGTGACTGGCAACAATAAAATGAAAAAAAAAAAACATTTCGTACGTAGAACTACAATTTTAATTGTAAAATCCTTTTGGTGTGTCGGAAACAATTTCTAACGGTGCTCGCAGTCGAACATTCTAGGCCAAACATGCGTGTTAGCGAGCTTTGTAATTTCCGATGAACTTTTTGCTGGCCTGTTTCAGAGGGATCTTTCTATACTTTTTGTGAAAAGTGAAAACTCGTTTCTCTAGGTATTGTACCAGAAATTAAGGTTTCGCAACATATTTGTGGCTTTCATACGGTATTTATTTGTTCAGTATGTACATACCAATTTATGAGATAAGACTCGATTTTCATTATGTTTAAAACTGTTTTTTACATTATTATTTTAGGAAACATTTTTAAGTACACGTTCTAGCTATATAGCTCAACTCGTTAGCATTATTGATAGTTAATCGAGTGTCAGTGTGTAGGGTTGGCATGGCGGGGACACACCCTCGTCGATACGTGTCGTCAGCTGACGGCAAATGTGTGTAAAAATATTACATCATAACACTTTGACTAATGAGCTGTGACTTAACCGACGATGGCGTTTGCAGCCTCCGCGGTGATAAATCATCACTCGTGAAAATGTTTACGTATATTATAGGTAATGGATGACCGCATAGGTACTTGACAGTCGACACGTTTTCATTATTTCATGAACATAACCTATTTCGGTCTGTAAGTGGCACCGATTGGTGTTCATTATATGGGGAACGAAAGAAACCAATAACGAAAATCGTTAAACTTAATCCGTCATGTGAGATAAGGAACGGCTTATGTTCGTTGGGAAAAGGGGTAATATTTAAAAATTGCAATGTATTCTATAATAATTATAGTTTTGTATCAGTGTTCAGCTGTCCTACTGGATTAAAGAGATTGATGATCATGTTCTCATCACTACTTCCAAACTAATATTATAAATGCGAAAGTAATTTCGTGTGTTTATCTGTTCAGACACGCCTTTATTGCTAAACAGATTACGATAATTTGGCAAGGAGATAGTAAAGCTCTTGAAGATACGATATAATAAAAGATTTTTGCGAAACCATACAAAAGTATCTAATATTAATCTATAATATAAATCTAATATTAAATAATAATATAAATCTAATATTAGTCGAGCAAAGTGTTATTGAGTTTTTCTATGAAATTCTCAGTAGCAGCTCGGAGTCTGGATTTGTGCCCGGTGAATGGCAATAGGCTCGCCCCCTATTACATGGGACCCAAACATACCGGCGAACTGTGGGTGTACATTAAGTGCACCTCTGCCTAACCCTTCGGGGAATAGAGGCGTGATGGTATGTTATGTTATTAATCTATACTAAAGATTCTGGACCGTGCGCAATAGCTAGTAAAAAATGTTCTGGTAAAACATTTCAATCAACAAATATTGTTTACTTCACGATCTAGGTAGAGCTAATTGGAGCTAAAGCAATCAACTGTTCAAACTACGATTAGAAGTCTGTTTACGTTCACTATGATACATGATGCATGTTTGCATGAATAAGAATACTTCTTGCTTTGCATAATTATCGTATTCTAGACTAACACACTGTGTTACATTTGTATCAAGTGTACTAAACAAATTTTGGATGGCCTAAAGAGGCTACATATTATATTTTTTCCGTGATTGGTTGTTTGTGCATGCGAGATTTATATTTTGTATACTCACTCGCGATAGAAGACAAAAACTTAATATGCTCAACGTCTTTAAAAAAAACAATGAAGCGCGCTTTGTTCGAGTTTCAAATATGAATTGAAAAAACAAATTGCTTATGTGGCTTTTTATCCTTCTCTGCTCCCTCTGCTGAATTTTCTATTACAAAATTACATCGTTTGCGTTGAATTTGGGTATTTTTTAAAGACAGATGTTTTGGGTGCGAAACATGCTTGACTTAAACTCTCTGCAAGTTCTTAAGGAAAATTTTGGAACTGCTTAAATTATGTAGGAACACTGCAGTTCGTGAAGCTTTAATTTGAAGTTATGACGGCAATTTGACGCTTGAAATATAATCGGTTTCGCTCATGAAAGTTTCATTTGAAAATGGAAGTGGGTAAGATTAACGTGTAATCTAGTTTTCTTATATGCATTTGGCAGAGAAATACACTGTGACATTTCAGTCGTTCAGAAAACGGAGATTGATAACTATGGATACGATTTGTATTGGTAATGGTACATTTTTGATTTAGGTTTTCCAATGTAATAATACATTAGAAAACCTAAATAAAAAAATGTACTATATACTCTTTTAATTATTTGAATAAATGGCTCGGGTGTTACTCTTAGGACAATGTGTCAATATTGGTGATGAAGCCTTAATCCAGAACGCAACTATGTCCTGCATGGAATGAATGAAAATTGTTTTTACAAATTGAGAAAATAATGTTATTTTTTTTGTTAAACTTCAATTTGTAATGAAGCAAGTAGTTGGGTTATAAAAATATTTGACCTAGAGTTGTTACCAGTTCTTAAAACAATAATAAATGTTGCCAGCTTATAAAATTATGAGTATGTAGTCAACTTTTTTTTCTGCCTATTTGTGTTGCCCATACACCAACCGCATATTGTTCCTGGGTGCGAAAAACTCTATTGTTGCTGCTTAATTATTCGAAATCGTTGGTGTGAATTTAATCCAGTCATTTTCTCCTAGTTATAGTACTCGGCATAATCGGGCTCAGCCTCTTAGTATAATGAGATCACTGGGGGGTTAATTTGTGGTAACCTAATGTAGATAATTATATCAAGTAGATGCAACTGACATTAACTACCATCTGAGTTAATTATGCCTACACCTAAATATAAGTTATTTTCCGCCATTTGTGGGTGCTATGTAAGCGCATATTCCTTTGTCTGAGACACAAAGTTCGTCTTTTGAATATATTCAAACCATTGAACTTTGAAAGCGTCCAGTTTTTAAATAAAAACAATATACTAATGAAAGTAAACTTTAAAGAATTTGATTTCAAAACTAACTAAGTAAATAGTCTCTAGCCATTAAATAGATCTTAAGTTGCAAAATCTTTTTCTAAAACTTAAGTTCAGTTTTCAAGTGAATAGATTTAATATTAGACACTGCGCAAAGAATATTTAATTTTGTTCCGTAAAAAATCTTTAAAGGTCAGCCCAATCTAATTTTTGTAGACACTAATATTGTTATTTAATAACTAGAGAATTTAATTTGACAAAGAAATTCATAACATTTTGCCGTAATGACGTTGATAAGAGGGTTTTCATAAAAAGACGACGGATCCATCCTGAGCTAATATTGCACAACGCCTAGGTACACAATCCTGTTTTATGTACCAAAGAATGTTGCTTAATTTTGTACCTCCGTAAAGCTCGTGTTAGAAGTTCGGATATTATATCTATTTAAGACCTGAATATTTTTTTCAGGTCATAAAAAATAATTTGAAGCAGCGGTAGCCTAATAGCTAGGGCGTCGGACTTGCGATCATGTGGTGTACGGTTCGAAACCCACCCATTGCACTCCTGACGTGAACCCACTCGTGACACAAGCATTTAGCTTAGCACGAAGGGTTAACAAGATTACTAGTAATGTGTGACCCACATTGGTAGTAAGCATTATTGATAAAATATATATAAAATATTTAAAATTCTCATATGTATAATCTCTATCTCATCATCAATCCATGAACTATCTCACCGCTGGTCTCCCCTCATAATGTAAGGGATTAGGCTATAGTTGCATTAGTAATATGATTCTGAAAAGTCAAAGGTGCTTTGGTTTCGAACCCTAGACCTGACTTGGCCGTCCAACGGACATATGATTAAACTATCACTATCACCTCATACCTCAGTGCCATAAGAAAGCTCAACGTGAACCCACTCAAAACACAAGCATTAGCTTAGCACGAGGGGTTAGAATATCAGTAATGTGCGGCCCACATTGCTAGTAAGCTTTAAAAAAATACTTCACAAAATACTTGCGTCTGCACTTGCACTAAATTAGAGTTATAGACTATAACGCCTTTTCTTGAAGGACAACCCAACAATAATCTAATAAGGTATTTAAAAAAACATTATTCACAAACGTAAGAATATTTTCATACTGCTAAAGCAGTTGTCAAGTTCAGACGCGAATTCTAGAAAATTTGCTTCCCGTGTCAGTTACCGATAACGAGTTGCGGGAAATGGTAATGGGAAATCTATCCACCTATACATCGGCTTAGTAGCGTGAATTTGCTAATTTTTTTTTTTTGTTAATTTTGATATTATTGTTAGTTTCAAAATTTTTATAAGGTAAATTTTTGTTTAATATATCTTCACTTAACAGTGAATTAAAATCACTGTGTATATTTTTATGTTATCTTAAATAAATATGTGTATAATATAATCAACTTATTTCTCGGAGTTGGGTATATGTTGTGTTTTATTGTAGTAACACAAAACACTCAGAGGTAACTCGCTATGGATAGCGAGAGTTTAATAACTCAATGCCTAATATTATTTTATCGACTGACAAACTCATCAATAAGCCATGCGTTTACCAAATGAGAAACTTACGTACCTATCACTTAATGTAATGAGACTGTAAAGTATCCGATTCCTATACAAACCTCGTGACAAGGCAAGCTAATGTAAATTAAATTAAAACGCCAGAAAGGTAGAAAACTAGGAAACTTCCACAACTTTTAAAATACTCCTTCGAGAAACAAATTAGTTTGGAGGAAACCAAATTGCCTACGCGATTTTCAGCCCGGGCACCATATTAAAACGGTTTTTATTCTTAGGCAACAGTTTTTCCAAAGAACAATTTGTACGGCGTTTCAAACTTGTAGGTTGCTTCTAATTTAGATTGCAGTTATTGTTCCCGAGAATTTGTAGGAGTTCTGTTGAACAATTTTTTTCAATCTCTATTTACGTTACTTAACTTTTTTATGACAATAGGAAAGTTTTCCTCAAAGTAGGCAGGCAGGTTATTAAATAAAAAAATAAAAAAACGGGTTTTTCTATGAAATTCTCAGTAGCAGCTCGGAGTCTGGATTTGTGCCGGGTGAATGAAAATATGCTCACCCCTTATTAGATGGGACCTAAACACACCGAAAATGTGGGTGCACATTAGTACACCTCTGCCTGATGGTATGTGTGTGTCTAGATAATAATATACAACTCAATAAGTAATATTATTAAAAAAAAAAACATTTCAATGTATTAATCATATCAGTTTCGACATTCATTATATTATGTTGCCCTAAATATGGATAGAAATATAAGTAATGAGGTGCAAATAGCGCGTCGCAGTTGTCCTGTTCCACTGGAGTGATTTTATCGATTGCGGCCTATCACCCGCTCAACAAGTGAGAGAGCAACGAACACTAGATAGGTATTACTGCTTTCGTACAATATGTGTTAGTCATGCATGATTCATGTTTTTTACTTGTTAGCTTTTTTCAAGTACTTACGAGTCGAGTAAAGTCTGTGGCTATATTTAATATTTTCTCTGTAAGTCGTTAGGTACCGCTGGTTAGTATATTTTGGCCTATTTTCATCATCATCATCATCATCTTCCTGCCCTGTTCCATCATATTCGCCTTCACACAATCCATCCATCTTGTCTTTGGTCTCCCTATATCCCTCCAACCTTCCACATTCATACTCATAATATAGGTACCCTTTTGGCCTATTTTCCCGTATTTGAATTTGCTGTCAGCATACCAAATAATACTGATAGCAGAGAATGATTAATTTATGTTAAGTTATTAAGCCTATAGATACCAGCACTAGTCATTTGAGCGTTGTCATTTTTAGACCACCCATATCACAGTAATTCAACTGGTTGCATTGCCTTTCAAACCAGAACACAATAATATTAGAACTTTTTATCTCGCATTTCTACGTCACAGAGCTCAGAAGGACAACAAATAAATTGACCCAATACACGTTGTTTGATCTTTCTATTGCTCTCTTGTCAGTCGGAAAACTTTTTGTTGTACCAATCAGGAGAGGCGGGAACTTGATTCGTGAAGTTACACGAATTTTCGAGTAATACGTGGCCTTTTGGTCAATCAATTGGACCTTTTACAAAAGGCGGAAAATGCTGGAACCTGCTCTTTGATAAAAGACAACTAATAATTTGTTGTAAAAGTTCGGTTAACGCATCTCTCTTCCGTCGCAACAACGATGTGTTGAGGTTTTAAGGAAAATAAATGTATGGTTGGATAAAATATAAGAATTGCCTGAGGGACCGCAAAGCTCTCTTACATATATACGTAAAGGCAATGTATTACAATCACATCAGCGAATAGTCGTAGACTTTCTGTATAGTATATGTCAATCTTAAATCGTATTTATGAAACTCGGGCCTTATTCTCAATGGGATAGACTGGGCTTGTACCTATGTGTTGTGCACTAAAAGAGGCTCCACTAGTAGCGATACATATTTTTTTAAAAAAAGGTTCTTAGTAGTGTGGGTTGCACATTACAGGTAAGCTTGTTAACCCCTCGTACTAAATTAAATGCTTGTATTACAAGTGGGTTCACGTCAGTAGTGCAATGGGTGGGTTTCGAACCGGCAACCACATCGCAAGTCTGCGCCCTAGCCATGAAGCTATCGCCGCTTCAATTAAATGATCATCATCATCGGGTGTACCCCACGAAATATGCTTTGAACTCAAAACAAACTACTGACTTCTATTAAAACTTTTCACTACAATAAGAACTTTTATTATGTAAGCTGTTCATATCAAATGGCTCATGGTAGCATTCCCTTGGAGATCTTGGCCCCTCTCTCTAATAATGTGGGGGAAGTAAACATTCATGAGGAGGCACATGGAATAAAAAGGTAATACGTAACTTACTTATTAAAAAAATATTATATTGTGTCAACATAAGTTGCTAGTAAATTTTGTAGATAGAATTATCACGCTCATTCTTCTTAAATGATATCATTTATGTAAGGTGGGCGAAACAAGTGTTTGCTATAGGAGGGGGCTGCAGTTTGGTGGAGGAAGGGGGGCGAATAAAGCGGTGCGGTTTATGTCAGAACCAGGCGGTGAGAAATTGAATGATCAACTAACAACTTACCCTGATGCTTTGAGAAATGATGTAGACTTGTTGATGAAGAAATTGGAATAATTATTATTTCAAGGCTCTTGTTAAGACATTTTCTAGTAAAAATTTCAAATTCCTACATTTTTATAAAATAAATGTTTTATAATAAAATCCTATTCCGTTTCTTCTTTCAAACACATAATCATAAAATATTCACGCAGCGATAATTCTTTCTTTACATTGACTGTTTTTGTATATGTATTTTATCTGAATGAAATCAAAATCTATTTGTGGGATTGGCAAAATAATTAGAAAAGTTGGAAGAATTAGATTATTTTCTAATGATGTGAGCGCGTAAAAATTGGCGGGTTAATAATATAATAATACATTAAAAAACGGGTTCATATTTAAACTAACAACAGCTGAATTCTAGTTCAATTAATGTTGTTGTATCTGTTAACATTGTTTAATCAAATTTTCTTTCTCGTCTAATTGCACAAAGGGTACAAATTGGAGATGTAGTTTTAATCAATTCCATGAAATTATAATACACTTTTAAAAAGTTTTGACGCAATTTTTTTGTAACAATTGACTATTTCGAAGACGTGAAAAATTCGCGACTAGAATTTTATAATATTGTTTCGAAATTTCATCATTATTGCTATTTTGCATTTAAAATTAATTGGAGGGGAAGAATAATAAAGAATAGTTGCCGACATTGTTGAGAAGAAAATCCTTTGAGGGTGAAGTTAACGACCGGTTTCGTGAGGAGCCCATTAATTAAAAAAAACGTTTCAGTTGATGATCTCTTTGTGTAATTTGTACGCTTCAACATTTTAGTACCAAAATTTTTTAAGCTCCAAGACAGTTTTAGCAACATCAAATAACAATGAGTTATTATTTATTTTCTTTAATAATTATTCTTTTTTGTCCAGCCATAACACTGCATCTCAATTTTATTTTAGTTGTTAAGAGACTTAAAATATTATAATTGCTATCTTTCGCTTCAGACTCTAATTAATATATATTGTATAAAATATTTCTAAAAGTACAAATTAAAATGTGAAATACTCTAGTGTGTAGCATATAGGCCACAACATGTCTTTACCAATGTATATTCTATCGTATTCAATGTATATTCTGTTGTATATCCGTATATTCTGTTATGAAAACGTGTACGGTCACGGGACGCTTTTTAATTACATATGTGACCATTTTTAGACAGCCAACTCCTATCGTAAGTCGTGTTAAAATTTTTTGTTCCATTATGAGAATATCCAATCTGCCTCATCATCATACATCATCATAATCGGCCTATAATGTTTTCATTGCTGGGCACAGGCCTCCTCTTAGGGAGAGGGAGTGAGCCCTAATCCACCACGCGGGCCCAGTGCGGGTTGGTAGATGTACCATGTCTTCGAACTTTTGTTCAAGGAGATGCCGGTTTCCTCACGATGTTTTCCTTATTCACCGATTTGGCAGCAGTGGTGATTAAATAATCAAAATTTGCCTACTCATAAAAAAAACTAAATAGAGTTTGACAACGGCTGCTGATTTGCTAGTCTTTTTCGCATACCACGGTCTTATGGATGTCGTGGTAGGGCCACGCTGTTCGCAGAATGAATGGGCCGGCTTGCCCGGGGAAGTACCACACTCTCGCAGAAGACCGACGTCCGAGTAGTAGCGTTTAGTTACTGCGCTTCGTTCGGTGAGCGAGAGGGCCGGAGGCCCAATTCCTCCCCCAATCCCCTTCCTTCTCCTTTTGTCCTTCCCCTCCCTTTCCCTAAATAGGCTCGGCAACGCATCTGCAACTCCTTTGGTTTTGCAGATGTCCATGGGCGGCGATGACTACTTACCATCAGGTAGCTCGCCTGCTCGTTTGCCGAGTTATACCATAAAAAAAAAAAAAAAAAAAATTACTGTACAATAACTGCCAATAGCAAAAATACTATAGTTTAATTTCTTCTTTCTTTAATTTTTAGTTTTTAAATCATTTACTCGTATTTTTTCTTTTCATAAAACACTCGCAAATGGTGTTTAACAGCATAATTCATCCAAGTATCTTTTTTGTTACATTTAAATCATGCTCAAGTATCTGATATCCAAACATAATTCAATAGAATGAAAACCGTTTAACCCAAGCCTACGCGTTTAGTACAAGCATGTTCAATATTAATTTGTGGTAATTTATTTATCCCTTGTTGTTGTTGTTAAGATATTATACTTTCATATTATTTTCGTGTATCTAGGCATTATTTATTACTTCATTCATCCTCAACTGCATTGTTAGTTTGTGGTTTCAAGCGCGACTCCTCGCTAGAGTTCCTGGGTTCGATAGCCAGAACGAGCTAAGTATTATTGTTTTTATTTGTGAAATTCTCAGTAGCAGCTTGGAGTTTGTATTTGTGCCCGGTTAATGGCAATAGGCTCGCCCCTTATTGCAAGGAACCTAAGTACACCAGTGAACTGTGTGAGTGCATTTATACATATAATATATCTATGCGTACGCCTTTGGGGAATACAGGTATGTTTTGATCATTAATTCGGTCCTTAACATTTTTAACATGTAATTATTGTAAACATATCACGTGAAACTCGGCTTTTGTTACTTTTCAACTTTCCTGTGTTCACATAAAAGACAGCGAAAGATAAATATTATACACGTGGACCGTAATTACCTATGTAGATAAAAAAAATTGCACATAATTTTTCGTAAAACTTAATTCAGTGTTTGAATTCAATGAGTCACCGACCTCCAAGTATACCCATCTAGAATTTTATGTGAAGGATTACGCTGTCTCGTAAAATATTTCTTTCGGGTATTTTATTAAATAAAAGAATATAAACGTCATTTGCTAGAAATGATGGCGGCGTTAATTGAAACGGCAGGATCTGTTTACAACGTTTTAGTGTTGTGTCAGTTAAGTGAAAATTTGCCGGCACCCCGCTGACAAGGGTCATTTAATTAAAAAAGCTAGTAAACAAAATACCACAGTTGCTGTTCAATATTGAACTTTTTTTGCCAATACAAAACTTTGAGGTACGCATTCAAGCTATTATTTATTTCTCTGTGGCCGTTTCTCGTTAATTTCCTTTGATTTTTGTTACAGAATATTTTCTGTAAACAATCTCTGAGACCTTTGTAAAACCTTGTATTATATGCGATGCAAAGGAAATTTTGATCGACCGTTATTATATTGTTTGAATGAGCTTTACACAATTAAGCGCCTGAATTCAAATTTCCAACTTCTCAGAAGCGTTTCAAAGATTGAAAGCGTTCGTGAAGTGAAGGTGGCGGGTTTATAGAATCGATCAAAATACTTATTTAACTTGTCACAATTCTAAGAATAATTCTCGGCAAAGATGATTGATATATATATTGTTAGAGTAGATAAAGCACACAAGTTTAGTATTGTCATCCACCACAAAGCATGAAATTTAATAAGCATGCGAGTTTATGAAAAGAGCTAGAATCTCTGGAATTGTAAATTTTGTGGAGCTGCAATATATTAAATTAAATCCTGTGGTTTTGTAGTTACGTATCAGCAGGATTGTATCGAAAGGTCGGGTTTAATGACTCGTAATGCTGGAGGCATTGTACGCGGGCCTACGCGGCTACGCGGCTACGAGGCTACGCCTTGCTACGGCTTTGCGCACTAATCGGCTGTAGCACATGACATGTGTTCAGTATTACGCGCGAGCCGCAGTTCGTGCGGAGTTTCATAATGAGGCGATTAATGCACGGGTGTGTATAGGCATACCGTAAAATACCAGCCGGGCAAATGTGTATTGTATCTTCAGCTTTAGATTGGATCATCAACGTCGTAACGTCGGTTATGTAAGATTTATTCCACCATCACGTCTTTATTCCCCAAAGGGTTAGACAGAGGTATACTAATGTACACCAAGGTGTACTGATGTAACCTCTGAAATAGCCTATAGGCAATAGATGCAATATTCCCCTATTGCATGGGACCTCAACAAACCGGCGAACTGCGGGTCTTAACACGAACCCAAACTCCAAGCTACCACTGAAAAATTCATAGAAAAATTCAACACTGCTCGATCTGGGAATCGAACTCAGGCTCTCTAGCATAGCAGTCGCGCTGACGATCACGAGACTAATGAGACAATTTCTTTCTATATACCTACCACATGTTATTCTCTATAGCTAGAGTTCAAGGTGAATAAACTCGCACATTAAACATTTTAATTAAGACTAGCCATTGAAACAACAAACCCTTATTATATTATAGAGATCTTGTAACTTTAATCTACAACGTATTCTGTTTAAAACCAGTCGTAACTGGCGCGCTCGTCGTGTCTTCGTTTAAGAAATTTATAGACTACATTACGCGAAGATGATTTCTAGGTAAAAATTTACTTATACTTAATGGATTCTCAAGAATCTAGTATCATATTTTGAATCAATTCAATTACACGTTGTAGATATCTACGATTAGAGTCGTTGAGTAAATGTAGGCACCTGTTGATGCCAAAATTAATGTAGACTGTACCCAGCGTATCGAATAATTTATTGTCTTCTTTTAATCATTAGTGAAGAAGCGAAAGCTCTTGAGCCGGAATCACCTCCCGGTGGGGACGATTTATGAACATAAACCTGACAATGCCACTTAACATAACCTGAAAACTGATTAATTTTTGCTTAACAACTCGAAACTTCAACTAGGGCAAGCCGTTTTTCGTGGAAATATGAAGAAAATATGACATATTGTGGATCAGATTCTTGGTAGTTTTGATGACAAAGGGTGTGAGGATGGTTTTGGCGCTGAATGGAAAGTGTCTGTGTTGGGATGGGAGGTGTGGGGGCCGGCAGGTGGGCGCGGCGGATGGTGGGGGAGGTATCGATCCGCGCGCTGCGCAACAAGTGCCGCGACGCGCCCGCCGCGTGCCGACAGCACGCCGCTAGCACGCTCTACGCACTCATCCGGTTAATGCGATGCGCGTGCACTGCACATACAATATATTGAAGCTGCGATAGCCTTAATGGCTAGGGCGTCAGACTTGCGATCATGTGGTTGCCGGTTCGAAACACACCCACCCACTCGTATTACAACCACTAAGCTTAGTACGAGGGGCTAACAAGAAAAAAAAATGATATCTGATACTTTCGTTAATATTGGATTCTTATACGAAATTCTCAGTAGCAGTTCGGAGTCAAGATTTGTGCCCGGTTAATGGCAATAGGCTCGCCCCCTATTACATGGAACCTACACGTACCGGCAAGCTGTGGGTGTACAGTAAGTATACCTCTGCCTAACCCTTCGGGAAATGCAGGCGATGGTTTATTCAATTTTTATATCCCAACGTTTCTGACCAAGTCAGTCTATCGGTAATCACGGATAATATTGTAAATATAACTATGAAATTCTAAGTAGCAGCTCGGAGTCTGGATTTGTGCCCGGTGAATGGCAATAGGCTCGCCCCCTATTACATGGGACCTAAACATACCGGCGAACTGTGGGTGTACATTAAGTACACCTCTGCCTAACCCTTCGGGGAATACAGGCGTGATGGTACGTGATGGTAACTATATAAAATGTGTAAAGAGGTTTTATTTCAATACGATCATGATCAGCTGCGCTGTGCCAATGATTCTTTAGTTTATGTGAAGTTGAGTAGGTAGAATTCCATTCTGATAACACCGGAGAAACTCGGCGTATTGGTTGGAATTCGAATATGTTTTTATGTATGCTCTTTTATGTTCCTCAGCTCGGCAAATGGGCTTCCCTAACTCACCAGGAGTTTTTCGAATCGAAAAAGTTTAAATAGCCATAAAAGTTTTATTAGTCATTCTCCCCTTTCCAATTATACTTTTAGATTCTTTAATTGACCGTAGGATACCTACTTGATATTTGCCACGACCATGACGAGTGGTTTAGCTTACCAATAGTCTTAGTTTAAACGGAACTTTTGAGAAAAGATACCTGATATTTATCGTATTATCTTTCTTGGAAACAATTCTAGGTGCTTTCGACACGGGCGTCTCACTTTGTCTACAAACTAAATTATAAAGTTAAACTGACTTTCTTAGTATTTTTTGAGGAAAATCTTTTTGTTTTCCGCGACAATGTCCTAGAACCCAAATTCTTCCGAGTTTAACTTACTTAGGTATATGAGAATATAAAATGACAACAATTCAGAAGTCAGTTACTTTTATTCAGAGATAATTTATTACATCGGTACAAATTTTGAAGTAAATACCTGTATCTGAAACATATATAAACATTAAAAGTAATTTATTATAGACAAGTACGCGACGATTAAATTGAGTGGAAAATTAACATTTATACACACACTACACATGTCAAATCCTTCTGTGCTAAGTTCACGAACAACTCCGTTATATTTATACAAAGGATCATAAAAAATCTTAGATATATTTTGCTATTTTTTAAATTTTCATTCACGTAAATGTGCGCTGATCGCAGCTAAAAGTTCGTAAAAGTACAAACATTGATAGACCATTTATATTTTTTGAAATGTTACCTTATATTATTCAAATTTAATAATAAATATAGATTTATATCTATCTTTCTCTAATAAACTTACATTAAAACTACTTATGTATTTAAAACACAATGCAAGGAAGCGAACACATTTCTTTTTTCGAGCGCAACCTGGTACACAGTTTTACATGAAATTATTTGAATTCATTGAACGAAACCTACAATTTCTACGAACTAAGAAGATTATTTTTGAAAAAAAGGCACATCCATATAATTTGAAATATTAAAATAGATAATTAGTTTAAATGTTCCTGAGGAACAATTACTTACAATTTGTATAAACTACTAAATTAAGTGTGCAAATTAAAAATAATGGGTACAAAAAAAGTAAAAGACTACAACACAGTCCTAAATGATTATATCACCCAAATTAAGTGTTACCTAAATAATTAATTAGTACTCGCAGAAGATTACGGTGAGATTAGGGTTGTACCTTCAGCTAAACAATAGATAACTCTCTGACAGATTGGATTATATTGCTCTGTCAGCTTAAGGATAATAATTATTACTCTTTAAGTTTTATTTAAAGGATCAAGGGATCCCAGTTATTCCGCGAGATAATAAATGGTATATATATAATTTGCAATAATTGCAATAATGCATAATTATAATAATTTGCAATAATGTAACAATCAAATCTTCGCTCTTTAAAATATTGGTATAGATATTTCGCTAAAGTTTAATCCGTCGATAAACATTTGGTAATGTGTCAACCCTAATCCCACCTTAAGTACACGTAAGTTATAAAACCTTAAACGTCATAAGTAGGTATACTTACAATAGTTATATAATTGGTAATTTCAGTTCTAGTACGTATTGTTACAAAAAAACCAACACATAATTGGAACAATATTTGTAAACATTTTTTTTATTATATTTTTTTTTTATTCATAGTGGTACTGAATTCGTGTTAGCCTAAGTCTTTTAATATAAAAAATAAGCAATGTTAAGAGGGTTTGAAATCATAGTATTAGGTATGCTAAAAACGTCATCGATTTAATCGTCAGTTTTACATATATTTTTTGTGTTGTGAAAAAGTTGTGACCGATCCTTTATTCTGGAAATACTTATAATTTTCATAGAGAGCTGTACGAATTCTTAGTTATTTGGTAGTTACATACAACTTTTGTTCAGAATAACATTTATTATCTTTAGATAAGTTACCTAAAGGTAAACTAACACAATAACTGGAAAGAGAAACACTTGTTTTAATGTTGAAGATACTTCTACAATATAATGTTACAGTTTAATTCAGAAATAGTATTAAACAACTTACTCACGTTATTCTAATACATTTTGAATTTAAATAGGTATTTTTATACACATATATAAGATCCATACGATTAAATTTATTAATACTGGTTTGGCAAATGGAATATGTTAGCTACAGCCAGGAAATACGTTACCACCCACAAATAGAATGAAGTAGGTACTTGATGATGTGGAAATAGTCAGGCCTGTATGAATGAATGATGTATGAAAATCATCATGGATCGTCTGTCATCTGGGGTAGCGGCAGGGTATGTTGGACTCGTACCGACTACAAACTGCACATCATTGGTTATGTCTACTTGACATTCGCCATAAGCATGACAGGCTGAAAAGATGTTGTACACACGGCTACAAGTCAAGCCTTACAAATCCAGTTTACGCTGGTCTTTTATTGCTAAGATTAGATCTGCTTAAACTGGAATTGTACAGCGTGACCTGTGTGTACCTAAAAAAGTGGTGACACATTTTCTCAGCGAAGAAAATATATTATCTGTATACATTTATAATTATTGTATCAAGTAATCGGATAGCTCCTTCACACATCCTTATCAAGACTTTATCCTTTTCAGTAGCATTTGTGTGGAGATCATATTTATCCTTACAACTTAGACATACTCTTACCTCTTTACCTCTTACAATTTATTAAGAAAGACATACCAGTACCAACTTTTATTATTGTTTGTTATTTTGATATATCGTGGAACACTCAGTCGTTTCGTGCCTCTCCCTTACACAATGCTACGTCACCTATAAGTAAGAATAGTTTTATCCTAATGTATAAACCAGTCACGAATAGACGTCACTTCTACATTATCACTTTTCCCTATGTCACTCAGTAATACACTAGAACCTTAGTTTTACAATAGCTAGACAAGTTACCGTTCGAATTGAACGAACGAATCGACAAAAAAAAGAAATGTCATTTATGAACAGATGAATTGTCAAAAGCTTATGTCATTTCCAAAGGTAACTTTTGTTTCAATTCGTTTGTCAATCCGTCAAGTTTAGATTTAATCTAGTTACACACATAAAGTAGAAACATCACGAAGGAATGGACAAATCTTAATGGATATTAGCTTATCACGTTAGATACGTTTTTATTGCCTATAATCGCAAATTAGTGTGGTAATGAACTGTCTGGAAATAGTACATGACGTGTGCTTTTGACGTCACATGGCACCTGTCACGTGAAAACAATAGACTAAGAAATTTGTCTTTGAGATTTGCTTGACGTCATCAAATTTAATTCATATTGTATTTAAATACCCATTCATCTCAAAGTAATAACTTTATCCTTATATTCTATTGGAATACTCACAACGAATTACGTTGAAACTGTTGAAATTGTTTATTTATTTAGGTAAGAATTAGGAGGCTATTTCAACGATTATTCAGAAGAAAACAGCGATGACAGCGTACGCAGTGAACATTTAATACAACATCCACTTTATAATTACTTCTATGTAAATAAGTTTCGGTAGTGTAGAAAATTCGAAAGTTACCCGTGATCCTTAACTAAAAGTAAAACCACGATACGAAAGCATCTAGGAGATGATGCAGGAGTTGCGTTTATTACTGTGTCGCTCGCGGATTTGTTGGAGATGGGCGAGCTGCGCAGGCGATGGTACGTGGGGTTGGTTGGCGGGTGGTGTTGGGCTGGAGCCAGGGGGACCTTGCGGCCCCGTGGGCAGTGACTGCCGCCGTCGCCGGCGCAGCGCAGGCGACAAATTATACTTCACCTTCGCCTGCACCAATAACTCCTTGAAGATCTGAGACACATTCACGTTTTCCTTTGCCGAAGCTTCTACGAACCCGTTCTCCCAATCCACCGTAACCACGGACTCGGTCGTGTGGAATTCTACCTGTAATAGAAATTGAAATTAGGTGACTTTCATAGGGTGCTACCGATCCGCCGACCTTGATAATCTTGTCAATCTCGTACCATATTAACATTAGTCACAGAGTGTCATGTGTCGAACATGACACTGTGACCGTTCCTCCACATGGAGCAGCGTTACTGCAAGGAAAGACAGTAAAGCTAAGGATTACCCACAGAGGGTCGGCCGGTGGCGTGTGTCAATTGCACACGTGTAAGTTACTTATGACCCTCAACAAATGAAACATATTTTTATTTAGAAAAAAAAAATACAGAGGAAATTGTTCAGATGTTATTTGTAATCTTCAACGTTTCAGAAGTATTTTACGTCTGCGGATTCTGCGCGCTGCGTCAACGTTTCTCGAGGCTGTTTTGCTTATAATTTCAGCTTGAGATAGTGTTGGATAAATACGAATATTGCTGAAAATGTCCTCTAACCTTTTATTTTCAATGTAATATTTTATTGATTCATAGTATAATACTACAAATACATTGATCATGGATTTAAATAGTATTGATACAATCACCGCAACAGTGTTATGTTAACTTGATTCAAAGAGTTAATAAAAAAACAAAAGAGAAGAGAATCACAAAAGTATTTGAGGTGATTAACAGAAAGTTTTGCATATATAGATGTCGTTATTAGGATATCTTTGTAGGAAAACGAACCTCTGTGTTATTTAACCCAAATGAGTTTCGTGCAGATTTATTACGCAAAGTTTTGTTTTATAGGTTAAGTTTAAAGTATCCTCCAAATATGTGTGCCGAAACTACGCAAGAGTTGCTCAACTCCCGGAGTCGGGCAAGTACTATCAATAATTGGAGTTGAGAACAGTACGAGTATCTTAATCAAGTTTTGGTATAGCTTTTACGTATATTTTACAATCAAAAGTTTTTGTGGCGTAAATACAAAAAGAGTTTGAGGTTTTATTCGCTAATAAATCGCGTTCATTCGGCTACGAATCCCTATTGAAGTTTCTTTTTTTTAACAAAACAAGGTTATGTTCGTGCACAGTGCGGCGGTGCGGATATTGGCGAGTCTGTGGACGCCGGGGGCTATTGTGCCCAGTGTTCCGGACACAGCTATCTCAGGAACACGGAGACACGTCCGGGAGGACGGACTAACTTCGTCACGCGGCTTATAAAATATAGATAGATAGATAGAATAGATAGAATATTCTTTATTGCACACCAAAAACTATTGTTAAGTACAAGTTATAAAACATAAAATGGCACAATGGGCGGTCTTATCGCTAAAAGCGATCTCTTACAGACAACCTTTGGATGGACTCAAAAGAAAGGTAAGGTGATAACTGGGTAGTCTGGCGTACATAAAATAAACTGAAATACTTAGATTAACTTATTTTTAAATTAGCATGATATAAATACATAATATACGTTACATAGATAATTTATATAATATAGATACATTGTATGTATATAATATATAAATATATAATTATATAGGTATATATATACAGTTTATATATAAAGACATATCAATGAATATGGCATAATTAGACATAGTTATACAATTAATTTCAGGAAAATATATGTATTTGAACAAGGAGAATATAGGTATCAGCTATAGTGACAGATAATGCTCCTTCACCAACCTTTTGAATATTGCCAGTGATTGTGCGCGTTTCACTGACACGGGCAAGGCATTCCAAAGCCGTACAGCTTGAACAGAAAAGGAATTGTCCAGAAAAATTGTGGAGTGCATTGGCATCTCAAGTCTCAAGTTTTCCGATGATCTTAGATATCTCGTATGCGTGTCATGGAGGAACTGAAAACGTTCTTTAAGATAAGATGGAGTTAGAGGATTAAACAGAACACTGTAGAGAAGGGACAATATATGGGAATTCCGGCGAAGGCGTATCGGAAGCCACTTGAGTTTTGCTCGAAAGTCGGAAACATGATCATACTTGCGCAGGCCAAATATAAATCTTATGCAGAAGTTTTGGAGACGCTCAAGTTTATTTAGCTGTACCTCAGTGAGATCGAGATAACTGACATCGGCATAATCAATAATGGAAAGTAAAAGAGACTGTGCTAGCGTAATTTTGGTGGGAGTAGGCAGGAAGTTGCGTAATCTTCTCAGTGACCCTGCTGATGCAAACATTTTACGGCTGACCTCTTGCAGCTGAGAGTCCCAAGAAAGATGTTTGTCAATGAATATACCCAAGTTCTTGACTTTCTCACTTAATGTTATGACAGTGCCATCAAAGACAACTTGTGGAATCATAGGCCAGTCAATCCTAACAGACAATCTAGGGCTACCAACAACAATGACCTGGGTTTTCGTTGGATTAATTTTAATTCCATACGCTTTGCTCCAATCACTTATAGAACCTAAATCTTTATTTAAAATATTAATCGCCTGTGGCAGCTCTGTTATGGAACTCTGCCTATAAATTTGCAGATCATCTGCGTAGAGGTGATAGGACGAAATTAGGTTATTGGAGATTGAATTAATAAAAATTGTGAAAAGGAGAGGAGATAAAACGCCACCCTGCGGCACCCCAACGTCAATATTACACCAAGAAGAAATGACGGCGACCAGACAGGTAACTACGAAACCAGTCAATCACCGTTGGAGATATGTTAAGCGAGCCAAGTATAGCAAGTAGGATGTCGGGATCAACAGTGTTAAATGCATTACTGAAATCCAGTAAGCATAGAACCGTTACTTTTCCACTTTCCATACCTGACCTAATATCATCGGTGATATTGATTAGAGCAGTAGTAGTGCTGTGACCAGGACGAAAACCAGATTGGAAAGGATTAAGGAGACTATTCTTAGAAAGGAAAGTACTGAGCTGATTGTGAATTAGACGTTCTAGAAGTTTAGAAAGAAAAGGAAGTATGGATATTGGACGGTACTCGGAAAAAGAACTGGGATTAGATTTTTTAGGTAAAGGAGTAATTTGGGCGTCTTTCCATGAAGATGGAAATTCACCGGAGGATATGGAATAGTTAAGGATATAACATAAGACCGGGAGAATTTCATCAAGGACAGGGAGAATCATCTTTCGGCTGACACAGTCACTGCCTACTGCATTAGATGTGATGGATACTATGCTCTTCTTAACATCACAATCGGGGAATCGACTAAAAACGAATGCTGAATATTGAGGAGTTGGAAGGGAAGAAAGATAACTTATTGTGGACGCTTTTATGGTCCCATTATAGTGGGACGAAGATGAGAAATGCTGATTCAACGAATCAATGTCCAAGTCTTTAGGAATATCAGTTTGACTCTGTTTTCCAACTCCCATAGAATTAAGAAATTTCCAAACTTTTGCCGGATCACCTTTTTCTATAGAATCATGGATATAATGGCGTAAAGCGTCCCTACACACCCTATTGCAGTGATTTCGAGATATACATGCTGCCGACAAAGTGTTTACTAGTGGGGCTCTAGTTTCACGAGTAGTTTTAAAATTCACTGATATAAACTAAAGTAAAGCCGATTTCACTCAGCCCCACACCGTTTATTTTGCTTATGTATGTGCCGGAAGGCTGATATAGATTTGAGTTTCAATTTGAGCAGTGTTCAAATTGCCAATAGAGTTAATCTACAGTCAATTTACGTATACTTGTATGTGAAGCCAGCTTAGTAACAGAGCTTACGAAAACACGTTGTGAACCGAGTCTATACTACCGAGTTCAGCTATTGTAATGCACGTAACCGTACAGGTTGATTTTAAATTTACGCTCTATAGCAAGTTGATTAGAATATTTAAGAGGGGACTCTAGTCCTGAGGAATTTGAAAAATAGGTATTTGAAGAAACTATTGCCGTCGCGCTGCACCTCCATTCTCTTCCTGTACAGTGCGAAAAGGACAACTGCAGCTTAGGATGATTTTACCTACAAAAACCTTGACCAAAAGACGTTTCGTATTCTGCTGTTTTCTTCTTCAAGAGTGGATTGATCTAAACAATTTATATATCAAAATTTAGAGGAAAAGCATGTCTATGCTTCTATTATTTTATTTTTTGTTCAAAACTTTTCAAATTTGTCTGATAGTCGCCTGAACATGACGGTAAAAACGGGCTTTTTTTAGAGTTTTTGAATTGTCATATTTTCTTGTGAAATTATTTTTTGGATAAAATGAAATAATAGGGGCCTGTATGAATTAGATCTAGATTTTTTGGAAAAATATCATTGCTCTAGAGTCATTATCTACGGAGAAAACAGCAGAATGCGTTTGTATGGAGAAAGGCTCACTAGAGTACCCTCTTAAGCTTAATACGAATTAAGTTGAATGAACGAACGAGATTTTGTTACTCAACAATATAATTTAAAAAACTATCGTGAATCACATAACTTTTGAAAATATTTTGTAAACAAATTATAAAACGGAATAAGTAGTGAAATCAATTCATTACGAGAAGAAAATAAAATAAATGTTTCCAGAGATGTCGTTTTTCTGCACACAGTGCTTAATTTTTTAATTGGCATCGCATCAATTGAAGGAAGTTTCATTTACTCCGACGCTAAAGAGAAATTCTTTTGACAAGCTTTCTCAGTTTGTAGAGCTGAAACAATGCTTTGTTCTTGTAATTAAGATACTTCGCGTGACGAAACTAGTAAGAGCTTTGTTGTCTAATGTGATTTAAATGCAAATTAACCATCCAACTGTGACAACTATTTGGAAAATAAACTTATATCTTAACATTTACAATGCAGACATCATAATTTTAAAGGAAATTTTATATTAATACTCAAAACATTTTAAAAGTTTTTTGTGTTGTTAAAGTCTCAACTAATGATGTTTTAGAAGGGCCGAATATTAATAATAATAAGCCTTTATTTTCAAATTCCAAATACATAATTAAATAAGTTACATAATTTTTTTATCACTTTACATTTTTTTATTACTATTTATTTCATTTTTTTTTATTATTTCATTATTTTAATTTATCGTAATTTAAAATTTGGATACCCAGTGTCGGGTGAAGGCCTCCTCCATCGTCTGCCATTGTTCTCTGTTTTGGGCATTGGGCAGTCTTGGTCCTAGTGTGACCAGCGGTTGCTACTATATCGTCGCACCATCGGCGTCAGGGTCTGCCTCATGGACGAGACATATCTCGGGGGTACCAGTGGAGATTTTTTTCACTCCAGGGACGAATATTATAAGAGCAAAAACATACTACAAAAGTTAGAACGTATAAAGTAAAACGTAAGTATAAGTAAAACGTAATTATAATGTAAAACGTAAGTATAACGTTACATAACATTATAACCTCGGTATTTCAGTTATCTGTTACGACCTAAACTTTATAATTCACGTTAGCTTAATCACTTTGTAAACAGTCTAAATCCTTTGTTTGTACCTACCATTAACAATTCACTGTTTGTTGCTAAATGCTTTAGTTCCACCACTTATAATAGTTAGCTAGTCTTAATAAAGATGTATATTAGGTGTATTGGTTTTTACACTGTACAAGTGTACAAGTATATGCGCATAGAATACATTTTTGTTTGGACAATTATTCTGAAAAGCGAAAGAATGGTACTTGCCATAAGGAAAATCTGTCAAAATTGCATAAAATAAACAGAGCCCTATAATGGGGACCATCACGAACAGAGAAACGTTTCAGTCGATCGTCACATCCGGTAGTCTAGTGACGTATCTACCAGCGTTTCTGTGACCTTCCGCTCCACATATTGCAACTTCTGACATTGCGGAAATTTAATTTTGCTCACAACACGGTCGAAAATACTTCATAGTAAATGCGCATTCAAATGCTTGCGATTGCTTTAAAAGATTTGTGCATGTAATCCAATCTCTTTTGCACAAAATTCCGATACATAACTTTCAATTATTGCTTCTACTGCAGACTATTGATTTATGAATTCATTCTCAAACGAATATCGAAAAATCCCGGCTTTTATTAAATACAATTCTTTATGTGCTTATCTTCGCAGTACTTATATGTGAAAGGATTTTGCATTATTTTCAGCCGGTATATTTCTTTGAATATTTGAACATCCCTCGGGGATATGTGATACGTGACACCCGCTTGATCCGCTTCAAGCGTCACTTTGTTATCCAACCTTCATCACACTAAAACTATGTGTGGTGTGCACACACTCAACAAACAACAGAGGCAAATATTGAACATGAAAAAATAGAATACATCACGAAAAGAATCTGCCGTGAATAGTTAAGAGTGTGACTAGAAAAGTCATATCGCAAATACGAAATAAATTAAGCGGCGGTAGCCTAATGGCTAGGGCGTCGGACTTGCGATCATTTGGTTGCCAGTTCGAAACTCACCCATTGCACTACCGACGTGAACCCACTCGTAATACAAGCATTTAGTTTAGTACGAGGGGTCAACAATAATACTAGTAATGTGCGACCCACATTGCTAGTAAGCTTTTAAAAAAAAAATAGTAGGATGAGACAAACTTCACCTTTCATGCAATCTATACTAATAATGATAATCTATATGTACTAATATTATAAAGAGGTAAAGTTTGTGAGTTTGTGACGTTGTAGGGGCTAATCTCTGGATCTAGTGAACCGATTTTGAAAATTCTTTCACCAAGAGCAAGCTACATTATTCCTGAGTGACATATATATGTATATTATCCTGTAAAATGAAAATCAACGTATAGTCCACGCGGGCGTAGCCGGGGGCGGAAAGCTAGTAAGAATATAATCGCTTACCTGTCTCGCCCCAGTTTCAGCTAAATCCACCTTATTGCCGACCACGACAATAGGAACGGCCGTACTCTCTTTAGTTTCGTGGATTTGATCCCTCAAAGTCCGCACTTCAGTAAAGCTGTTCGCGTCAGTGATGTCGTATACCAGTATGAAAGCGTCTGCGGACTGCATGGACAAAGTCCTCATAGCTGGGAACTCGTAAGCCCCTGAAGTATCTAATATATCCAGCGTTAGTCTCACGCCGGACACGTTGAAGTCCCCGTGATGCATTTCCTCTATGGTTCGCTTGTACTTAGGTGAGAATGTGTTATATAGAAACTGGGATATGAGCGACGATTTGCCAACTTTCGCAGCTCCTAAAACTACTATTTTATGACGCACAGCATTGTTGGTGAGGTTCCCACTGCTGGACACCGTGTCCTCCGTTCTTTCCGTCCTGAAAATAAAAAAGCTATTTACTACCTCAAATACCAACATTATGCAAATATACGATTTGATATAAAACCAATTTCGTTCGCGGTTTATACGGGTGTTTTTATTGTGTATAACTTAAGTGAATGTTATTGCCTACATGAAACGGATCGCTAAATTTAGACCTAATGTAACTGGAGGAATAAATCGAGTCATAAATTTTACGACGTGAGGGACCTATTTTGCAAACAAAACGATAATCATGCAAATCAAGGAGGCTTACGATATTCTTGTCAATGATCGATGTTCTTGCAAATGACATGTCAGTCTAGCTAATAAATATTTATGAAGGTTGATAATAGCAAGGGCACTATGCCTCTTATCAACGAAACTTGGCCGCATATGTCACAGCTAATTAACAAACAGATCGGGTAAACACTGGTGATTAGTGAAGTTGTTTTCAGAATTTCTTTACTTATGTAGAATGTGAGTGTTACCTTGTATCATTAATATAAATGAGATGTGTCATCAGCTAGCTTATCGCGAAAACAAATCGATTAACGGCTCGTTCTATTTAAATTTTATTGACAAACTATTTTGTCGACAAGCATTTATTCGTACTGTGACTACATAAAGAATGGTTGTGTTTCGGATTGTTCACAATGTTGTTGGGTTGCAGCGATGCTTAGCAGATATAGCCTTTCATTGAAGACATACTGTGGCTTCTAACCCGTAATCTGCGCCGCATTGACCTATTTTCATAGGTTTACTCGTCCTCTTGTGTGGGACGAAAAATAGTGAAGAGATATTCATGTTACGACCGACGTATCATCGGTCGATTAATCCCTTACATATTTTCGTGCATACTTTTGTAAATATACGCCGAGGAAGAGTCAATAAGATTTTTTACGTTTACATAAAATTCGTTCTCGTCTTTTTCCCATTGAAGTAGAAATATCATAGTCATGATTTAATTTATAATTATTATCAAATCCGCAAAAAAATATAGTATTGGTCGCTTACCACGAATTCAGTACATGATTCTGGACCCCCTTGCGTAGATATTTTTTGTCGGTTTGGATATGTATACCGGCGAATTGTGAGTGGACATTAAGTACCTACATCTCTGCCTAACCCTTCAAGAAATACAGGCGTGATGATTGTATGTTATATAGGTACAATATTTGTACAGAAGCACAAATTCCGATAGGTCATGCAGATATTTATTCCTCACGAAAATGAAATCTCAACCCATTAGTACCCCAACTATCCAAAAAGAAAAAAATGGTGAAGATAAAAATATTGGATTGAACCACTTTGAATATTAGATGACTATCCCTAAAGTAAGAGCTACATTTAATAAAGGTAGGTACCGGCGCGGCCAGTTAACTCGTTTATTATTATCGGAGAATGTTTCCGCTCGTGCTGATTGCGCTATTGTGCTTACACTTTCAGCTAAACAGATGAGTAAGGAATCGAAGGATGAAATTGTGATCAGGTGGAAGAAAGACGAAACGAGTGATTTTGCTGATAGACACTATAATTTACTTGCGCCGTAGAAATCTATACAGAATATTAGAACCTATAACAACCATCGATTGAAAAGTACAATATTATATTTTGGTTTAATAAACTTGATTACGTTAGGACTGAGTCTCTTTTGGTTAGGTATATAAGAGCGACCTTTTTAGTCCATCTGCTAAGGCTTTCTAAACATGAAATTTAAATGAATAGAATTGCTTATTATAAACGTTCGCCCCAATTTCCTGGAAATAATTGGGTTGTTTTTAGGGTGTTATTACACCAATCGACATAGCTGCCTCAATGTTCTTTTGGTCAGGTCCTGAGTTCTTTTCTTACGTAGAGCAAAGTACTCGACATGGTTGTGGTGAATGTCGTGAATTCGGGCCGATAGGCTAAGGGAAGGTACGCGCGGTTTTTTGTCGAGATACTTTCATAGTTATATTTTGGTGACGAAATATACCTAATAACGTGAAATAAAAACGGTCAGGTTTGGTATAATAAAAATAAAGTTGTACTCGTATATTCTGTACGGGCACATTGCAAACTCATTCGAAATTTAAATTGTATTTGGACAAAGTATCGAGATAAAGTAGAAACTAGGATACTGTGGTAGTATGTTTTAACTTTTAGCGGCCACTGCGGTATTGATAGTTTCGTTGTTATTTTTATTTATGAAAATAGGGAGGAGGGAGTAATTATTACTCAACTTTAGGTTAAGCTGCACTTGCCGCGGACATGTTGGGGTGATTAATACCTACTCTTAACTCATCGAGACCTAATTCGTCGGTCACACGAACAGGTATGATAATTTGTTAGTGGTCGTCGGACGCCCAAAACGTCTGTTAAAAAGTTTATCCTTAGGATGTTGGTAATGCCCCGTCATTGGGCAGTCGTTTCGTGTAAAATAGCTACAGATAATAAAAGATAATAAAATACAGATTAATAGGTACAGCTAAGGCTGTACCTATTAATCTGAAACCTAAACATAGTTGTGAAAAGGGCCAGGAGGATGAAAAAAATTTTTTTTTTTTATATTTAAATGACGACATAGTATAAAACAAAGTCGTCGCGCTGTTTGTCTGTCCCTATGTATGCTTAGATCTTTAAAACTACGCAACGGATATTTATGCGGTTTTTATGAATCGATATAGTGATTCAAGAGGAAGGTTTATATGTATAATGCATACATATTGTAGTACAGAAAAGTCGAGAAAACACGCGGGCGAAGCCGTGAGCGGAAAGCTTATATTTTATAATATTGAACTTGACATTCAATACAAGCCAGTTTTTTAACGATATTAAACCTTTTAGCAAACTTTTTATTGAAACACATATATTAGAAAGGACGCTATAAAGCGAATATCGTTACAGACATATATGCCCAAAGGACGTTAGACAACCCTAAAGTTTTACCTTAATGTGTTGAAATTTACACTCACAATTATTAACAAAATTCCTGAATGTCTATAACTTTCTCCAATACGATGTTAATTGTGTGCAAATTCTTTGAACACCAAAAATATTCATAGGTAGGTACCTACTTCATAACTGCCACAAAATCTCTAGATAAAGCATTCTTCAATTGTTTTAGTCGAGCATTCCGAAGCAAATCTTTTGGATAATACTATAATTGCACGTAGGTAACGGAATGAACGATCTGTGAATGAAATGAATGCTGGGCCTCTGGAGCGAACGTGACGGGAAAGCTCATTACTGGCTACAGGCTTACCTAACTACGTATTATTTTTTAACTTACCATAATATAAGGCTGTTACGCGTATTTATAGCGCTTAAGGACGCTATCACATTTTTCTACAAATATCAGTGCTTTTCCGGTACCATTTTAACGAATTAGGAGCACAACTCCGAGGATATCTTGGTTTCAAATTAAAGATAATATATTCATCTCTACAATGATTCCATAAAAATTGTATAACCCTATACAACATTTTCACATAAATACGATTTCACCATCACACTAATCGCAAAAAAATGAAAAAAATGGGGTCTGAATAAGTACCAGTATAGCTAAATCCACTGCAAATTTAAACATAAAAATTATAGAAAAATGTTGCTTATATAGTCCTCTATACGAATGGCTAAAAATTTTGTAGCCAAATGAATAATTTTTTAATTTATGAGGAAAATATGAAACGCTCCCAAATTTCTCCATACAATTTCTACTCGCCGTTCGTCATTCCGCGCTCAAACGCGCTCGCGGAAGCACGGGTGTATCGCATGCTGTCGAAAAAAATATTACGTAAAAGGTGAGTGCCCTGTTGTATACTCTGGTTGGACTCGGTCTCGAAAATGTTGATACTTTTTCGGTCCGAAATAAAAGTAAGTACAAGTATTGAAATTTGTTTTAGAAATAAATACATTGTTGTAATTTTTTGTATGATAGATGTACATACCATCACGCCTGTGTTCCCCGAAAGGTAAGGCAGAGGTGTACCAATGTACACATTTCGCCGCCACATTTCGCCGGTATGTTTTGGTCCCATGTAATAGGGGGCGAGCCTATTGCCATTAACCCGGCACAAATCCAGACTCCGAGCTGCTACTGGGAATTTCATAGAAAAACCCAATAATACTTTGCTCGACCCGGGGATCGAACCCAGGACCTCTAGCGTAGCAGTCGCGCTTAGGACCACTAGACTAATTAGGCAGTAATGGATGTATATTACGGATAAATAATGATATTATTATCTATAGTACAAAAAAAATGGCGTAAAAAAATATTTTTGAGACATGCGATACCGTATATACTAATAGTCGATTTTGGTATTTTTGGGGGTGGTGATTACGAGTACGCACGGCTACACATTAAGCTATACAAAACCAGTGTACGCTGGCCTCTTATTGTATAGAAAGCCTATACAGTGCGAGATCAGCTTAAACTGGTTTTGTATAGGTTGACCTGTAGCCGTGTGTACGTCATTTATGTTTTAATTCAAAATGGCGGGTTTATTTTTTTTATAAAAAATCTATATTTTTATTGATTGTGGAGGTGATGTTTATGAATATACCATCCAATTTTTTATTCAAGATGACAGATGTAATGTTTTTGTGATAAATCGACTTAGTTGGTACGGTCGCCAGCACATCAGGTTACCACAAACTGACAATTTTTTTCACTCGATAGTGAACTTAATCACCAACGCTTAAGGTTTAAAATAATTTGGAAAAATTTGACAGTTTTGTATATCCTGATGTGCTGGCGTTTGTAAATCAAACAGGCGCATGGCTGTAACTTTTGACACCAAATGTGCTTTTTTTGTTGTGCATTGGCATTGCTAAAATATTGATATTTGTTATTATAGATGTGACTTCGGAAATTTGGACAAAGCGAAAAAAACTGCACACGTAGCAATAAAAAAAATTAATGAGACTTTGTTAGTAGTCAGAAATCTACTCTGGAGTTTTGTTATGCCATACCTTATATTAGAAAATATAGTAGGTTTTTTTATGGAGTGGGGAGTGCAGCTTAGATGTCTCCGTAGGTGATGATGACCAAAATGATATTTCACTTGTAAGTTTATTTGATTTTCCTTGGGTACCTACTAATGTTGCCTTTTTCTTTTCAGGAGCAGGAATAGTTCATGGAGATATAGCGTAACAAACATAGAAAAAAAAAGAAATAAAACACAGACGAATCGAGAACCTTCTCCTTTTTTGAGTTCGGTTGAAAAAAGGCTGGCCTTCATTTTAATTTTGAACTTCTTTGCAAAAACTTCTTTGCCGTCTGTTAGGACAGATCAACTCAAAGCTGCTATGGCTCTTTCTTCAAAAGGCCTGTTCTGATTTTGCCCTAAATTGTAAAATTCACATATCTATGATGTTACTATTGTCTGGACTTTAAAAAAGACCATGGTTCTCTGAGTTTGTTTCGACATTTCTTCTCAGACGTCGTCGGTATTATTAAAAAAACCGATTATTATTTCTAAAAAAACGATTATTTGTTAATCTTATTAAAAAAACGATTTTTAAATCGATTATTATCTTATGAAAAATCAATTTTTATTATAATAGATTTTTTTGAGAGAAATAAAAATCGATTTTCAAATAATCGATATTTTTACCGTAAAGTCACATCCCTAGTCGTAGGGAAGAAAATACTGATCTCAGTAAATAATATACTTACAGTTTCCATAAGGGAATGATCATTTTTAAATATCAAAACGAAAGTGTGCTAGGTATAAACTCCCAGGCTAATATTTGAAAATATATTGATCCAACAATTGTCAGCAGATAAGTAGTTACATCTTTTCAAAATGGGGATCGTAGGTTTTCCTTGTAATAGCAAAATGGTCGTTAGTTTCGTATGAATATGGTAATTAATCCATTTATTTCGGGTACCTACATTATGTACGTAATGAGTGATTGATAAACTATAAAAATAACTGAAAACATGATTATCACGCAGATGGTACCTACCAGGGATAATCATGTTTACATGGTTACCAAAATCGATTGCAAACTTATTACTAATTTGACTCAATTAACAACAGTAAAATAAATTAAAAAATAATACCTTCAAGTATCAAGATTAGTTAAGTTACGTATAAAATCGTCCGGACAGCGGTTTCAATGTGTGCGTGCGCGTAATGTTGTTGTGTTGCAAATAAGATACCTAAACTTGAGCAAGTTCAAAATGTGATAGCGTCCTTAACGACAGTGCTGTCTTGCACAAATTAGGTTCTTTATACATTTTAAAAAAACAAGTAATAATTACCTCATAAGTCTAGTGGTCAGACGCGACTACTGCACTGGAGGTCCTGAATTCGATTCCCAGGTCGAAGTGTTTTTAGGTTTGTGTATGTAATTCTAAGTAGAAACTCGGAGTTTGGATTTGTGCCCGGCGAACTGAGGGCGTATTCAAATTATTTACTCATATATTTTTTAAAGTATCAGCTTATCTTATCGCTCGTAATAAGCTTTTACACCGAGGGAGTTTGCAAATTATATGCAATTAACGACACAAAGATTAAAAACAAATTAATCACAAATATTTGTCATACCCTCGGTACAACTGTATATAATTATGTAAGTACTTAGCAAAATTGGATGCAAAATAAAGATTATAAATTTTCTTTTCTTCCGGGGGGCATTAAATGCGATTAAAATACTATATTACATGATCATCACATCACGGATGGGTACCCGTGATAGTACCTACGGTCAACAACGAAACACAAATTCTAAAAACAACACAGCACAAAAAAAAACGATTCTAATAAGGATAAGGTCGGAAAATTTGTACTATGTTCTTGGGTCAGTAACATCTGGGTAACAAAGATAATAGCGGTAATAGCGCTGCTAATTATATATTAGTTGCTGAACGTACCGTAGAGTCTGATCCTTAGGATATCTACGAGTTGGTTGGTCTTAAGAGTTGGTCGGGTGGCAGACTTTAAGTCGCTTTGTGCAACACTGATATTCAGGCACATCTGGTTAGATTGCAATTCGGTAAGACCAGATTCTTATCTGAATACAGATGGAAAAAGGCTAGCCAGATTATAACAGAAACTAAATATTTACAACAATTCCGGTGATTTAATAACTAGCTGCATCTATTAAAAAAACGGTAATTAATTCAGTACCTACTTCAACATGTCATAGTAGGTACCTCTTAGGCATTCTCTTGAATGTCAAGTTCCTTATAAGTCGTACCTTATAATCTGACATACCTATCGATCAGTTCTAAGGTCCAATCGCAAAAACTGCCAAATACTTCGCAACGAATCGCAGCGTAATTTTACTATGAATGAATCAATCCTTCAACCAGATCCGGTCTAGAACTAACTCTACATAACCTAGCTCGATTTTCCATTCAAGAGACTGAAATATAATAATTGTTAAAATAAGATTACGAATACACGTCACAAGAACTCCTTTTGTACTGCAAATGTATGAACATAACAGATAGAAGAATTTATTAAACAACCACTCACGAAAGCATAAATAAAACAAAACAGAAGAAGATAATAGTTTTAATGAAAATTAGCCTGACGAGAAAAGAACTAGCCATAATTTATTTAAAACTCTTCAATTATAGATACCAAATTACATTTCAGAAATGTTGATTTCATTTTAGATGCTCAGAAATCGAATATTGTCATACCAATGAATCAGAAATACATAACTACATATTGGAAAATCTGATTGAAACGCCTCGAAAGTGATTTTATTGAAATACTTTGTAAAATTGTAAATGGCTTTAATATTGCTTATTTTCAATTAGATTTTTCTAAAGTATTTTGTAGAATATTTCTGTACTATTTAATCGAGAGGCTTGTGGCTAACTTAGAACCTTCTCGAACTTCAAGGTTATTGTATGGATGGGTGTGACCGTACTTTATTACCCCGTACCTTGAAAAGCTCGTCCTACCGAGAGTCCTTTTCATACAAATACAGGCTATGAAATTAATTAGTTATAGTTTCTAAATACAAAGCGTCTGCAAGAGAAAATAACACACATAAACCATCGACTCGCCATGGTCAACAACGTGATATATAACTAACTGACTATTTAATGTGCAACAATTTAGTTAGTTCAGTAATGAGCAAAAAAAATATCAGAAAATTATCACCTTTTTTAAAGTTAGCTAAAATAAAATCGCAAAACTAACAGTTACAAAATTTAATTTAACTTCAATAAAATTTCGTGAAAAAAAGGTAATTAAAAGTACCTCTAGTAGGTACTTTTAATTACCTTTTTTTCACGAAATTTGTTACGTGATTTTTTAAAACGGGCTATGCCAATATAAATCCGAGTTCGGTAAATGTTTGATTGTCCCGTAAAACGAATTACTTTTTGTACAGATTTTAAAGTAGGAGGTTCTCAATTTTTCCTGCTTAAAAATAAATCAATTTTGATTTACTTATCTGAAAATGAATTGTTATCAGAGTTGTATCCGATTCGTTAGTCTATGGCATATATACCTACATAGGTATATTTATGTATGTTTGCACATAACTTCGTTATTTAAGAACAATTTTTTACCAATATTTTGTATTTGATGTCATTGTAAGATTCAACGTTTGCCTACATAACCAATATTTTCACATTTATTCTTCTTAGTAGGTACCCTCACTATAAGTTGACGTTAATTTTGACACTTCCTTGACACTTAAAAGTTAAAAACAAAATGGCGGCTACCGTTCAATAACCTACGACGACATATAAATTAATGGCAACACTGTGCACTGTTTGAGATAGTCGCCACGCGTAATTTACCTTATCTGTTGCTTCGTCCTATAAACACGGGCGTTTGCTACACAAGTTTATTATACAAGCTTATTTGTTAATGTTTTTGATAAAACTTAATGTTGGGCGTATTGTAAGGCATCGGGTATTGACCGCATAAAAGCTTTAAAACAACTCTTTGTGATAAAACTAACTGGCAACAGTTCAAAAGTTGAATACAATATATTTGTACTTGCACTACGAGCCAAAAGCTGTAGCACTTAGTATTGCCAGACTTAAGTCATAATCTCATGTTCAAAAAGATTGGTAACAAATGCTCATTGTTAGCAATTTCTTTGTAAAGATGATTAGCAACAATTCTTTAGGTTATCTCTGCATTAATTAATTAACTTTTGCCTGTTTCATTCACACAATTTTATTTGAAACTAAAATATTATTGACTGGTTTCATAGTTACCTGTTTGGTCGTCGGCAACGTATCTGCATCGAAGAAACTTTATCTTCTTGGAGCAGTACTTCTGCCGGTGTACCACAGGGTGGCGTTCTATCTCCTTTACTCTTCGCAGTTTTTATAAACTCTATTTCCGAACGATTACTTTCTTCCTATCATCTTTATGCAGATGATTTGCAGATTTATTGCAGAGCTCCCCTTGGGAATCTGTCACATGCTGTCCACACGGTAAATCAAGATCTGGCTTTTATTTGTGACTGGAGTAAGAGGCATGGACTTACTGTTAATCCCACGAAGACGCAGGTTATAGTAGTTGGCAGCTCTAGAACCATCTCTAGGGTTGACTGGTCAACACTCCCCCAAGTTTCCTTTGATAATATTGTAGTACCTTTCATGGATAAAGTTAAAAACTTGGGGATATTTATAGACAAAAATCTTTCTTGGTCTGCTCAGCTACAGGAAGTGAGCCGCAAATTGTTTGCATCTGCTGCGGGATTGAAAAGACTACGCAACTTCCTGCCGACTGCAACGAAAGTTGCACTCGCTCAATCACTCCTTCTTCCCATCCTTGATTATGCTGACGTCAGCTATCTTGATCTCACTGAAGACCAACTTGATAAACTTGAGCGCCTTCAAAACTTTTGTATAAGGTTCATCTTTGGTTTACGCAAATATGACCATGTTTCCGAATTTCGTGTTAAGCTCAAGTGGTTACCTATCCGCTTTCGCCGGAATGCTCACATTCTTTCACTTTTATATAATGTACTTTTCCTTCCATCTACACCTTTATACCTAAAGAATCGTTTTGAGTTCTTAGGCGACACTCACAATTTATTTTTGAGATCATCGGATAACCTGAAACTTAAGATGCCAATGCATTCCACAACGTTTTTTGACAAATCTTTTACAATTCAGGCTGCTCGTTTGTGGAATGCATTGCCAGTTCCTATCAGGCGTGCTCAATCGCTTCCTGTGTTTAAAAGGCTCGTGAAGGAACATTATCTATCTTTGTAGCTCTGTCACTGTCGTCACTATGGTAAACTTTTATGTCGTTTGTTGCTTATATGTATATCTTAATATTTATATAGTATTTATTTATATATTTATTCTTATCTATATCTATATATGTATTATATATACATCTATATATTTATAGTTATTTGGAAATATTATTTAGTATAATAATTATGTGCACCAAGCTCGACCCCCACTCTCTAGTTCAGTTCAGTTATGTCCATCCCAAGGTTGCCTGGAAGAGATTGCAGATAGCGATAAGGCCACCAATTGTATATTTTAATTTTCAAATGTGTTTTGTTTCTGTATTTTTCTGGTGTACAATAAAGTGTAAATTATTATTATTATTATTATTATTATTATGTATCCTTAGCGCAAAAAAATATGGTACTTTCTTAATTTACGTTGATTATTTATTACGTACATTAATATAGAATGCAATAGAACACCAGTATCCATTTGTAGGCTCCATGTACTTTCCTAAAGATATGAATTTTCTAATGAAAGAAAAATTCGATCTCATTTCTTTCACTAGAAAATTCATATCTTTGTGCACATTTCGCATTATTAATGCTGAAATATAATAAAAAAATAATAATAATCAGGGTACATTCCTGTTGCCCGGCACGTATCCAACCTTAGAGCTGCCACTTATAAAAACTATGCTACAAAATGGGTTGATTGGATTCACACACTCTACCGCCATGTCAGCCTCAAATAAATATATATTTTTTAAGAGATCATTAAGCTCAATTGACACATTTCAAAGTTCACTTTAGCATGAAAATTGAGCCGAATATTTCTTGTTACACTAACAAGGGATCCACGTGAACTTTGCATGAGAGATGGCGGTCTGGAAAGCAGTAAAACCATAATTAGGTGTCAATCATTCATTCTTTCTGGAATAATAATAAAAAATGTTTCTTTCAGCTTAATGATCTGAATAAATGAACAAATTGGTAAAAAAATTGGAGCATGAAGCTGACAGATTTCTAGATTGCCTCTTAAGGTTATTTAATCAGTAATTTATCCTAATTTACTATGCTTTATAGGGATGTTCTTGTGGCTCATTGTTTAGTTGGTAACTGCTTATACTAATAGATATTATAAAACCTATGAAAGATGAGTTCAAAGAGCCTGAAGGCTCCTAATGCATATAAAAGTAAATTAATGGACATGTACATTATTTCCATACTTACATACGCTACATAAACTTGGTCTTTGACAGAAAGTCAAAAGTTCCAAGACAAGGTTTGCCGGAGAGCAATAGAGAGTAGTATTCTAAGGGTTAAATAGATCGATCGGGTCTAAAACTGTATACTACGCTCGAAAACTATATAGTAGGCTCCAAAACTAAGATTAAGTGGTACAGTAGGCCCTGTCAGCCGAATGTCAGATCAATATTGGGCCAGTTTAAAAACGAAATGGCATCCTACTGCAAGGCGACGACGAGAGCGTCCAGACTAGTCTTCAGTCATATGCAACTGATTGGCAAGGAAAAAGGAACGCCGAATTGTCCCAAAAGTGAGTACAATTTTGGGTCAATTCAGGACAATAATAATGATAATATCTACGTAAGTAGTATTATTATGTCTGTTTATGAATTAAGTAAGGATGATGTTACGTATTTGAAAAAAATATCGTGAAACAGTAAATGAATGGGTCGGCTCGTAGCAGTATGTATTGTTGCGTATATGTGCGTTGCATACTGTTGCGTTTCGTACGGTGAGTGTGGAGCGCCAGAAGTCCAATTCCTGCCCCAGTCCCCTTCCTTCCCCTTTTCCCCATTTAAGGAAAAGGGAGAGGCTCTTTTCCTTAAATAGGCAACGCATCTGCAACTCCTTTGGTTTTGCAGATGTCCATGGGCGGCGATTTTATTTTATTTTATTACTAAATTGACTACGACTAAATTGAAGTTTAAGTTCTGGCTTTTAATTTACATGTTATCAAAATAATTGAACTATACATATTTCTTAAGATCAGCATAGTTATTGTGTCGGAACGATGGAGCGAGCGTTCTTCTTATGTTAATTAATATTGAAATACCTACATCGAGTTCATTTAGACGTCTAGATAATCAAACTGTAAGGTTATAAAAGCTGAAAGCTTGCCGTCGAGTAAACATCGGAAATCCATTTCGTACTGTTTTACAAACGTGAATTTCTCGCAGAACCTGTTCAGTTTAGAATGTAATAAGTATTAAATTGTATTAACTCAGTCTGGAAATTCGCAAATTGATGTAGCACATGTGTTAGAAATCACGCCCCTTTGACTAACAATTTATCCTTTGTAGAATTTGCACGATTAAGCAATTAAAGGATACATTCGGGTTACCGTTTGTAATAACTATAATTATACATTTATTTGGTACCGGTTCTATATACACGCATCCGAAAAGACTTTTTGAGATAACATGTAGGCAGTAAAGCTAAAGGTACTTTCAATTGATATCAGAACTAGAAAATAATAAAAAAAAAACAAAATCGGTTCAGCGGTTTAGTCATGTAACGCGACAAAACAGACAGAGTTCATTTACAAACCGGTATCGAATTAAATTCTAAATCAAAATAACGTAAAACATACCATCGTACCAGTATTCCCCAAAGGTTCAGGCAAAGATGTACTGCTATGTTTGGCTCATCATGATATAGAGGGGCGACCCTATATTCTCTAACTGAAAATTTTATACGAAATATTATATTAACTTTACTCGACCCATGTATCAAAGTCTTTGAACGTCTAAAAACCTATGACTGAGCAGTCGCGCTTACGACTATACAAGAACCCCAAAGCAGTAAAATACTACATTAAAAAAAATTTTTTTTCATGAAGGCCTAAAGATTTTTCTTCTATGAAAAGCCCACGCTCACGTAAATAATGTTAATACCTAAAGTAAACTCAGTTATGTATAGTATCAGATATAATGCTAAAGTAAATGTCATAATTCACGCAAGAGCTTTTAAATCGTGGGCGGCGCAAAACTTAAATATAACTTTCAAAGCAATTTCAGTTGATGACATTACTTAAAAAAAAACATCTTATTTAAGGCCCTTAGCAACTATAATGTGTTTTGTTTTGTTTTAACATGACACGATTTGTTTTATATTGCGACGGGGAAAGGAAGACCAAATATTAGAGGTAACTGTAGGAATCTTTATTAGGGTAGGGTGGTATAAGATTGCGCAGTTTGCAATTAATAGGTCATAAAATAAAATATGTTAATCCTATCTGAGATCAATCATTTATTTATTTAACCTTATTAATATGGCAACAAATTATTATACGAATGGTAACAAAAAACATATAATCTTTTAAGTTAGTAACTAAACTAAAATCACAAATCGGGAATTACGCAATTTTGTACACCCTAGTGTGTAAAATTGCGCGTTGAGATCGATAAGATTTCGCAACTATATTATTTGCACACATCACAAATATAAGCGCCGGAGCCATTGTAGTCTGAACAGTTTTCATGCAACCACTTCTTACATGTAATACACGTGATCCAATCTTCTACTATTGGCTCCTTATACACATCGTTGCACCTACCACACCTCCAAATCTTCTTATTACTAGTCTTTGGTTTAGTTAGTACCTGCAGTTGATTCGAGTAGTTGTTCGGCCTGCAAATGGCACCACTGCTAGCTTTAATGTGGCTGTGGGCTTGCATCAGGGATCGGCTCTTAGTCCTTATGTCATCTCTCCTTCTCCCTGGTGGATGCTCTTTGTCGATGACATTGTGCTAGTTAGTGAGAGTGGCCCCGAGGTCCAGAGCAGACTGACGGAGTGGTGGCAGAGATTGGAAAGTGTCGGTCTGAAAGAAAGCAGAACCAAGGCCGAATATCTGTTTTGTGATTTCGGTGGCCTTTCCAGTCCTGTTCCTATATCCTTGGGCGGTGAGTCTATACCACTTTGCTCCAAATTTTGGTACCTCGGGTCACTCGTGCAAAGAAATGGTGGAATTGATCGGACTGTTACGCATCGAATCAACTCAGGTTGGATGAAATGGCGACAGGTCACAGGAACAACTTGCGACCCTTGTGTCATAAGACCTGTCGTTGTATGGATCCGAGTGCTGGGCCGTTAAGAAGATGGATGAAAGAAGAATACATGCAGCGGAGATGAGAATGTTGAGATGGATGTGTGGAGTCACTAGGAAAGATAAAATAAGGAATGAATTTATTAGAGGAAGTTTGATAGCGGCGCCAGTGACAGAAAAGTTAAAAATCGTTTGTCTTGGTATGGGCACGTGATGAGGGGGGATGAAACGCATGCAACCAAAAGAGTTATGAGTATGAATATGGAAGGATGGAGGGGTAGAGGGAGACCAAAGATGGATGGATTGTGTGAAGGCAGAGACTAACAGGGATGAATAGAAGAAAAGGACAGGCTGCTCCGACCCCTAATAAACTGCACTTGAAGAGATCTACTACACGGCCAGTTGTTGTAGCCTGATGATAGCAGGTGTAAAAATCGAAGCCATTTGATATAAGATTATAGGTTCCCTGAGTGAGGCCTCCCTCCCAGCCATTATTCACACTCGCTGGAATAAAACTTCTTCAGAACTCTGGATAGGGGCATTCCTTGGAGCATTTAGTATTATAACGATGGAAGCTATCATAAAATCATATAGAAATATATATAAATATATTCTCTATTATGTATTGCGTGGCAAATGAATAAAAACTTCGTTCTTAAGTATCTCTTATGTTTTCTACTCATTTACGGTTTTTTTTTAGCACATGCCCGTTGCTATCGCTAACAAAACACAACTGAAGTTGGCTACAAAGCTCACTCCGTTGTCCTGCTATGACGTATGCGCAATTTTATCGCCCGCGCAATCTTCTACCACCCTACCCTAGACTTTTTTGATATTTTTATGAAAAAGACGATTAATGTTGTAGGGTTTATTTCAAGAGCGATGTAAATACATTCTCGAGTGGAGTGGTCTAGGCAAGCGTAGTGTACCAGATGGAGTGACGACTTGCGGAAGGCAGCTAGCAGTGACTGGATGAGAAAAGCCGAAGATTGGGCTCTGTGGCGTTCACTAGGAGAGACTTACGTCTAGCTTTGGACGAGTATAGGCAGATGATGATGATCATGAAAGGAAAGTCTTGATTGAGTGCTATATAGAGGAAAAATATATAAAGCTAAGAAAATAGCTCCGTTGTATTTTAGGAAAATACGTCAGAAATCGTCCTCTACAGCTATTAAAACATGCCAAAATATTTGATTAAAATTAAGTTGGTTGAGTTATATTCTCAACCAATTTAATTTTATATTTCAAGTAAAACTCAAACGAAAACAATGTTGCTTTAGTCAAACATAAAACTCACATAGGTATATAAGCATTAAACTTTTAAAAACATTACGGTTTCGTGGATATTTTCTCTGCCAAAAATTTTGCCGAAATATAAACTCCGACCCCTCACTACTTTCGTTCATATTCATAGAAAAACTAGATATTTGCATTTTAACTTTTTTACAGCGGTTATAAAGAGGCCACAAAAATCCTGAAAAAAGAAAAATGAAATCCACAAAGGTCCCTACCGGCAATTTTCTTTGTAGAATAGAAGCTTTGTTAAACTTCAAGAACACCTTATTTGTGTCGTTCAAAACTTTCCTCAAGTATAAAAACTTCAATGTTTTCCCTTCAAAGAGCACTGGTCGGTCTATAATGAATGTAAAAGAATACGGTGAACGGCAAAACTTTCCAGGACGACATTTACTTGGTACAATAGACTAATAAAATTAATATGATGCCGCCCGCTGGTAAATAAAGCGGTTCGATCGTAAAGTGCCAATAAGCACGTCCCGGACACTAATGCCGTACTCAGGGTAATTTACAGCAGCTCATCTACGATCGTGTCTCAAGTATTTTATTTATTTTACGACCTGAGACGGGTTAAAAAATGCTGGAAGCGATGAGTACCAAGATATGGATATTGTGTCAATATTATTTGATCTGTAGGGGGTCAAATGTTATAGATATAATGCGTTTGATTTTAAATGTGATACTGAAAATATTCCCATTTGGTCTTTATTTATAACTAGGTGCTGCCCGCAGTTTCATTCATCTAAAAAAAATAACCACCAAAAGGAGTGTACTAGTACTTACTTTAATTAGACTTCTTACTTCGGCTTTTAACTGCCTCATTTGTGTAGCGGTCCTGGACCTACGCGACTGCTACGCGTGGATTCGATTCTCAGGGCGAGCAAAGTGTTATTGAGTATTTCTATTAAATTCATAGTAGCATCTCGGAGTTTGAATATGTGGCAATTAGGCTCGCCTCCTATGGGACCTAAATATACCGGTGTATGCATTAAGTACATCTCTGCCTAAGCCTTCGGAGTACCTACAGTTGTTAGTATGTTATGTAATAAGAAACACTTTATTGTTTTGATTATTCGCAATAGGCTAGGAAAAAATGAAATTACTTTCCCAAAGGTACTCCAAAACCCATTAAGTTACTTCCGACGGTGACTTATTAATGCTAACTGATCCAAAGAATTGCCGTGGAAAGATAAGCAACAACGAATTTCACGTGCTTTTCACACTGAAACAAATTCCCAACCAAATTACGTTTCACCTCGTTTGCATTTGTATTCTCAACTTCTTTCGCAATACTAGCCTAAGCTTTATATAAATAGCGTGGTTCGCGGTGTTGCCAGCAAAGATCTCGTTTTTCACCAATCTTGTGGGAATTCTCACAATTCCTAAGCGGATGTCTACACTTTATAAGCCTCAAGTTTGTAGGCTTTATAGTATTTGAGATTTCGCAATTAATCACTGAATTTAGATTAAAGCTTTTGAAGCTTAGATACATGATGTGAGACCAAAAGCCAACTACTGTGTGAATACATACTTATTACTAGACTCGTTACACCATTTTTGTATAATATTTTTAGGCACATTAATCACGCAACTGACTCAAAAAGCTATTATTTCAGCGGATTATTGTATATACTGGTTTTACTTTACGAACTTAGTGTTTAAAAAATGGCGACACGGAACACAAACTTTTTTTCTGCCATCGGCATCGTCATAATCATTTTTCTAACCTTTTCCAACTACTTATGTTGAGAAGGGCAAAATTAATTCTTATTGACTTTTTTCTAGGAAATTAAGTAAACAATATTTTTTTCTGAACCAAATTAAATAACATATATACAAAAGAATTCTTATATAGCTTTGTAATCTACCTAAGTATATCTTTCTTTTTTATTGTAAAATTTAATAAAACCGACAAAATCTTCCTTATTTCCAATACTGTGGTGTGTGATTCATATTCACACATACTTTTGCCATCACAAAAGGATCTTAGCGTGGTTTTATGTTGCATTTCAGTGTGTGGGTATACCTCTGAACTCTAAAGACTCTGGTTACGGAAACGTGACGCTGTGACCTCCGTAGGCATGACAATACATTACCTTAGATCTACATAATCCGCTATTCACATTGAGGTAATATCGACTAGAGCAGCCACTCGTGAAATCGAGTTTGTGTGTTAATTAATTGAGGAAAAATGACACTTGAAGCTGCATCTTATTTTGTGGAATCTTGTAAAGTCAGATCTTATCGTTAGCTGTCGTATAATTTTATATACTTACTTGATTTGGATTCGCTATCTATGTCAGCGTTTGTAACTCCAGCGCTTACTCCTCAACTTTAGAATAAAAACTAAAGTTAATTAAATAATTATCTCTCATGTTTAATAACATAATGCTTTTTCGTATCAGATTAATGCATACAATGATTGTTTTGCCTCATTTACTTCTAAACCGAAGGACTATAAATTATTAGGTATATATATATACTTGTAGATGTACTATTTTAAAGTAACAGAAAAGTGGATATTACTTTCTGGGCTTAAGAATGGTCAACACACTGTCCACCCCAAAGATCGTTTCCTTAACTTAGTTCTCGTTCGTATTACGTTCTATATTTAAATTTATTTTCAGTCAATTAACGATACCCAACCTTCTTGAACATAACCCATTACTTGGTCTCACCCATTAGCCGGGCTGGTATTTTGGGTAAGCACTAACCCAACTAATGGGTTAGATTGATAGCAATAGAGGTTCAGCTACCCGATATCTTTATCTATGAGTAAGGAATTAGGACAAGATAAACTGAACTCGATCCGAATTGGCCGGTTAAGTAAATATGACAGTAAGCTTAAGAAATTATGAATAGACGCAATCAGAGGTAATTTAGTATCTTGACTATGTGATCAATGAAGGTCACCATCATTATTGATAGGTGTTCATATTATTATTGACCTATGTGCAAAAAATTAAACGCATATTTATTATTCAATAAAACGTAGTAGTCTAATGGAGATTAAGGCCAATGTATTATTGAGCTTATAATACCTAACATAAATAACACATATATAAACAAATAAATACAAAGATTCGAATTTTCTAGTGAAAGAAAAAATCGGCCTTCAGGCAGGGTTCGAAACTCCGTCGCTCCGGTTAAGTACACCGTACGCTTTACCAACTAAGCTATTGAGATCACTGCCTGTGATGTCGCATTTCTCTTCCACATTTGGCCTCTTTTAGGTAATGTCAGCAACATTTGAATTTTTTTTTCACTAGTAAATTAATAATCTTTGTGGATATGCATTATTAAATTATGCTAAAATAAAAAAAATAACGAATAAATACAAGTTTTTATTTAATTGCGCTTAAAGAAAAGTACAGAAATAGTTTTTTCTAAGTTCAAAAATTAATACTGTCAATTAGTTTGCTGTGATTATTTTTGTTTTAAGTGATAAGTTTGATTTTATGATCCCTCAATTTGAAAGTTATAGAGGCGAACTGCAAACTACTTTGATGACCCATCAATGTCAAAGGGTTAATTAATAGTTGCTAACAATTTATATAATCTATAAAAGTTATAAGATAAAACCGACCTTTTTTACTAGGATGACTTTTATTATTTTTTATATTTTAGCATTAAATACTGCGAAATATTCAGACATGAAAGTGATGTTCTATTTTTTATGATATAGATTTATTAGTGAAAGAAAAATACGATCCGGCAGGAGTCGAGCCTGGGTCCCTGCGGTTAAGTACACCGGACGCTTTATACAATAGTATCCTTCATTTCTACTTTAAAAAAATGTAGAGATTGCAAATGGCAGGAGTGAAGTTACCACCTCGTTTTTTTCACAAAAATAAACTCGGTTATTTAAAACGTACCGACGGCTGTCCAGTGATTTAAAACCTCCCAAAAAAATTGGCGATTTTCTTTCATCTGCTCTTCGAAAAACGCTTTCTTTTTCATTACGGTGATATTTTTAAAAAATAGCTTTTTGTAGGCACTCGACTCGTGACTAAAAAAGTGGGAACAAAACATTTTTACCTCCACCTTTTTACAATTTTATATCACAAAACTGAGTTAAGACTTAAAAGCGCCCCCTGGTGATTAATTGGACTAACTAAGGGTTACCAATTTACGATCAGCCGACGGGCACGTTGAAACTAAAGCATTAAATGTGAAATTCTGAACAAAGCGGTAATTTGAAACGCCACACGCAGTCATCCCCAATATTTTTTTTTTTTTTTGTACTCTGAACACTACCGTCAATAGTAAATTTGGGCTTTAATATACTTAATAATAAAGCCCAAAAATGGGATGCAAAGGAATTTTGTAGGTCACACAGTATTTCTTTTCATATCATAGTGCAACAAATTCCAAATACAAAATTAGCTTCACTCAGAACAATTTTTGATGCCGTGGATGATCGGAATTGAGAAGTGCAATTACCAATTTGAAAGTGTTTTTAAGGCTAATAGGCTGTGGTTTTTTAAGCATTTTTTTTAAACATTTTTGTATGACTACCGGTTTGTTCCAGCTAATCTCCCAAATGGAGTGAGCGATGTTGACGGGACTTTATCTGACAAATAGCTGTTTATTGGGAGTAACTTGGGTATCTTTGACCTTACATGAGAGTGATTTAGAAGCTTAAAACTATGACTTATCTAAGTTCAGACTTTGCTTTGACCAGTAACTGGGTTATTTATTCTAGATGGCGGTAAGCTGGCGTATAAAATATAGATCTATGCAGCCTCATCTGGTTAGAGTCAGGTAATTTGACCCTAACATAATTGGAATACAAATAGGGTTCCTACGCGTCGACTAGAGAACCTGCCTTCATTATTTTCATAAATAATACGTAAAGGTTCTTTTTTGTAACCTAGGTAGGTATAAGTCCTACTGTTCCACTGCTGGGCCAAGGATTCCCATCATTACTTTCCATATCTTTATCGTTTTCTTCGGCCGGATACGTATATTATTTAGCTAGTTTAAAAATTAAATATACGAATATTCGATAGTTTATCATTAAAACCTACGAATAACTGATTATATTATTTGATATCTGCTACTGACAATTTAATAGAAAAACCCAATAACACTATGCCCGATTCAGTAATTGAACCCGTCCTGGGTTCACACGCAACCCAATTTCTGTACACTACTGGTTGTCAGGCTTATTGGGCTTCTGAATAGCACTAAAGGTTGACCTAGGTGGTCGTAAAATAACCGGGGCCGATGACTTGAATGCTCTTCAAGGCACATAGGGGCCTCGATGTGTTAAGATTGGTCACCCATCTATACACTGACTGCAGCAGGCGTAGCTTAACCTTGTAGATCGGTTAATCTTAGCCAATATTATACGCACAACATGTACCTACCTAAACTAATATTAGATCGTATTTTGGGTATTCAATAAGCATTGAAGATAATTAAAGCCACGCACACAACACTTCATAAAACAATGCAGGCTAATCAAATAAACCGGCGTAATTTGCTATAAATACATTCTACCAAACGAGAGCGATGACGACAAAACCGCGAAACTAGGAAAGTTTTTGATATTTGGTATCGAATTTTAATATCTATTATGTTTTGGTTACTAGGTATATTGAATCCATACTAATATCTATAGATATTGATATTCATACTTCAATACGAAGCGTCGAATTTGAAGCGTCGGTAGCCTAATGGCTAGGGCGTCGGACTTGCGATCATATGGTTGCCGGTTCGAACCCCACCCATTGCACTACCGACGTTGAACCCACTCGTAACACAAGCATTTAGCTTAGCACGAGGGGTTAACAAGAATACTAGCAATGTGTGACCCACATCGCTAGTAAGCTTTTTTTTAAAAAAAAAAAAAAAAAAAAAAAAAAAAATACTCATATAATTGTAAACGAAAGTAGCTCCGACTGTTTGTCCAAACCTTATAACCTTTTCACGCCGAAACGTAAAAGCCATATATTTATAAATTGCATCCTAGGCAATGACATCGTCAACCTTTTGTCTCAAAAAGGATAATAATAGTAACGTACATAAAAACGTTACATCACGCCTGTGTTCCCCGAAGGGTTAGGTAGAGGCACGGAAGAGATCTTCTTTATCTCTTCCGTGGGTAGAGGTGTGCTAATGAACACCCACAGTTCGTCGTTTGATGATGAAAATTTTACATCATAAAAAGCGGTATCGCTGTTTTCGGCATAATATTTTATTAAACAAATTGTCTATCTTTATGAGAACTCAGTTCTAAAACTTAACTTAACTTGCTGAACTTGGAGGTTAAGCTGCGCTTACCAGATCTGTCCATGGAGTCACTTTTTTAACTAAGTTTGATAAAAAAGTTTATCCATGGACAGATCTTTATGTCTATCTTGTATTTTCATGTTTACACGAAATAATATCTATAAAGTATGATGCAATAAAATAATATCTATATATAAATAAAAGAACATCTATAAATTATGATATACATATTATTGATAAAATATCGTATTTCACTGAACTTTAAATGTAACCTACATAAGCAATAATTACTATTTCGCTCTGAAATTTTACTTTTCATTATTGTTTATGTATAGGTAACTATATCTATATGATTATATACTGTTATCAGGTATCACCATTATCTGGCGTCCGAGATAGCGTATGTTGATAACGGCCAAGCGTTCAGTGGCTTCTACACTGACTAACAAAAAAGCTTTACTATATTTAGTAATACAACAATGCAGAGTTCAGAGTATGACATTGAACTGAAATAGAAATACGTGGATGATACACTGGAGTGCAATATAAACAGACAACCTTAGTGACATGTTTGCATTGCACTGTGTGGGTGTTGTTAACTTTATATATTGCAAATATCGGATAGGAAAACACACAATGAACTTACACGCTTTAAAAGTCCCGGCGTTCACATTGAAAGCGTTTTATTTGAGATTGTTTATGGTTTTAGTCACGATAAAGAAATATAGGAACTATTCAGCATTGCAAATGAGTTATTTTGTTAATTACATAATGCTTAAAAAATATTATGTTATTTGCATAATGCTTAAAAACATTACGTCGCCTCATTAGTCTAGTGGTCCTAAGCCACTGCTACGCTAGAGGTCCTGGGTTCGATCCCCAGGTCAAGAAAAGTGTTATTGGGTTTTTCTATGAAATTCTCAGTAACAGCTCGGAGTCTGGATTTGTGCCCGGTTAATGGGACCTAAACATACCGGCGAAATGTGGGTATACATTAGTACACCTCAGCCTATGCTATATAGTCTAGATTATAAACCATTTATGTGCCAAATTTCATCCAAATCCGTTCAGCCGTGTTTGCGTAATTGAGTAACAGACATTAAAACTTCCACAATCATAATATTAGTGACAAAAAATAATTATGAATAATCTTCTCAAAGAAAATTTCTTCTAATTATACCTCTTACAAGATATATACGTCGGTAATATATATGGTCAATGCCAATGTGAAGGACATAAATAGATTGCTCCCCTACACACGCTGTTAGTTTGTGATGGGATAGTAATTAATAGGTGAACCGGTAGGTCACTTGCTTTGTCGAAGGCAAGCAAGACGTAGTTAGACAAGTACCAGTACCCGTTATATAGAAGATGAAGAAGATAGGAAATTAATTTACACTTTTACCGATTTCTGACGCAACAAATCTCTAACTTAGTAAATAGAAGTAGGTGTGTAGAAAAGGTAATTACTTCACTACATAGTATAAAACAAAGTCGCTTTCTCTGTCCCTATGTCCCTTTGTATGCTTAAATCTTTGAAACTACGCAACGGATTTTGATGCGGTTTTTTTTAATAGATATAGTGATTCAAGAGGAAGGTTTATATGTATAATACATACATAATTTAGTATAGAAAAGCCAATAAACCACGCGGGCGAAGCCGTGGGCGGAAAGCTAGTTATATTATAAAACAAAGGACGAGACCGGGATGGTTGGCGCTCTTTGGGGGAGGCCTACGTTCAGCAGTGGACGGCGATAGGCTGATTTATGATGATGATGATGATAAAACAAAAACCCCTGCCGCGTCTCTCTGTCTGTCTGTCCGTCTGTCTATCAACCTGTTCGCGTTAAACTCTAAAACTATAACTGCTGAACGGATTTTCATGCGGTTTTCACAAATAGACGGAGTGATTCCTAAGGAAGGTTTAGGTGTAGGTATAATTGGTTACGGTTTTGTGTAAATTGGTTGAAATATGACGATAATTGTGTACAACCGTGTGAAACCGGGGCGGATCGTTAGTAATATTATAATAATGCGAAAGTAATTTTGATGCAGAGATAGTTTGGCTATACCTTCTTTCACAAAAAGTTTTTAGGTTGTGAAACTGCAGGTAACAGTTAGTGCTTGATATTTATTTTACAAATATTTATAGTAGTTAAGTGCCTAAGCTAAACCTTTGTCTGGTACAATGGAAACAAGAATCCAAACGAGGAGGATTGAAATTCACGATATCTTTTTATACCGCGATTACATAAAAATGACTGCATGAAATGCGGAAGAAACGAAAGAGGTATGACGGAGTTGGAGCAAGTCGTGGTCAATAGTTTCTGCCTACCCCTGTGGGAAAAAAGCGTGAATGTATGTATGTTTATACCTCTAAATAAGTTAAATTCCGAGTAGTCTCTTTTGTATACAGACCCAAAAAATAAGGATTGTGACATAGATAAAGTCGCGAACGGAAATTCAAATAACATTCGCATCTATGTCATACTTTACAGGTTTAACGACCTTGTAAGATCTATCTGTCTGTCTGTCTGGCAAATAATGGGTGTAATATTCATTCTTTATTGCGAACATTGCTCCCACACACCTCTTATATAAGCAATACCCCGAACATAGCGCGTTTTTTTAGAATCGCGATTTTTTGTTTTGTTTTTCAACTACCTATCGACATCTGAAAAATTTGTGCTCTGCCATTGTTGTTGATAGTCCGTTAAATGTATGTATTTGTTCTATTTAGTAATTGGAAATCTTCGATTTTTTTCTCACTGTTTGTTATTTATTTGAAACTAAACCAATGAATTAATCTTGAATTTAAATCATGGCAAACAGATGCTACAGGCAATATATTTTTTTTTTTTTTTTTTTATTTTATTTATTTATTTAAGAAACATACAGTCATTTACAAAAAAGATTAATTATGTACTATTGCTTAGAAACTAGACCTGGAGTTCCCTTAATTTATTAAAACAAACAGTGAAAAAGCAGTAAACACCTTACTATCTCAGTTACATAAAAAATAATAAAGTAGGTATTATGAAGTTTCAAAACATTATAGTTTAAGCTAATGCTAAAGCTAAAGACCTGACGACAAGCTGTAACTATCTAAAAACACGTTTTAAGGAATTGATATTACAGTTAAATAAATCTACTTCCTGAAGTTTCTCATTTTCATTGAACAGTTTGCAAGCACGCCTTACAAATATATTTCTTGCATAACACGTTCTACTATGAGGAATTGAAAACAATGCCCTTTTCCTACAAAGACGCTGACGACTGCGGGGGACTCTGAAGTGGATTTGATGGAGCAGTGAGGGGACATCCATTTTATTAAGTAAAATTTTATATAGCATTACAGAGTCTACACAGTCTCGACGATCACTAAGAGTTTGAAGTTTGTGGTGATTCAGTGAATCCCTATAGCTACTATAAATATGGCCCGTTCTAAAATCAAGGGCTTTTATAAATCTTTTTTGTATCATTTCAATTCTTTCGCTATGAATAGCATGATAAGGTTTCCAAACAGCACAGGCAAATTCAAGACCGCTGCGAACAAAACTATTGAAAAGGATTTTGTATGTGAGAACATTTTTAAATGGTTTTCCGACCCGCAAGATGAAACCGAGTTGCTTATATGCTTTTTTTATGATTAAATCCAGGTGAGGTTTAAATGAGAATTTGGAGTCCATAATTATACCAAGATCACGGATTTGTTCTACTCTACTCAGATGACTATTACCTAAAGTGAAATTATAGTTAAGATTGTTTTTTTTTTTTGAAAAATTTATGACATAGCATTTATTTAGATTTAATAGTAATTTATTGTCGTTACAAAATCTCTCAAAGTTTACTAAATCTTCTTGTAACAAATAACAATCTTCGATAGTATTAATAGTTTTATAGATTTTTGTATCATCTGCGTAGAGCAAAACATTTGAGTGTTTAATATATTTATCGATATCATTTATGTACAGTGAAAATAATAAGGGGCCAAGGTGAGAACCCTGGGGTACTCCAGAACTAATGGGCTTCCATTGTGAGGCGTAACCAGATAGAACTACACATTGGCTCCGATTCTCAATATATGATTTAATCCACCGGAACAAATCGCCGTGAATACCGAGTTGCCAAAGCTTAAGTAGAAGTGTATTGTGACAAATTTTGTCAAAAGCCTTGGCAAAATCAGTATACACGGCTTCAATAGAAGCGCCTTTGTCCATCGCCAATAGGATGTCATTACTAAATGTCAATAGGTTACTGTCTACAGAACGACCTTTATAAAAACCATGTTGGTGAGGACTAATGTGATTTTTAACTACTTGACAAAGTTGTACAGTTACAAATTTTTCAAAAATTTTACTAAATTGACATAATTTGGAAATTGGCCTGTACTGTACAATATCTTGGCTAACTAAACCCTTAGGAATTGGAGTGACAAACGCTTTTTTCCAAATTTCAGGGACACAGCCACATTTAATAGATTTATTAAAAAGATACGTGAGTGGGAACGCTAGAGTCAATGAGCACCTTTTTATAAATATATTGCAATACCCGAAGCCCAAAGATAATTTTGATACTTTGCATCATGATTAGACACACAGGTACGTGTACATAATGCGAAATCAGCATAATTATACTGGATTTGTATAGCTTAACGTGTAGTAGTAGTATTGCACATGTGGTCGTAATAGTGTTTCTGTAAGATTAAAAATAAAGCTGTTTCTCAGAAACAGCCTGTAGTTTTGAACTTGTTCCTAATTAATGGCAATTTGGTCTTATTACAAAGAACTAAATATCGAACTATGGTTGTTCAGCAGTAACTCCTCTGCTCATCCTTCACTTCGGAAAATATAGGCGTAATGATTTCTACACCACTCTAACATATTGCAAACGGAAGTAATAATATTGCATGTCTGTGAATTTTGCCCAGTAAGGGAAAAGGGGAGAAAAGGAAAGGGGAGTCGTAATAAATACAACGGTTTATGCTCGATAAGGAAAAAGACCCCCTACACGATACGAAGTAAATAATACAACGTGGGCATTTTATTAAGGCACAAAATGCAGCAGCATAAAACTTGAATAATATAATTGATTAAACAACAACAATAACACCTAATCAGCTGATCAAAGGAGTAAATCAACAGCTACCCACCTCTGAACTTAAAAAAATAATATCAAAGAGGATAGGCATACGTTTTGTTGTGATGGGATGAAAGACCCTAAATGAACATATATTTATATCACTCGCGTACTTCACGAAATCTCAGCACTCATAAAGGCTAGAAACTTGAAACTTAGTTGATAGGTTCCCTATAGAATATAGACATCGTTGATGAAAGGATTTTAGAAAAGTCCTAATGGATTGAACAACGTTCACGTCAGTTTTCTTCTTCCTTAATTTTCAAATACAGAAAATAAAACAGAACAATGATAAATATATTTCTTTTGTTCAATTTTTGCAATTGTTAATACACATCTTCTTTTTTGAAAACTATTTATGTACCTACTTTTTACATCATAATAAGTTGTAAATAAACAAGTATAAGTACCTAATAAATAAATTTTCACTTAATTTCGATTGAATGAACCAAGTTTCGAAACTAGCAGGGTGCAGAAAAGGGGATGGATTGTCGGCACAGCACCGAAAATGCGTATTCACACATACATAAATCAAAAACTTTCTGTATAAAAATGCTGATTCACCATGTATTGTGCTACCGTTTTATACCAGGTCAAACTATTTCGAATAAACCGAACTTAACTTAGCTCGACAGGGTATTTACTTGAATTGTGTGTTTTATCTTAGTCCCTGTTTGTGCTTTTCAACCGACTTCAAAAAGGAGGAGGTTCTCAATTCGTCTGGTTGTTTTTTTGTATGTTTGTTACGCGATATCTCCGCCAATTGTGGACCGATTTTAATGATTGTTATTTTGTTTGGTAGGTCATACTTCAGAGGTGGTCCCGTTCAAATTTTATCGAAATCGGTTTAGCAGTTTTGAAAATATCAACAAAAATCTAAAAATTGTTTACTTTGACTCCGAAACATCGCCGTCTTATTGGAGCAGTGCGTTTAGTAGGCTAACAAGTACTTCTAAACAAAACTTTCCACAAAAAATTGCAGAGTAAAATTACTTTTAACAAAAAAGTTAAACCGCCTTCAAAAAATAATAAAATAATTTTGTCTAAAACAGTTTGGGAAGTCGGTGGCGAAAACAAAAGACCCACTCAAATAGAAGTCACCGACTTCCCAAACTGTTTTAGACAACATTATTTTATTATTTTTTGAAGGCGGTTTAACTTTCTTGTTTAAAGTATTTTTTTATCAGACAACACTAGGGTAAAACTTTATTTATTTATGTAGGATCTCAGACGAAAGATATACACATAACGACTTAAGGCTAAAAAACATAAAGGTATTTAAAGTGTACTCCTTCACTTATAGAAGACCACAGCTTCCACACAGGAAGTCCACAACTAAACTTACATAGTTAAAATATTCAGGAAGACGAATTAACATACCATCACGACTGTATTCCCCGAAGGGTTAGGCAGAGGTGTGCTAATGTACACCCACATTTCGCCGGTAATAGTGGGCGAGCCTATTGCCATTCACCAGGCACATATCCAAACTCTGAGCTGCTACTGAGAATTTCATCACTACTCTACTCTACTCATTATAACACTACTCGATCTGGGAATCGAACCCAAGACAAATACCTAATAAGGCATCAAACAACATTATGGCCAAAAGTATTCGAGTTAAGAGTAAAAAATAAAAAACTTTCAACTTTTATTATGTACCTAAATACTTAGCTTCAAACTACAACTTTTTCCAAGTAAATGCACATTGACGAAAAATTTAATAAAATATATTCGTTGAAGCCTATTTTATTATAAGAAAAGTAATATTGAGGCGACGGCGGCGCAGCAAATTGATAGAAATCTTGTTACGCCGGTCTCAGTATGAGATAAAATTGACTTGTTAAGCCAATGCAGATGCAAAATGCGCACCACAAGGATTTGTTCGGAAATTTATTCAAATCCCGCCGATAAAACAGGTTCTAGATAATATATTCTAGAACTTTTCTTGGTACACTAAAGTTTTATAAACAGACATCCTGTTCATACAGCTCCACTGAGAAATTTCTGCTGACTTCAGTCTATTGGATATTTTTATTAAAACTATCTCATTAGTTTATTGGTCGAAAAACACCTGTGTAAGCAGTCCTAGTTTTGATTCTCAGTTCTTATTACTCAAGTTATTTGAATTTTCTATGTTTCTAGTACAAGTTCAGAGTATGAAATTTGACCAGTTTAATCGTAATAGGCTGGCCTCCTATAACATGGAACCTGCAGGTATACATCAGTACACCTCTGCCTAACCTGTTGAGAATACAGGCGTGATAGTATGTTATTTATGTTTTTGGAATTTAATTTAGATCTAAGAAAAAAAATACATATTGCACAAAAAGTCCATAGCCTACCTATCCAATCTGAATAAGGATGAATGTGTCTCTGATGATTAATCAATAAATAGAAGTTCTCAGATTATCGGTAATCTGAATATATATTATATAAAACCTATATGTGTGAGTTTGTATGTTACCTATGGAGTCCAAAACGACTGGACCGATACAATTTTCAGGCAATTGGTGATCCTTTGAAGTTTGGTAGCGATCTATCAAAACAATAAGAAACCGCAGGTGAAACCACGGAGCACAACTATTGTTATATGAAAGTAAAGAAAACAGTGGTATTGTCACTACAAATATATTTTTATAAGTATAGGTACGATGCTTCCGTCGCCGTTGCAGTTGAGAAAACAGCCAATTTATTACTAGGGATAAGGCTTAAGTGTGCCAGGAGATGGTTATAAGACTGAAAAATAAAATAAAAACTGAGCCATGGAATAACAAATATAAATAAAATAATTTTCGGATATAGTGAGTGATATTTTTTTCCGCTTCAGTTTGACCTTATCGTCAACCAAGTATATACTGTTCCACTACTGGATACAGATCTCAGAATGAATAGGCTGTAGTCTACTACGCTGTCTGGATTCGAATTGGCAGACATAAAAATCTGCTGGTGAGAAAATCTCTCAAGCACGCAGGTTTTCCTCGCATACTTTGCTCCACCGTTTAAAGAAAGACGAAAATTGCGTGCCCTGGATGCGATCTTGAGACTCGACAGTCCAATGCTTATATCAATAGGCTATAAGAAGCGCTGCAATTCGATCTAATTTCTTATTATAATTTGAAAAACAAAAGAAAATGTTTCATTGTATTGCGCTTACAAAACAATAAAATAAACTTGTTAAAATAAAATTTTCTGTTAATAATAACATTTATTATTATGTTTATTTATAAAGACGACGAATATTCCATGCACGATTATGTCTTCAATGTGTATAGATCCTTCCTATCCTCCTGTCTATATTTATAAAATATTATTATTATTAATTTTTTTATTTATTTATCTTCCTAGAATCTTCCAATACTCCCAAACCTCTTTAAAAAATAATCTGGCCGGAAAATCACGTCCCGTCCCGTAACGATCTCGTCGAAATATTCATTGGTAAAATGAAGTCGTGCCGAAGGTAAATTGCAGAAAATTGCTTTCCGTTTTCTTAGATAACGAGTTGCCTGACAATGAGGCTTGTCACGGTAACACGTTTTACGAACGATAAGAAAGTTATTAATGTGACACGCGTGATATATAATTTCAATATTTTATCAGCGAACAAACACGTACATTAGATTATCTTACCCAAACTGACACAGAGCTTTAACAATATTTTTAGAATACATTATAACACATAACAAACGCATACGAATTTAAAAAAGAGTCCTTCTCTTTCTAAATATTCTTTAAGCCGTCAATATTTCAGTTGTTATTGCTCTGTACGTGCTAAATATTAATATAATTATGGTGAGTTAACGTAGCGAACCCAAACAAAATAACTACGGCGCTACGTGACGCGCCCGTCTCCGTAGCAGTTGCTACGAAGTTATTACTGGCTACGAATATTTATGTAGCAGTAGTATCCGATCATAATTATAATGAGTAATATTGAGCAAATTTTACTCAGTTTTTATCAAGTTTTATTTAATATCATAAACGAAATATTTCATCACCTGTGCGGTCTCCTTTCCTCCTCATGATCCTCTTTCATAAACGATGGTTGCAGACTGAATCTGCGTCTGAACTGGTGACGACCCTTCATATTGGCAATCGTTAATTCACTTAGCACATACTAGGTACAGTTCCAGTCCACAGGACAATGTTTGAGTGCGTGTGCCGATAAGCGCGTGAGCGTCGAGGGGCGGTTCGCGACGTGCGCGGCTCGGGGCGGTCGCACGACGAGTGCCGCTGCCCGGCCGATTCGCCGCCACCCAACACGCAAAAACGACATACAATACCTCCGATCGTATGTATTGAATAAACAATATTTCATTTACCCCTATAATCCGAAACTTATAACTACTACAATCTCGATTATGATATTAATTTGAGAATATAGGAAAAAAATCAAAACGTCTAAAGAACAAACTAATGTTTATTTATTTTAGCAATTAAGGTAATTTGCCTATTAAACAGTATCGAAATTTAATTTGGATAAAGGTTATCGATTGCTGAATGTTGATAGTATTATGGCAACAATATGAAATAAACGAACCATGGTTGAGTCTCTTAATACAATGCCAAGCCACCGGTCTCTCTTAGATTGACGAAAAACAAAAGTTTACATTATTAGCATTTGTTTGAGAAGTTAATTTGCTACAGTATTCCATTTAAATTGTTTATTCTTTCGGATCAGACCGTCCGTAATTGTTTTGTCGGACACATTGTAGGCAAGAAAACCGTTAGTACGTAAAACAGGTACCTTAAACCTGTAGAGGCGGTACCTAAAGACACGCCTGTTGCTGCTACCGGCCCGAAACAAAAGTGGATCAAGTATTTTCGGAAACTTTCTCTGAAATATGACTGTATTATCTCTCAAGACATAGAACAAACTTCCAAATATATTACCCAGCCTTATTGTCATCAGTAGATGGGATTTTTATTGCGAAGTTACAACGGGAATAAATGGAAAGAAATAAATTTTCTATCAGTCTGCGCGTGCATGATAAAATACTTCATATAAAAAATTGCGTTCAAATCCAACGTAAGCAAATTAGTCTGTTAGCAATAAATTCTGGAAATTTTCAACATCGACCGCTTTTTGTGCCGAAAAAAATGTAGGACCTCATCTTCAAGTAATTAATGTACCGAGGACTAATGTCGTAATACTTATTTCGTATTCATTACGAGCAATTTCGCGTGTCGCTGATTTCGCAATATGTTAAAATCCTTGACGAAAAAATGAAAGAAATGAAAGCTATATTTTTGATAAGAGCCTACCGTTTTCACGCTTATAAACAATTTCACGTTTTGCTTTTAGAGTTCTGTGGAATTTAAGACGAATCTAGAAAGTCTTTTCTTTGAATATAGCCCCTTTGTCCGATTTTTTACTCGTTATCCTTTAGAAGTAGCAACCCTTTCACCAAATCCAAAACAAGCTACCTACCAATGAAAATTTAATACACCTTAACAGAGATATTTTTTACTTACAGTTTACAGTAAAATGCGTATTGGGCATCGGTTCAAGACAATATTTGCTAAGATTTTCAAATAAAATATTTATGGATACAAGCTTCTGAATTTCTTTTGTTTTATATATGTAGGTACTTGTAGATAATATTTAAACTTTAAAATTAAATGTTGTCATTTCATAATTATGGAGAATTTATAACAAGAAAGCGTGGGACTTAACATTAAGAAGTTTTAAACGCATAGTGAAAAGGTCACCTTTTTGGGATCGACCGAGCCGTAGATAAATGAAACTTTGTATCATTTGTTGTCTCTGTATATTTAAAATCTAGTGGTAAGACTGTGTACTTGAGTTCGAAGCATAAGATAACTCTGACCTTTTCAAATAATATATTTGTGAATCAAAAGATAGCACTTGCATTCAAGATAAAGAAATATTTAATGATGAAACCTACCGATCCTGGAAAGTCCATAAAGTTCTCGAAAGAGTGTGATGTCTGCCAACTCGCACTAGTTTGAAGGCCGATAGCTAAATTATTCTTAATCCACGAGAACATCCATGCCATGTCATCATTATTTCTCTTTTTTTTGTATTAACAAAAAAAGTTGGACGCCGTGAGCCAACATAAATAAACACCAATCTAAATAAGTCCATTTTTTTTAATAAGGTTGTACTTTTTTAAACTCATTTTTGTCAGATCCACCTTTCACAGAATCTTTAGTTTTGGCTAAAAAGAAGCGACGCAACCATGACGCAACAAGAGAGTAAAACACTCGGTAATATGAAGGTGCTGCCGAACAAAAGTTTGTGAATCACAAGAGAATTAGGGTATCTCCCGCAACTGATCGTGTGAGGACAGAGGGACGAGGCTCCAGAGGCCCGGGAATTGCAAATTAGGCTCGTGCGGCGGTCGGAGGGGGGGGGAGACGCCCTGCTTGGCTTGGCGCGAAAAATTGCGCTCAACAAGTGATGAACTAACTCTTTGGGACCACAAAGGAACAGACACAGCTGATATATAGCGTACATAATCTATATATATAAATGTTTCGTTGTATGACGCTGTTGTTATTCCTCAAGAGGATAGATAATAAGTATCTATTACCACAAACTATAAATTACTGTGTTCGGTTCCTCTATGCGATAGTGCGATTTGTCAATTAACGTAACATAAATGGAATAAAAATTAAAAGGAGGCGAATTATATAATACGTGAAGAAAAGACGTTGTTCCCTTTTTATGCACATTGTGTGCAAGGAGGAGAGTGAAATTTTGCATAATAAAAGTTCATATAGAGAAAGAGTGCAGAAAAATGTTGCTCGAATTTCGATCACTGGTTTATGAAATAATACTTATCGGAATAGCGACTGACCAAGATATTTATAAGTAGTTACCCAAGATATTTATCTTTGATTAGTAGTTATCTTTGATAACTGCTAAAATGTGTTTAAAATAACCAACAATTAAGACCAAACCAATATTTAAGATTATTTTTCAATAAATATTTGAATATACGTAAACAATTAACTTAAGTAGGTATAACAAGCCTTTCTACAACTTTATCTGCTAAATAACATAGATTTCGTAAGAATAATTTCATTTATTGTTACAATCCCATTAAAGCGCCATTTGATGTGCTTTAGTGGTAATATGTAGCGCAGCTGGTGACCATGATGTTTTGGGTTCAGATCCAAGGTCGGACAAAGGTCATTGAGTGTTTCTGAAATTAACACTACATGCGACAATGGCTGTAAACTGGAAATGTGTGTTAAGGCATCGCACTGCTCGACCTGGGAATCGAAGCCAGTATCTCTAGCGTTGCAGTTGCACTTCGGACCACTACACTAATGACGCAGTCTAGTCTAGTCGAGCCTATTAGTAAATAAAAAAATACTTTAAATGGAAAGGCACCACAGACAAGAAGATACTTAACTTAGACTTCATTCATTTAAATTAAAGAGCCCTTTTTTTCCTTTAGGGCTTGAAAAGATCTGAATGTAGGGAAGAATATTGAAGCAGGTACATGTACTTACCCTTAATAAATTTCTAGAGACACTTCGCCACCGTTGAGATTCCTTTTATGCTCTCCATTGCAAAAGTAATATCTTTTTATATTATTTTATTACTTTCCCAAAAACTCATTACAGCTTTTGTAATTAAGAAACTTTGGCATTCATCGGAGAGGCGTTAAAATACGCAAAAAAAATACCAATAATATTGTCCAATATTTGTTGAGGAATTCTAAACATTTAGCTTTAAGTAATTATCGTCATATCTGCGTGAACAATATTTTTTTCACTTATTACCAACCTAAACATTAGATAAAGTAGATTATAAATAAAAAAACTGAAACTCTAAATTTTTAAGAATGTAAATTAAGCCCACTGCCTATGCTTTGGTTTTTGTAGCTTAGTTGGCAAAGCCTCAGGGAGTACTTAACCGGAGGGACGTAGGTTCAAATCCTGACTGTGGCCGAAATTTTCTTTCGCTAAAATTTTGGTACATCTTTAAATATAAGTATTTGGCGTTCGTTAATGACGAATATAATGAAAAATAATCAACATTTTTGAGGAGTATTAAAGTTTAGATTAATCTCATAAAAAGCCTAAAAATTTACTTAAATCAAACTTGAAACTTAGATTACACAATAAATGCAGCTACCTTTACAGATTTATAAATAGTGTCACAAATATTTTCATCCATTTTCCAACTCGTACATACATCGTATATGAATTTAACGCGTGTCAGAACAACTTCGTCGCGAGAAATGCTCAAGTTTAATCAGAATAAGTTGCGAACAAATAAGGGGTACGTGAGAAACGGCGTGAGATGTGTCACGGCGACCGCATTCCACTGGTGGCATTAAATCACAACTGAAACGGGAAAATGCTTTAAGAGATTTATGCTTCGGTATGAGAAAACGCGATATATTTCGTTTTAAATAAAATTGGTGAACGAAGAACCCCATCACGCCTGTATTCCCCAAAGGGTTAGGCAGAGATGTATTAATGAACAATCACAGTTCGCCGGTATGTTTAGGTAACATTTAATAGGGTGCGAGCCTATTGCCATTAACCGAGCTGGATTTGAGCTCGGTGTGCGAGCTGCTACTGAGAATTTCATAGAAGAACCCAATAACACTTTGCTCGACCCGAAAAACGAACCCAAAACCTAGGGCTTGCTAGACGCACTTAGGACCACTAGATTAAAGAGTCAGTCAATAAATAAGCTATACATTGAATGCAAAGAGGTGCTAGGCATACAGATACTAAAGACATTTATAACTAAATTAATATCTTCTTTTTATAGTAGGCAGATGGAAGACGTTCATTACATTTTTTGCACTATAACAAAGGGGGATTCGTGACACTTTTCGTTGCCACGAAGAACTAAAAAAAACTTGAAAAAGCTTCTAATCTTTTTCTTTAATCAAATTATATAATTGCTCCAGTCTTGTATTATCTCCTGTACAGTGTCTGCGTTTAAACAAAACTAATTCTCATACTCAGTTCTATCCCCTTTATCTCATTAGTTTATCTTATTTTCATTTACCTATTATTAATCTATAAATCAAATCGGAAATAAGACCCGACTAGAGGCGTCTGTAGGCGGAGAGACTTGGCATTTTCCCTTAGCATTTAGCCTTTGCATTTGGGTAATAAATGATAATATACTTTTACGTAGGCCTCATTTCACCAACTTTGAGTTCTCGTTAAATATATTTTCTACCATTGTTCCATATTTAAATTTATTCGGGGAACTTCAAAATGGTGAAATAAGGTCTTAGTTGAAATTTTAAATCTTATTACGTTTTATCCACAAAAACAAAAATAAATATCTTCGTACCTTCCCGCCACTGGGCTCCACCCTTTAAGCTCCTAGTACGCATCGCGTTTGCTTCATATCTTTTCTTAATAGTGTACCCATGTGCGATATCACTCGTCGTTGGAATTGAATAAGTTAACAATATCCATTCAGGCGTACCTTTGGTATACGAGTAAGTAGTGAAAGTTTTATAAAAGAAGGATTTGATACGAGCAAGGAGGCTCTGAAATTTCTTGAAATATTATGAGAGATATGTTACAATATCAAAGGGAAGCTTTTTACTTTAGTAAATTATAATAAGAGGTATTTATAAATACGTTATTTAAATAGTTTGTTTGTTCCCTCGGCTTTGTTTCTGTCATTCGAATGTCATTTCGCTGAGAAAGAAACGAGATAAAGCTAGTGGTAGCTTATAACCATTGTGTAGTAAAAGGGTTAAAATTTACAGCAAAATAATAATTGAGGCTTCGCTACTGCCCCAAGACACAAGAAATATAACAGACACAAACTTTGCATAAAATAAATTAACAAGTAATATATTTAACCACAAATGAGATGTAGTGATAGCCTACCCTTTGATTATATTACTTATTCAAAGGATATGAACATTGGAGTGACACCACTGACTTTTCGAAGTCGTAATAATTATTATCACGCGCTTAAACAGTGAAGAATAACATCGTGAAGAAACCTGCATGCCTGATTGATTTTCTTGGTGATGTATTAAGTCTGCCGACCCGCAGTAGACTGTTTCTGATAGGAGATCCCTGCCCAGCAGTGGGACAACGTAACGGGTTGATGATGCATGAATAAATGATGATGAAGTAATAAAGTTTTAGGAATGTGTACTTACATAGAATAGTTCAATCTAAGTACCTACTTACCTAGCCAAGTATAGATCAACCTGCATGCACTATCCATTGCAGTTATTGTTACAATTTACGTCACACAGCTATTCATAATGAGAGCAAGTTCTCTTTTCTTTCCTAGCAGAAAAAATATTACAGCAATTATTTACAAGTCTCAGCGGAAAAGATTAATATAAAGAAGAAAATTACTATGCAATCCGATTAACAACTGCAGTCGGCTGCTCTTACAACTAGTTCTTTGAATCTTTATCATAATAAACGTAACGTAAAAAGTTTCATAACTGAAGATTTTGGAGTCCATGGCGGGAGGGTTTTTCTCTGAGAATATCAATCATCATACTTAAATTATTTTATTTTATTTATCAGACTGATAAATGGGTAATACCTTAAATAGATGCAGAGCGGGACACACTTATCGTATGGTTTCGTTAGGATTTTTTCTTTAAAAATAATGTAGAGACACTTATTGCTCAGAAAATTCATTTTTCTCATCGGTCGTTGAAAGGAGATTCTCCATTAAACTTAAATAATGTTTTTTCTTTACTAGAAAAATAAAATTAAGTTTATTGGAGATTCTCCCACCAACATCAACCATTAATCCCCGCCCAATTGCAAGACATTATTCAACAATAAACTTTATTTCCGCTCCTATACGGTTTATGATTCGGTATTTGTCCGAGCTATATTGCTTTTAACATCGCAGGCTATGCCATGGCGGGGTCATTCTCTTCTTACTGTTAATTATTTTTTATAAGCATGAATCAAAGTTAGTATTTTACTTACGACTCTTACTGATCAAGAGATCCTTGGTACTAAAGTCTCTCCCTTTTCTCTGGTGTTGCAGGTAACCACGACCGGCGATGACTACTTACTATCAGGTGGCTCGTCTGCTCAATTGCTGAAATCGACATATAAAAAAGGTAGGTACTTACATAAATACTCTTGCATATACCTAAGTAAAGTAATGTTATGTGCAGAACAATTTAAGGAAATCGGAGCCCTGTATCTTTGCCTTGTTTTCTAGAATAAGGAAAATAAAATATGTTTACTAAAAGTAATTAGGTAGATACAAGTAAATATGTTCACTAGTTAAATTAAACAGCTACGTTTTAACTACTTGTCTAAAGTTAGCCGTTTCAAACTACCGCACAGGAAAATCGCTTAATTAAGTGTTCTTATTCATAAAAATAACATAACATACCATCACGCCTGTATACCCCGAAGGGTTAGGCAGAGGTGTACTAATGTATACCGACATTTCGCCGATATGTTTAGGTCCCATGTAATAGGGGGCGAGCCTATTGCCATTAACCAGGCACAAATCCAGTCTCCGAGCTGTTACTAGGGAATTTCATAGAAAAACCCAATAACACTTTGCTCGACCTGGGAATCGAACCCAGGACCTGTTGCGTAGCAGTCGTGCTTGGGACCACAAGACTAACGAGGCAGTCAGGCACATACATGAAAAATAAATTAATAAAGAAAATAATCACAAACGCGAAACATATACAACCCCAATTGTCTTTAAACCTACTCTTTCTATTAAAATTTACCACTGCTAAACTACGAATAAATAATACTCTTTATTCGTAGCTGCTAAACCACTAGCTGACAATTTTAGACAATAACAGTTATTTCGAACAAACTGCATGTGTTGCCGAGTGTACAATAGAACCACTACTGTGCTAACGCTTGGTCTACTCGTTATACCATACTCGGACGGGACTGTTTTGATACAAAACTACTTGTGTTTACTCAAGAGGGTCTTAAGGTTTAAGGGAAAAGGACACTCTTAACTACGAGTCAGCATCCAGCCAGGAATATATATTACTTCGTAGTTAAAACGTGAACAAACTGTAGAGCTATAGATACAAATCCAATGCGATGCTACCCTAATACTAGTTTTATATGCCTGTATGGTGTGTGGCCGTGTGTACCTGCCTCACTTGTCACGAAATACAATGAAATACAGATAATTATGTATGAAAATGTATAAACGGTGAAAGGTAGCTGTTTGTTCGGCTCATACATTTATATTTGGTACAATAAGAGCATAAGTTTTAATACTCAATTGTGAATAAGTTATTGTTAATGTCGCAATTTCTACTGCCATGTAGATACCTAACATGTGTAATACCCGAGCAATTGGCGAAAAACCTGGCTGAAGGTTAACCCTTAAAGAAACTTACAAATGATTTGAACAATTTTCTACTGGACCGCTATCCTCTAAAATCTTTACATACGTTAGATTTGTAGCCGTATCCGCTCTAGAGGAGAGACAGCCTTAACGTTTCCTATTTATAAAGCTTAGAGGACTTATTTTTACTGCAAAGGGAGCTTTAAAGGCATAATCGTTAACAGTAAACTTCACAGCCCTCTGCAGATCTAGAGTTTTATTTCAACATGAGTGTTACAAAGTCTTCTTTAACACAATTTCAGACCAGATGATAAATCAACTATGTACCAGACTACGCTTGTGTTCCCATGGGACGAGCGTGAGGTACACCAAGCTCTAACTTTAGTACCTAAGTACGTGACTGTACGTTCTTTATGCACTTACAACACTGAATATAATAGTTCCAAAGAGAATAAGTAGGTAAGTACATATCCTCACAGGCATAGTGGAAGAGATGATGGAGGTAGACACGGCTATAGGTTAACCTAAGCCTACAATTCCAGCTGATCTCGCATTGGCATAGGCTTTCTATACAATTAGAGGCCAGCGTATAGCTCGACGTGTAAGTGCGTACACTCATATTTTACTAATATTAAGACATACCCTCACGCCTGTATTCCCCGAAGGGTAAGGCAGAGGTGTACCTTCTAATGTATACCCACATTTCGCCGGTATGTTTAGGTCCCATGTAAAAGGGGGCGAGCCTATTGCGACTAACCGGGCACAAATCCAGACTCCGTGCTGTTACTGGGAATTTCATAGAATAATCAAATAACACTTTGCTCGACCTGGGGATCGAACCCAGGACCTCTAGCGTAGCAGATGCGCTTAGGACCACTAGACTAATGAAGCAGTCCATTTTGCCAATATCTATTAATATGTCTTTGCGATATTGTATGTGATCCGATTGCTCTTCCTAGTGTGATTGCACTTACCGGGAACAATCCTGAACCATAGGGGCGATAATTTCATAAAAAATACATAAACATTATACTCTACTTGGTACAAACCTGCTGTCGACGATCACGATCCGAAAAAGAATAATATACTTCTTATTTTCACTGGCCGCCTCATCGCTTTAAAATATTCTCCCCGATGTAAATTTCCCACGCGCACTCGTTAACTAATGAACATTTAAAACTTTATTTACGTGGGCGTCCGTAGTCCCATCCAACTGAAAGGCAGTGTAAAATAAAAATAAAGCTTCCAGTTTCTATAAAACTCTGTGAAAACCCGAATATTTGGGCAATATTATCATAATCTTACTATGCATTGTATATGATCATCATAATATTTAACACTATATATATTTACTGTGTTCTCTGACACCTAAAACATGGGTCTTCATAAAGTCCAGAGTAGAAAATATCGTGAAGAAACCTGCATGCTTGACATTTTGACTATAGCCTAAGCCGTGCCCAGAAGTGGGCAGTTGATGATGAGGATATAAAATTTACCAAGCTATAAGTATAATTACTATTTCTACTATCATCATTCGAAGATATTATGATTCATTCTTGTACTTGGAGCAAACTACCCCCGTAACAAATCGCGTTAGATCAAAATATTTTCAAACAGCATCGTTTGAAAGATAAATGGCAAAGATAAGATATTTTTTATTCCTAATATACGCTGGAAACCCCACATTCATTACATGCGAGACAAAAGGGATGGCCCTGTCTGGGTCAACACGAAAATCTCCGGACTTTTTTCCAAAAATAGCTAACAATAAACCTATAGAGCCGTAATTTTTTTTACGATGGTCGTATATAGAAAGATATTAAAAAATCTGAAGCATTCGGCTCGATCGCGGCGCGGGTGTGTCTGAAAATAATCTTAGTGTCACACCTCTAGATATAAACATTCTCATATTTCTTGCGATCATAGGATACCGAGGGAAGGATTATAAAATTCAATAACTTTTATAGAATACTTTAAACCTATCTTTTGCACAAATATCTGAAATTGCTGGAACGTGAGCTGGCAGAATTTCGGATAATTTTAAATTGACTTTAATACTTTTTGTTTTTATTATCTATTTTCAATGGAAATAAGATTGTAGGTAGGTACGCAATGTTTCACTTTGATTCCACCTAACTTTGTTGACATACTTGACATCTTATCGTCACAGGGTAAGTTACTCTTGCCACACAAAGAACTAGAGCAAACATCATCCAGTCTCTTCCCGGGTTTTATCGTTTGTTTGGAAGGGATCAAGCGGTACTTCCCACTGTTCCTTCGCCTATTGGATGTATAGAAAAGACTTGGAACCTCTTAAAACAGTAATTGAATTTGGAATCTTCAAGAGCTTGTTTATTTTATTGTATCAAAGTCGTCACTCAATTCTAATTGTTGATTTTTGACCGTTTTCTGTGACAAATTTGTCAGTCCTGCGGCATGTTCTACATTCAATAACTATTCTAATAAATTTGAAATTTCAGACTTGGGTCCTTGATTATACACCGACCTAATTTTTCATTAGTTTCATTAAATAAACCTGCAATATTGTAGATGAAATAGAAGCTCATTTTAACCCTTTTCTCGCTCAGTATCTACGACTAGTATTCTTACACACATATCGATAAAACCTATGCGCGAGGGAGTCCCAGACCAAATAAATTTTATTAGTCAACAAAAATATTTATTGGTCAATGTAGACACTGAAATTGTATCGTAAACCCTTTTATTATAGGTACATTTTTCTCGTCTGGTTTTGCAGTTACTTCGGATTGCCTATATTTCGGTTTCAAGTTTACTATATTGGGTTTTAAACCAACTGGCCAATGTGCATAATTATATAATTTACAATCAAAACTCTTGGCCAAAACAACTTTTAGGTACTGGATTTTGTTAGTAATGAAAGTAATTTGAACTGTAAAAATTTGCTTTCTTCCTTCTTTTTTTTTCTTAAAAATAAGTGACCCCGTACTTACTAGTAATTTCTCCTCTACCGAAGGTGTAGAAGCACCTTTTCACAAACCTGCAGGTCATAAAATTCTTCGGTATTGAACCCACAGGCACCTGTAGCTAACATAGTCGCCGAATGCTTGTCTATGAATAACTAGGTGACCCAACATAACGTCATCCTACCAAATATTGAATTATCTTGAGTTCATGTATATACGTATAGGTATATACGTATATACATACATATGAATCTATACCAGCCAATCACACCGTTTACCTAGGAGTGAGGTTTTCCAGTGAACGACATACATCCTTTGATCCATCATCCTATTATTACTATTAATTTCTGAATTATATATGCTTGACACACTCCAACGGCTGTCAATAGTATGTAATCTAATTACGCAAATTCCTGATTGAGCTGTATTGAAGTGTGGGGACATGTTATAGTGATGTACCTACAGTAACTAGTTTGAAACTAATTGACGCTGACGTTTCGGCAAATTTAGTTTCAGTTGACATAAAAATTGAGGTGTTTCTCATTATTCTTTAGTTCACACCGAATTTTTCTTTATAATAAAATTTACGAAAAATAATAATCTTGTATCGGTTAATAAGAGAGCTGCATCTGGTTTTATAGACAGTTAAAGTTCAAATCAAATCAAATCAAATCAATCTTTATTTGTGAACATAGGTACATGGTACGGGTCTTAAAGTAATATACATTTTAGTTGACCTCTATGTTCTACCAATGAAATTGGTGCACAAATTTTAATAGTTATTTATTCATATTGCAATAATTTCATAGCAGGTAAGTAATGTCATAAAAACAAAACAAAATATATATATTTAAAATGTTAAGTTTGTAATTAAATTAATTTCAAAGATATAATTAAAATTTATATTCTTTATAAAATCGTCAACGGAATAATATGTCTTTTCAACTAGTAGCAAGAAAAGTTCATTTTTAAAATGGCTGACATTTTCTATACTTCTTATACATTTAAGTTAAAGTTTAGTTTAAGTCTTATTAATTTATATTTGCCTGCTATTTCATTACGGCAAAATGTGACTGACCTTTTGTAATGATGTACCATCCTTAATTAATGCAAATAAAAGTTTGAAGTTTGAAAGTTTGTAGTTTGAAAGTTTGAAGTTAGGTCGGCATGCCCGGAGAAGTTATACCGGAGGGTACTACTTCTCCGCTCGTGCAGATAATCGACGTTAAATAGCAGTATGCACAACGTTTCATGCGGTACCTGTGGAGCGCCGGTGGCCCCATTCCTCCCTCAGTCCCTTTCTTTCTCCGTTCCCTCCTTTTTTCTTATTGTAGGCAGCAGGCAACTTGGTTGAGTTTTCTTCACATTATTAAGACAACGCTAAGATAACACAGCCAGTCTATGGGTGGCGGTTGCCATTTAAAATGAGGTCTTCTGTCATAGATAATTGTAAAAAAAACCGGCCAAGTGCGAGTCGGACTCAAGCACGGAGGGTTCCGTACCATTACGATTTAGCACGTATAAAAAAAAACTACTTACTAGATCTCGTTCAAACAAATTTGCGGTGGAAGTTTACATTGTAATGTACATCATATACTTTTTATTTATTTTATCATTCTCTTATTTTAGAAGTTATAGGGGGTGTCTCTCGCGCAAACTATTCAGTTTAGAAAAAAATGATATTAGAAACCTCTATATAATTTTTGGAGACCTATCCATAGATACCCCACAAGTTAGAATTATACTTTGAAACTCAAAAATTTTGAGTTTCAATTCTAAGTATGGGGAACCCCAAAATTTATTGTTATTTTTTTTCTATTTTCGTGTGAAAATCTTAATACGGTTCACAGAATACATCTACTTACCAAGTTTCAACAGCATTGTTCTTATAGTTTCCTAGACAGACAGACAGACAGACATGACGAATCTATAAGGGTTTCGTTTTTTGCCATTTGGCTACGGAACCCTAAAAACCAACAGTTTTCAAAGTAAAAATGTTTCTTTATTTTTCTATGATCTTTTTCTGAACTGCTCTTCATTAAGTTCCACATCTCAGCAGCGTATAATTATTCAGTTTCAATGTTGGTGGGCTACCCGGATCGGCACAAGCTCCTCATTAGTCAAGTTGCTCGGTGGAACCTTCATTAATTGGGACGCCTAGGAAACAACCAATGCTAATTTTTATTAAATTACTTTGTCAAGGATACACAGACGGAGCCTTGGCAAACGGGTTTGCGAAAGACCTTTATAGAAAAGGCCAACGAATAATATTCACAATTTTGTTGTACTTGATGCCTACCAAATAATTATTTTAACCCTAATAGGTATGTAAAGGCAAATTTCGAGTGCGGATCCTCATAAATTTAGGGAAGCGGCAGGGTACGTCAGTTCACCTCGGGCAGTATATAATTCATGTAAATTCTGTTCCATTCTTGAAATTTGATTGAACAGTAAGTAATACATATTCTCACAGGGTCAATTGTGGCCTGCAATGACAAACAATCTTACGATCCGCCTAAAAATACACGTCAGAGCGGAAAAATATTGATAAATATGCATATTAGGTATACCTTATATCCAAAAACAGAGCAACAATTAAGCATACCCGGGTCTGCTTCGCCTTCATCCTCTCTCCTATTAAAAATATCTTTGCTGTGCCCGACAGGGTCCATAATTGATCCAATGTTTAACATACCTACCAACTAATTAATGTACACATTATGGAATGCAATAAAGTATTGAGTATTGAGTACTTAACTTAAGGAACTGACAGACAACAATTTTTCGATATTTTCCTAGGTTAGAATCAAGTAATTCAAATAACGAATAAATATAAAATACAAGGCCTTTCCGAAAGCATTATAGTCACTTAGGAAATGTCTAAACTTAAATTACTATGATTTATTCTAACCAAATAATATTTTAAATTTTACTCTCTTTCTGTCTACTTCAGAACACATATTCAAGGCAGGTAATTATGTAACGTTTAATTATGCGAAGGTATTTGTCGGAGAATGTGGCGCAACATGTGTGAAAGGGAATTCCTAGCGATCCTCGAGAGACAAAGGCTATCTAATATGGCAACTGTGTCTATATTATACCTATACTTAGGTCAGTATAGTATGCCCACGTACTCGCTCACACTTGCCCTTTTAGCGATGCGATATCGACTTGGCAGGCATGTAGTTCGGCAAATGTGTTTCCGAATTCCATTATCGAAACTTCGTACTGGTTAGAACATTGTGAGGTTTTGTGATCGGTAGAGACCTACATAATTCTTTGTGTTTGGTGTATATAAACGTACATGGCAAACTTTATTAAGCCTATATTTGTCCACTGTTGGATGTAAGCCTCTCTTATTGATCACCATGGAGCCGGATCTTTGGCTTTCCTCAACCAGTCACTGCCAGCCGCTTTCCGCAAGTCACTATTCTACTTGGCCAGCAGATGTACTACACTGCGCTTAGCAAACTGTTAAGAACCGGTCACATAGAGAATAAAGGATCTATTGATCCGCCATAGCTAGCCTGTTGAATCATTAAATAAATAGGTATTATCGCCACATAAGCTGGTTCACTATCACAACTTGCGTTTTTCCATGAGGAAAAACGTTTGTATTTTCAGTCCCAACAACCAAAAATACCGATGACCTACTATTTCCTATCATGTATCCAAGGGATAAATTTGATGTGTGACAGTTTTTGTATAGAAAATCTATCAAAACATCAAATTTATTCGTCTGGGTTTACACGACTATTGAATTCATGGACCTATTTCAAAAAATTTTTGATCTTATTTAAATGTTGCCCAATGACGGTTTATCGATGGGTCAATTTCGTTATTTCATTACAATACGTTTATGAGTGTTAACATAAGTTATTAATTGATAATTTAGAAGAGTATCATTCGAGATCTGATTTCATTGATACTAGAGTGAAATTATCGATACGTTAAACTATTTTTTAAGTTCCGGATTACCCTTCTGACATCTCAGCATGATGAGACAGTGAGGCAATACGTAGACTTTTTTTTAAAGGCGGATCAATTGTTACGAGCATTACACTTACGATGACCTACCCGCTTCGTCAGTCAGCAATAAATAAAAATAAAGTTTTTCCTTCATCCTAAAAGTGACCATCTGTGCAATGAATAAAAACTTTCGTGTGGCAATAAAAAATATCGGAAATGTCTGATAGTTAGCAGTTTAGCAAACGTCCATTTGTGTCATTTCTACAAAAAATGGCTTCATCTCACGAAAATAGTTTGATATTAGTTAAGCTTTTTGTCCACATTGCTCTCGCTTTGAAACCTTATTTACAAATTCATAATCTATTTCTAATTACTATAAACCCATTTATTAGTCCTTTGCTGGGCACAGACAGTGCCGTAACTAGGGCGGTGCCCGTGGTACCTAGACACAGGACGCAAACCCTAGAGGGAATAACTAGATTAAGATCAAACATTTTTTAAGGGCGCAATTCGCACCGGATACATAAAATGGTACTTGCGGCACTGGGCACAGATCTTATCTCAGAATGACAGGGATGAAGCTATAATCCAGACTTCACCAGTGTCAAAGGTTGCCTCAAGTAGACTTACTTGTGTCCAATGTAACAATGAGGTCGTATATTTTTTACTTACTTTATAAAACTATCCCGAACAAACAAGATGTAGCAAAGCCATAACTTTCTTTCAAATAGCCAGTGTGACAATACTATTACAACTCAAAGTAAATTACTCGAGAGCCAAACGATACGATTCGTCATCCATCACGAGCTCTTTTAGGAAAAGAATCACAACCGCTCGGATAACTTCCAGCTTCCCTTATTGCCGACATTTTGATAAATAGCACATATAATTTATAGTAGGGGGACTTAACTGCAGTTTACTCTGAGAATGCAAAAGTTAAGAACGAAGACGTATTCTTTGGAATAATGCTTTTGCGAGATTACTTTTCGGTCGTAATAATACTGTGATAGTAGATTTATCATTTCAGTTCGTAGCTGCTTTTAGATCGTTGGAATGTTCGTGAGAAATAGGATGATTAAAAAAGATACAGTATCCTCCGAAAGGTTAAGCCGCGGTATATTTATGTACGACCATATGTGAGCCTATTGTCGTTAGTACAAAATCTATCAATTGACAAAATCCAAGCTCCTTCGAGCTGCTACTGAGAATTTCATAAAAAACTAGCTTTCCACCCACGGCTTCGCCAGTGTTTTTTTTTCGGACGTTTTTGCTATAAACCTCACGGAGCCCGAGACCTTTCCAACGAATGCAAAACCGTGGAAATCGGTTCGTGCGTTCTGGAGTTATAGCGCCAGGAAGGAAAACCCGACTTATTTTTATATAGTAGATAATACTACTCGGCCTAGGAATTAAACCCAGGACCCCTACAGTAGCATTGCGCTTACGACCTCTAGATCATTGAGACCGTCACACCAATACGAAAATCATAGTCACTATAATTTCATCTATAATATTTAATATGTTATAACATCCATATCAATATTTTTTCTTATTTTATTATCAAACCTTTCCCAATTCGATCAAGCGATACAGAGAGAAAGCATTACCGTAATTATATGCAATAAGACATGGAAAACCTTTTTGTTCGGATTGCGTACCAATTCGATCCTAAGAAGACTACAATAATAAATTATTCAGTTCACCCATCGCACTAGTATATGCGTTCCGTAGTAGGTATAGGCAATTGGTTCAAATCCACTTTATAGAATAGGATCAAAATACAGATAAAACTGGACTTCATTGGTCTTTTAGTCTTGAAGCTTAGCTGTACAGTACCTACATGATGAGCTTGTGCGTATATTTTCCACAAAACATTGAAGAGTTACTTACTAAAATTAGTTTCTTATTTTATTTTGTATTCTACGAAGGCCCCGATAATCTTGAATCCGCAAAAGTAAAACTAAATTAGTTCAGTTAAAATGAAATATTAATCTATAACTTGCTGTTGCTCGCGGCTTCACTTGAATCTCAAATATTTTTTTAGGACAAAAGGTAGCCAATGTGTTTTACAGGGTACAATTTATCTCTTTGCCAAATTTTATCGAAATCCATTTAGCGGTTTAGGCTTGAAAATGTAACACAAACAAATAAAAAGTGCTACTATGGCGTTTATAATATTATTATTATAGAAGTGTGGATTATAGTATAAACTCGTTAATAGTTAATCAAAACAAATAGGGTTCTACTGTAAATTATTTGAAGATCATAGAGACATCGTCCAGCGCTGTTTATTATCAAGCGCTGTGCAAGCCGCTTTTTCATTAGATTAAATACAGAATCCAATAATATTTTAATAAGAAAGTCTGTTTCATAAATTGAAGCAGTTTGATTATAATTACAAATCTTTGTAATAGAATATTGCTGTCCACTACGCAGTGGACTTAGACGCCTAAATCATCTTATTCTGTGTTCAACACTGCTGTTTGTGCGTCTTTCTGTTATTAATGATGTGCTATTATTCTTAAATGCGCGTGCCGAAGTCGGCCACAGCGGCTTCGGACATGACTAATCGCTTCGCTAGATTATGGCGAAAATCGTGACTCCATTCGCTGTACTGCGTTTGACAACTCCCTGTAGTATGACTGACAGGAGACGTCATTATTTAACTGCAGTGTCATTGCCAACTTACAAATTATGTATTATCAGATCAAAGATAGAGCGATTAACTTAATATAATGTCTTAGTTAATAAGTGTGTATGATGCTGAACATCTAGTTCTTCGGACTTATCCCTAGCCTAGAAGTCTTAAGAATTGTTATCGTAGCAGATTAAAGCATGAATTGATAATGTTGACAGAATGGCGAAACATTGGAAGTAGCTCAGTGATAAACACTTTATACAAAAAGTAAAATCATTTATAGCAGAAAAAGCTTACTATAACGTTAATGTCTTTTTACCGGAATCAACGATGTGACTTTGTTTTTGCCGTGCACCAAGAATTGGCATGGATGTACATTTGCGAATTTGCAAAAGAACAAAAAACAAAGAATTAAGCGCGCAAGGCTAGACGATTCGCCTTAAGAATAGATGACACTAGACTTAGCTCTCTTGTGTGTTTGTTACATTTTTATTCAAAAGCTTATTCAGATTCCGTAAATATTGAGTGCCTCTTTGGTCTCCCTAACATAATTATGCTTTCGGTACCTACATTTTTTTCCAATTATAAATTATTTTTATGTGATGTTTTCTGTGCCGTACCTACTAAAAAGTGTAGGTAATTATGTTTTTTCCACGTGTCGCCCTGGTTGTCCCGTCAACTGCACCAACTATGTTGGTCACGTAGGGGTGGCTAATTTATGCGTGGTACGGTGAATTTTAGTAATCGCCGTCCGACGTCTTTTCAGGTTCCAGTTTCTTCCACTGAAGCAACTTTATTGACGGGTTATAGCAAACTTGATGGGATACTTGAATTATAATATTCGTTTAAATGATTTAACTGATTCATTACTGAATTTATATATATATATATACAATTATTACTTGTTAATGGTGTACACCGAGCAATAAGGCGAGAGATTATGCTTAAAAAGCAATAAAACCTTACCGTGACAATGTTGCAAGGTCTTATCGCACAAGTGCATATGACGATATATATAACTCCATTCCTCTTAAGAGAAAAATAATTTGAAAGTATTCTCAATAATTTTACTGAATAGTTATATCTAATTACAATATCACTTATAATTAGCCGTTATCATATCCACTTTCCTTCATCATTCACACTATATTGCCCTTTTTTCACTTCACTTTATACACAATTATGTTTTGCCATGATGAAGTAGTTGCTTTTGTTACTGTTGAACTCGTAGCCGCTCGTAGCTTTTAACCTTTGTAGGCATTCGTAGCTTACTCGTAGCATTAAGCTTTTCCACTTCGATTTTTAGGCTGGGAAAGGTAAGGTGTGGAACATAATAACTTACTTCTAACTTATAATTACCCATATCACCGTTGTGTATTATAATAGTCTATTATTAGGCTATTACTGACCTCCTACTAACTTAATAATGACTTACTGATGGTCCTATTTATTGATATTCTATTCATATCCTATGTTATTCAATTGTGGTGAAGTATGAACTGTTTCCTAGTTTATCGAGTATGTCTGATATATTATTAGGTATAGGGTATTTATCGTCTGTAGTGATTTCATTTCATTTTCTGTAATCTATAAACATTCTAAATTTTTGTTGTTGCGTAGCATCTAACTTCTTTGGCACTAAATGTACTGGTGCGCACCAGTACATTTAGTCCCGGGTGAAAAACTGGGTTGTATTACATTATCTCTTCATATTTTTTCTACTTGTCGTTTAATTTCCTCGGCTTGAATTGGTGATTGTCTATATGCCTTAATGTGTATTGGAGTGTCGCCTTTAGTTCGAATATAATGTTATACTTCATGTGTAAATGATAATGGAATATCTGGATTCCTGCTGATATTTTTAAATTTTATTGGTATTCTGCAGGATTCAACTTAGGTACTAATGTGAACACAATTTATACTGCTTATTTCTAAGTTCATGTGTCTCTTACGACATCAAAATGAGACGAATGGATTGGTCCTATTCTGTTTCCGGGAACCACACAGAAAATATGTTTTCAGACGTACAAGTATTTTATTTAAACTTCATCAGGATTTTCACAAAGAAATGAACTTTTTCTAATTAAATAAATTTTTACAAAATTGTCAGGAATTAGAATGAATAATTATGATATCCGGATAGTATCCGCGAATTAGGAAATGTAGCGCAACAAGCAGCCGATGCTGCTAGACGTCAAGTAGAGAGCGCAGCGGAATACTTAGATAGAGCAGATAGGGTGGTTCAACAATTACACGTTCAGGAGGAAGCGCATCAATAAACTTTACCCTAACCGAGCCGTAGTTTACCTCATCAACCTGAATCAAGTTGCAATTTACCACATGAACAACCGTTACCGGAATCGAATCGTAGTTCTCCACCACCTTACACTCCTAATGAACATATGAGATATACTCAGGATAGAATATCTAGGGAAGGTCATCCTAGTGAAAATATCGAAAACATTTTAAACTCGTTTCAACCACGCGACTATACCAACGTCACTCCCATAACTGGTGATGTTATTAAATTAATTCCAAATTACGATGGCAACACAGCATTACTTAACCTATTTATAAAAAAATGCGAATATGTTTTATCATTATACAGATAATCAGGAGAAAATCAAAAACTACACATAATGCAGATAATAACCAGTAAACTGTCTGGAAAAGCAGCAATGCTTCTAAGCGAAAACGAACACGTATCCAACTATTGTCAGAAACTTAAAAAAATATTCATACAACAATTGGAGACCAAAAAACTGAAAATTGTTTAGTGCTAGAATTAGAATCTCTAAGTAAAAGACCCAACGAAAACTATTAAGAATTCTGTAAGAGAATTCAATCAAAAAGAAGCAATTTATTTTCAAAGATCCTCACAAACAATAACCAACAGACAGTTGCCACAAAAATGGCGATATATAATAATACAGCTTTGAGAGTGTTTTTGTACAATTTACCAAAGGATATGTTAAAAACGGTTAGGCTAAAACAACCCAAAACCCTAGAAGATGCATTACAGATAGTCACAGAGGAAGTAATATTCCAAAAGCAATACCAAATGCGTAACGAGATATTCAATCATAAACAACCGAATCTACCTCAACCTCATAAAATTACAAAAAATCCACATTATAGATCAATGCCATCAGGGCAAAACAATGCGGGATATTCACAAAATAATTACACTCCGCGAAATATTAGTACCAATAATAATAATAACTATAACAATTATAGACCTCAAATTCAAAGTAACGTTAATAAAGTAAGACCATTTATAAAACGACCGTATACAGTAGAAGAGTGCACCCCAACACCAAGACGTAATAATGTAAACTTCCATACTTCAGATTCAGAACCCCAACCAAGTACATCAAGTGAAAATCAATTAAATAACTCAAATGATGATACGGAAGAGCAAAATTTTCGGATAGTGACATACAACCCCACTACCACAGAATGAACATGTCTTCATTACCTTTCATACTAATACCTGAGATAAATAATAAATTTTTAATTGACACCAGTAGTACTAGATCATTTATAAGTAATAAAGTAACCGACAAATATTTTAACAAATATAAATTTTATGAACCATTTGACGTAATAAGTACACATGCTATTAGGAAGCATAACCAAATAATTTATATACCGATATTTAAAATATTTCAACAAAATTTCCCTCATAAATTTTACATATACAATATTAATAACACCTTCGACGGACTTATCGGTATCGATTTATCAAGAAAATTAAAAACTCAAATTATTATCAGCTAACAACTATTAATTACACCCATTGTAGAAATTCCGATTCATTACCAAACAGAATCACCAATAGTAACAATTAATTTAGAACCCAATTCAGAAACGAACATGACAGTTCCAACTGAATTATCCGACGGAACAGGCATAATACTCGTAAAAAAATTAGAATTTTGTACAGGTGTAACGATGCCACAAACAATTGCAACATGTAAAAATAATCTAACACAAGCGTTAATTTAAAATAAAACCGACGATTTCATAGAAATAGACATATTAAAACCTTTTAAAGTTAATATTCAACAAACACCGTGTCACTTAAATAATCTGAATTGTAATAGATTATTAGAAGAAAATTTAAACAAATTACGTACTAAACATATGACTTGTAGCGAGAAAAAGACAATTTACTACATGAGTCACGAATTTAAAGATATATTTTACCACGAAGATATTCCATTATCATTTACACATGAAGTAAAACATTATATTCGAAATAAAGACGACACTCCAATACACATTAAGGCATATAGACAATCACCAATTCAAGCCGAGGAAATTAAACGACAAGTAGAAAAAATATTAAGAGATAATGTAATACAACCCAGTTTTTCATCCTGGAGCGCACCAGTTCATTTAGTGCCAAAGAAGTTAGATGCTACGCAACAACAAGAATTTAGAATGTTTATAGATCACAGAAAATGAAATGAAATCACTACAGACGATAAATACCCTATACCTAATAATATATCAGACATATTTGATAAACTAGGAAACATGCTTATTTTTTATTATTTTTTAGCATTAAATATTGCGAAATTTTCACAAAGAAATGAATTTTCTAATTAAAGAAAATTTCTAGTGAAAGAAAAATTCGATCTCAGGCAGGGTTTGAACCTGCGTCCCTCTGGTTAAGTACACCAGACGCTTTACCAATTAAGCTACCGAGACCACTGCCTGTGATGTCGAATTTCTCTTCCACCTTCTACGTCTTGAGGCGACGTCGGCACCATCTATTGAAGACATTACTATGTCTTTCAACCAACACGACTGCCTTTACAGGTAGTTCAATGTCGAACGATGTTACCTTACCGTATTAAGCTTATTTTTTATTATTTTTTAGCATTAAATATTGCGAAATTTTCACAAAGAAATGAATTTTCTAATTAAAGAAAATTTCTAGTGAAAGAAAAATTCGATCTCAGGCAGGGTTTGAACCTGCGTCCCTCTGGTTAAGTCTGGTGTACTTAACCAGAGGGACGCAGGTTCAAGCCCTGCCTGAGATCGAATTTTTCTTTCACTAGAAATTTTCTTTAATTAGAAAATTCATTTCTTTGTGAAAACTAGGAAACAGTTCATACTTCACCACAATTTAATAAAATAGGATATGAATAAAATATTAATAAATAGGACATCAGTAAGTCATTATTAAGTTAGTAGTAGGTCAGTAATAGCCTAGTAATAGACTATTATTAGACACAACGGTGATATGGGTAATTATAAGTTAGAAGTAAGTTATTATGTTCCACACCTTACCTTTCCCATCCTACCGACTGCGCCAATTATGTTTTTTCCACGTGTCGCCCTGGTTGTCTCGTCAACTGCCAATTGCCAATTATGTTGCTCACGTCGGGGTGGCTAATTTATACGTGGTACGGTGAATTTTAGTAATCACCGTCCGAAGTCTTTTCAGCTCCCAGGTTCTTTCACTCAAGCTTTATTGACGGGTTATAGCAAACTTGATGGGATACTTGAATTATAATATTCGTTTAAATGATAGATATCATCATCAACCCATTACATTGTCCCACTGCTGGGCACGGGTCTCCTCTCAGTACGAGAGGGATTAGGCTATAGCCCGCCACGCTAGCCTACTGCGGGTTGGCAGACTTCACACTTTGATATATATACAATTACTTGTTAAACTAAGTCATTCGAGAAGGATGGAGATTACGCGAGTAAGGAGCCCGATGATCGAATAATTCTCGGAGGCTGTGCCTGGGTTTTTATATTAACTGAATGCGAGTATTCCACAAGTGGGGGTTTTACCAAGTAGCGGCTGAACAATAGTGATTTTTATGGCTTTTAGGAAACCATAAAACTTACTCATAAATTGTCGCTTATCTTGACATGGAAATAATGTAATCTTGCTTTCTATTAATTTAAGAATCACATTCCTATTTTTATTGCTCGGTCACGGATGTGTACCAGGCGATAAATTATGCTTAAAAAGCAATAAAACCTTACCGTTACAATGTTGCAAGGTTTTGTCGCACAAGTGCGTATGACGATATATAAACTAGGTACTTATTTTACACATATCAGTCCCCCTTAAATTTAGAATCCTTCCTAATAAATTAACGTTTAACAAAAGAAACAAAGGACGGTCAAGGACTCAATTTTAGATTAAAAGTATAAATACGATGTACGAACACGCAAATGAAAGGGAAAATCAAATTAAGAAGAGAAGTTACCTAACAAGCGTCCGCCCCTCCGTATCCAACGTTGATTTAACGAAGAGGGTACATAAAAAAATATGTAAAACAAGATGAAAATAAACATTATATTTAAATATTTTTGTGGATGCAGATGGATGTTTGTTTAAGTGTAAACGCTATTGGGACGATAATTTTCACCATAGAAAATAAAATAAGAAACCTCCAAAGATGCTGCAGCCTGTTAAGGACATGGCTAGAATACGCCATCGCGCGTCCATGTATTACGTAAGGTAGGTATTTAGGGTGGGGGGGGGAGTAGGCCAGCCGAATCTCACATAATCTCACCTAGGGGAGAGAAGAGGTCTCGGCAAGTATCACGCAGTTTTTTTCGCAGTAAACAGTGTAAAATTGTGCTACATGCTCCAGCTAGAATAAAACATTCAAATTTCTCCAAATTATTTTAAACCTTAACTTGTTGAAGATAAAGTTAAAAATTAACTGAGAAAATTTGACAGTTTGTGGTAACTTGATGTGCTAGCCACCGTACCTAGCGTTATGCGACACGTTAATGTGATTAAAGAATAATGGGACAACATTATTTGTAGATTCGACTGAGTCTCTCTTACCATATCTCACTTTTACAGACATGAGATTCTATTGTATGTTAACAAGATATGAGATACCGCGCGAAACATAATTATAAATTCTCCTTTTCTCTCGGGTCAATAATCTTTATTTACAACAGTTGGTAATTAAGTCTAAGACAGTGAGAAATATAAACTCAATTAAGGGTTCGCCTCACTGTACACTTTAATTGGTTATTCCTACAGTCCTACAATGATTAATTGCCATTGATTAATTACACTAACCGTCATACTGCTAAAATAATGAATATTTTGAAACTGAATACTTCAAGTTATTTCAAGTTTAAAAGCTTAAATTGTTTCATTTTATACTTGCTAATAAGCTGAAAATGAGGTAATAATTACATTAGCTTTCAACTAATGTTCAGAGATAGTTTTTAAAAATATTTTTTAATGATTCTCTGTGATATTAAATGAAATGATGTTCTCGTTAAATTCACAGCAGATACAACGTTGTTTAAAGGCAATTTTCACGGCGATTAGAACAAGCAAGTTGAACGCTTGAACAACGGTAATTAATAAAGGTGAGCTCCGAAGTTCTTAGCACAAGTTATTTAATCCGTAGGTATGTGTTTTTGGATCAACATAGATAGAGGGCTTAGTGGGAGTGGCAGTGAAGGTGGCCGCCGAGACAACTCAATTACGCAAGTTGTCCGCGCTCGGCTCCAAGACGAGACACGTCAGAATGTCGCTGCACAAAACTCGTGTGATGCCACACTTTATGCGCATACCTATATCAAAATTACTTTATTTTACATATAAAGCTGTTGAACGAGATACGATATTGACTGTTTATACGAGATAGTTGAGTACAAGTGTGTTTTGGCATCGTTAGTTTTTCTTGCCATTTATTAGGGTAGGATTATTAAGCCTCTTAAAAAATCTACACGGATGGACAATTAAAGCAGCTTAAACTATATGTCTAGATACTTCTCTATTCACCCTAACAACGTATGTGTAAAATATTTCTTTGTGAGAATAATAGATTGGATTGTGGGCGTATTATAATATCACCATAACTGAGGTTCAGGATAAGGATAATAAACTCGATTATACAATCGCTTTTTATCGGTCGGAATACAATTCTTATGCCACTTATATTGAGATTTCGTATAATCTAAAAAGAGAACCAATATAAATTATAATTTTATTTAAAAGAACTACTATCGAGTAAAAAAAAATAGAGTATATATAGTTTATAGTAGTTATGTTTTATTAATGTTACTGCAAATCATTAATTGCAATCAACATTTACATAAAAATATCTACATAAAACTCATTTTCATGGAAAATACCTACACAATAAAAATATGATCTGCTAAAATGAAGTTATTGCCTGCATTCACCAATATAATTGAGCTCGAAATAAATGGACCCACATACAATAACGAATGGGGAAGATAAACCACTGAAGAATATAAATGTTCATAGTGAAGCCGCTAGTGCCTTGTGGAGCCGAAAGCCGATGAGACAGGAAATAAACAATTTTCTTCCCAGTTTATATGCATGGGAAGAAATGGCGCTGGCGCAAATCTAGAGTCGCATAAATCTTTACAGATGAGCTGTGGAGACGGGGCAAATGTATTGATTATATTTTGAGCAGCCCTCGGCTTATAAAAGCTTTGTATTTTTCCTATAGGTACTTAAGGGGTGAGTCAGTTATTTTTGCGTAGTATATAGTCATGATTACCAATTGTGTGCCATCTTTGGTAATGGGTAGGTACTTATAATAGTAAATAGTAGGTAGTAGGTATATTGTTCTTCTGCTGGACACGGTTCTTCTCTCAGAATGAAAGAGGTAGTTGGTCTAATGAGGGCTTGCAAACTTCACAGTATTATTATTTCTTATTGTTCTTATAACTTATTCTTTGTATGCATGTATTTCTCTATACTGCGGCTGCATAAACTGTTTCTTTCTTTCTTTCTCACAGGTCGACGAGAATACAGCAGCATGCCTTGAGAGATTCTCAAGGCATGCTGCTTTCTTAACGGTGTTAATATAATTGATTTCGAATGGTAAGCACTGTGCCTTGGATTCAGATTCGATGATTGTCGGGTGAAGAAGAGGTATAATGGCTTCTGACAAAAATACATACTAAAAATTGGTACTTTCGTTATACATAACATACTATCACGCCTGTATTCCCCGAAGGGTAAGGCAGAGGTTTACTAATGTACACCCACATTTCGCCGGTATGTTTATGTCCCATGTAATAGGGGGCGAGCCTATTGCCATTAACCGGGCAAAAATCCAAACTTCGAGCTGCTACTGGGAATTTCATAGAAAAACCCAATAAAACTTTGCTCGACCTGGGAATCGAACCCAAGACCTCTAGCGTAGCAGTCGCGCTTGGGACCACTAGACCAACGAGGCAGTCACTAGACTAACGAGGCAGTCAAATAACTTGCGTTAAACTCATTTTTAAAGGACCTAGAATTGACTCATTTACATTATATGCAGACATTTTTTACCTGAAGTGTATGGAACCAAAACTGTATTTTTCTAGGAATACAGGGTACTTTTATCAAGGTATTCAGTATTTACATGATTATATGAATATCTATCTCATGTTGAGTGACATCTAATTTAAAACCCTTACGCTACACCGCCCCAAGCGAATAAACTTCCATAATAAGAAATCATCGAGAATTTCTATTACTTTACAGACCAGACCAATCGATGTGTCTATCCAAGTAACACATAAAAGCTGTATAACGGCAGTCTTACAGCATTTTTGTATCCTTTTAGCATTTTGAGTTAGTTCTTTAAGAGCATTATAAACGTTTATACGGCTACTGTAAGTCTTATTTGGGCACAAATTATACAGCTTTAGATCCTAAATAGGGTCACAACATTTGTTTAATCGCATCACAGGCGCGTTATATTAGCATTATTGTGATTAATGATGTTGCCGATCGCATTACAGAAGCATTCTTACGGTCACGGAAGTTGCCGATCGCATTACAAAAGCATTATACTGGAAATATTATTGATAATGAAGATGTTTATTGCAATATAAAAGCATTAGAAAGTATTAAAAGCGTTATTGGAGCTATTTAAGTGTTCACATGTTAGAACTTAAACGAAACCTTCCATCATTGCAAAAACATCTCTAATGGTATAGTACAAATGTTATAATCCAATTAATGTAGTAATTTCACTACTTTGTCTCGATATAATATGGACGAATAGTCGGTCAAAATTGAGTGAGAGATACCATAACTGTTTACAAAATTAATCTGGGTACCTAAGTTAATTGACTTTTGTTCTGTCATGCCTTCAAATATTACTGCGCAATCTAGTTTACTGTAAATGTCCATATGAGTTTCATTGAAAATTTTCACGCGCCTTCGATATATTGTGGTTTTGATATAAAACATTATAAAAAAGTATGTGTGAAGTAGCAAAAAAAAAATTTGTATTCCTAATATAGAACGAATTTAGCAAAATTAACATAATAATATTGGTTGAGTAGCATTAAATTAAGTTATATCATTATAATACAGGTCTTTTGCTTTTATAGATAGGTCCGAATGATAATATTTTTAGGTTATAACATATTTACAAAATGGTGTCGGTACATAGCAACCCGGTGAGCCTTTAAAAAAGATAATTAATGCAGCAGGAGATATAAATACTCACACCTGAACAATTATTAAGCCACAAGCCCGAGAGAATATGTTTGGTAAACCACTGTAGTGCCATTGTCTATATAGTAGTTCTATATGGGTTCACCGGTATCCTAAAAGAATCGATGTAGTCTGAAATAGTGTCATTACTTGAACGCAATTTTGGGGATCCTTGGGCAAAATCATGAATGAATCAACCCATACATCATTTTCGCGAGATCTTTTAACGCTATTTGATTAATATTCCTTTCAATGGCCCACCTTCATAAATTTTCTCAAATGAAGAACATTTTACATATTAATCAATATCACTATCATCTTCACTTTTGTTGGAGCTCTCAGGTCTTACATTTTCAGCATCAAACGGGTAGTCCGTTTTTAAATAAACAAGTTTTTGTTGAATATTCTCATTACCTAATGGCAATAAAATATTTTTTGAAACACAAGGTTTCCATATCGATCGTATTTCTCATGTTGACAGGTCCTACTTGATTTTGGTGACCTACGGAACCTTCTTTAATATCCTATTTTAATATCCTCAATATGGCCGACAAAAGGTTTAACAAATACAGTAAAATGACTTTATATACAGCTTTACGCATTACAATAACTCACTTAAAGAGCTGTTAGTTCTACAAGAGAACTCAGTTCACCTTTAAAAATGCAGGCATTACATTGAGTCACATTTATGCTGTTCAGCAGCACTAGGCATTCACTTACCACTTATAAGTGCTACTACACAATAAAGTGCACTAAGAACAACTCAAAGCTGTATAACGGATTAACGGTGCAGTATATTGGTAAAAGTTGATGCTAGTTAGCAGCATTAGGCATTATCTTACTACTTAAAAATGCTATTGTAGATCCAAATGCACTAAAAACAGCTGAAAGCTGTACAGCTGCGTTGTGGTTTGCTGCACTAAAACTAAAGGCTTTACAAAAGCATTTTGGTATGGCATTATCCAACCGTTTTACAGTGTAAAGCATCATAATGGTTTTGAAATGCTAATATAAAGCGTCAAGATGCTCCGTGAACTTACATAAGAGTTTATACGGACCTTAAGTTCTACATAAGTTTACTATTCGTTTCTTAAAATGCTTCCTGTGTTACTTGGGTATAATCGTATCCTGTGAGAGACGGATGGATATCTCCCTCCATCGATGGCTTTCCCTTATTCGTCGGAAAATGTTTAAAAGGGATAATAAAATGTTTTTCTGAAGCTCCCTGTGGTGAAGTCGACGTAGCCCGGAGATCGACGCCTCGCAGGATTTAATCAATTTGTCGAAAAAAGTCGGGGGCAACCGATCAGAGGATTTATTGGACCGAAAGTTTTTTTTCGTCGCCACGCCAGCTTACTAGCTTTAACTGGTAATTAAATTCATCGATTCGAAGTTTTAAACGCAATTTAATGTTAATTTATTTCCTTAAAACAGACATTTTAGATCCGAGAGTCGTTTAGTATTCGGAGCGAGTTCAATAAAATCCTCGAAACAAATCTACCCACGTTTTTCGTGAGAAAAGATGTGGGTATTGAATATCTACGCCTATCTTTATCGGTTCGTTTACGTTTAAGATAAACTGAGTAATAAATACAGAGAAAATATACATTTTTTAGATTTTGGTACGCACGACTACACATCAAGCTATACAAAACCAGTATAGGCCGGCCTTGAATTGTATGGAAAACCTTAACAATGGGAGGTCAGTCTAAACTGGATTTGTATAGCTTGATGTGCTGCTACTAGTGGTCCTTATGTTGACACTTGTCATATCTAAGTGCAGTGATGTTGTCACAAAAGTATATAACGACGTTGCTGTGCCTGCAAAACAAAGTCGCGCTCAAAAACTATTTTATCTGACTTACCTAAAGACAATATTATACGACCAAAAAGTTAATACCGTGTTATTAACCTTTTGAACGCCATTGTCACATATATGTGACAAACGAAATTTTACCCTGAACGCCAACGTCACAAATATATGACAAATATACGTCGCACCATATTATGAAATAAACAATTTAATCATTAGGTACTTTAGTGTGTTTTCACTACTTTGTGGAATTTGAAAGAAAAAGTGGCCTGGCGTCAGGGGTACGGCGATACGTTTATACTCTGGCGTGCAAAAGGTTAAAGAAGTTCAGTATTGACAATTCTTGTAAATAACAAAGCTATAACTTTAAACGTTACCTCGAAATGTAATAATGGTATCGACGACTCGCTCTTTGACATCAGCGGTGTAACAAGAGTAATAGTTTATTTAAAGTAGCACACGGTGAGATGACGTAGGTACAGACAACACAAGATATGGGTATTCAGGCAACAAACAATATTTGCGTCTTCATATAGATAGCGTTATAAATAATTATCCCCTAAGGGTTTAAAGCTTATCGTCTTTCCTTAGGCGCCAATTTCATTTTTTTTTAGTTTTTCGCAAATTATTCGTGTATAACAAATTCTAGGTTCATGGCAGTAGTAATTGCGACATCAACTAAGTGTATTTAAAACTAAGTTAGTACTAAAACCAGGGCTTAAAAAATCTTTATCGTAGAAGATTTTGGTGGAAAATAGAGGATTCAGCCAAAATTGTCAATTTCCGCTACTTACTACTACTCTACTCTACTACGGTTACGATTTATAAGTAAGAGCTTTAGCACTCAGTTGTGAATAGGTTATAGAACAGTTGGTATCACAATTCTTACTGCCATAATCCTAGAATATGTTATAGACGAACAATTTGCGAAAAACTATTTGATTTGGCGTTCGAATCGTCGGCGAACGATCCGTCTTAATATGTAGGCAGCTGACAACACCTACGTTTTCACACACTATTTATTTATTTATTTATTTATTTATTTATTTATTTATTTATTTATTTATTTATTTATTTATTTATTTATTTATTTATTTATTTATTTATTTATTTATTTATTTATTTATTTATTTATTTATTTATTTATTTATTTATTTATTTATTTATTACACAATCTTTATGATAGATGTCGTTAGGTGCCACCTAACTCTTTTGTTGAGTGTATATAGTATGCGCGCAATAAACACTGCAGAGTAGGGGCAAACTGTCCGCCTAGTTTAATGGTTAGTCGAAGGGTAGGTAACTTGATAACGCAAGGGACAATGTATTATGCACTCACGGGCTTTTATTCTACCGTACAGGAACATTGTTTATGCTTTGTTTTTCAACGTTGAACTTGAATTTATTGTTTTTAACCTTATTAGGTTTGGGTAGGTTCGGTTTGGTACGGTTCCGCTGTCTATTGACAGCAGAACCGCACCAAACCGTTTAAAAGTTGGTGATGATAGGGACCAATTTATAAATAACACTGATATCTTACAATGACTGCCTCATTAGTCTAGTGGTCCTAAGCGCGACTGCTACGCTAGAGGTCCTGGGTTCGATCCCCAGGTCGAGCAAACTGTTATTGGCATTTTCTATGAAATTTTCAGTAGCAGCTCGGAGTCTGGATTGGTGCCCGGTTAGGCTCGCCCCCTATTACATAGGACCTAAACATACCGGCGAATTGTGGGTGAACTTTAATACATCTTTGCCTAACCCTTCGGGGAATACAGGCGTGATAGTATGTTACTCGTATGTTAGATAGATTGACTTACTTTCCGCGTAAGTACCTACACTATTTTTATAATTTTCATACATTAATTCATGGATAGATGATAAATATTCAATTAAAAGCTTCTTCTGCTGCTGCATCAAAACACACTACACTACACTACACTAAAATAACCAGAAGTTTAGTAAGCAAAAGATACCAGGGACTCAAGTTTTTTTTTATCTTTCGAAAATATGTTTATTTTCGCTTGCGATGCTAAAATCGACCAACAAATACAACCAAGAGACGCTAGATTTTATCGCTCATTGCAATCCTTATTAGGCTGCAGACACGTCATAATTATCTATTTATTATTATTATCAGCCGTGATCGTCCCACTTCAGGGCAAAGGCCTCCCTTTCCTTCTTCCATTCGTCCCGGTTGAGAGCCTTCAGCGTCCAACCCACGCAGTAAGAATCAAGCTCATCCCGCCATCTCATTCTGGGTCTACCGCGATGTCTTCTGGTATTCTGTGGCATCCACACTGTCGTGGTTTTTGCCCACAACTCATCAGACATGCGGCAGATATGTCCAGCCCAGTTCCATTTAAGGCTGGCGGCTTTTTGCCCAACATCGGCGATTTGTGTTTTGGAGCGCAGTGTGGTATTCCGTATACGGTCCGAGAGTCGGACTCCTAGAATACTGCGCTCCATAGCCCGCTGGCATACTCCAAGTCTGGACTTTTGCTGGGCAGTCAAAGACCAAGTCTGTGCACCATAGGTGAGGATAGGGAGAATGCACATGTCCATGAGCTTTTTCTTTAGTTTTAATGGTAATTCACCCTTCATGAGCTCTTTCATCGACCAAAAGCTCCTCCAGGCGTTTTCGGTGCGTCTAGCAATTTCCACGTCTTGTCGCGCCTGGAAGGATACTAGTTGGCCGAGGTATAGGCATCTCATCACCATCTGAAGTAAATAATTGAATTTTCGTAACCGACACAGTCGGTACATTTCTCGGACACGTGTTAAGAACTGTAGCCACTCGGCGGGGGCTTAGTTAAAGCTAAGGGCTCTCAGTCCACGCGTAAGTGAATTCGCTTACACTAAGTACCTACGTGAATGGGTCCACGTCTTTATAAACATATAAATTTGTGTATGTTGACAACATTTATAAGTGAATTACTAACTAAACTATTATTTATGACGGCTGGACGCACAATCCCTTTCCTCAGTCCCATTCCTTCTCCTTTTTTCCTTCTCCTCCTTTTTGCATAGGCTACGGTAACCGCTTACCATCAGGCGGATGGCTTATTTGCCACCTTATTTGTATACAAAAATGATAGTTATTATAAGTATAGATAAGAACTAGAATCCAGTGACAGTGACTCAGAGCCCGGAGAAGCAGCCAAAGGTGACACGAATTTCTCTGACACTTTAAATGTCGCTTAAACTGTTATCAAAAGCAGAATTAATGAGCCTTAACTTTGCCTGAACCTAGGTTAATGAAGTGCCATCTCAATATTCCAACAAAATGTTAAATAACTTGTACAATATTTTAATCAATTGCCTCATATCTTGTAAAATTAAACTCCTAAATGTCAATGACCGGACGCGGGAACTCTGGGATAAATTCGCTTAAAGTTTCCGAGTCAAGACAGATTATGTAATTAAGACACCAATTAGAAACTTTAAACAGCGGCATTATTCATGCAACCGAATAGTTAACAAGTTCAAGAATAATTTAGTAATTGAATCAAATTGCTCAGGAATAATTTTAGGGCTAATATTTCGTGCGGATTAGATACATATTGGCATTGCTGACGTCATTCATAATTTTGCAGATCTTCGGTGGCCAATGGCTCTTGCATTCAAAAGGAGTACATTACATGGCTCGGGTATTATGCTGTCTTGTTATTCTCATCACTCAGCGTTGTGTACTTTATTCTCTCACAGTACTTATCTATTGTGTTATTAGTCTTGTGAATACCTCATTGGTCTAGGGGTCGTAATATCGACTACTACGCTAGAAATCCTGTGTTCGCCACCCCAGGTTAAGTAAGTAGTCCTTGGAGTTCTTTACTGTGAGTATACTAGGACTCGTCAAAAACTATTTCAGCATAGATTTCACGTGAGAATAAAATCTGCCCTCTCATTGAGCGTTCTGAAAACACTCATCAAGGTAGACCGATATGAAAAGGCATCTTACCAAGAAGAACGTTAGTGAGACAGGATATAAGTGATAATAGTTAGGTACGTACAAAATCAGTGTGTGGTCGGTACGGTCTACCACATCTACGGTTGACTCACCGCAATTACCGAATTAACTGGCCGACTTAACCGCCGAGTATCATCCCTACATTCCCTCTGCGAACAATAGAACCTTTTGCCCTCAGATAACGCGTATAAGCACTCAAGATTTCTACTCGACTCGTTGCGAAAAAAGGCACAGAAAAAGTAATCCCGCCCTATTTCCTTCAAACCTGGGGAAATTTGAACAAGACTTTTTTGCTAAAATGAAATATTCTAAATTACTGTTACTCCGACGTCGTCTGGCGTAAAGAAAATGGTATTTTAGTTACTTACTAAAATAATAAACTGCTATATAAAATAAACCTGCTTGAACTAGAATAAATATGCTGTCATAAATTTGTGACTTATATAAATGTACTTATTCGTTGTAAAAAGCAGAATAAGCGAATAAGCAACTGCTGGACATTTATGAAATCTTCAATCTTGACTGACTTGTATCGAAATATAAGAGTTTTACCTAAGTACTTAAAGTTATCTTGATATTTCTCGTGTTTGCATGTCGCGGAAAAAATATTTTTATATACATAGGGTGACTTATTCATCGTTTAAAAATACCAACAGCATCAAATAGCTACCCAATATAATTTTCCTAAGTTGAATTCCTCTGAGAATTATGGCAACTAATCGGCAAGGATAAGCTACGTTTGCCGCGGTCAATCTGCGGGATGGGTGATGGGTTACCATAAGTAGGTACTTAGCACATCGTGATCCCTCCATACCTCGAAAAACAATCGTAAAATGAGACTGACAGTCTTGTTTGTCATACGAGAACCTGATTTCTATGACAATCGTCAGTGGTAGTTAGAAGCCGAAAAACTATGACTATTACCTACTATTGCCCAAAAGTTATGTTGTGAAGGACTGACTTCAAGGTGAATCTGTTAAGATTGGAAACTAGCCCCAGCAAAGTTGGGAAGAGGCAAAGAGGTTGATGATGATCAAGAAGATAATGACATTAAAATAATCAACAATAATTTGAACTCACGCACAAAATTTCCTCAATTTAGTAAACTTAATTACCAAAACTCAGGCTAATTTAGCTGCCATTTTAACATTCTATATTTGAAAATCAAGATTGGATCACCGATTCAATGCGACGGATGAAAATTCTCGTCAGGGTTGCCTCGACGTTAAAATATTCGCAGCTGAAATCTTTTAAAACACAAGGATTCACGTTGGATGATGAATTGTTGGTTCTGACGAAGGATACGCGTGAGTACACCATACATTAGCGGTGTAGCACCAGCTTAGATACGGATGCTAATGTCTACATACGTCAACTTTTCATGGTTACATCTCCAACTTATTATACATACGAAAATATGTCATACAGTGCTGTAATAAGTATCAAAGTGGCTTGTTTTAACCCATCTCTAGGAGAGATAACCCGCCGCGTCCGCCGACGTACTCCACACGCAAGTATTCATCATCCTGTAACTGGTTGTCGAGTGTTACAGCTGAAAAGATTACTATGTGAATTTCACAAATGTCCCCAATATATTTCACACAAGCGGCCTTTTTGTGAAATGACGTACGAATAACTAGACATTTTCAAATGGCCGCCGGCGTTATGGCAATTAATAACGTTTATCTTAATGGAAACATTAATGCTGACTCGTTAATTATTGCCTTTTATGATGGACAAGCTAAGTAGAAGTACCTAGTTACGCTTTGCAGGTTCGTCGATATTTTACGCACATTTCTTTTGATCCATATCAGTACGCTAATTACGTAACCATTTATATTGACATTCATAAAACTTTAATATATTAAAAGGATTGTCTGAAAGTCTTTTTCTATTGGTGCCTCTTTTATCATTATCAGTAAGACTAACGAAGCGATATTTAAATATAATAGGTTCTATTACAGAATTAACTACCTGTTGCTCACGGCTTCACTCGCATTTCAAACTTTTCAAAGTGTGGCAAACCTAGGGACAGACTAAGTTACTTTCGCAATTATAACATTAATATGTAAATATGTATGAGTGAACAAAACATGATTGACTTTAAAGACAGACTGGCCTCAGATAGCCATGAACAAAGATCAACGAGATCATTTACAAAATAAAATTATCATCATCTTAAACCTAACCTTTTTGGGTAAATACGTTACAAAATTTTATATATTAAAACGCTTACCTAGGCTGCAAATAAACCCTAAAACGACTGAAGCAACACAATTATTTCTAGGCATCCGTTGGGTTACGAATCTCTACGCAAACAGGTTGATTTTGAGATTAACTTACCACTCCGCCTCTCTAATAAGTTAATCTCAGTGTCCCTCCAGCCGCTTAATGAAATAGTAGTACTGGTAAATCTTATTCCAGATGACCTAATCAAAATCTATGACAACCCACACCAATCCCTAATGTTGAAACTCCAATTTCAGATACCAAAACAAGTCAGCAGTGATAACCTTGTGATATGACAAACACTATATAGATTCTATTACAGATATAGTATTCTAATGTCCCGTTATAATTAAACTTTGAATTAATTAACGTTGAATAATTTGAGAGTTTCGAAACATTTTATCAGTTTGTGACATCGTTGTTGGGGCACGTTTTGTTATTTGATGACTTCGTTAACCGCCAGCCAATATGTACCTTTATTGTAGTATTTATATAAGCACAATGAGTATCGAAACGCATGACGTAATTTATGTAAATATTGAAATACATTTAATCCATATTCCGTTAAGGCTTAAGGTACGTTACGCTTCTTTGCTCATCAAAGTACCGCAAATTAAAGTCACGAGGGTCTCCAATATGTATAAGTATCATTAAACCGTTGGACGGTGATTTTCTGTGTAGTCAAACAGATTAAGAGCTCGAACCTTTTGGAGCAATCCATAAATTCGCTTGCCCGCACAATTTGGCTACGTGAATAATAAATAAATCTTGTCACCAGCGGTAGCGCCAGGGTTTGCTCGCCAACGCCCCCACTGTTCCAAAACTCATATGTAACCAACAAATTTGAGCCGTTTTCATTTATTCCACAGTACGGCTAGATTGGATTTAGAGCTTATTTCGCGCATTGTCAAATGACAACACTATTACATAAATTAGTCTTGTTTTATGGAGCTATGTAGGTACGACTGTCAAATAAATTCGAATATACTTACAATTTATCTAGGTTAAAAAGAGCTTTTCCAAAATGAGCAAGGTCTGATTTTGTGTAATTATACGCAAATATATATCTGTGGTGACCCAAATATTACGATGAGGATTTTCCTCTCTGTTCCTTTATAGAGGGTGCTTCGTAATGAGTGCCGTAGAGTTAAGGGGAGGGGGCGTAATAAACATGTCAGACTCCAATGCGCGCAATCTGATGCGCTCTTTTGCACCGACTTGCTAAATATTTTGCGTTCGGAACCAGCTTTAGCCGCCAACGCAATTATTAAACTCGATGATATTTCAAAAGTGAACTGCAAACTAACTAACCTACCTGAGATTTTGCTTTCGTACAAAATTATTTTTAAGCACCGCTTTAATATACTACACGTTTTTCTATTAGCTACTCGGCGTAACAATACTTACATGTATTTATTTACTAAACACCTAAACAAACGTTTTTATAAAATATAACTAAAAACCGTTTCGTTTCAATTAACACCACATTGTAATTAATAACTTTTCAGTATATGTATCTATAAGCTGCGGTATGAACATATAACCCTAAATATCGATATAATATATTTTTAGTCGATCGATAAAGCATTTGACTGCTTGTAAATGTCATCTCGTCTACGAGACAATGTGGATTTTTAATGGTAATTCTTGCCTTAATTATAATTTTGATTATACGTACCGGCAAATTTGTCCATTGTTAAATATACCTACATTAATTTATATTTTATAATATATTTAAAATTATAATAATTTAGTTATTTTAATTTAATGCTCGCTACAAGAATTAAATTTCAAAAGTAAGTATAGTATTTCCATCCTATTAGAAACACAGTAAAATAATTATACAGAGGTATATATATTTTTTAAACTTCCTTTCAAAACATATTTTTTACCGTTTCAGTGAAGCTCCGTATTTTGAAAGCTTTCCTAATTTCCCGCTGAATTACTAACATTTAAATGTAAAGTGGAATATAATTTGACGTGTTTAAGCTACGCCGTAGCGCTTCGTAGCAATGGGAATGACAAACGGTTTGCTGAGTAGAGGCCCTTCGTAGGGAATCCACTAATGATGTTCTTGTAGCAGTTAGCTAAGGACCCTTTGAAAGTAATAATTACTTAGTCGTCTTCGTTTCTCTTTTCACAACTCGTAGGCTGTCGGAAATGTCGGAGACGTGTCCGGAGCTTGTGTTCCAGTGAGTTGAAATGATGTTAAAAAAATAGCTTTTGCAATCTATTGGCTGTACCCGTGACTTTACCTGCATGAATATTTATATTATAACTAGAAAATGATTATTTGCTAATATCATAATCAAAATTTACGTTATATTAAAAGAAAAGAAACAAAAACAGTGGGCGCTATTAGGCATCAACGCCAATTATAACTTAGTATATTGAAATAAGGAGTGCAATGATAGCCTAGTGTTATAATTATCACGCGCTTAAACGGTGAAGGAAAACATCGTGAGGAAACTTGCATGCCTGATAGATTTTCTTGACGGGACAACCCGCAGTAGGCTAGCGTGGTGGACTATTGCCTATTCCCTCTCGTTCTGAGAGGAGACCCGTGCCCAGCAGTGGGACAATGTAATTGGTTGATGTTGATGATGATGATAATAAATTAACAAAATGAATTTTCCCATATACTTATTTATTGTTTATTGTATGACGTGTTTTATGCAGGCTAAGCTTTTTAATGTCTTAAAAACATATTGAAACCGAAATCACTTCCTAAGAGTTTCGTTTATGGTATTTATGAAGCAAATTTACGGATAATGCTTTGAATTTGCAAATTATTCATGTTTGTAGAACACTCCGATTCACTCAACATTATCTGTGGAACTGTCTCAGTTGTGTGTGTGTGTGAGTGTGTATGTGTGTGTGTGTGTGTGATATCCGCGTAGCTTAATTACGGCTCACGCATTTGCGGATTTGATGAATATTCAATTTTGGGCTAACACCTCACCAGTATTCGCATAATTCACACAATCGCTACGGAAATCTATACGTACGCAGGTACTTAACATGAAACATACTGTGGACTTTATTAAAAGCTGTGCTTCCGGTTTCACCCGCTTTGCCCCACTCCTAAGGATCATCACTCATGAATGTGGCTATCATATACAAAAAAAAATCGATTAGCGCGTTCGAATAAACAAACACTTCAGCTTTATTATATTATACTAGCTTTCCGCCCACGGCTTCGCCCGCATGTTTTCTCGACTTTTCCGCACTATAATATTGGAATATTTCTGTATTATACATATAAACCTTCCTCTTGAATCACTCTATCTATTATAAAAAACCCGCATCAAAATCCGTTGCGATATGGGGATAGAGCGAGATAAGCGGCTTCTATTGTATGTGTGTATTACTATAGGTAATTATTTATTGACCTGAAATCCTGAAATACGATTTATTTCTTGTGAAAGCGTCGACCAAAAACCGAAATACAATTTTGCTTAACCCTGACAAAGGGCTAGGCCGTCGCTGATCACTGCAATTGTAGTACTATTGTGCTCACCACTCGATATGTTAGTATTCACTGCTATACTCTAAAACTACAATAACCTGCAGTAGGTGTAGTTGCTTAGGTGTGAGCTCCTTTATTTCGTCTGGGTTTACGATAGTTATGTTTCTTAACTGTGACAAAGAACATAACATATTCGTACTATTACACTTGTATGTCATGAAAGACTAAGCAGAGGTGTTATTGTATACCCACACTTCATTAATCCTGATTGCTACTGGGAATTTCCAAACAAACATGAATATAACATAAATAATATATGTAAACATACCAATATAGTTTGACGATGTCTGTATTCGATTTACATAGTCTGATCATGGGCATTTGTATTTAGAAACGTATCGCTCGCTAGCAATTAAAACAATAGATTTCTACTTAGATATACATGGAAATAAATTAAACATATTTTAAAACAAATCTTGTTTGACACCAAAATAATATCCATTCTGGAAATATGATATTTTATGCTGAACATTTCATGCGCAGATTTTATAATTATAACATGAAATTGCAGAAATATTCCATTCCGCAATAATATTAATTTTATGTAATGTGTGGCCTCTGGCACGATATGAACGTGATTGTCTCGCCACTAAATGAAATGCAATTTGTATTGTATAGATTTTTGAACATTTTGTAAAATTATCTTTTTATATTTTTCACCAAAATGTTCAAAAATCTACACAAAAATTTTAACCTACGCTTCTTGGTCTTCTGTCTAACGATTATCATAGGTGTTCGTATAATGAAAAGTCCCACAATTTTCCCACCAATGGGGTAGTCCGAGGAGTGTAAAACTGTATGAAACTCTTTCTAAAATACTTTTTTCGCCTACCTTTAGTTGGCCTATTCATTCTTGACCTAATTTACTAAGTAAATAAACATGACAATAACCAAAGTCTTTTAGACATTTAATACACAATTCTTATGACCTTTAAATTATGTTTTTAATATATTTAATACTCACCCACTTGCATAATGTAAAGAATATTTCTAGTTTATAAGAATTGAAAATGTTTACTGCCTTACCTTGTTGAATCCTCCACGCTAGTTTACTGCGTCTTTTTGTAGTACATTTTTCTTTGACTGAGCACTGTCTCCCAAAATACAGGCATTCGCTTAGTTTGGGAATCAGTTCCAGTACGTATTGTTAAAAAAATAAAACCACGCATAATTGTACAAATTTGTAAACTTCTTTTTGTGACAAATAAACATTTTTATTTTTATTTTTTTATTTTATTTATATATATATATATATATATATATTACATGATTTACATGATTTACATGATTTTAGAATCATGAAGGGCTTAAGATCAGAATTTAGACGTTAGGAATAGGACGCCCGGAAGTCAAAGCAGTTTATCTGTGAATAATGTATTATATATATATATATAATACATTAAGCCCTTCATGATTCTAAAATCATGTAAATCTCACGTCAAAAAACCTAACCTCACAACCGTTTTAATAAGAGAATGTATAATTGCGAGCGGTTTTCTATAATTAACTTTGTGTCTCCTCAGATTTCAGTTGGTGTAACTTAAAGCGATTTTCGCAAGTTGTACGTCCATAAAATCTATTGATTTATATATACAAAACAATAGTTATAGACTAGACATAGGTCTTTCTATAACACATTCTTGGGTCATGGCAGTAGGTATTGCGACATCAACTATAATGTATTCATAACACCATCTATAAATATTTGAATTAATGAGCCTAAGTCAAGACGATCAGCTTTAAGAGACAGATAACTGCGTGCATCTGATAACCGCTCCGAACTACCGGCCAGGTAAAATCACCTATTAAGTGTTCTTTTACAGAAATATCGATAAATAAGTTTGTATGTAGGTATGCATATTTTCATTGGTAAATTTTAATATAAGAAGGTAACGGCTAACTTCAGCCAACACTGTTATTTCGAACGACATGTAAATGGGCTAATGGAAGTTTTCTGTTTTTAAATTAAACCAATCAACTTGAACACCATCTCAATTCCGAATGCAAACAAAAATTACAGCAAATATTTGTTTTTCTTTACTACCCGCATGATTGAAAAAAACATCGGAAAAACGGCTTTTTCTTTAAAAGTAGATTGTCTAATGCGATTACCAATTTAGATAGGTACCTAAGCCCTGAATAGAAATGTAACAAAAAAAAACTGAGCCAATCGCGCGTTTCTGAGTGAACGATCACGGCACGATACGAAATCCCGCCGGAGTATGTTCGGAATTCAAATAAGTAACAAAATATCAGGGGTGCCTTGATATTACGAATGAAACGGTATAAAGCGCCCACGCGCGCACTCTGATTGGCCAAATCACGACCGCTTTTTGTCTTAGGGTTTTTCTTTTGTCTTTAACCTATTGTGATGCGAGAAGCCTAGAAAACTGATTCTTTTTGGTGTTGCGCAAACTCCATAATCAGTAGAATCTCACACGTGTATTCCCAGAAACAAAGGTGAAACAAGGGCGTACATACCTATAGTATTCTACAAATTGATACATTAAGATCTCATTATATTACTAGAAAGTGAGCCTTTTATGATCGATTGAGCACTGTGAGCCAAGTCGAGTTCCGAAAGATTTGTTAATATATTGTTACTAAAATACTTCACTGGAAATAAATGTAGTCGACTGTATTTCCGTTTCCTCCAGTTTTCGTCTTCGGCCTTTTCAATTAATCTAGTAGTCCTAAGCGCGACTACTACGCTAGAGATCTTGGGTTCTATTCCCAGGTTGAGCAAAGTGTTATTGGGTTTTTCTCTGTAAATCTCAGTAGCAGGTCGGAGTTTGGATATGTTGGTAATGGCAATAGGCTCGCCTCCTGTTACATGGGACTTAAACATACTCGCGAACTGTGAGAGTTCATTAGTACACCTCTGCCTAACCCTTCGGTGAATACAGGCGTGATGGTACATTTGTATCATCGCATTATAGATTTATTCTACGAACGTAACAAAAACAATCAACGCCAAAGGTATTATTCAATTAACTGCAATTACTGGAACCATAAATTTCGGTAAAGTTCAAAGGTAACAAAACCAATTGATTTATTATGTACCTGTTTACGATACCGACAAATTTTGCTCGTAATAGGTAGGCACAGGAGGTAATAAAAATACTTGGAGTAGCTACTAAATGACAGACCCGCCATTGTACTCTACAAAGTAGAATGCGTTGTCATTGATGTATTAAGTACCGTCGTAGTAAGCCTTGTCAATATTTGTGTTATATATTCAATAGGTGAAAAGGGAAAGGCAAGGGATATAATAAACCGCACATAAAAAAAATATGATTTAACCCGTCAATGCATACAGTTTCCTCATGAGGACATAACAATAGATTTTGCATTGTGTCTACAATATGCCGCTTGACGGGTTAAGCAAGCAGTGATATTCTTAATACAGATTTCAATTAGGTTAGGTTAAAACTGTGACCACACATGGTCAGAACCAAATCGTGTTCATGTTTTGTTAGAAATTGATTTATTTTACGAGTATGCTCAGAGAGCGCTTAGATTTCTTTGCTTGCAGTTTTGTAAAATGAAAAAGGTCCTGGACTAAATGCTTGTATTACGAGTGGGTTCACGTCGGTATGCATTGGGTGGGTTTCAAACTGGCAACCACGTGATCGCAAATCCGACGCCCTAGCCATTAGGCTACCGCATGCAAAAGTTGCGGTGCAACATATGCAGCATAAACTTGCTTTGTAGCATCGTTTCTATTACATACACATTAGCTCCATGTACGGAGCATATATATTTGCTGCATGGGTTAACAGGTTCAAAGCGTGTCTCCTGGGGCTAGCGACAGCCGCACGCCGTGCTGCCATTAATTGGCTCGCTCTAACGAACACAGCTCACTGCGGTACTCACTCTAGCAAATTGATTGTACTCTAACGAAGAGAATCAATGACTATATTCAATTAATATAGAATTGTTTATACAAATACAATTTAACGAAGCGCAGAATGAACTTATTCAATTAAAATAATATGTAATTGAATAGTTACTTCGGTTTGTGTGCTTTATCGCTGACACCAGTCATGATGAAATTAAATACGAAAGTCGACCTTACGTATAAAAAGAAAGTTATTAAATAAAATCTTGCGGTTTCAGAAACAATATGACGGCAAAGAAATAGCCTATTGTTATAGCATATTACTATATTGCCTTATGATTTTTTATTAAAAATAAATACTAAAAACCGACCTGAATTGAAATGTTAGCGTATAAATTGAATGTATAAATAGACTCAAACATAAGGTTAAAATATCCTCTGCAAAATCTGTTGTCTAGTTAGCCAGTATAGGTACCTAGTCTTTTATTAAAGTAGATGACAATTTCGAAAAAGTAATTCAATTTTAAGGTAAGTAAAATCTTCTACTGTAAATAAATTTTGCTTTGCTAATTAGTATATTTTAATATGACTGTCTCAAAAGAAAGAAAAAAATCAATTAAAACTTTATAAAAACATTACCTAGGTATATAATTAGTGCCTAAATAAATATTATAGTCACTCAACATTGAAAAAATAAATTACAGAATTGAAACTAATTTGAGTTTGTGACGTCTCGTCAAAATCGTAGAACAACGACAATAATTCAGACATTTTGTAAACTTACATACTTTTTATGGTGGCTTTACACATTCATCTGTCTAGTGGTTGTCAGCGCAACTGCTACGCTACAGGTTTGGGTGCATTTTCCAGGTCGAGCAGTGTTTTTCAATGAAACCTCAGTTGCAGCTCGGAATCTGGATTTGTGCACGGTTAATGTCAATAGTCTCGCCCCCTATAACATGGGACCTAAACATTACGGCATAGTGTGGGTGTACATTAGTACACCGGTGCCTTACCCTTCGTGTACAGGTCTATCTCCTATGTTTCCTATATATTGTATCCTACTTCTTACTATAATATTATTAATGTTAAAGTTTGTGAGGATGGATGGATGGATGGATATTTGTTTCTCTTTCATGCAAAGACTACTGAACGGATTTTGATGAAACTTTACAGTATTATTGTTTAAAAATTAGAATAACATATACGCTTTAATTTCTAACGATATTTTGGGAAATTCCCACAGGATTCGACGAGGTCACGGACAAAAGCTATTTCTTCATAAAATACTGAGTCCATATAACAATGTAACAAGGGAGATCCACTCCACACATACTGCGTGCTTTTTCCTCGTAAACATGTTTATTTTACACGGCGCGGTTACTGTATTGTTATTTGATAACATTGTGTGATAAAGGGTTGTCCCCCCTCTTCACACCCCCCACTTAGTTGCCAGAAGTTTCATTGACACGCCACCCACTCCAATTAGCTTTTTAGTTCGCAAATATGAGCTTTGATTGTTTTGAACCTTTGTTTTGTCCTACAGTCATTTATGGAGTCCTGATTTGTTAAGTGACTTGTGTTTGTGCTCGGCGGTTCCTGGGTAAACATATGTCTATTAATTGAAATTTTCATACAAATTTAGCATCCCAATTCTTTTTAATAAAAACCTTGTACTCAGCCGAGCCCTTTTGGATATTTTTTTGAGGCAACGGATGTACAATTGATTTTCACATATATGTATATAGATTTATTTTGCTACATCTTTTCAATCAGATTTTGAAAATCTTTATCTCTTGATTTTTCTGTCAAATCTAGTCTTCACACTATTTTCACGAGATTTGAAAAGAAAGCAAACTGATTATTAATATAGATTTAATATCCATTTATTATAATTAAAAACACCAAGGAATGTGGACCCTAGCCAATAAAATATTAAAATAATTTATTAGTCATATTTTCACTAGCGTTACAAATATATTAATATCAGAAGACGTCAAAATTAACGTAAAGGCAACATTACCAAACAAACGTTATTAATTTTTGTGTTGTCAACACGTATTAATTGCAAAAGATTCCAAAAGTAAGTGGAGCCGCTTAACAGTAAATATTATCATGTTGGTAGCTTGGGTTCCTTATATAATTAAACATGACCGTACTCAATTCACTTAACACTATTCATCATACATTTCTCTACACAAAGACAACACAATTCACAATTAAACATATAGTTCAAGGCAGTTCAATCTCAATTAGCTGAACAGATTCGGAGAGCTTGATCTCTCTGTTGTATGCAGATCCATAGAAACAAGAGATCATGTCTGTTGGTTTGTGATTACATTATTTCTATTTGTTCACGGGAGCGAAGTCGCTGGTAAAAACTAGTAACTTATAGGATTAATAATCACAGTAGGAACATAATAACAAGGTTTTCCTGAAAAGATAATTTAACCGATCGAGTAAGATCTTTTGAACGCCGCATTCCGTCTGCTTCGACAGAATCTACGTTTAAACTTTCTTCTCGTATGGAAAATTTTTAGTTTGTCATTGTTAGTCAACTCTACAACGTTCAGCCATTTTTGGTCTAAATCTTCGGGCGGTTTATCATTAACTAGAATTAAAGGCAAGCGGTTGTATTCAATGTCTGCGCGAACATTTTTGTCTCCTTTCATGAGTACTGAGGATATTTCCGTCCAGTTGTTTGTAGTATCCTCAGGGGAGGTTGGACTGGATGTATCCTTGATAGACACGACGGCTATCTCGACGTTGTTTTGTGTGACCTCTGTCATGGCAACTTCGCCGTCGGCGTCACCCTCTGTCGCCCTCTGGCCCATCTCCAAGTCGAACAGACGAAACTGAAATTACAAAAGAAAATTATTAATTTAATAATAAAAAGTGACAGCCTAGTAATAATTATGACAATTGGCCTGCAAAGTCGTAGGTCTCGAGTTCGAATCCAAGCCACGCTACTAACTTTTCGTAAACATGTGCCTATTGATAAGTAATATAATTAATTATCCCTTGCGGGAAAACCTGCATGCCTTGGATATTTTCTAGAACGCTTGTGAAGTGTAGTGTGGTCGACTATAACCTAACCCTTCTCACACTGAGAAGAGACCCGTACCCAGCAGTGATACAATACAACATAATGGGTTGATGATGATGGCATAATTAGATTCAATAAGAATAGGCACATAATAACTCGGCTGTCCAATTTCAAAACCTATTAGAACGGTCAATCTTTTCAAATCGTTGTCCTTACCGTTGGACAACGATTTGAAAAGATTGACCGTTCTAATAGGTTTTGAAATTGGACAGCCGAGTTATTCTGTTCGAGATTTACACATTTTAAACTTATTATATTGCCTTATTAGTCTAGCGGTCCTATGCGCGACTGCTACTCAATAGTTCTTGGGTTCGATTCCCAGGTGGAGTGAAGTGAATGGTTTTTGTATTAAGTTCTCAGCAACAGCTTGGAGTTTGGATTTGTGTCGTCTTTTACATGAGTCCCAAACAGCAAACAGTGGGTCTACATCAGAACGCCTGTGCCTAACCCTCCTTAAGTTAAAAAAAAACATTTTATGAATATTCGAAACTCGAAACCATTATTAAATTTCAAATAATAGGTACCCCGTGGACATATAAAATTAATCACCGGTTGGTGAAGCTTTAAATAATTTTATGTAGATTGAGTACAAACATTTACTGTGAAATAATTTTAAATGCCAACGAAAACTCGGGCTGTATAAATTGTAATGAAAATTCATTACAGCTTATATTTAGAGTACAAGGAGTAACGTTGTGAGGGTAATTACTAACGAACTAATTCTATTGTCGAATAGTGAACAAACATACCTAACCGAAGTTAGTTTTAGACGTAAATATATTCAAATAAACACACATACATTTACGTATGCAGTCATCAACTCATTGTTGTGTATCTATGATTGGAAGACATTATCAGTTCATAATGTAGTCAAAAAGGAGGCTTATATAGGCAGATACGGCTGAATATCAGTATTTTACACGAAGCAACTGCCATCAGACTGCCTCGGCAACCCTATTTTTGACTGGTATTCCAACATTTTGCATTTTTGCATGATAGGATTTTGGGACATTCCCATGGGATATAGTAACCAGGTGGTACACAACTAGTATTAACACCTTTGTTAATATCTATGGTCTTATGGGATTTGATACAATCATCAAATCCCATAAGTGGCCCAGCACAGTGCGATAAGAAGATCGTTGAAGCAATTAAGACGAATTACCGAAATCCACGGCTAATGAAGCAAAATCGCCCTTTCATTAATTATCGATGCCATTCTCCTTTATTCCCAAATTGCCTTTATTAATCTAAACGAAAACTTGCATGATTTCTGATATAAATTATTATATTCTACTTTACTTCGTAAATGGTGATCTTAAAATCATATCAAGAGGATTGTAGACAGACAGGTCAGATCAAATAAAAAGTAAAGATGGAACTTTGCGAACAAAGAAGTGAGGCCGGCTAAAACTACGCCATGCCGTCTACAACACACAATTACACGCACACACTTTGTTCGCAAAGTTCCATCTTTGGTTTTTATTTGATCTGAGGATCTGAGACAGACAGTAGTTACTGATGTACACTTGCAGATCCCCGGCATGTTTCAGGTCTTTAATTATAGGGGAAAAGGTTTGCAATTAACTGGGTACAAATCCGAACTTCGAGAAAATTTCTCAGAAAACCCGAAAGTAAAGACTTGTCATAAACCTCAATTAACCCGAAAGGTTAAGGTGATTTCTCGTTGACATCGATATCAAATTAAACAGATATCTACAAATTACCACGAACCCTCGACTCGATTGATACAAAAACATTGAGGTATTATGTACAACGTGTACCTAAGGGACTTTCGCGATAATTGCGTCGCCGCCTGCTAGTTTAATTCAATCGCTCAGTGAATTACAACGGCTGTGAATTATTCTCGTACAACCTACGAGTATGAGTACGAGTAGTTGATCAATGTAAGCGAAACGTACAAACTTAACATCATATTCTGCACTCGAAGACTAAAACAATATACTATTTTCGATTGGTACAAAAGTATCTATCTGTCAGTTTCATATTGTCTTTCGCACCAAGGTAAATAGCTGGTCTAGTACGCCGTATAGAATACATCAATGTAAGTAACCGCTTTCATATAACCACTATGTCATAACGCTGTAACTGCAAACGACAGCTAATATCCTTTAATATTTCTAAAATATCAACAGAATCCGTTAAATTATTCAACTTTAGTTCGACCGAGATATACCTAGTTACAACTACTTCACAGTTTCATAGAGGTAGAGAGCGATTATAAATCTATTCTAGTGTTTGCTGTATTTAGGGAAACTTTGAGGAAGGCTTGGCCTTTAGCAAGAAAAAAAAACATCCCTTACAAAGTTACAGCCTAATCCCTTTTATTCTGAGAGGAGACCCGTGCCTAGCAGTAAGACAATTGATGGGTTGATGATGACGATGACGAATAATTCTGAAACTGCATTCGAAAATTTTCTTCCGCAAAAATGTATAGGTATCTTTACAAAAGTACATTTTCAACTTACAAACGGTGGTTAAGATCAAATGAACGGAGATTAGTGACGGTCTACTGACCGTCACGTCCAGGTGCGGCATACTTGCCGCACCTGGACCAAAGCCAAAATGTGATCCGTGACTTACGACCCGATGTTCAGCAGTCACTTGAAGTGCCCTCACGTACACAATATACGAGTAGTTCGCCCAAAGATTTATACGAGGATTTATTACATAGTAACTGATTGAACTCACTTATTCTCGCCGCCATCCCGCAATGTAGGCTTTCTCATGGCTAAGTAATAACTACGCTAATTTACTGATTTGTAACGTATAAGCTACGCTTGATGCGGTCAGTCTGTAGATGGGTGACCATAAATTAAAGCCCATCGCGGCTCGGAGAATATTAAGCCATCGATCCAGGTTGTAATTCGAGCATCTACTTATCTATGACACTCGTTAGTAGAAGTTAGAAACCCAAAAAGCCTGTATTTACTTAGAATATCGGTATTGGCCAAAATTAAGGTCGCAAACGTGCTGTCGTTTTGTGTGAAATACTGATTTTCAGCCGCATCTGGTTGAACTGGAAGTGAGCCCTAAGTTGAGAATGCTTAAGATGATGATTTATACCATGAATTTAGTAGGCACCTACATGATTCTGGACCCCATTCACATCATCTTCCTACCCTTTTAACAATTTATTTGGGGTCAGCACAGCATATCCTTTTCTTCGATTCATCCCTGTTGGTCGTCATCTCATCATTCAATCCCTTTTCTATCATATCTGCCGTCACACAATCCATCCATCTTTTTTTTGGTCTCCCTCGACCCCTTGAATTCTGGACCCCATTGTGTTGATATCTTTCGTCAGCTATTTAAATAAACTGCTTTTTCCTACACAAGTGCTTACTACCGCTGACCTACTCGGCCAAAATGTATGTCCCTTTTACCCTGTACCTATATAAAAGAAGATTTAAAAATAAATAAAGTAATTTATGAATTTCAAACTGAAATGTTTTTATATATTTTCAGTTTAAATATTTTTGTCTGTGTATCCACGCATAGAAGTTTGATAGATAAATAAACACACAATTCTTATATACGAGTATTAATAACATAAACAGCCCGAGAAGCTAGCGTGCCCAGAAATATTATTTATTGCGAATTAATCTTAGTTCTATTTTTTTTTGAGAAGATTTATGCAAAATATATTTATAGCATTTTTCATATATTCATTCTTCATACTTGTATAGAATTTAATCCCGTGAATGCTTATATCGAAATTTATTGGCATTTAATTTAACAAAGCTACAGAATTTAATGGCGTTCTTGACTTTGTTGACGTAACCTTCTTGAGTTATTATAATTTAAGTTTCATAAACAACATATCGCAAAGGTAAATAAACTCGGATCGTTTCAGTCCATCAATGAAGTCTGGGAAACTTTAGTATCGCTGTCAAAACGTTGGCTTCGTTCAACGTTCGGATATTGAGTGGTTATGTAGAAAATAATTATAATTGTGAACCTTGAAAATATTTGACGTGAACCAACAATCTTTACAGTTCTTTAACACTGCATATTTTTATGGAGATTATAAAATATGTTGGTTAAAAAGGTTTATAAGAATGCGCACGTCTGCATAGCGGAATATTTTTTTATTGATTAAAAAAAAAGAAATTGCTCGCACTAGGGAAAATAGGTAGGTACTTAATTGACAAATAAAATTAACTATTTTATTTTATTTTTAATGTTGACTTCAATGCCTTTAACCCTAATTTTGCATTATAGAAAACATAAAAAGAAGCTTAGATGGAGCAAACAAATAAATACTCTTAAAAGAGACCATGATTCTCTAAGTTTGTTTCGGCTTATCTTCTCAGAGGTCGTCAGATAGGAAAACTCGGCGCCATCTTGTTAAAAAAAACTAACATTGACTTGTAAAGTGTCTTTAAAGAATCTATTTACAGAAATAAATATCATTTCACCATTCCTTTAGGGCTCTGACTTTCAAAGACACCTGACAGAACACAGTAGAACTGTGTGCCGGCTTTATATGCGTGGGTGATAGCTAGCCAAGAATATCATTACCATGACAATGATCCTACGAAGCATAGTGATATTTACAACATGCATTTCGTCTCAGCGTCCCGAGAGGAAGTGTGGTATAAGTTATGTGCAGAAATAATTTCTAATAGCTTTGGAGTTTATTTTCTTCATACTGGCATGAATTAAGGGACGAGTTCTTTAGATTAAAATAAATAACAAACATCATTTTTGTGAAGGGAAAATTTTACACGATTCGAAATGAGTAAAATTTACATAATTATATAAATATACACCAGACGCTATGACCACTAAGCCACCGCAAGTCCCAACCGCCAGGTCGAAGTTTGTTTCCACATTTTGCATTTACCTCTTTGAGGTGACGTGAAATTTTTCCTTCACTAAAATAACTTTATCATCCTAGGAGGAAAAGTGCACAAAAAATACAAAAAGATAAAATGACTTTACTTTCTCCCCCCTCATTCTCAGTTTTTTTTTATTGCTATAAATTAGACAATCAACATTCGTGCCAGAAGCAGACATAACCTAATTTCAAAGATTTTAATCTAGGTAATCAGATTTATTTAAAACCTAAAAAATTCTACCTAAAAAATCCAATCCAGATGTAGGAAAAGTATGCTAATTACTTTCCTAACTAAATATTCTCAGTTAATTTAAGTATGTGTTACGGACATTAACGTTAACGTCAGTTTCGGAACCAATTACAATGTTCACCGCATCTGTTATTTCTGGAGGCAGACTAAACACAGCCAGGCTCTCTAGGCTCTCCGTAAAAGTAATATTGCTAGGATAGTTCCCCTGCAAAATAGGTATAGTAGTAGTTAGATACTAGTCTTTCTATGTCCCGTTCAGTTACATGAAACAGTTCAGTTACAGGAAAATATCTCCGTAAAACATACTTGTAAATCCAACAAAAATGTAACCTACCTAAATGTCTGGAAATGTAGTTATTTTTGAGTAATACCTACATTTATTCTTATTCTTATATGAACCATTTATGTAGTATTAACGTGGATCACAGATCTCTAAAATTAAGATACAATATAAATCTCATTGAATTTAGCAGAAAGATTCCTTATACGATAACTCAGGCATACGCTAGTTAGTAAAGAAATGTTCCTATTACAACCACTCAAAATCATTATAGACTACTTATCTATAGTACTTTTTGAGCGTCAATTTTAAATTCTAGACAGCCCTCAAAACACCCGTCCTTCACCGCCAGGAAAAAAACTGCGCACAAGAATACGCTAACAACTCTTTTCTCTCTGTAAACCTGTAGGAAAAGATCAAAAAGTTTCATTGAATTGAAGTCAAACAGCTGAATCCTTATAAAATCAACCTCAGGCAAAAAACCATGCGGACCTCATAGTAAACGAATGCAATCACTGGCAATTTATAACTTTTTCTTAAAAAAAAACGTTACAAAAGTCTAAATTTAAAACAAGAAAATGGCAATTCTAAAATAAACCGAAAGCCGGTAGTGTTACGTCGGCAATCTAGTGATAACCGCGTTATTTGTTTACTTTGAGTGTATGAAGCTCATCAACTATGTTCTTGACTTTGGCTGGTTCACATTTTAATCGTTCGCACCTCATTTTGTAAACATGCTGTCTTAGCAGCATCAATCGGGAGCTAACGCTAACGCAGATGTTTGCGTTCGTAAATGTGCGTTTACCGGTGATTCATTCAACGTTTACTGCCGAGTACAGACCATACCGCATTACCTCGCCCTCGAGTACTACTTTGATGTTGTTTTTTTGCAAAAATCTGCGTAATGTCATGTTCAATGTAGTAAAATATTCATTCGACGAATGCAAGTCAACTAGGTATATGATTTGAAAAACCTAAAAAAACTGGCGTTTATAAAGTATGCACCATAAATAAGCAATAGGTAGATTATCCAACGCTGATTAAAAAATGAAATATGATTTGTATATGTTACAAAGTATAACAATACATTCCTTGGCGATGCAGTGTACTGCAAAATGAATAGCTTTTACGCGAAAATACTGCAACATAAACATAACTCCGCATCCGCTACTCAAAAGTTTATCTTATGTCTTCATTTTCAATAAAGACATCAAAACTTTGTTGTACTCACAGGGGACAACACTATTCATCCAGTATACATCTATCTCCTTCTAACATTGTATACATATGTTAAATAAATAAATAAACATTGTATACATATGTTTTACGCTTCCACTCTTAAAATACTAACATAAATAATCTGCACGAGAAAAGTTGGGGTTTTGACAAAATGTTGGCATTCCCTAGAGGAGCAATGTTGTGTAATGCCCGACTGTTGTGCAAACAAGCTGAGTAATGTGCTGAAGTGACCCGGCCATATTTCCCGCTTTCATAAACATGTCTTGGTTTACAAAACTCGGAGAATCCCTCGATATACTGCATCGAGTCGTGACGCATAACATTTCAAGTATAGGTACGCAGTGCTGTTTTTAATGGACGACATTCAGTTCAGATTTAGATTCAGATGATAATTCCGTTTCTATACGGACCGATATGTCTGCTTTGTGATATTTAGCCCTTTTGTTCAGGTTTTCAAATAATGGCCTGGAGATTAAAAGAAATTAATAAGGCAAGCAAAAAAACAGCCAGGATGACATGAATACCTTTAGATTCATTTCCACGGCAACGGCAACTTATAGTAGGTATATCTATTATTCCACGGTATTTCACGTAGTTACTTAAAAACCTTATAAAATCATATTCATAATCATGAATAAAACCACAACTCACAACGATTTAACTTTAGTATAAAGGTATTAGGTATCTGCATTCCCCTATAATAAGGTTGCGGTCAAATTGCAGGCATTCTTTATTTAAAATCCCTGATGCAACCACATCCGGTTAGGATGGGGAACCGCACCCAACGTGGTTCTGTGTGGGAAATTAAATATATAATTTACCTGACTGCGCGACGCCAAGGAGGGTAATGTTTATTTAAAAATTAGAATATTGGGTAACTTATACATTTTCACGCGTTTGTTACTGATTTACGATCGATCAATTGCTGTGAGTTTTAGATAGCCCATAGTAAGTGACTGACTGAGGGAGCGCCTGGTGACAGACGATCCTAGAGGCTATTTTGCACTAAAAAGGTTCATCATCATCAATATATTACTTGGTCCCACTGCCAGGCACCGGTCTCCTCTTAGTACGAGTGGGATTAGGCTATAATCCACCACGCTAGCCTACTGCGGGTTGACAGACTTCACATGCCGTCGAGGAAATCTATCAGGCATGCAGATGTTTTCCTTCACCATCAAGGTGCATGAATATGAATTATTAATACGCAAATGACATCGAAAAGTCAGAGGTGCATGCCTTATAAACGCGAACCGATGATGTCCTCCCTTTTGTATTCTTCCTGTTATTTTATTTATTTATTTTATAATCACAAGCGCGCTGATAAATCAGCAGGACGTTAACACATAGACGTGTGTTCCTCAGTTGTGTGTGGTACTGCCCTAACTCTTCAAACACATGTTGGATCAAGCTCAATGCAAAATCACAAAACTCTTAATAAATAAAAATTCACCCTGTTTTTCTCTCTGGAGGCGGTGTACATTATCCACGCGACGTACACGAACATGATGAGCGCTGGCACCACCAGGCTGGCCACGATGGGGATGCGGCGCACCCACGCGTGGTACAGCGCCAGGATGAACAGGGAGATACCCACCAGAATGGCCATGTACCGACCCGTGCGCCGGCGCTCTTCCTGCAACATATTAGATAGTTTTTCTGAGTGCTGAGATGAGAATAGACTTATCTTTACCATCACACCAGTATTACCCGAAGGGTAAGGCAGAGGTGTACTAGATATTTAACGATCGCCAGCACATCAGGTTAACACAAAATGACAAATTTTCTCAGTCGATTCTCAACAATTTAAGGTTTAAACTCATTTCGAGAAATTTGATAGTTTGATATTTATGCTAGCGACTGTACATCCACAGTTCTCCGGTATGTTTAGGTCCCATGTAAGTAATAGGGGGCAAGTATATTGCTATTCACTGGGCACATATCCAAGTTCCAAGCTGCTGCTGAGAATTTCATAGAAAAACTCAATAACACTGCTTGACCTGGGAATCAAAATGGACCTCTAGCGTAGCATTCGCACTTAGGACCACTATACTAATGAGGCAATTCCGTCATTATGTAACACAATATTAGTTTTCGTAGATTGCGCAACATTTTGCTTATAGCAGTGCTAGTTATTCCCGAAGTTAGAAATAAATTCCGGTTTAGAGTTCTTAAAAAGATTTGCCAAGGATCCGCCGGACGATCATTTATATATCAGAGAAGCTGTTTTATTAGTACAACTTAGTATAAGTTGTGGTAGTATATACATCACTTTTACAAGGATATGTTTCGTCTAACTAGATTGGATTGTTACAAAAGGAAATCCTGTCAAAATTTTCATGCTTCTAGACTCATTGGTTTAAAATCGCTTGGTGAGTGCCTGGCCTGAGAATAAAAGAGATCATTCGTCTGTCATCTTTATAAGCATTTTTATAACCACCTGATTTAGCTGTGTTAAATAATATGACCACCATCAAACAAACTTCCGATCTTTGATGACACGCACATAAAACAAAGTTACTTTTCAACTGACTTAAAAAAGGAAGAGGTTCTTAATTCGATAGAAAGAACAAAGTTACTGAATATATAAGTACGTACTTATTACTTTTTATATTCTGTATGAACATATTAAAGTATATACTTGCAAACGTATAAACGATCAGGAAGCAATAAGGAAAGACTGTATTGGATACACAGAAACTTTGCATTTCCTCTCAACAATTTTCATTCGTATGCTCGCTTATTTACGCGCACGACTAGTTCCTTTCATTCCTTCATAACATTGAGAAGATGAATTGGAAAGAGTTTTAAGAAATAAATTGGAAGGACGGACTTATTTGAGTAGGTACTACTGCAAGCGGATGTTTGGCGGTCCCTTAAAATGTTTACATCTGAAATTGCTTTTAAAATACCCGTTGATTAAATGTTTTGGATTCCTTGATCAAACAGAATTAGAGATATGAGCGTAAGCTTTTTCATGATGGTTTTGTGCCGATAATAGATACTGAAATTCAGAGAATCTAACGCAGATATGTAGGTAACTGCATGACGTGTCTGCAACCGTCACTGTTCAGTTAGATATATATTAAATATATAATAATAAAGTATTTATTTATTTATTATATACTTTATTATACACCAAAACAAAATACAAAAGACAGGTTACAATTGCAATTTAAAACGCTAATCGCTATTTGCGATTTCTTCCAGGCAACCTTAAGATGGACATGAACTGAACTTAAAAATGGGTTTGATCATGATGTAGAAACAAACACAGTAAAAATACTAACTTCATAATGCAAAATATTGACTGCAGCTATAAAACTTGACCACTATATGGATATAATTATGTGTACACACATCTTCAAGCCGCAAGACTATAAAACAGAAATGTGCATGCAATTATAGATCTTACAGTGGTAAATATCTTAAATTCTCATTGTACATAGTGTTGCTCCGATAAATTGTCTTAAGCTACAATATTATTAATTTATATTGTAAAGGTTTTTTTTAGTTAAATTTGATTATTGGAAACTTATTTGAGATTGAGAGTTACCAGAGCTTACTTACTACTGAAAGCTTATTACGTTCATTATAAATGTGGCCTATTTCTTTTAAGTGTAATGAAATTAGTTTTTACAACTGTTTCTTAGTCAAATGTTTTGATCGACACTTATAGCGTAGCGGTTTGACGATCCGCTTTTGCGCTTTGTGGCGTAAGTTGGATTTCCGCACAGAACAAATTTTTGTATAAACTACAAGTAGTTGTTACGAGTGGCTATCTTTGTTCCTATGTGAAAATTATGTTCGTGTATTACCACAATAAAGTCTTAAATCCTAGTGGCACCCAATGTTATATAATAAACAATACCCAAGGTTTTAAAAAAACAAGCACGCGACACTTGAAAGGTTAAAATGTTAAACACATTTTTGGAGAACAGGGTACACTTTTTTCACAAAACAAAATTTCGATTAAAATTTAAAATTAATATGTAATTAAGTGCAGTGATAGCCTAGTGATATGACCATTGGACTGCCAAGTCAAAGGTCTCAAGTTCGAATCCAAGGCACGCACCTCTGACTTTTCGAAGTCATGTGCGTATTAATAATTAATTATCACGCGCTTAAACGGTGAAGGAAAACATCGTGAGGAAACCTGCATGCCTGAGAGATTTTCTTGACGGCGTGTGAAGTCTGCCAACCCGCAGTAGGCTAGCGTGGCGGACTATAGCCTAATCCCTCTCGTACTGAGAGGAGACCCGTGCCCAGCCGTGGGACAATGTAATGGGTTGATGATGATGATGTAATTAAGTAAATGGTATCTACATATGTGCATGCTGTAAAATAACGACACATCTTTCTCCTGTAAAGTTGCTAAGTGGTGCTTTTGACTTCTCCACTGTTCAATTTATTTTCAGCAAAATGGGAAGTCACTGAATCTTTTCCAAGATTATCAATTTCGTCATAACAAAATGTCTATTTTAAGATCGAACCGTAACCCGAATACGGAGGCGATATAGCCGGTAGCAATATTATTAGGGTTGTGATTAGATTGCGTCCGTCCCCGGGCACCTGCGGGCCCGTGTGAACCGCATCACTATCAATCAGCAACCCTGATTCAATCACGCGAAGATTAAGACAAGCTGCTCACACGAGGTCGGATAATGCAACATCAAAGATCAGTGTTGTGAATGATATGGTTTTGATTGAAAGAAAGACTAAAAACACATTAGCACAGTCTATAACAAATTTTGTTTAAATCGTGATGTTATTAATGGCTTCCATTTTTTGCAAAAGAAGTTAACATTTTCTGAGAGTTACTTGATTAAGCAATGATATATCATTATTAGATGCGCCATGTTCCTATTTAATGGGATTTAGAATTGAGTTGCGCGGTATAACATACAACGAATTTATCTGTGAAGCTGTCAATCCACCCTTCTGCACAAAAGGTCGGTCAACCGCATATGTCACACAGTGTTTATAAATTGACCACATTTCAAAACTTCAAGTTGTGAGGCTAACGAGAGATATGGTGATTAAAAACAAGCACATGATACAAAAGAGATCTTTTTAAGCTATTGGCATGGAAGTTAGGGCTGAAAGAAGATTTCGTTATTACCTACAGTGCTTTCTGTTGTGAATTGCGATAAGGAAACATTGAACATAAGTTAGAAGTTAAGTTGTTAGACGCAAATGAGTAATGAAGTTTTAGGTTATGATTTTGACTTCATTTCCTGATCTACTTCTTATTCTTATCGAGAATAGTAAAATAAAGGCCAAACTACACGTCATTATCTGGACAGGATATTAAGTATGCAAGTGTGGAAGCTGAACATGATAATATGGACGACTTCTTCCACTGCACCTCTTGTGGTAGGGCCACGCTGTTCGCAGCATGAATGGGCCGGCTCGACCGGGGAAGTACCACACTCTCGCAGAAGACCGACGTCCGAGTATTAGCGTTTTGTTGCTGCGCTTCGTTCGGTGAGCGAGAGGGCCGGAGGCCCAATTCCGCCCCCAATCCCCTTCCTTCTCCTTTTCTCCTTCCCCTCCCTTTCCCTAAATAGGCTCGGCAACGCATCTGCAACTCCTTTGGTTTTGCAGATGTCCATGGGCGGCGATGACTACTTACCATCAGGTAGCTCGCCTGCTCGTTTGCCGAGTTATCCCATAAAAAAAAAAACACACTTACAAAAGCATGTGCCATTGGAAGCCTCATAGACACCTGTTAGCCAACAGGCTCGAAGTCTGTTGAGGTTTCCAAGTTGCCCAGGAAAACCCATGTCGCGACGGGACCTTCCCAGTCAGCTTGACAAATGAAGCGGATGGTGAGTGTTTCCTACACCATGAAGCTTGTAAGATATCAAACATACCATCACGCCTACATTCCCCGAAGAGTTAATCAGAGTCGTACACCCACATTTCGCCGTTGTTTAGGTCTCATGTAACAGGTGGCGAGCCTTTTGCCATTAACCGGGCATAAATCCAGACTCCGTGCGTGTCTTGGATTCAACCTCTGGACCTTTGACTTGGCAATCTATTGATCATATCACTAGGCTATCACTGCTTGTTGTTTGTTGGTTCCTAAACTAAATTGTTATTAGCGTTAAGTAGAAGTTCGTTTTAATATAGTAAGCACTGTGTATGTTGTTACATATGGTACTAACGTACCTCTCGTTGTGACAGCTTGGCATTCTGCTCATCCTGCAAAAGAGAAGAGCAAGGCAATACAGTCAAATTTATACTTAGAAGATAACTGTTTTGCTCAAACGACGCCATCTAGTGTTATTTAAAGCATGAATTTACACATTATAAAACAAATAATAAGTTATCACAAATTACGACGATTCGGAAGAATTTTCGAATAGAATTTATTTTTTAAAACAATTTGCATCATTAAGATTTACTCTTCATACTACGTGTAACAAGTAAGCGAATTTAGCGAAGTTACTTCGAAAATCTGGCAAGATGTCCATTTTATATCTAAATACATTGATTGGGGGGGTACTACCATTGTATGGTAAAAAATTTTAACTGCCTGATTCATATAGTTTCGTCAGATCTAAAATTTGTAACAACCGTCTTCATTGCGTCCACAAAGGAAAGAAGATCTGGGGCCGTATTACCACGTATTAATGCCATCATGTTTAGGTTGTGAGAGAGGGATGCCGCTCTACAGGTTAAATAGTGGCGTCCCTCTTTCACAACGTAAAAATGATGGCATTAATACATGGTAATACGGCCCCAGAGTTGCCTGGATTTTAAAGCTTAGTTTGACATAACAGGTGACGTGGATAAGGGCTTAAAGCTTATGATACTTACGCTTCTTAACCTGAATTTTATTTGTATTTTCGCAAATTGTAGATTTCCTACAGATTTGAGTTCATAATCATAGTTTGTAGTGTAATCGCAATTCAGATTACCTCATGATGTTTTCCTTTACCGTGCGAGTGATGATTTATTATTATTCATACGCACATGATTGGAGGCCCTTAATAATAATAAATAAATAAATTATTACGAAAATTCAAAGCTGCGTGCCTTGGATTTGAACTGAAGATATACGATTGGAAGTCCAATGGCTATCATTTTGGCTGCACTGCTGTGTTTAATAGTTCCACAGAATGCCAAAAACTTATCAAAATTAGGTAAGTGCTGTTATTGAAAGAGAGAGTAGCATCACTTATTCTACGAATTCCCTTACAATTTAAGCCACTGGTGCTGTTTTTATAAGCTTTCCCCAAACCCTAATATATCTTCCACAATATTTATTTTACTTCTGACTCACTGATTCGCTGGAGTAGCAATATCGCGGCGTCAGTCTAGACAGGTCATTATTTTAGGGAGGGATATTGTTATATCTATGAACATTATTTCTGTTCTGTCAAGAGTTATAGATTAACGCAAGAATGTGTAAAGTGGGTCATTCGGGCTTCAATACACGGTGTGTAAAAATAACTGATATCTATTCGATTATGTATGGAAAATGCGTTGTGTGCTCAGTCGAAACTGTAATTTTGGATCTGGGTGTCACATACAGGGTTCTTAAAACACTAATTAATAAATACGTTTCACTTAACAATGTTATAAAAACATTGTTTTATTTATAAAAGCACCTAAGCGTAAAAATTATCTTTTATAGATATTTTTTATATTGAAGTTTTTATTATTGTCAAGCCAAAGTCTTCATTACATTTTTTATCGAATTCCATAAAACATCCATCTCACCACGGCAAGCGCAGCTTAACAATGTAAAGTTACAAAGCAGCGTAGTTATTGCTTGCTTACCCTGTAAAAGGTTATACTCTACCTACTAATTTGAGAAATAAAATAATATATAACTAGGTAGTGGTAGATATCCATTAGCTACTGCGTGACGTAGGTATATTTCAAGTTATTTTAGAAGAATTTGCCAAGAACATCAGACAACTTTATGAGACTTCTTCTCTCATCTGATATATGATTTGTTTATAATATGTTGGACGCCCTACGCTTGATCGTTTTATTCATCAATTTTATTATTTTTGAGTAATCATTTACAACAAAGAATAAAAAAAATATTCTTATTTCTAGATCCCTAATAAAAACTTTTCACTTTCAAAAGAATGCAATGTTAAGGTTAAGGCCCTTAATAATAATAATTTATTCTGTAAAAAAATGATATAGATAAAAACTAGCGTTGCAGGGTATAAATAAGATATTTAAATACAATTGCCTGAAATAAGAAGGTAATCCTTTTCAAGAGCAAAAGAACTCCAAAAAAAAATCGCAAACTAAATACTTACATGGAAATGAAAAATCAATTAATTGAAGTACCTAAGGTACTGAAATACATTTTCTAAATACAGATCCCCATAGCAGGTATAAGCTTGTTGTTGTTGAAGTAACGTTTTGTTACTTGTTAAGGGTACCTACTAAGCTTAAATAGTGTCAAATTTAAGACCAATATAAAAAGGGTAATAGGTTTGGACTCTAGAATAAGAATTTATTAAAAACAATACTAATAAATATAGGTTCTTTTTATTAAGATTTTCCTAAGAAAAAAGTATTTTAAAGCCCAGTAGACATCCATGCATTCGATTTAGATAGAGATAGGTAGATATATAAGAAACTTTTTACAGTTCTTAAATAAGCCAATTAGTAGGTAAGTAATAGGAAAGTAAATTCCAGGATATATAAGACTAGATAGTATAAAGATTATCCCGGTTATGCTGCAGGTTAAAAAACTTGCATACCTACAACTATGTTACCTAAAGGAATATTGTAGCTTTCTAATGGTGAAGGAATCATTAAAATTGGTGCCGTACTTACTGAATTTACCGATTAGAAACAAACAAATAAATATTCCCACTTTAGTTAATTAGTGTATTAATACAGATCTAAAACAAAAAAAGATAAAAGAAATGTATAAGATAAAAAGTAAAGCAAGCACTCGTACATATTATTTTGCCTACTGAGGCGTGCAAATTATAGATAAACCAAAACCATCGATAAAATTAAGCAAAAACGATGTCTTTTGATTGCGAGACCCTTATTAATATGCATCATTCAAATAACATAATTAAATAGCTTTTTACAATAGAGCCGATCAACGCTCTCAGTTACTCACAGAAGTTAAAATGGCGATGGGCTGGACATGTAGCCAGACTTACAGACGATCGCTGGACCACAAAGACTACATTTTGGTTAGGACCATCGGGTCAAAGAAAAAGGGGCAGACCAAACGCGCGCTGGGCGGACGATCTTATAAAAATAGCAGGTACCCACTGGATGCAAGTAGGAAAGGACGGAGAACATTGGTCATCTCTGGAGGAGGCCTTTACCCTCCCCTGAGAGGGGTTCTTGCAGTAGTATATTAATTATTATTTTAGAAGTTAGAGAGTTAGATAAGTGTTTTTTTTTATAAAAGCTTACTAGCAATGTGGGTCACACATTACTAGTAAACTTGTTAACCCCTCGTGCTAAGCTAAATGCTTGTGTTATGAGTGGGTTCACATCGGTAGTGCAATGGGTGGGTTTCGAACCGGCAACCACACGATCGCATGTCCGACGCCCTAGCCATTAGGCTACCGCCGCTACGCTAAGTTATTTATTACCTAATTTTAAGTTTTTACATGCACACTGTTTTCTCAACATTGCCTATTTTATTTTATGTTTTGCAAGAAATAAGAGGCATTTTTATTTTTATTTTACAATAGAGCCTTGTTAAAAAACATACAGACAATCGACGAAAATGATGTAAAATTTTCTAATATACATTAAAATGGTTAACGAAATTGCCGAGGGTTGTCTTGCTAAGCAAAGTGATATTAAAACATATAGACACAACATAACACCATAATTAATGCAACATTTAAGTAATATTTTTCTTTTTTGTAGTACATTACCTTCACAAGCGATTCCGATGATTTCTCCAATTTAATCGATCCTTTAACTTCATTAGTCAGCTTAAGATTCATTGTGTTCTCGGTTCTACAGTTCAAAACAAGGACTTATTAGTAAAAAAACTTTTATAGGGATTACGAACGATTTTATACTTAATAATTATATTTTTTAAACAAATCAACTTTAGTGAATTTACATTTATCCCCTTGTAATCCCGATTTACTATTGGTTCAATAATAATTATTAAATATAATTAACGTTTCCACGAAAAAGTTGTATAAAACTTAATTAAAATTATAAATGTAGTTTTTGTTAAAACAATGCATAATCGCACCACAATTCTTTATTCAGTTGGATAAAACGTAGCTATGTTAAGTACGCACCGGTCACTCATAAACACAGACTGTAAGATCGCAGTGAAGACCGCGAGAAACGACAAGACGAAGAAAAAGGAGTGCGTGTGCGCGTATTATCCGACACACCGGCGCGACTACACTGCACACCGGATAAACGGCACTGCATAATCACCTTACGCTTAGCTTGCTTCGCCCATTAAAAAGAGAGTAAATCCTCCGAACAGTCTATCCTCAGCTATACTTACTAACTATAGTTCCTTACACGCCAGACTCTGTAACAATGATGCGATTAATCATTGACCGCATAAATATCAGCAGCTGATCGTTTCCAGACCCGATTTTTATGGTTGTGCTAACCACATGCTCACTATAAAAGAATTTCGCTAAAAACGAAGATTTTGCGCGTTTGTTTTTAGGCGATATTAATGATGTGAGATGAAAGACGAACATGCTTCTGAACCCTACCATTTGATTTTTTAAAGCACTCCATATTTATACCTACCTGTTAACATTTCTAAAATAATTTGAATCATATAGTTATGACTGCGAAGTCATAGCAAAATCTATGAATTCGTAGTCATAAATATATAGTTCACGCACCTGTAATTTTTCGTAATAATTATATTATCAATCCTAAAACGGTGAAGGCATCGTAAGAAAATCTGCATGCATGAGAATTTTTCTTATCTGAAGTTTGCCAACTTACTTTGCGAGGAGACCAGATCCACAATGGGATAGAAAATGGGTAAAAGATGATTATATAACTATATTTAATGATTGCCTTTTTCCGTAAATTTATTTGAGTTAAAAATAAAATTTTCGATACAGCAAAATTAATTCATTAACACGTTAGCTGCGGCACCAATTTTTGCATACTTTCCGTTCCTGCGGCACGAGGTATAATCGGCCCGTACCGTGACCAGACGTTAGGGCGACACGCGGTCTATTAAACCCCACCTCCTTTGACAGACTAAAATCCATTTTCTGGCGCGAAATCAAAGATAAATGAGAATTTTGGTCCTTATTGATATAGACAGTGAATTGATGAACCCTAATCCACCGTCGCCCCGGGATCTGATGCCTAGTTTAGGAATTATTAGCAAAACAAAATATGGGATCTTATACACCTCGTAACGCACTGAAATAGGGCAAATTTTCGCTGCGATTAGTGATGGGAAAAATAATATCGACGTTTTTAAACTGTCTTAACTACGCAACGACTTGACCGATTTTGATCAATTATATCTCATTAGATCGTTTTAAGGGCAAAACCTGGCAAAACAACACAAAGCTATCAAAGGATACATTTTTTTTTAAATAATCTAAATTGTGCTTGAAGGCGCCATAAAGAAAAAAAAACCGGCCAAGTGCGAGTCGGACTCGCGCACGAAGCGTTCCATTCTATACCATTAAAAGGCACCTATTCTTCCGACATCGTTTAGACATGTTCGGCGCTGTAAAAGGACGTGCTCTCCAATCGACGTGATGCACAACACTGGTCGCGGGAAGCTCGCGTTGAGTGCGGTACGAGGTCAGGGGGGATATGGGACGTTTTAGCCTCGTTCCGCACTGCATTAAAATTATATTAATTCAGTGCGGCACGAGGCCTAAGACATCCGGTACCAAGGTAGGTACACCACCGAGTCCGGAACCATTAGTGATCTCAAATATATATTTATCTCTTTCCTACACTGGACCAAACCAAAGCTATGCCATTCGCACGACAGAGAAATTCACTTTTTTGCTTGCCGCACCACAGGGAAGTTGCATCAGGGGTGATTTAGGCCTCGCTTCGCACTTAACGTGTTAACCTTTAATTACCTACCCTTTCAACAACTGTTAGTTAAGGTAAAAGGGCACCTGAAAGTCGTAGTATATAATTATGTATGAAAGACATAACACTAAAAGACACACTGGAAAATTAACAAGTATCCAACATCATTACCGTCACATTTTAGGCTTAATTGAAATATCAAACTTTTCGGCACAGAAAGCCGCGGAGGGAAGACGCGTCTGATATTATACGAAGACAAATTTATTTAGTGAGTGCAATTAAAGCTTACAGCGGAGTTGACATAACGTACGCGTAATTCTGTAATGAAATTCTCTCAGCGTCGTTAAACGCAATGACGTGAAACAACAACACGCCGTTGAACAGGGCTCGCGTTCGAAAGTTTTCCATTACTTACTGAGCTATTGTCTGTACGTGGAATGATAAAATAGCTCCTGTGTATTATACAAAAACGGCCTTAAATACCTTAACATTTATTAAGCATTGAGCTATAAACCTTGTTAGATCCATATCATGTCGTGTCAAACACATTCTGCTGATGTAGATACATAGTAAATTAATTGATTTCTTAGCTGTGATTACCTAATTTTCCCAAATCTATTAGGATTAAATGAAATTTTGTGCAAGATTTCATGCGTTTAGACCCAATCAGTCTGTCATCATTAACCTAGTATATCGTCCCAGTGCTGAGCACGGGTCTCCTCTCACAATAAGAAGGTTTTAAGGCTAGAGTCCACGACGCTGGCCTGATGCGGATTGGCAGACTTCACACACCACCGAGGAAATTTCTCAGACATGCAGGTTTCCTCTCGATGAGTACCTTCACCGTTTTCAATCAGTCCGTCAGGCATATTAATTTTATGAAAAGGATTTACTTACTGTATCTAACAACTAATTACTACCAATGTGAAAACCTCATCCAATTTCGTACAGGAGTTTTTGCAGACAAAAATGCTGAAAAGTTTTGTTTTGGTCCTGTTGCTATAATAAAGACCTTCAATATTAGCTTTTCTTTAAAATAATGTATGTAATGTCTGTACATTACATACCTATACTAAAAGTCTGTTTATCGATCTTACCTCACCATTTTATTATAGGTTTAAAGATAATTGACAATGTTACTGTTAAATACTTGCTAAAAAAGCATAATATTATTATTATGTTATGTAAAGCCTTTACTCTATAAAGCCTACGTTATAAATATCTAAATGTTTTTAACACCTCAAAGAGAAGTAAGTAAAAGGAAAGATAACCCACTTATGCTACCTACGCAAAATCGAGTGTAGGTATATTTAATGTAGGTTCCTTTTTATCGTATCAAGATGTATGGTAGAGCTATAGTCAAGTACGCAAATTGTGTGCAATAAAGTGAAAACTTTGTCATTCCATTTTAATATAATCAGTTATGTTTAACAAAAACTGCATACATACATACACTCACGCCTCTTTCCCATAGCGGTAGGTAGAAACAACAGAACGCTATTTGCTACGATTCTTGCATACTTCTTTTGCTTCGTCCACCTTCTAACATCTTTTCATACACCCGCGCCGGTTGCGGATACAACGCACCTACCTAACCATTCTGAAGGACCTCGCCAATAAGGTCGCTGTATGTCTTTCTAAGGCGTACCCTACCCTATTTTTTTTTTCATTAATATGACGTTGCTATTTGAATGTTATTTTAATCTTACATAAACACCTACCAATTTAAACATTGTTTAAAACATGAGATAAATTATGAAGTAACAAAAAATATATTTTTGCGGACGAAACTACTGACGCTACGTATTCATTGTATTGAACTTGTCACTTTGGTCCGTTTTATTTTCCGTTGTTAATATTTAACACTCTCAGATTTGTCTCACTAGCTTTGAAAATAGGTTAGAGATCTTTACAATACACATTATTCTGCTTCATCCTTTGTAGAAAAGTCGTAACTAAACCTTATGTTACTATCAAAGGATATAAATGATTTTATGTTTTGTTTCTATCAGTTTTACGATGTATTCAATCTATTTTACAAATAATAAACCTACATTTCACTTGGTTTGTAGAATTTAATATAGGATTCGGTGTCATCTGTACGAGGATTTAGATCAAAGAAACTTGGGCGTTGACAGTTATCCGAGCTTTATTAAAGCGGTCTGCAGTCTCTACGCAATAACTATCATAACGATTTTTTTAATGATCGCGCAGACAGTCACATAAAATGTAGAACTTTTAAGACCCATTATATGTCCGTACTATGACAATCGTTGATGTATGTATTTAAGTAATTTAGTGGTAGTAGAGCCTGACTTGCATGTCTAAATGCCAGCATGAATGGGTCGACCCATTCATGCTGGTCGGCACGACCGGGGAATTACTACCCTCCCACAGAATATCGGCGTCTAGCAGCAGTGGGCATGCATACTGTTGCGTTTCGTACGGTGAGTTTGGAGCACTAGAGGCCCAATTCCTCCCTCAGTCCCCTTTGCCTTAAATAGGCGCGGCATCGCATCTGCAACTCTTTTAATATTGGAGATGTCCATGGGCGGCGATAAAAAAATAACTGTGAATTTCATAAAAACGACGGCACAGCAACTGTGTTACTATGAATTTAGTAACAGCTCGAAGTTTGGATGTGTGCCCGGGTAAATATTGGCAATAGGCGCCCACTATTATATGGCCCTAAAAAATACCTGTGAAATTTAGAACGAATTAACAAATAAAAAATAAATAAAGGTGAAGGGCTCAGACTAGTATCTTAATCTGTGGTGAAGGGCATGAAAATAAATGTTAGTAAGACGAAAGTTATGGTTTTTGAAAGAGAAGAAGATGTATGTGTGTGCGATAGATAAAGATAGAGGGTAACAGTATTGAGCAAGTTAGTGAGTTTGTTTATTTAGGAAGTGTGTTTACCAGGGATGGTAAGATCGATGCAGATGTGGAAAGGAGAGTGAATGCGGGAAATAAAGTCAATGTTGCTATGCATGCAGTTGTGGCTAATCAGTCCTTGTCAAAAAAGGCACGGTTGGCTATTCACAACGGTGTGCTGGTCTTACACTTATGTATGGAAGTGAATGTTGGGTATCTATAGCAGAAGAGACAGTAAAATAAAATAAATGCTGTTGAAATGCGTTCCTTGCGTAGTATGTGCGGTGTAACTAGGAATGAGAGACTGAGAAATAGTGTGATTAGACAACGTTGCGGACTGAAAGATGATATAGTGACACGTATTGAAAGGAATATGCTAAGATGGTTTGGGCATGTCGAGAGATTGAATGAAAGACGATTAAAGAATGGAATTTATAAGGTGAATGTTAGTGGCAGCGTCGGGAGAGGTCGCCCTAGAAGGACGTACACCGATCTTATCGGCGAGGTTCTCCAAAAAGGTCAGGTGCGTAGTACTCGCAACCGGCGCGTGTGTATGAAAAGATGTATGAATGTGGAAGAAGCGAAAGAGATATGCAAGAGTCGTAGCAAGTGGCATTCCATAGTTTCTGCCTACCCCTGTGGGAAAAAGGCGTGAGTTTATGTATGTATGTAAAATTAATAAATTATAAGATTCTTATTTAAGTATTCAGTTTCAGTTTCGTCAACAAGCACAAGAGGCACAAGGTCTTCGTCTCGTGCCATGTAAAAATACCCATAAACCATTCATATTTTTGTACGTTTTAAAAGGGTCCCTACTTCGTAATTCCCAAGGCACCCTGAGTGGACTAAGGTGGCCCTGCCTAAGATACTTACTTACTTCCTCAGTAAGTACACCGATTGTAATCATCCTGCTTCGCAAACGATGTCTGATTGCAGTACCTATGTATTTAAAAACACACTGCTATTATGATGCCTTACTTCCGTTCAAAACACTCGTGGTTAAAGAGTAGAGAAAGTAGCCTATTGGTAAGACGAGTAATTGCCAGTGTGTCAATTGTATAATTCGACGCTGACACTCAACGCAAGCATAGGTTACGCCACCTGTCGCACCACGTAAGAACTGTTAACGAGACGGATTCAATCCAATCTACTTATAACAATTTTATTATACTGCACCGTTGCACTCGTCTGGTATTCCGTCTGAGAATTTCAACATGGCGCAACAAATTATATTCACTGTTATTTTTTGTTTTTCTGTCAATCTATATGTTCCTTAGCTCTATCCATAGATACTCAATATCTGTAGTCAAGACTACTGAAATTGTAGCTCAGCATTATCCTTCTAACCTAAGAATTTTATTGCCGAGGGCTTGAGTTTCCAGATCGAACGAACTATCACGTCGTTTTCCCGAAAAGGTTAGCAAAGGAGTATCTAAGTTATTTACACAATGTAAAAGCACAGAACCTATATACTATGTACTAGATATAACCTGGATACTAGAGGAGGCTCCTAACCAGCAATGTGAAGTGAGCCTATGAACATTGATGATGCTGATGATTAGATAAGAGAGCTTCATCAATTTTTCTGAAGTACATTGACTAAAGCTTACTGCGTATAAGTTTCCAATACAGTTTTAAAACTCACATAATTTATATTAAAAGGAAAACATGTGCAATAAATCTCGGTTCAGAACTTTTAATCAATTTGTGATCTATGCCTGCGAAGTGGGCTAGTGCGGTGCCGTTGAACTATGGCACGATGCCCGTGCCACACAGCCGGGGACGCTGCCAACGACGTGGCACCATAACTGTGCCGAAAGCGTGCCAACTGCACACACTATTGTTCGAACCCCGCCGAACGACCGCCATTCATAGTACCGTGGCCAGCACATCAAGTAACCACAAAACGTCAAATTTTCTCAGTTGATTTTTAACTTTATCTTCAACAACTTAAGGTTTAAAATCATTTGGAGAAATTTGACAGTTTTGTATAACCTGATGTGCTGGTGACTGTACATAGTAATTTTAGGATCGCTGCTAGTCGATTCCAGACTTTCGTTACGGTTATTCCAGCCGTATTTTACTTAGAAATTTCATTTCGGCGGACTGTATTAGAACTCCTGAAAAAGCTTATCTATTTTTTCTGCCTGTTGGGACCAATTCATGTTTGGCTACTGTTCGAGACTACAAACCAAGTTTTAATGCATGGCATTGTAACATTGTTATCGAATTTTGTTGATAGAATATTGTTGTGAATACCAAGTTAAATGAGTTGTAAACTTTAATAATGACCAGGTTCAGCTTGTGATAGATAAAATTTATTATAAATCAGGTTATAAATCAATTATCAAAAGCAAAAGAGGTAGGTACTTTTAACAAAGTCGTGGATTATAATTCCTTTGCCAAAACCCACCCTCAAATTTACGGGACTCTAAAGGAATTGTTTTTTATTTTCTTTCACTATTAAAGTTCTGTTGAAGTGACTTTTAGCATCTTTTCTTTTGTCTTTTGTTTTTTTTTTTAAATCTTACTAGCAATGTGGGTCACACATTACTAGTAATCTTGTTAACCCCTCGTACTAAGCTAAAATGCTAAAGCTAAAATCACGAGTGGGTTCACGTCGGTAGTGCAATGGGTGAGTTTCGAACCGGCAACCACATGATCGCAAGTTCGACGCCCTAGCCATTAGGCTACCGCCGCTTCATCGTCTTCGTCGTTACCTAGGGTTACTATGAGTACCTATTCAAAAACCAATCCATATCCAGTATTTGGTTTAGTGATCGTTACCGCGACTGATTAGTCAATGGTCATGGATTTGATTTTCTGGTTGAGCTGTATAGGTACTGTGTGTTTCTACGAAATTCCTAGAAGCAGTTAGAAGTTTTCTCCATATTACATACACTCAAAAAATCTTTAAAGAATTAAGTAGTAACTTTTGCTTAATTTTCGGTAGGAGTTCCTAAATATTCAGCTTTACTTTAAGTTCGAAAAATAACCTAGCCCTATTGGAAACGGCTGCTGCATCCAATCCAAATAAAATAATTACTACTAAAAGTGTGAAGGATAGTCTGCGGTGGGTCTTAGCAAGTATAGACACACGAATAGAGCTCGCTTTACAACTAAATTGCAGTAGTGTAAACTACATACACCTTAATTAGCATATTAATAATGTCGGATATGTGTCTAAATTGAGACAATTTGCGCTCAGAAATGTAATATTTCATCGCCAATAGTATTTATTACCTACTGTCGAGTATTTAATATTCTATGAATATTAACTACCTACTTATATTATTAAGGCAAGTGTTAGTTGTAACGCTTAATAACTTGCGTAGGCATAGGCACTTAATTCAACCCACCTGCTAGATTAATGCCTACGTATTCTAGCTCAGAGCTCAGGGGCTTATCTATCGCCATTGACTTCCTGCCTGCTTGTATGAAATAACAGCCTTAAAAACGAGATCCCGTTTTCGAGGGTAAAATAATCTTATTACCTTTACTTAGTACCCTTATTACTCTTTAAGTTATGTAGATATTTGTTCTATATTTTATCGAAATAGGAGGAACCGTAAGTTATGTGGCATAGGTAAAGGGGGTTTACAATCTAGACTTTAAATTAATAATAATACTACGTTCTTTTCACAGCGTATATTATATACATCTTGGTTCTAATACCTACAAAATTTCAATTCAAGGAGGAGCTAATGACCTCGCTGACGTGTAAATCCAAAACACTGTATCTCAGAAATATCTATTTGATGAAAAGGGCTTTTAAAACTTTTTTTAGTTTTTAGTATGTTTTGGTAATGTCAAGATCTCGGGTGATTCCGAAACAATAAGATTTTCATAAAAAACTGTTCTTGTTTGAGGCATTGACTTGCACAGTGCTAATAACTCTCTTTTTTTTGTCTTGCTAATACCTCTAGGTTCAGTCTCTTTAGATATCTCTTCCAAAAGATCAGTTACACCCTTAGTAAGTTTTTTCTGCAATTCAAGTTCTATATTATTTTTCAAAAACGATATCTCTTTAAAATCTGCGTTATAATCATTCTTGATAAATATTGTTAATTTATTTCTTCTGAATTCTATGACTTTCAGGTTGTGAATACGAGTATTATATACCCTTAGGGAAATGCTGCTTTAGAACTAAAAAATATTTTTTTTTTTAACTGAATTTGATCATTTCTTTGTGACTTAATAGTTGTTGTGATGTTGTATATTGCTTTGTGACAATTTAACTAATAGACTATTACGGTATCCACTCATTGTTATTGTTGTTACACAGTCAAACAAACTTATCTAAACGAACGCAACGTACGTGCTGTCGTTCGAAACACCGTCCGCGCGTCCAAGCAAGAGCAGTGATTCACGATCTATCACTAATCTCGCATAAACTTATTTAACCAAAACACTATATCTTCAATCACAATGTTATGCCATAACAAACTATAAATGTAAGTAAAATACAGTGTTTTGTATGTGCTCATATCTCCTTTTACGTTCTATAAAATTAAAAAATATTAATATAGGGATATGTAACTGCCTCGAAATAATCAAATGAGCGCTATTAAGGCAAAACACTGTAACTCGAGTTACAGTGTATTGGATTTACACGTCAGCGGCGTCGCTGATCTAGGTATAGATCTGTAGATAATGTTAATAATAAGCTGCGCTTGCTAAAGTCAATATAAAGATGAGTGAAAGTTTTTAACACTTCCTCCCCGCGCCTCAGAGAACACGTTCACGTTGTAAGATCGTAGTGAGAAGACCAAAATGTCTGAACGTCTATAAGATATCGGTAACTATTCCCTAAAATACGAGTTGCGGAGGTCTGATGGTCAAATATATCAGAAGACGGCACCGAACATGATCTTCGAGCAGGATGCATGGCATGGACCACAGCCTATCATGGTCGTTGCGAATGTCACAAATCCTATGGCCGTGACCATAGGTCATGGAAGGCAAGTGTCTTTTTAGTCAGTAAACACCAAAAACTTATTATTAGTTATATAGTTTATATATCGTTGGTAAAAACCTGACATACAAGTATCCTTCTTCCAAGGATGAAATATCCTTCTTTTTATAAAAACAAGGATATTTCGCTGGTTAGACTAGATGCCGAATATTTTCAATTTGCTTATTGCTTTATTTCTACCAATGTTTTACTTATTTTAAATACGCTTATTTCTTAAAGAGCTACTGGGAACTTTATTTACAGCCGCAGAACGTTCCATTCTGTCTTTTGCTATATTATATTTCTGAACTGTCTTTTGATTTTATTATTATGCTTATTGTTTTACTAATTGATAATGATTTATGATGGCGCCTATTAGGTTCTATTATCAGAACGTGCGAGGATTACGATCTAAAACAGCTGTTTTCTTTAGAAATGTGTGCATTAATGATTTTGATGTCATTTGTTTAACGGAAACTTGGCTCATTAGCGGTATTTGCGACAATGAGTTGTTCGATAATAGATATATTGTATGGAGAAGGGATAGAAACTATATGAACACTAATCAATCTTTAGGCGGAGGGGTCTTAATAGCTGTTCGACGGGAATTAGTTTCTACCGATCGGAATGACTGGTGTTCGTCAGCAGAAGACATGTGGGTAACTTTGAAATTGCAACAAAATAAACCAAGGGTAACATACAAAATGCACATTTGTGTGGTATACATTTGCTCGCAGAATACAGGTAATTCTCTCGCAACTCAACTAGCAACATTTTCGGATAGTATGTGCGACATCATCCTCCAACACCCCTCTGATAAGTTTATAGTACTTGGTGATTTTAACCAACCAAATGTAATCTGGCAGCCTGCCGATAATAATAGCTTGTCTCCCAGCAACTTGCAGGGTGTTACTCAAACCACCTTTATAGATACTTTAACTGCTTGTAACCTATCGCAATACAACTGTCATCTCAACGGCAACAATAGAATATTGGATTGGGTATTGTCCAATAGTGAAGTTATTGTTGAGCACTGTGATGAACCTTTGGTTCCCGAGGATCCGCATCATAAGGCGTTGATTATATCTGCTAATTTCGTGCAATATGTTAGTTTGTCAGTCCATCCCAGCATTAAGTACCTCTACAACCAGGCCGAATATGACGCTATTAACAATGACATAATAAACACTGATTGGCATACAGAATTATCTCGTAAGCCGCTTGAGGATGCTGTTACTTACTTTTATAATGCCTTGTACAAGTTGAGAGACAAATATATCCCTTCCACTACGGTTGTAGTTACTAATAGATACCCCCCCTGGTACAGGAGCCCATTAATCAAAATGATAAGAGAAAAAGCCAAATTCCATAAAAAATACAAGAAGTATAGAAACTTATCGGATTACCTATCTTTCGTTACTTTGCGGCAGCGTAGCAAGGACTTAGAGAGGGATATGTTCGATCGTTATATTGAGAATATTGAGAATAACATTGCAAAAGACCCCAAGGCTTTCTGGCGCTTTGTTAAATCAAAAAACAGCTCCAATACGTACCCATCAGTCATGAAATATGGAGGACAATCGTCTGGTAGCGGGGAGGAAATTTGTAACATGTTTGGAGTGTACTTTCAATCAAATTTTCTGCGATCTGACCCCCAGGACAGTTACGTTTCCAACTCGACGCATGATCTCAGCTCACGGATACGCGATTGCTGCACCGGTATCAGTTCTATTGAGTTGCGAGAAACTGAAGTTTTACAGTTACTTCAACATGTAGACCTTAACAAATCTGCAGGTCCAGACAGCATACCACCATTATTTATCACTAAATGTGCTAAAAGTCTAACTGTTCCCCTGTTAATTCTATTTAGACGATCTCTTGCTGAGGGTGAAGTGCCTGCAATATGGAAATCGGCGTATATAACACCTATACTTAAAAAAGGACCGAAAGATGTAGTCGAGAATTACAGGCCAATTTCTAAGTTGTGTGTCTTCTCTAAAGTTCTTGAGAAAATAGTTTACAAGCAACTATATGCAGCCATTAAACTCAGCTTTAGTGAGCAGCAGCATGGTTTTCTCGCAGGTCGCTCCACCACATCTAACCTAATAGTCTGTAGTGAGTTTATATCAAAGAATATGTCACAACCGTCCCAAGTTGATGTGATATACACAGACTATAGCAAGTGCTTTGACAGAATTGACCATCATGTCCTTAAACAAAAGTTATTGCTTATGGGTATACGGGGTAATCTATACAGGTGGTTTTCATCTTATGTTGAAAACAGAAGTCAGGTTGTGGTACTTAATGGTTACTCATCGCGAGCTGCACGCATTCCGTCGGGAGTACCGCAGGGATCACTTCTTGGGCCATTGTTATTTAACATATTTATTAATGATATTACCACCTGTTTTCACACTTCCAAAATTATTCTGTATGCAGATGATATGAAGATACTGCGACAAGTTAACACTGTTGATGACGCGGCTTGTCTGCAGAGTGATCTGGATCGTTTTCAGTCATACTGCCTAAAAAATAAGCTAGACTTAAATATCTCCAAGTGTAATGTGTGTTCCTTTACGCGTAAATCTAAGCCCATCGCATTTGCTTATGAACTATCTGGTTGTGCATTAAACAGAGTGAACACTATTAAGGATCTAGGGATTATATTTGACTCTAAGCTAATATTTGATGCACACATAGAAAACATTATTAATAAGGCCTCCAAATCATTAGGTTTCATTTTTAGGATATGTACTGAATTTAAGAACATTAAAACAATGAAAATTTTATTTTGCGCCTATGTTCGAAGTCATCTCGAGTACGCTTCGCAAGTTTGGAACCCTAACTATGACATTTATGTCAAACGTTTAGAAAATATACAAAGAAAGTTCTTGAGATATATACAATTTCGCTCTAAAACATACTTGCCTAACTACTATTGTCGTTGCAAAAAGTTTCATATGCTTCCTCTTCAAGAACGTAGGAAAGTAGCAGATTTGACATTCCTGTTAAGCATTATGAATGGATCGGCCGACGTAGCCGAGCTGGTGACTGGGATAGGTCTGCGAGTACCGTCTGCGATGCTTAGAAGGCACAACCTTCTCCATATACCAGCTGTCCATACTACATACAGACAGAACTCTTTTATGGTCAGAGCTTGTCGTTCATACAATGCGGCGTGTCAGAGAGTTGACTTGGATATTTTCAATATGAGCGTGACTAAATTAAAGAGAACTTTATGTAATCTCTATTTTTCTTGATCAGCTTTTTTTATTCTGTAGATCTACATTATTATTATTTTTTAATTTTGTTTATATGTTTTAAATTGCGTGTATGTTATACTTTTATTTGTTAAAATATTATTATCTGTGAAAACTTGTAATTGGCCTTAGTCTAACTGTATTCTTATTTGTAATATTACTAGCTGTTAGTTTTCTGAACTTGAAAATAAAATAAAATAAAATAAAATTACATTCTAAAAATAGCACCCTCTGTCATTTGTTATTGCTTAATGTCTTACAATGTTAATTTAATTTAATGACCCATAAAATTGCGCATTGTTCACGAAGCTTCACAAAACAGATTCGAGACTTAAAACGTTCGTGACCCGATTAAATTTAAGATATTGCTGTTATTGTCACGACCAATCAAAACACTCATAGCTATAAGTAACGCCTTCTGCGTTATTCAAGAACATAAATCCGCCGAACTCGACTTACCTATTCGTGTGGTACTTTCAGTACAAAAAGATGAATAGGAATTGTGAAATGAGAATAATATTAAGTTTCAGACGCAGAGTTTTGCGGGAAATCTATTCATGAGAAGAAAAAAATAATGGTTAGGTACGGTGGCCAGTACATCAAGTTACCACAAAATGTAAAATTTTCTCACTTGATTTAGAACTTTATCTTCAACAACTTATGGTTTAAAATCATTTGGAGAAATTCGACAGTTTTGTATAACTTGACCTGCTGGCGACTGTACAATACAACAAACAAACTGAAAATGGTATAACTTTTTTCTATAATAATTAAAAACATAAAAATACAAGGCATACTTAATCATATCTTGGTAAAAAATAAAAGCTGACGGTTGCAGAATATAAACGATAATAACTAGCATAGGTACCTACCCTGGGCAGTTAATCTGACAATTTGTTGCCCAGCTATCACGAACGATACAGTAAAAAAAAAAAACCTGCCATAAAGGCACATAGATAGAGGGCCGCAGCCTAATTTACTTGAGATCAGCACAGCGCGTCATTTTCTTTCATAAATTCCTATATTTCTATCATAAGTCTTTTTAGAGATCGTTATCTTTTACACAAAATATAAATTCCCCTCTGAGTAGGCTCAATTATGTGATAGATATCTTTTTTTTCAGGGATTTAGTAATGTACACCCACAATTCGCCACTATGTATCATGTCTCTTGTAATAGGGAGCAAGCCTGTAGGTATTAACAGGGCACAAATACAAACTCCGAGTGCTAACTGAGAATTGCATAGAAAAACCCAATAACACTTTGCTCGACCTGGGAATAGGACCCAGGACCTCTAGTGTAACAGTCGCGCTTGGGACCACTGAGGACTAATGAGGCGCCTATTTTGAATTGCAAAAAATGCTCATGGAACATCTACCAGATCGTCCCTTATGTACGCGGCGGAGTGTGTTAGCCTCGTTATCGTATAAAACCCGCAATTGGATTCCCTACGATCACTATCATGGGATACATGAGCTCATTAGCCATAGCTTCGACCAGGCTTAGGTCCAGAATTTAATCGAAGACCTTCAAACTTTGCCTCGCATTCCTGAGGCTCACTTGTAGCGCCTACTGAGGCAATCGTTTGGTCGGGCGATAGATTCATCAAGTCAGCTACTATAAGTAATACTTAGCTACTATGAGATAAGCCTCACGAAGGCTTGTAGTCTGACATAGTGATGTTAAATCCACAATAACTTGAATTTCACAATTGCTGCGGATACCAAACATTGGATGTAGTGCTTTCTTAATTATATTTTCTGATGATATCAGATCTAGTTGTATCGCAAACATTCAGAATCGCGCAGAATCGTCATTAAACGCGATTTATCAGCGTTACAAAGCTTTTACCAATAAAATGTCTTGAAGAAAATCGTGCCTAACGTTCGACACAGTTAACAGTATATATTTGCAAAAAACAAAATGTTTTCCCGCGAACAAAGCTCAAAGTGTGTCAGAAAAAGGCTTCAACTGTGTTGGACTTTGCTACGCTGCGCGCTGACGTAAAAATAGGCCATGTTTTAATGTTCCAAAGTTATTTTAGTGAAGTAAAAAATAGACTGCGGGCAGGATTCGAACCCGGCAAGTGGGACTCGACTCTCGGTGACCATAGCGTCAAAGTTGATCATAGCGTCTGGTGTAGAAGTCGCAGGTTCGGATCTTGCCCGCAGTGAATTTTATCCTTCACTAAGATACGAAAACATTGTTCCAAGTTTTCAAGCAAGGCTGTTATGTCGGTATCACGGATCTGTTTATAGCCAAAGAGATTTAAAATGGTTATGGAGCGGACATTGGGGACAGTTTCATGTAAAATCTACCTACCTGTGATCCCGACTTGATTTGTTTCTTGTCAGACTAACGCATGACCGAGTGAATTTACATATTGTGTAAAAAGCAGGACCTAGATTACGATTTTGTTCGCAATGTTCCTTCTCGCTTGTAATATTTAAATGTCTTCCGTTATAGCGTGCAATATATCTACAGCATTCCATTGTTTATGAGAGAATAGGTAATGTCTTGGTCTTTGTAATCGTTCAATAAGTAGCATTGCTGTTAAGCATTGGTTCTTTCCACGCATCAAGAATTATTTCCCATATATTCGGGAACGTCCCAAACCAACTATCCAACGTTAAAAGCGGAAACAAGAGCATTATGTTACACCTTCTTTTACACTCGAGAATATTATATCTATTGTACTATTTTGTAAGGAAGACGTTATGAATGACCCGCCTAAATAGCATGTCTGAATTTAAAGCCACTTCCAGCGATGACTCACAAAGCTTTCAGAGAAGTTTTGACATTTACTATGTTTTATGCAGTTAATTTGTTTCAAAACGTTATATTTACGAGGGAGTAAACCTTTGGAAAGCTATCGTTATTCCTGGTGACAATGTTGCATCTTGTTGTTGCAGCAAAGATGTTCCTTATAGTGGGTAGATGTGGTCGTTAACATACGAACCTGCTTGGAGATGTAACAACTACCCTGTCATGGGTCTCGTCTATCGCGACATAGGATTTTTTCATCGCAATGTGTGTCAGTAAGGACCAAGGACCTACTTATTCCATCACCGTACGGTGGTGAGACCTACGTAGATAGTAAAAATTACGAAGAGTTCAAAAGACAATAGGTAAAATGCGATTTGGAGCATACGGATATATTTCAATAAAAAATTAGAATTCACGAAAAATCTATTTTTCTTTCGTTCTTAAAGCATGTCTACTTACCAGCTAGAAATCTTATTATAATTGTCTTAAAACCTTCAGTACTCATTCTTATCTATACCTACCTAGGTACTTAAAATTGATTATCTATGGGAAGATCAAGGTAAAGTGAAATTCGAAGTAGGTAATAAGCTGCGGAATGAGGAGGCACTCAAAGCTTTCAACAACAGTGCCAAGTTTGATTGAAGTTTGGCATATACTTACCGCACATTTACACTTAAATAACTACACTAGTGACTTGCCCTGACTTTACACATGTAGATGAGGAACATCATTTTCAACATCTTTTTCAAAAATACATACATATCTACACTCACGCCTCTTTCCCATGGGGGTAGGCAGAAACTACAGAACAACATTTGCTACGATTCTTGTATGCTTCTTTTGCTTCGTCAACTTTCATACATGCTTTCATACACACACGCCGGTTGCGGGTACTTACAACTCAGCTGACCGCTACTTTAGCCAGCTACTTTATGTTTATTTAAATACTCAGGAACTTTAATTAATGTTATTATAATTTGTATTATTACTGATTTTAGGTAAGTACCTACATTGCGACTGCGCCCAAAAGGAACAGCAACAGACAGCCGCCTAGCCGCCAGCGCTCAGTGTGGCTCAGGCGTTGGCTCGGCGACCAGGGTGACAGATCATCATCGATCATCAACATCATCATCATCATTATCACCAACATTGCGTTAGTACCTAGGTACCCCTTGCTAAATACCTTATCTCTTTCTTCTGAAAAATGAACAGCTCTAACATTCGCAGCATATCTAATAATGACCTATTTATTTAGCCGACAGAAGTGTGCTTTATTTTTTTTCTATTTAGGTACATCAGCTAAATGAATATCATGCATACGTAATTTCACCCGAGAATGATAGATATCATCTGTTAATCATCCCACGCAAGTTATAAGATTAGAGTAGGGACTTGGTTTGCGTAGTATTATTTAAAGTGTACGTAGGCGATGGGATAACAATAATTAACCTTTCTGATAATAAACTTATAATATACCAACACACCTATATTCTCCGAAGATTAAAGCAGAGGTGCACTAATGCACACCCACATTTCGCTGGTATGTTTAGGTCCCATGTCATGGGGGGCGAGCCTATTGTCAATAAACGGGACTCCGAACTGCTACTGAGAATTAAATAGAAAACCCAATAACACTTTGCTAGAACTGGAGGTCAAACCCAGGACCGCGCCGAAGCACTAGACTAATGAGGCAGTCAATATACGGTAAGTAATATATAAGTATTTTACAAACCATAATAACTACTTATACATACTAAGTTTTTTTTTAAAAGGTACAAGTGAATACATTGTACACACCTACAAAAAGGGAGTCGACTTCAAGAGTGGCATTGAGGTACCAATAAGGTTTTTTCATGGAATTTTCAAAAATTAATAAAAGATAAGTTATAATAGTACCTTTATAGCTAGATACAACGCATATTGTTGAAACGCTCGGATGAAAAATAATAGCACTCTTATATTGTAAGGAACGTGAATAAAAATACAATGTACACTTAGCGTCAAAAGCGTTTATTATGTTCAGTTCAACAATGCAAATTGTATCTAATTCGATATTATAACAATGTAAACATGATATCCATTCTAAACTACTGAATACAACAATTTCAAGCCACTTTAAGTAATTGATTTTCGTTTAACAATTTTTATAATCTAAGCTTAAGCTTTCATTCTATAAAAACACAATAATGAGTACGTATTTTTAAACTATTATCATTATGTTCTAAGAATTAACATAGTCTTTATTCGTTATTTATTATATTTTAATATATAAATAGTAATGAAGTTATGTTTTGTTGTTGTTAATTTATATTAGTCAAGTTATTTGTAGTAGTAATTAACTACTAAAATACAGATTCCACTGGTTTTTTTTTTTGCGTTAGTTAATATTTGTGCTTATTATTTATATGTATTGGTAATAACACGATAAAGCTTGTATAAAAATAGTGCAATCATCTAATACAATGATTAGGAATGAACAGTTTGTACCAAATTAAAAATGCGTCATTCAGCCTTCGTTGAACATTTGTTATGTTCATACTAAGTTTTTTTTACTGACTAAGATCCCTACGTAGTCAGGGAACAGACATCCATAGTTTTTTCCGTAAAAACTGCGGTCATGCTGGCTACAAGACTTATTGCTAACTTATGTAGGTATATGTATGCAGTATATGTTTGAAATTCGTTTGTTTTTATAAAGATGATAGCAATAAGGTAAACATGCTTACGCATGCACTTTTAGGATTATTACTAGCAAATAAGGTACCGAAATATGCTTACGCATGCACTTTTATCACAAGGATATTTTATTAATTGTTCATGGGATCTCTCACTGGTCTTATATTTTACCAATATAGCTAACTTTTTTTTATTGAAGAGCTTTGACCATATCGCCCATTTATCCAACTTATTTGACCGATTCATACAATATTATCTAGGTCATTAACGTTATTTCTCTTAAGACTGCACATATCGGTGTAGTCGCAGTTGAATATGCTGTCGTGGAAGTACTCCTTCAAATGCTTCATAGGACATAGCTCTTGGTCGCACATCGGTAGTTTGATGACTTTTTCTTGGTATAGAGTCAGTACGTGGTCCCCATCGTTACATCTGGTAATACATAAAATTTAAGATTTATATAACAAATAAATACGATTTTATACATACTTATCATACGGCAGATCGTTTCTGCGTGGGCGCTAAATTCTTTTTTTTTTTGCTATCTTGCAAATTGTATGTGCGTCTGTAACGCATTCTATGACCTAAGCAGTAAGAAAACATTTTCGTAAACAAATTATAGTAGCAGAAATTACTGTAAATTATCATTTTTGGCCGAATCCTTTATTTTACAACAAAATTTTTTACAATAACGATTTTAAAGCAAAAGTTTTAGTACTAATAGGGATATTGAAAATGTTATAAAATTACTAACAGGTTACAACGATATTTCCTAAATGGAGTTTTACCTCAACGCCTAATATTCACGTACCTGTGTATCAGAAACAAGTCCTAACTAGGTAAGTACCTATATCTATTATTGCTTATGTTATGAACTTCCAATGAACACGAATTTAAACCAAAAGCAACTTCCACGGAATCACTCTACTGTTCTATTTTCTAATTGGCCACAAAACAATACAACTTATCTAGGTTAATATTTAGTTTTCTCCAAAGTCCTAGTTTGTTTTCTTAGCAGCTGTTATGTTTAAACTGATTCAAAACACTCGACACTATAATTGCGGTAATATTTTATTCGTTCGCGTTCCATATTAAGCACTTGTTGTACATTAGCGCGCTAAAGTGCCAATTAATCTATAACAACGAAATCTAGATTAATTGCCACTTACGGTGAATCATTCGGCGTAGCCCCAAATTCAATTATTTTTTGCTTTTTCGCAAATTGTAGCGTCTGTCTATAACGAATTCAGGGGACATGAAAATAGTAACATGTAATTCCTGCCATTTTCCAGCCTGTATCTCCGAAGGGTTAGGCAGTGGTGTACTTACTGTACACCCACAGTACGCCAGTATGTTTTAGGTCCCATGTAAGAGGGGGCGAGCCCCCTCGCCTGTGTAATATATTACACAGATTCTGCCAATTATATACAGTTAAGTCGAAATACGAAATACTGTGCATTTGTATGTCCGAAGTTGTCCACAACCAGTTTTGCCGTTTTCCATACTAATTTCGGTATTTTTGCACAAAAACACTTATTTTACCTGCACGGCTGTAGCTGTGATAACAATTGTTTCATCATCAACCCATTACATTGTTCCACTGCTGGGCACGGGTCTCCTCTCATTACGAGAGGGATTAGGCTAGACCTTTGACTTGGCAGTCCAATGGTCATATCACACGGCTATCACTGCACGCTTTAACAATTGTTTAATCAAATTCAAATCTTTATTGCTTTCATATGTACATAGGTTGTTACAAAATACACATCAGTTTCAATATGAAACCCTGTAAGTGCGCTGCAATTTTACAAGAAAATTCTTAAAAATTAAATTCTTAAAATCAATTTTTCTTACATTAATTTATTACAAAAATTGTAGTAGCTCACACAGTATTGAATATTGTATATTTAAGGACGCGATTGCTATTTTCCTGTATCTTGAATGTTCATGTCCAGTTCATTATAGATTAAGTTCACAATTGTATAAAATTGTTTACAACAAACTTACTTGAACAGCACAAAAGCGAGGTTAGACCCGAAACAATCCATGTTGGATAGTCTCCACTGCCGATCCTTGACCATGCCATCACCTTTGAGTGGTGATGACGGTTGGAACAGATTCAGATGCGTCAAGATCTTCAGAATTGCGCCGGAGTGGCTGAATAGAAATATTGAGCGGAGACCATCTTCTTTACTGGATAATAAGAATAAATTTATCGACTATAAATAGCACTTAAAGTATAAAAAGTCAGCTTACAAAGATATGAATTTTCTAATTAAAGAAAATTTCTAGTGAAAGAAAAATTTCTAGTGAAATTAGTTCTTTAATTAGAAAATTCATCTTTGTGAAAAATTCGCATTATTTAATGCTAAAAAAATAATAAAAAATAAGCAAAGTCAGCTTAAAGAAATAAATGAGTGATTACCTAAAATACTCAAACATGTTTTTTATTGACATGCAAGCTTGCCGGTATGACAGCTCGTGTCCATAACCATCGAGCCAATACGTTCTCAGATCGTGATAGTACTCAAACACCTGTAAAACATATAGTTTTAGCATGTCGATATTAATTTTGCAGGCACATATTTATTATAAGCAAATATTATATCGTACGCTTAATATTAGATTACATAACTCAAAATAAGCCGCTTGTTGGAAAATCGCAAAAACGTTTCGTTACAACTGATCTGACTTCATGACATAAACCTCCATTTAAATAGCATCATAATAATAAATTATTTATTTTAAGTACCTATATATACTAAAATTCATTTTTCTCGCTTAGGACTTAAACCACAATTCGTCAGTTTATTATGCATGCGATATTATTAGACTTATTCCCAATGACAGAACAGGTTTCTGACCGTGAAAAACCTACTTTATTACATTAGCTGAGTATTTTTTAAATAAGCCACTAGCATGTTCGTGCCGCGTGATATCATTATGAATAAGCTATTATCACAGGCTACAGTTTAAGCATTAATTCAAGATTTAATTATGATTAGCCAATTTTTATAGAAAATACAATCAAGAATGCTTTAGGTGTATAATTATTTTGCATAAAATCGTTTAGATTTTACCTCTATGCTCTTTTCGTCAAAAGCATGACACCAAGGTGATATGTGATATTTATCCCACGAAGTTTCATATCCACACAGCTTATACATAGTATTCACCGTATCTGTAAATTAAATATTTTTTTACATAACTTTCTTATCACTACATAGTATAAAATAAAGTCACTGTCACAGTCTGTCTATCTGTATGTATGCTTAGATAAATGCTTGTTTATGCTTTAAAACTATGCAACGGATTTTGATGCTGTTTTTTAATAAATAGAGTGGTTCAAAAGATAGATTTTTATGTATAATACATACATATTACACAGTACAGAAAAGTCTAGAAAACGCGCGGGCGAAGCCATGGGCGGGAAGCTAGTAATTAAATAAAGCATTAAATACTGCATTACACGTATTATTCTAAGGTCAGACTAACTATACTGTTTGAAAGTACGGCGCAGATTCTTATAATGATGATAATGATTGCATATGTATGTGATTATTGCTTCTATAAGTGGGTACAGGCGTTTAAGGCTGGGCCACACAGATTGCGAAAGCGATGTGTATCCAATAATTATAGATATCTGGCTTTTTTTTTCAATCTCAATAATTTATTTTCTTTATAAAATGTGAACTTAACTGGTGATATAATTTTACATCATTATGAGCCATGTTGGACACAGTAAATTTAGGAGAAAATTCCTCTTAAATTGGGTTTCACTAAAGAAAACACAATCTTGTACCTAAACAAGATTTTGGCTTATCTGCCGGTAGGTAAGCCGTACATAGCCTGTACAAATCCAGTATAGGCTCACCTCGCATTGCATCGCAACTGGAATTGTACAGTTTGTTCGAAATAAGTAAGCCGATCGGAAGTTAGCCGTTCCGAACTACCGCGGTGCTAAAATCGTTTAATTAAGTGTTTTAATACATAAATATCGAAATAAGTAAACAAAATAATAAGAAATGTGAAACTTATACGACTCTAATTATCTTTACACGGACTCTTTCTATTAAAATTTACCACTTCTAAACCACTTGCAGACAACTTCCGATCGGCCTTATTCCGAACAAACTGTATAGCTAAATCGTAGGCTTGCATACAATTATTAAAGTAGCTTTCAGCACCGTTTTTTAATATACATTTTTAGACTCACCTTCATATTCATAAAAATATAAAACAACTTTTATGTCAACACTATAGCTATAGGACATTTGTAGGACGTTTAATTTTTTATGAATAAGATGGTTAATTATTAGGAAACCTCCAAAGTTAGTCACGTTGTAAGATGTTTGATATTGTGTGCATTTTTGAATTGCCCCCCTTGTTTACCCACTACTAATGGTTATATTTATATACTGTAGTACACATAATAAAGGCAATTGTGAGGTATGATATATCTAAGTATGTGACAATGTAGCAAAGCAAAGCAACCTTCAGCGTTACACAGAGCAGTTTAGTCTTACAAACCGAATTTCAGTACTCTACTGAGGCCCAGTCTATTAGACACGGACTCCAATGTCCTGTTCATTTCATTACTATTGCCATACAATTTTAGTTCCTTATATGTTTCTGGATTTTTCTTTACTTGCATTTGCCACCTGTCACAGTGTTTGTAAAACTGAAAAATTGCAACTGAGTGAAGAGAGAAGCTAAGAATAGAATTAACATACTGTTGTGTCACAGTGAATATAAGAAATTAATGTGGGATCATATTTACTCGGAGAATGGGATCCACTTTAGTGGCTGGTGCGAATATAATGTCTTGTGTGTCTTTCTTTTCGAAGAGGCCATTAGTGAAGTATCTTGCACTCTGCTGGGTCCTCTGTGTTGCTGTATATCGAAACTGGAATATTAGAAAACAAATTTAGAAGCAATAAAGATTTCAGTGTTTATAATAGGTAAACGAGCAGGCGAGCTACCTGGTGGTAAGTTGTCATCGCCACCCATGGACATCTGCAAAACCAAAGGAGTTGCACATGCGTTGCTGAGCCTATTTATGGAAAAGGGCCCTCCCTTTTCCTTAAATAGCCTCGGCAACGCAAACAGAAAAGGAGAAGGAAGGGCACTGCGGGCGAAATTGGGCAACAATATGCATACTTCTACTTGATGTCGATATTCTGTGGGAGGGTAGTACTTCCTCGGTCGTGCGGACTGGGAATGGGTTGGCACAGTCCACAACAAAAACTTACCAAAAATGTCTTGTTATCATATCTCTGTTTAATAGCATTTGGGAATCTTTTTTGCATTCGCTCTGCTAGCAATACCATTTCATCTTGTCCTTCCAATGTTAAAAAACTTTCTTCTTCCACATCAAGATTAAGTTTCCAGTTTTCTAGTTTTTCTAATTGATCTTTATTTAATTTACCTGAAAGTCGACATAAAAAGTTGAATAAAATCCAGCTTTCACACCAGTTTGCATGTATGTTTAGGTCTAATATAATAGGCAGATAGCATACTACAATCTCATAGAAAAACCCAATAACACTTTGCCAGACCTGGGAATCAAATACATTGCCTCTAGCATAGCAGTCGTGCTTAGGATCACTAGACTAATGAGGCAGGTATCAAGATAAAACCAGAAAAAATTACATAGTTGTTAGGCCCAAAGTAACAATGACCCTTATGATAAGCAGCACCAAAAGATACCTGGAGAAAGGTAGAGCTATGAATATGCCATTGCTTACTCCTAGTAATGATCATGACATCTCTGGGTAAGTAACTACTGGGCAAGAGGCTCTACGTGAAGGGTGCCTGAAGATGAAATGCATTGCTTAGAAACAATACTAATTAAACCTCTTTAAAGGTTTTATGACTACTAACCTCTTCCGAGTTCATGTTGTAGTAGAATTTCATACTTCAAATCTACAAGTTTTAATGCATCTCCTATATCTTTACGACTCGGTAGTCTAGTGCCATGACGAATTACCATCCATATTTTTTTATCTTTACAATCTGTAAAATAAATTACAATTATTAACTTAACTTACTAGCAATGTGGGTCGCACATTAGGTTCTAGTAATCTTGTTAACTCCTCGTTTTATCCTAACTTAAGCTATATACTTATATTACAAGTGGGATCACGTCGATTGGGATTGTTGTATAAAGTCGAAGATATGTATTTGACTAGCCATACAATCCAGCAGACTATATTCATAGGTCAAGATTACAACAGCTATATATAGTAACAGCAATTTGTCTAAACTTACTTGGGTATTTAATTCTTGAATCATTTTTATTAGACCTAAACCTGTATGGAGTGCGTGAACCTAAGTGATGCCGAATATCGTTCGGTTTTAAAGACTCTACAGTCGCAACCTCATATATTAAAGCTAAAAGAAAAGTAGTGATCAACACTTTCATAATTTGTGACTGAATATAAAATTTACGGAATATTTTATGTATTTCAATATTTTATATTTTGCTAAAACACTGTCAATTTTTAATTCAAAATAAACACAAAAAATACACACAATAGTGACAGTGACAATGACACTCACTTTTTTTTTGTTCCTTACGGAACAGGCTAAGGTCTGAGATCATGCTGCCTAGTCACCAGTTTGCATTTTTCTTGTAGTAGAGGCAGGGTACAATAGATCCAGTTCAATTCATCAGTATGTAATCCATAATTTAAGGAAATCCAATAAAATTCATTAGTTTTATTTAGACATATAAAACTAATGAATTTTATTGGATTTCCTGGACCATGGATCCATTTAAAAGTTGTTCCAATTTAAGTCATTAGTATTTATCCATAGTAATCAATTCCAGGTAAATTCATTAGTTTCTTAGTATCCGTGTATAGTTAATCCATTTAAAATCTTCAGTTTATTCCATAAAATCAATGTTTAAGATTTGATATTCCACAAAATCTTGTAACCAAGTAAATTTTCATTCAATGTATAACATTATATTGTTTTGAAAGAGCAGGGTGTCAAGTCTTAATCCCAAATGACAGGAAACAACTGTTATCGTTATCAGTCTTCATACACACGCACTGATTGCGCCCCCTCCCGGCAGCTCCACAACAACTAATATAACATTCGCTTTATTATTCTCAAGGACCAATTTAATATCGGTAAATCGTCTAAAAATTGGGTTGCGAGGATTGGGGTCCAAAAATTCTTTTTTCATTTGAAAGGCCAATTCTTGAGGAAGTTTATAAGCTTTTTAACATCGTGCTACGACCCGTAGGAGCGGGGTGAAGCTGGTTAAACTGCAATGTTATTTGTGGTATTATTACATTGTATTAAAAACCTATCCAAATAAAATAACAGAATATGGTTGACAAAGGTATTTTATTTCTCAATTACTAAAAACTTATTCTACTTGTAACAAAACATTTGATTGCTGTAATGTAGCTTTTAATGTAAATGGTTTATTCAAACTTCCCACCTCAAAAGTTTCAGTAGCAAATTCTTCACTATCAGGGTTTTCATGCAAAGTAAAACTCAAGTTTGTAACATCTCCTCCTGCGTCAATACTTTGGACATTTTGCGCATAAGGAGGAGTTCCTTCTTTGAAAAGTTGAACTGTTTGATCTAAATATTTGAGATAAATATCCTTTCCTAAAAATTCAACTTCAGTGTTCAAGTCACTTAAAGAAAATTCTGGAATATCCAATAGCAATCCTGCTTCTCGGGCACATCCTACAGCAATAACTTCATCTGGACTTAGCCCTGATAGGACCTCAGCTTCGGGCAACAAATTTGCAATTGCAGATTGAAGTTTTGGTATCTTCATACTTCCACCACAGATCACTATTTTATGAATAGGCCCTCCAAAGCTTTCAATCACTTTTTGAGCAGGCTCAATGTATGCATTTATCTTTGATGAAATCAAATTTTCAAATCTTGCTCGAGATACATTTTGACTCCAGTCCACACCATCTAATAGTGATTCAATAAACACATGAGCAGAATTCAGTGTAGAGAGGACATGTTTACAATTGTCAGCATGAACAAGCAGTTTAGCCATGGCTCTTTTACTCTCTTGAGGGTCAAGTTTCCATTTCTGTCGAAATTCCTGAGCAATGTAATCAGCTAAGTCCTTAGTGAGACATTGACCTCCTAAATCTGACCGATAGATATTCTTCTCAACAGTCATGAAACCACCAGACACTTTTACTACTGATACATCACAGGATGATCCTCCAAGCCTATAAACCAAAACATTTACATCTTCAACTGTTTCTTCAATATTATAAGCTAGAAGAGCAGCTGCAGGCTCACTGATCACTTGTAAAACATCAAAACCAGCCAACTCAGCACACTTAACAAGCCTCTCTGTACTTGCGGTAGACCAATGTAGAGGGGCAGCCAATACTAATTTCAAATCTCCTTCATTATTCATAGCATGACTGGCAATGGTAAATAATTTCGCATAAATTTTAGTTGCAATGTTGTCAGGGTTAGAATAGAGAGTAGTTTCACTTGTTTCAAACTCATAAACCACTTTTTCTTCATTCTGAATCCGACAAGATGAGGATGTTTCAACATAAGTGAGGTCCTCACCATTGAAGTCACTATTCATGAGGCGTTTATTATGTTTTATAATGGATTTTTTCGCAGGCTGTCCAGATTTCGCAGGTAGTCCAATCTCCCATTCTGTGCCGTTGAGTGCAACAATAGCAGGTGTTACTCGATCTCCAGCATCATTGGCGATAATTAACGGCGCGCCATTGGAATAAGAAGCTAAAGATGCCGAACTGTTTCCCAAATGTATTCCGTAAGCCGCAGCCATTGCAGATAATAATACAAAATTAGTTATAAGAACTTGAATAATACAAAATTGTTTAGCACAGTATGAATGTTTTTACTTCCGTTATAGTATTTTAGTTTAATTTAACCTCTTCTCAAATCACAATCACATTTTTTATAGGACAAACTTGACAGTGACACTTAACACAGATACAAACACACAGACGTTGACACTGACAGACATCAACATGACATTATTTTGACATAGGACGGCACAGGCGGCGGCATGATTATTAGTCTGAGGGCGGCGGTGTTATTCTATTTAGGTATGGCGTGACATTCACAGCACATTACGTTTTTAGGCGATTCACTTGCACCGCATTATAGTAGTGCGGGAGTGCATAAACTTACACAAAAAAAAAAATACGATGAAGAAAGTAACTAAAGAGCATATAAAATAAACTTGTTAATTAGTCTTAACAGTTATCTAATTTTGAGTTATATTAACTCTTTGGCTTTTTAATAATACAATAATGTAAGTATATGATTCTACTCTTAGATTTACATTATTGTTATCCTTTCATTTTGATCATTAGACTCTGATTTTAACTTGTTTTCCTACTGATCAATTTTGTACACACGGCTACAGGTCAACCTATACAAATCCAGTTTAAGCGGATCTCGCATTGCTTACTTCCCATACATAAGAGCATAAGAGGCCAGCGTAAACTGGTTTTGTATAGCTTGATGTGTAGCCGTGCGTACCAACCGTTTAAAAAAAAACACAATAATTCAATTTTCAGAATGATATTATTATGTCATCAGAAATACTATTTTTCTTGCATAATCAGATGGAATTATGGCAAGAAAAAAATTATACCATTACAGGAATGTCATCATAATGTAGAAACTACGTATAAATAGTAGAATATTCTACTCTCCCATAAGAATAATGTTATTCCTGTGCCTTATCTAAAAGAGATTTAAAAAGCTGCCGAGTGGCAAATCTAACGCGGGAAATTTTAAATCAAAATAAGTTATATAACACGCTTTAAATTGATAACAATAACATTAAACTTTGTAAGTAACAGAAAGACATAACTATTTAATGGAATGGATTTAAAACAGGAAGAAGAAAAAACTGTTCTTGATGGTCGACTCCAAAGTATGCTGACTGGTTTATCAAGGTGCAAAATTGTGAGCAAATGATTATTTTTTTAACATAATCATCCTTTTTAAATTTAATTTAATAATGGGCGTCTGGAACAGGAGTTTGCAAATAAAAGTGACGAAAACAAGAAATTAATTGAAATAAATAACAAACTGAAGCTCGAATTGAAAGAAGTGCAGGAAATGGAGAAGTCGCATCGCTACCATTTGTTAACATCTCGTGAAATGATTGGGAACCTTCAAGAGACTGTGTCACAGTTGGTATATCTCAAAAGAGACGTAAAAAAGTTGAAGGAACAAATATCTTTGAAAGAAGCCAACATCGCGGATATAGAAAAGGTAAGCATTTATTTATAATACGTAGGTAGTTAAAATCGATATCTACACCGCCAATTATGTACTCTGCATTGCCGGTTTAGTCACCTACACCCGTTTTAACGATGATTCTACCAGTCATACAGTTTGTTCGAAATAAGTAAGCTGATCGGAAGTTAGCCGTTCCGAACTACCGCGGTGATAAAATCGTTTAAGTGTTTTAATACATAAATATCGAAATTAGTAAATGTGAAACATATACGGTGCATATACGACTCTAATTATGTTTACACCCGACTCTTTCTATTAAAATTTAGCACTTCTAAACCACTTGTAGACAACTTCCGATCGGCTTACTTATTTCGAACAAACTGTACTGAACTGCCTACTGATACCTTGGTAGGTACCTACGTGAAAAAAATATTACTTTTAATTTTATTTAATTATCAGCCGTGATCGTTCCACTGCAGGGCAAAGGCCTCCCTTTCTTCCATTCTTCCCGGTTGAGAGCCTTCAGCATTCAACCGTCCCAGTAAGAGCCAAGCTCATGCGCATCCCGCCATCTCATTCTAGGTCTACCGCGATGTCTTCTGGTATTCTGAGGCATCCACGTTGTTGTGTTTTTTGCCCACAACTCATCCTTTTCATACTCTACAACACACACACATACACACACACACACACACAACTACAAGTCTTACTTTTCATACATGTCTTAATTTTTATGTGGTCTCATGAATAGGTTATGGCTTTCGTAGGAAAAGTGGTTACCTGTTTTCATTAGTTTAGAAGAGGGATCTTATGATTAATCTTATAATTGTTAGGTACTCCAAGCTGTAGGTACCTAATTGTTGATACTCACAGTAGGTACCTTATGCATTTAATGTTTTAGTATACTTACATACCTACCTGCTTATTGCCTTTGAATTACAGGATAAAGAGAGTACTGCACTCAAACAGAACGAAAATGTTATAAAAATGCGTAATAACTATGAAATACAGATCGAAGAGATAAAGGCTGAAAATAAAAAAGAAAGTTTGTAACTACTTTGTATCTTCATAGATGATATTAATATCTTAATTAACTTAATTTATAGCTATCATACTGTACCATTCAAGTATCAACATCTCATATTAACTCATAGTTTTGTCCCAAAATGACACTAGGTAGAATCTGTCCAATAGGCCGGTTCAAAAAGTGGACCCAAGCGCAACTGATACGCTATAGTTATTGAGTTTTTCTATAAAATTATCAGTAGCAGCTCGGAGTCTGGATTTGTGCCCGGCAATAGGCTGACCTAAACATACAGGCGACATGCTGGTGTACATTAGTACCTACTCCTATGGCAAACCCCTTATTTTTAGTTCAACAGATGCAACACGAATGCGACGCTCAGGTGGCGCAATTCACTTGTGCCATCGAAGAGTTGCGGGCTAAGATGAGAGAAATGGAAGCCGAGCATAGAGATAAGGTAAACAACAGTTGTAAGGGCAAGAATTCCGAACTACCTACATATTGTATCTTGGGCGATATGTTGTGAACATTCGCAATAGAACTTATTACTTTCTTAGCCGTGCTTATATAGGTAGATATGTCATAGTCATAGTTTTGTTAGGAATTATACTCCGAACTTCGGACTCCAATTACCAACTGTACACCATTTTGTTGCGGTACAAAAAAATCTGAAGAGAAGGAACCAATAGGTATCTGTACTTACCTGAAAGAGCTATTGTCTCTGCCAAGAGTTAATTGTCACTTCTAGATCAACATGGTAGTATTGGAGTATGAGGAGAAGGTCCAGCGCGAAGCTGCGCGTTCTGCCCAGTTGCAGGAGGAGTTGTCGCGGGAGACAGCGCGCACAGACCTTAACATGGATGCCTACAGACGGGTTCGTATAAATTTATAACGGATATATTTTTTTTTATTATTTTTAGCATTAAATATTGCGAAATTTTTCACAAAGAAATGAATTTTCTAATTAAAGAAAATTTTTCTAGTGAAAGAAAAAATCGATCTCAGGCAGGGTTTGAACCTGCGTCTCTCTGGTTAAGTACACCAGACGCTTTGCCAACTAAGCTACCGAGACCACTGCCTGTGATGTCGAATTTCTCTTCCACCTTCTACGTCTTGAGGCGACGTCAGCACCATCTATTGCAGACATTACTATGTCTTTCAACCAACACGACTGCCTTTACAGGCAGTTCTATGTCGAACGATGTTGCCTTACCGTATTATGCTTATATTTTTTTTATTATTTTTTAGCATTAAATATTGCGAAATTTTTCACAAAGAAATGAATTTTCTAATTAAAGAAAATTTCTAGTGAAAGAAAAATTCGATCTCAGGCAGGGTTTGAACCTGCGTCTCTCTGGTTAAGTACACCAGACGCTTTGCCAACTAAGCTACCGAGACCACTGCCTGTGATGTCGAATTTCTCTTCCACCTTCTACGTCTTGAGGCGACGTCAGCACCATCTATTGAAGACATTACTATGTCTTTCAACCAACACGACTGCCTTTACAGGCAGTTCTATGTCGAACGATGTTGCCTTACCGTATTATGCTTATTTTTTTTAATTATTTTTTAGCATTAAATATTGCGAAATTTTTCACAAAGAAATGAATTTTCTAATTAAAGAAAATTTCTAGTGAAAGAAAAATTCGATCTCAGGCAGGGTTTGAACCTGCGTCTCTCTAGTTAAGTACACCAGACGCTTTGCCAACTAAGCTACCGAGACCACTGCCTGTGATGTCGAATTTCTCTTCCACCTTCTACGTCTTGAGGTTAAATATTGCGAAAAATTTCGCAATATTTAATGCTAAAAAATAATAAAAAAAATATAAGCATAATACGGTAAGGCAACATCGTTCGACATAGAACTGCCTGTAAAGGCAGTCGTGTTGGTTGAAAGACATAGTAATGTCTTCAATAGATGGTGCTGACGTCGCCTCAAGACGTAGAAGGTGGAAGAGAAATTCGACATCACAGGCAGTGGTCTCGGTAGCTTAGTTGGCAAAGCGTCTGGTGTACTTAACCAGAGAGACGCAGGTTCAAACCCTGCCTGAGATCGAATTTTTCTTTCACTAGAAATTTTCTTTAATTAGAAAATTCATTTCTTTGTGAAAAATTTATAACGGATTTAAAAAAGAATCAGGTGAGCCGCGGACATAGTTGGTATTCGGCAGTATTAAAATTATTTAGGTTTCAGGAATGTCAAAGGCCATTATCACACTTGTGACTCATCAGGCGATCCGTCTGTCTCATAAAAATAATATTTTATTTGTTGCTAGATATAGATATCCTACTTTCTTGTTTTGATATGACCATAGGACTACCAAGTCAAAGATCTCTTTTCAAAGTCATGTGCGTATTAATAATTTATTATCACGTGCTTAATCGGTGAAGGAAACGTTCGTGAGAAACCTGCATGCCTCAGAGATTTTCTCGATGGCGCGGCGTGTGAAGTCTGCCAACCTGCAATAGCTAGCGTGATGGACCATAGTCTAATCCCTCCCGTTCTGACAGGAGACCTGTGTCCAACAGTGAAACGTTGTAGTGTAGTTGATGATAATGATGATTCTTATTTCACTAGTACCTACCTACACTAGAATACGTCGTTATCTATATCGAAGACCATGTTTCCGGATGTCATGGATACCTATTATAAATAGGAAGAACATACATTGATAACACTGACATTATAACTTACCTCAACGTAATAATCTACGGTTTTACCTCTTAGCAATATAATTACAAGTGTAGATATCTCCGGTCACTGGCTATTAAAATTGCTATATACTTAACGTGATTGTAGATAAAAGTAGCAATAATCTCATAATAAGAAACGCTTTCACTTAAACACATTTTATAGAGACTGGAAGAATTAGAAGAGAAACTTAAACAGAGTCAGTTCAAGCAATACTTACAGAGCAGCTATCCTTCCCAGTATGAAAATCACGTGGAAAGACCGTATTCTGTCAATCGGGAACCCTATGCCGATTACCATACCATAGAATCGGACCCAGTTCAAGATAAAAATAAATTTACTCTACCACCTTCCCAAAATAAAGCACCGAAGGCTACCAACAGTTTGCAAGTAATTTATTACGATAACAAGAACGACAGAACTCCTAAAGCGAAAAGTTCCGAGAAAAAAGGTCTGTTCCATATAACTAAGAAAAGGAAACTCTACAATGATAAAGATTTCCAGGATTTCTAATGGCCGAGGCATTGCATTTTGTTTTATTATTCAAGTTTCTATTATTTTTAATAAATTGCACGTTTCGTCATTGAATTCAATTTCTATTTTTTATTTATATAACTGCCTCATTGGTCGTGTCCATAAGCGCTACTGCTACTTTAGAGCCTAAAAGTTCTACATTTGATTACCAGGTCTAGAGCAAGGGTAGTTGGCATTAGTATACCTACTTATGCCGAAACTTTCGGAAATACAGGCGTAATTGTTACAAAGTTTATATAATTTCTGACTAACTTCATAAATAAAGAATTCGTAGATACATCTTGCGTCGGCATAGCAGAATGATTCAATAGATTTAAATCTTTTGAAATTTCAATGAAATTATGCAACTTAATGATAATACGCAATCAAAAATATTTTATTATAACGTAACTCAAAACTGCCCGTAATTATTTCATTACTTACAGTCCTACCGCAATTAATAAGTATAACGAAAAAGCCATCATGTTAGCAACAGTGGCTCTTTCTAATGCTGCTATTGCTTGTCTGATACTTGTTACAACGAAAAAGAATGCGATTATGAAAATAACTACATAATTCATATTCATAAGTTACATCAGAAGATGACCTACATATCGTCGTTTAATTCCTACCTACTTCCCTTGAAGCGTGAATTGCTTTATTAGCCGCAATTTTTGGTCAGACATTATGCATGCACAGTAATTACAAGCACGAAATATTAAATTAATGTGCCATCTAAACTGACTTGCAATTAATGGAATTGTGGTTTGTAAAGTAACTTTGAATTAGGGGGAAAACGGAGTGCTTCGATCTTCATTCAATATTAAAAACACAATAACCGTCGTTATTTCGCCGATATGAATTGTCTAATGCTATAGTAAATTGAGGTCATAAAATACTTTATCAGCTACGTGCTCTATATGTTACGTAGAACACCTGTCTTGCTACTTGTTTGTCTAAGCACGTATATAGTAAAAAAAGAACAATGTAAGCCAGAATCACAACAGAGATAGGTAGGTAAAATTAAGATAGGTAGGTACCTACTTATAGAAAAGTTATACAAGTAGAGGCATTGCAGTTCAAATAGGCTTAGCGCTATACTTACCGTCTTACAGTGAAAGTGTAGAGAGATGGATGTATTGCAAAGATTATCGACTCTAGGCTCTCGATCTAATGAAAATGTTGAAAGTTAACCACACCATAGGATAATAAACAGAAATTGATGGCAATATAACATAAACGACAGTTCGTGCAGTAAGAAAGCGCAATATTAATAGCAGCTGATCATCATTATTAGGGAAGTAATACTTACTTATATTTTTCTAATAAAAGCAAGGAGGGCAGGATTTTTAAATGAAATCTTTTTAGTTTTGGTATCATTTTTAATGCAGCGCCTCATAATCATTACAAGAATATAAAATGACATAGCTGTAGACTGTACATATGCCTACATATAAAATAATCATTAATATACAATAAAAAGTCGTAAATAATTCAGCCTCATAAGTATAGTAAAGCATAAAATAGTATCGCCTTAAAAAATATAAACAAGCATACTCGTAGGTACTTAAAAATATTTCATTATATCTTTGGCTAGCAGTTTCTCAAGATTACGCTAATAGAAAAATAAAGTACCTAACAAAACTAGCACCTTATGAACATTGATATCTCTTACTTATGTAACTCACAACACAAAAACTACATTTAATATAGATCGAGTGATTATTAACAGAACGAAAATGCGGAAGTTACATTCCTAAATCGTTAAAAATTGTGAATGACAGCAGTTACTAGAGTCAATTACCAATTTACAAAGCTTTAAGTACTTAGTTGGCAGTTAAAGTCAGTTTAAGGGACTAAATACATAAGTTGGAACCGTGGATTACGGTGCAAAATAAATCTGCAGAAAGTATAATAACACCAAGTGGCTCTCAAATAATTTTATGCGGAAGCATTTGTTTTAAAAGTTATTCAGCATCATGTGCAGGGATGCGTTCAGTTTTTAAAGAATCCGGAACAAACTTTCGATCCGTTCCATCCGTCTAACAGCAAGAGCACGAGTTTCATTATAATTTTTTGTCAGATCACATTTGAATGACTTATTAACATTACGATACCTAACTTCTGCTTGCACGCACAATGATGGTTATTTCACCACTGAATGCTTTTTGGTATGTATTTAGGCCCGTGGTCGCACATTTCTTTTGCAGTAACCCTCAGTGCTGGCTTCGTATAAGCCTATCAAGTGAGTTCCAACTGCAGGAGTAATCAATCTGGAGGTGTCCATATTTTGAAAGATGGAAGTTATCCGGAGCGGTTTTTGGGAAAGGTCGCGCCCAATCTTCGTATTCCGGAGATAAGCTTTCGTATGCAAATTGCTCGTATCCATCCGTCATCCTGTAGACAAAATTTTTTACAGACAGTATTAGAGATCATTGGTTACTCACTAGCCTAAATCACATTTCGTTTTTCGAAAACAAAACACGTTTCTTTTGGCCTCACCTTTAGTATAATATTACTAAAGGTGAGGCCAAAAGAAACGTGTTTTGTTTTCAGTAGTAAATCTACTGACATAACATAAATTAAAATATGAAATAAGTAAGTAGGTAAGTATACCTATTAATTTCACAGATACATTGCCTACTTATGTTATATTTTGTCGCGGTATGGATAGAATTTCTGAGAGATGATATAAGTACAAAGAAAGTGAATGAGATGACCGCAAGTAAATAAATTCGTATAAGGTTAGAAGGATGATGACGTCTGACGACACAATCCATTGAACATTACGAACTTGAAAATATTCACCCGTCTTTTCAAGGCGAAAGTCAATAGACATCTTTTGTGTAAACGCGATCCATCTTAGACCCCAGCTACACTTACCATCAGTTGAGATTGTGGTCATGATAAAAAAGGCAACATAATATTCAAGATCACATATTAATGTCAAAAGCAACATCAACGTAACGATCGAAATCTTTCGTCCGTGTCAATACACGATTGCGATGGATTAGATAATAATCGCACTATTTCCTATAGTTGCCACTTCGCACTATTTCTCGTTCGACGATTATGAAGAATACGCCCATCATGAGTGGCATGACTGACTTTCTAGTTATCCGCTAAATTTACTTCACAAAGCTTGTGTTCACGTAATACGTGACTAGAAAGTGGTGTGTTACCAGAATAATTGTTCTGATGCCTGTTGTTTAGGGTAAACTACGTTGTTTAGACGGATTCCTTTACCAGTTCTACCTGTCGATACAACTTTATGCTATATCAGAAGTTATTTCGTAAGTCCTTGTTAAGGTAAATAAGGAAACACACCTAGCGCATATATACAACATCGTTGTTATAAGTCTGTGGCTTAGTGCATACAAATACTTATATTGGCAAACGCAGACATAGAAAGTGAAACGACACGGATTACCAAAGTAAAGAATATTCCAACAGAACTTTTAAATCAAATGAAGATCTCTAATGAAGACCTTTTAAATACAGCTTTAGTAAATTATTATAATCTATTTAGATGCAAAATAGTAGTAGGTACATAAGCTAACCGCGGTGAAAGGTTAAGGTTGCCTGTTAGTTATTGTAATATAGATGCAACGCAATAAATAATTACGTAAATGAAGAGCCCACCGGGGTCAATGTTAGGAACAAGTTTCCCCGCATAAACATGTAGTATACGTGAGCCTATCTACATTCTCACAAGTGCAACTTTCATTTGTAAGAAACAAAAAACTGGTGCACGTTCACACGACGGATGTACAATGCTTGTTATTATAATACAGAATCGCTCGCCTCACACTGCCTTTGCTAACGATGGTCGTTTTTGCCTTTGAACTACCCATGGAAGCTAAAGTCACGCTAAGCGCTGGGAACGCGAACTTCTCATTCACAGAGATATGCAATTTGAAATGGCAAGTGGCAAACACGACTCGCTGCATGGTAATTTCGTATCAATAAACATTGAACTCTACCTTATTTTAAATTGACAATATACAACTCTTTATTTAAAGTCGGAGGCGTAAATAATATAGGAAGTAGGTATACAACTTCCTTGCATCTGCCAGAAGCCAGTTTTAATATCAAGAGTGTTAACATTTTGCTATCATTAATTCACCATCGTGGACTGTAATTGCATTCTAAAGCAAGTGTAGAAATCTGAGCGGCACATGTTAACTGTGCATGTGTTATTATTTATCTCATTAGCGTGAAAACATCTTCGTGTTTTGTTGAGGCTGGCTAGAGTGACGCGAATGTCGATGTCGTGACCATAATGCGTAACTCTTGAGTTTGCTGTTTACCATATTTATCACGTCGTTATTTGTTTGATTGATGAGTCCAATGCAAGCTTATTAATTGTTAAACTGCATATCTGCTTTATGTTTTGATTGGTTAAGTCAGTAACTGTATCTTTGATCTGTGATACTTAGTAACTAGATACCAATAATAGTGAATAAGACTAAGACACAGTTATTATATCAATTCTCTAAATAAATGAATGCCTCGTTGGTCTGACTGCCTCGTTGGTCTAGTGGTCCCAATCGCGACTGCTACGCTAGAGGTCTTGGGTTCGATCCCCAGGTCGAGCAAAGTGTTATTGAGTTTTTCTATGAAATTCTCAGTAGCAGCTCGGAGTCTGGATTTGTGCCCGGTGAATGGCAATAGGCTCGCCCCCTATTACATGGGACCCAAACATACCGGCGAACTGTGGGTGTACATTAAGTGCACCTCTGCCTAACCCTTCGGGGAATACAGGCGTGATGGTATGTTATTCTCTAAATAATACGAAAAATATTAACGTGATTGTGTTTATGACCGAATTTCTAATGTTATTATTATAAGACAGTTTCAAAACATCCTAATCCCAGAAGAGACTAATATCTACAGAGTTCACCTCGACTTGGCTCAGTGCATATTGGCTAAGCTTTTTGTTGAATTATACTCAATACTATAGTAGTCTGGCTGACTTATCTTATATCAGTTTGGTTTTAGAAATCCATAGTTCCATGGTGGAACTATCTAATCGGAGTGTTGGAGATGACTTCGTGCAAACAGTGGAACTTCTAGTTATTGCACGAAAGAACGTAGGTAAATACCAGAATAGTAAAACTTCGGTTCTAAAGAAATATAGGTATAAATAAAGTTATCTTTGAATACAGCAAGTCTACCAGTTTTTCTTTCAATGCGATGAGCAAAATAATTAAAATACTTAGCATCATCCAGTATTCAGCTAGCTTTGGTATGCAATCTAATGTAATGTACCCCATTTGATTCTGCAATACTTAGACGAGTAGCTACTTTATTTTGCATACTATGCATGTGAATCTTTGGTATTTATAACGTGATAATTATTACTCTATTACCAACTGCGTAAAATCAAAAACTAGTGGCGGTACTCGTAGTAGAGTGATTGTTTAGCATCTTCTTTTGTGATGACCTTACCATTTGGTGGCTCGTTTGCCGAAAAAGCAATTTAAAAAAATTGTTACAGTTACCTGGACTGTCTTCTACTATTGTTATATCCAAGTCCTGCCATCACGTATTCCGGGGGATGGGTGACCGACATGCGACTTCTGGGCGGTGGTGGAATGTATCCTGGTGGAATCATACCTCCATAGAGTGGCTCGTATATCATGGGATGAGGGATGTATGTGGGTTCTTCTACAAACATAGACCTCCGGCGGTCCACTGGAATGAATAGAATGGAATTGTTTTAAATGGATAATTTGGTAATTAAACTAGCATTGATGTTAGTGACTTGCTGATGAATCGTATGATACACGTTAGTCTAGTAGTGCTTAGTACTTATAACTTCTATGAGTTCTAAGTACAAATAGATTTCATAGCCTTTCAGCGCTCTGCTGGTAAAATGTCATTCAAGTAAGTAATTATGCTTGTGCCTCAATGTCACCCAGGTGACAAATTCAAAGTTCAATCAGTGGTAATTAAATTAATATTTTTCTGCCGTCGTCATACTTAATAGGTAGGTATAATGAGGGGAGATTTTCTTTGTTTTGTGTAGCAACGGATAGGTATTCAGGATAACCCCCCGCCGCGCTGGTTTGAAGTAAGTACCAATATAGGAGGAATACTGAAATAATTATCTCGAAAAGTCTGAATTATAAGTTCAAAAAGTACCTACCTAAAAAAATTTTTTTTTCGATCTCCCATACAAAACGACGCAATCTCCATATTATGGAAATTGTTTTTTTTTTAATACATTTTTATAAGAGAAAGTTATTCATATTCTCGTTACAATTAATATACATAGATTATATTAAAAAATCAAGTGTTTTGTAAATACTTGGTTATAATGCTTATTCATGACCTATATTCCGCTCCGATAACAGCGATCAAATTCAAAATAAGCGGAAAGATAAAGAAAAATTAATTGATCGAACTAACTGATTGAATGATGCTTACCAAAGTTACATAGGCAAATACCCATATACCTACAAATTACAAAAGATGAAAAGTGACATGCAAAAACACTGATGAAATCACATATTTTACATGAAACTAACACCAACCCTCTGATCTTTGTAACCTGTTGGTAACTACCTAACTATAAACTTGGATATTGATCCCGTCGCGTCGGACCGGTTGAAATATTTTGATATTTTGACGGAATATTTGTAGGGACTGAATATTTTTTAGTTCGCAGAGACCTCAGTAGCGATGATTGTATGATTAGGACGTTGAAACGACACCAATTAGAATGCTGGCGAATGAGATTTCTCTATCATTGGCAGTCATAATAATGAATTAGGTACTGAGTAAGTTTCAAGAAGTTTATTCAAATATATTTTTAACTATTATTGAAGCTGTTACCTATAAGTAGTAGTGTGTTAGAAGTATTTATTCAAACACGTACTTAAGTACCTACTATCCTGATCCTCGTTTTTGTACAACCGGGACATAGTTAGACCATAAACCGGTTGACTACCTACCTAGTTCATTAGCGAAATATTTAAATTAGTTATGACATTCATACCATATGGAAAGTTTGATTATAACGGACTTATTTATTATAAACTTGATTATGGTAATGTTAAATCTAATATGGCATATATACTTATGCAGGTAAGTATCGGAATACCTTCGAAATCGGTCCTATTAACTTTGTTTAACAAGGCAATACGAAGCAAAAGATTGGATACTACCTATACTGATTATTACAATTTTTAATTACCAAGTTCCGCTTATTTTTTTTCAGCCAAATAAAAAAAAATACTTATACTTTTTTATGTATTGCCGACTTTTGAAGGATAAAGTAGGTAATTTTCTTTGAAAACCTAAAAATTAACAAAGAAATACCAACGCAGATTCTGTATACAAATAATTACCACAGTAATTTGTTTTTCAAAAGTCAGGCCGCTCTGTTTTCTTACTCAATTTGTAGCAGACTAAATTAATGGTTTTCACATCCTGGAACCATAACAAATGAAGATAGTAAAAACAAAAGTTGTTAAAACTTGAGATGAAATAATAATTCCTAAAATCCTAATTTACAATTTGCGCATCAATAAATAATGAGTACTGGCCAACAGGCCTATCAAGTTTTAACCACATAATTCGTGGTGTTAATGATTCGACACTACCTATAATTAAACAGGTTGTTAACTCACTTGGTCGTTCGCCATAAATTGGTCCATCAGGAGGAAACTCAGGGGTAACAATTGTTCTAGATACTTTTCGACCATACATTGCATACTCCGGCGCAATACCTTCATCAGGCGGTGATCTCTTCCATCTTGGCGGCGGTAGCGGCGGCTCCTCTCCAGAGTCATAGTTTTTTGTAGGAACATAGTAAAAACTAGCACTGACTGGCTCGCCGGCAAACGAATTCAGGTTCTCGCCCTGGCTCGATTCCGCCGTGTCCGTTTGCATCATGCCGTAGCCCTCGTTGTCCCAAGGGTCCAGATAAACCCGATGGTTATTCGGAGGCGTCTGGGCTTCTTCTCCTTCGCTGTCGAAGTCTACAGCAGCCCAGTAGGGGCTCCCCGCGTGTCCTGGCATTACTTACAACAGTCTGGTCGCAAACACTCCTGTTGTGAGCCGTCACAACGATCCTAGGATATTTTGCGCACTGCAGCACCAGTCATTTGGACACATAACTATCACTACACGTTCGCGCGTACCATCCAGATATGGTGTTGTGTGTAATTTATATGCTTTGCTTGGAAACACTGTTTGTTATGCTCAGCACGGATCGCGTGGACATTCGACAAACGAACGATGCAATCGGCGGTAGAGTTACGAGCCACATATACCTATGCGCGGGCGCACGCCGCGGCACTTGTCTTCAAATGGCGAGGCGTGTGCGAGCCACCGCAACGACTACAGAAGATGCAATAGATATTAGAAATGTAAACGAATTGAGGTTCACACGCAAACTTTGAAAGCAGTAGGTAGTTCTTAAAGTAGTATTCATATTTCAAAATGATAATAGCTATTTATACAGTCTGCTACCTAAAAAATAATTAACTGTTGGTCGGTTTAGGCTTTAGTAAAGTCAGTACCTAATTTTCATGTTTTATCTGCATGTAACCTTCGAAGATTGTGCCTACGTGCGCATGACTAATAATTAATTAGATATCGTGATTAAAATATATGTGGGTAGTTAATGCTTTAAAGGCCTATAGATGCAAACTTAGGGACACCTGATGACGAGTTCGCATGTGTAACTAGTAAGGTACCAGGTGGGATTATTCAGTGGGCGGAGAATAAAGAGGATTATAATTATCTTGACTTCGTCTTCGAGATTTATTTTACCATGTAGTCTGCCCTACTACTCCCTACCCGTCGCACAAGTATTCAGAGTGTAGAAAGAAAAAAGATATTTCTATCTCTTTCTAACACTCGCTTGTCGTCCCCGCCCGATTCTCACCTCATTCTTGTCCGTGCGCTCGCGCCGACTGCACAAGTGTTCCAATCCCGCGCTAAGTGACAATAAAAATGCCGAAACGCAAGCGCGAGGAAACAAAAGAAGAACGGTGGTCAAGAAAATTAAAAAAGTATGAAGTGAAACTTCAAGAAACACGACGTCGTAATAATCAGCGGATTATTTACTCCAGCGACGAGGAGGATGTGCAACCTGAAGGTGGATATAGTTATTGCAGCTTTGTATATATTACCTTTTGTTCTCGTTGAACTCTTCGAGAAACAATTATTTTTTTCCTCATATTTTTAATCCTGTTGAATTCTTCAGGATCATTTACGTTCGCTTTGAATTCAAACGAATTATTTGCACGCTTGCCAATGCCATGGGCCATAATATTACCTATTATCGCCCATAATATCCAATTATAATACAAGTAAAAAAAAAACTACCGTCAAAATAAAAGTTATCATTTTTATTTTTTGCTTGAGCAGAACTATTTTATTTTTAGAACATTTGGAATCTGGAGATGCTGACCTCGCTAACAGGAATATTATTCCATGTGAAGCTTTCGATGATAACCCTGCCGCGCCACCCATCGACGAAGAACAATTGCTCGGCAGCAACGAGGCCCCTGTAGAAGCTTTGGATGTTTACGACGTGGAGATTTTACAAGCACTAGGTGACGTGGAACCAGAAGCAGTAGAATTTGCTGACGAGTTACATGCCGATGTTGCGTCTAGATTCCAGCAAATTTTAGTTAATGGTTTAAAGAAGGAGTCTAAAGAAGAACTCTTAAAAAAGTATATTTTTCCTAGAAATGTACCCTTTTCAAAAGCACCTACTCTTAACCCGGAAATCGAGGTAATGCTTGCAGAAATTTGCCGCTTGCGAGATAAACGCTTGGTAAACAAGCAAGATCAACTTGGCAGAGCTCTGTCTGCCATAGGCAAAGCTATGACAGGTCTTTTGAAGAAAAATCCTGATATTCCTGAGGTAGCTCGTACTCTAAATGATGCGGGTAAACTTATTGCAGATTCACATTATATGGAAACAGATACTCGTAGATCGGTTATCATCCCCTTGGTAGATAAATCCTTCACGGATCCATTCAAAAATCAAAAACGGGATAATTTCCTATTTGGTGAAAGCTTAGGCGATGTTGTGAAAAACTCTCGAGGCATTAAAAAGACTAGTCAATTAATACAAGCCACAGCTTCTTCTTCTAAATCTAGTTTAAACTACAAGGGCCCATCGACTCGATCACAACAACAGTGGGTCGGTCAAACCTACCCGCAACATCGAGTCGGTGGGCAGCGAGCGACATACTCGAACCGCCGGCGACTCGCGGGCCCCCCGCCTCCAGCGCCCGCGCGCCGCCGGCCGGCGCCGCCACCCCCGCAACCTCGGCGCCAGCCTGCGCAGAGGCATCGTGTGTCTACCGAACGTCCGCGGAAGTAAACATGCAGGTACATGCCGGTCGCTTAAAATATTTCATACAAGCATGGCGTTCTCTAACAGATGATGAATTCATCTTAAATACTGTGTCAGGATATTTGATTCCGTTTATTACTATACCTGAACAGCATCCGGATGAGTACCCCAGGCGTTCCTTTTCCGTGATTGAATCTCTTGCGTTGGATCAAGAAATACAACATTTATTAGATATTAAGGCTATAGAAAAATGTGATCCAGTTAAGGGGCAGTTCCTATCAGATATATTTTTAGTACCAAAAAGTGACGGAAGTATGAGGTTCATACTGAACCTTAACAAGCTAAATAGATACATATATACTGATCATTTTAAAATGGAGGATATTAGAACAGCGACCAAACTTGTGACGAAGGGCTGCTACCTAGCTAATATTGATTTAAAAGAAGCATATTTCTTAGTGCCAATTCACAACCGACATAAGAAATACTTAAGGTTTTATTTTAAAGGTCTTTATGAATTTACTGCTCTTCCGTTTGGTCTTTGTTCAGCACCCTTCATATTTACAAAGATTCTACAACCCGTTATAACGCAATTAAGGTCACGTGGCTTTAAATCAGTAAGATATCTTGATGATATATGTATCATAGGTGACTCGGAACAAAACTGCATAGAAAATATAAATAATACTATAGATAGTTTAACAAAATTAGGTTTCATCATCAACTATAAAAAAAGCATGCTGACACCCAAAACTTCATGTACCTTTTTAGGTTTTGTTCTCGATTCTGAATCGATGACCCTGAAACTACCTGACCGGAAAAAGAACAGTATTTTATTGATTATAAAAAAGCTATTAATATTGAAAACTATACGTATACGGGACTTCGCGCGAATCCTTGGTTCCCTTACAGCTGCTTGTCCTGCAGTTTCCTATGGGTGGCTATATACTAAGTCGCTCGAAAGAGCTAAATATTTAGCACTTCAGAATAGTAACGACAATTACGATTCTTTCATGACTATCCATGATAATTTACGTGATGACCTGTTATGGTGGAAAAATAAAATCTTAGTTTCTGCTAATCCAATTAAACAATATAAATACGTAATGGAAATATTTACTGACGCTTCTACTACAGGGTGGGGGGCTGCTTGTAATGGTGAAAAAACTGGAGGTACTTGGACTGATATCGAGAGCGCCAATCACATAAATTACCTGGAATTGTTGGCTGTTTATTTTGGACTTAAATCATTCGCCAAGAACAGATGCGATTGTGATGTTCTCTTACGGATAGATAATACAACAGCTATATCTTACGTGAATAGAATGGGTGGGGTACAATACCCACATCTAAATCATATTTCAAATATTATTTGGAAATGGTGCGAGAAAAGAAGTATATTCATTTATGCCTCCTACATTAAATCGAAATTAAATATCGAGGCTGATAGCGAGTCTAGAAAAGTAAACATTGACACGGAATGGGAGTTGGCACCATATGCTTTTTCAGAAATCGTTCGTACCTTCGGTGAACCGAGTGTTGACCTTTTTGCATCGCGCATCAATGCCAAATGTGTTAGTTATATTTCCTGGAAGAGAGATCCCTATGCTGACAATATTGACGCTTTTACCTTAAACTGGTCAAATTGTCGTTTCTACGCGTTCCCTCCATTTGCTTTAATTTTAAAAGTCTTAAATAAAATCATAACTGATGGAGCTACAGGAATTGTGGTTGTACCACAATGGCCCTCTCAGCCTTGGTACCCCCTCTTTAAAGCTTTATCTATAACAGAAATTTTGATATTTCCTCCCAATAAATATCTTCTCTCATCTACTTTCAGCTCAACACACCCGTTACATCGTCACCTTTCACTGGCAGCGAGTGTGTTATCCGCGAAAGCTTTATTAAACAAGGAGTACCAGATTCGGCGATAGATGTTATGTTTTCATCCATATCAGGCGGCACCTTAAAGCAATACAGTTCGAGTTTAAAAAAGTGGTGGTACTATTGCGATAAAAATAAATGTGATTTTTATGAAGTAAGTGCTAGCTCACTACTAGATTTTTTAAGTGAATGTTTTCAATCAGGATTATCATATGGCACGTTAAACAACCATAGATCAGCAATTTCTCTGATTTCCTCCAATGACATAGGTCATGGTACTAGGATCAAACGTTTCTTTAAAGGAATCTTTAAACTGAAACCTGTTTTTCCACGCTATAATACAATATGGGACGCAAATGTTGTACTGAACTATCTAGCCAACCTTTCAAATGACTCAATCACTTTAGAATTATTAAGTAAAAAACTAGTTATGTTACTAGCCTTAGCAACTGGGCAAAGAACTCAAACACTTTCGTTAATTAAAATTTCTAATATAAACTTCTATAATGATCGCTTAGTAATAACTATAACGGATTTAATAAAAACATCAGGCATTGGTCGAGCTCAACCCATTTTAAACATCCCTTACTATCACCAGAGACCGTGTATTTGCCCAGCTGCTATAATAAAATTGTACTTGGAAAAAACTTCCTCAATAAGACCTGAGAATGAAGATCATTTGATTTTGACCCATAAAAAGCCTCATAAAGGCGCTTCTCCCCAAACCATAGGACGTTGGTTGAAGTTGACCTTACATGATAGTGGCATCGACGTTTCAATATTTAGTGCTCACAGCACGAGACACGCCTCTACTTCGGCCGCTTCTCGAGCTGGGATAAGCGTCGATATCATTCGGAGTGCTGCTGGATGGTCGGGCCAATCAGCAATTTTCGCAAATTTTTATAACAGGCCGATTGTTGATTCAACGGCAACTTTGTTAAATATTTAGTAAGATAAAAAATTATGCAAGTACTACATTACTATGTAATGTTTATTTTTTATGATTTCTATGTACAACAGATAAATAAAAAATAATTATGATACTTCGTTGTTACTTATTTACAACATTGTTAATAGATAATCTCTAAACATCTACATGGTAAAATAAATCTCGAAGACGAAGTCAAGATAATTATATGATCAAACGAACTTACCTGAAGTGAAGTTCGATCTAAATTATCTTGACTTCGTCGAAGAGATTTAAGGTCCCTCCCAACCCATTACGTTTCTTATATAACCCTAAGACAATGTTGTTATTTACGTGCTTTACAAACTCTAACTCTAAAATAATGAGGTGAGAATCGGGCGGGGACGACAAGCGAGTGTTAGAAAGAGATAGAAATATCTTTTTTCTTTCTACACTCTGAATACTTGTGCGACGGGTAGGGAGTAGTAGGGCAGACTACATGGTAAAATAAATCTCTTCGACGAAGTCAAGATAATTTAGATCGAACTTCACTTCAGGTAAGTTCGTTTGATCATATAAATTTAAACAATGGTTGAACTTGAGAAGTAATGAATAATATTCATCATCATCTTATTAAGGATAGATACCTACTTTTCTAAAAACCTTCCTTATCATACTGTTATAGTTGGCGGTAGATTAATTTATGAGGTATGTACCGTAGTTATGTTGATTGTACGTTTATTCTCATTTCGTTAAATTTTGTGAAGTCAGCCTTCCCCCAGCCCTCTTAGACTGAGCTGAGACCGAAATGGAACATCAAAAGGATTTATAACTACTGTCGATGTCACCGCCAAGACTAGACCAATGTTCAGCAGTGATGCATTACATTTTATTAGACACTTATCTACACAAGACTGCTTGCAGTGTTTTTGTCTTTATTTACTATTTAGATCTAATTAAACAATATCGGTCTATGACAGTTTAAAAAAGCTTAACTGCTGTAGGTAAGTAAGCCGGTACTTATTGGCTTATCAAGAAAAAAAGAGAACCCCTAATTTGATTTAGACCTTACTGGAAAATATAGTTCGTAGGTTAACATGTAATAATAAGTACTTAATGTGTCGGTGAATACTGCCAGGTAGAATCAAAAGTGGGAAGGTTAATAATAATCTATGGTTGATATCGTAGTACAGTTTGTTCGAAATAAGTAAGCCGATCGGAAGTTGTCTGCAAGTGGTTTAGAAGAGGTAAATTTTAATAGAAAGAGTCGGTTTTAAATATTATTAGAGTCGTATATGTTTCACATTTGTAATTAAGTATTTTGTTTACTAATTTCGATATTTATGTATTAAAACACTTAATTAAACCATTTTATCACCGTGGTAGTTCGGAACAGCTAACTTCCGATCGGCTTACTTATTTCGAACAAACTGTATCTAAGTATGTATGTACGGTGGCCAGCACATCAAATTACTACAATAAGTCAAATTTTCTCAGTTGATTTTGTACTTAATTATTGACGCTTTAAGGTTTAAAATCATTTGGAGAAATTTGACAGTTTTGTATAACCTGATGTGCTGGCGACTGTACCTTACATTAATTAAACAAAAATCAATACAAAATGAGCGCGTGCCCTTGCTTGCGCCCGCGTGTCGTTTTAAATTTCCGCGAAGTTAAAGTAATAATATAGTTTGTTTTCATAATATTTTATAGTTTGTTTTCATGTTTATTGTTTTGTTCACGCTATTGTTTTATTCTAATACATACATACATATTATCACGCCTGTCTCCCATGGGGGTAGGCAGAGACTATAGACTTCCACTTGCTACGATCCTGGCACACTACTTTCGCTTCATCTACATTCATTAATCTCTTCATGCATGACCGTCGGTTTAGGGTGCTCGGAACCTGGCCTTTTTTAAGAACATCCGCAATTTGGTTGCGGTGCGTTCGCCGAGGTCTTCCCCTTCCAACTCGTCCATCCATACTCACCATATATACTTGTTTCGTCAATCTTCGTTCATCCATTCTCTCTACATGACCAAACCATCTTAACATACCTTTCTCAATCCTTGTTACTACATCTTCTTTCACTCCACAACGCTCCCTTATCACACTGTTTCTCACTCTATCTTTTAGCGTAACACCACACATACTTCTCAAAGCTCTCATCTCTAAAGCATTGATTCTGCTTTCATGTTTCTTCTGCCATACCCAACTTTCACTACCATACATTAGTGTCGGCGCCAACACTCCCCCAATCACAGCCAGCCGTGCCTTTTCGGACACTTTCCGACTATTCATGAAGGTGTGTAGCGCCCCATTCACCTGGTTACCAGCACTCACTCTCCTTTCAATGTCACTCTCATGTTTACCATCTCTAGTAAACATAGAGCCCAGATATACAAACTCTTTCACTTGTTCTACTCTTACGCCACCTATCAAAATATTGCACGCTGTCATAACTTCATCCGTTTCAAAGACCATCACTTTTGTCTTGCTTACATTCACTTTCATTCCCTTACTCCTAAAAGCACCGTCCATAATTGTTACCATCTTCTGTAACTCCCCCAATGGAGCAAGGATAACTTGATCATCGGCATAGAGGAGACATTTGACGAGTAACTCATTCATCCTTAAACCACATTCGCTCTCTTTCAAATCCTTCAGACAACTGTCCATGAATAAGTTGAACAGCCACGGTGACGCTACACATCCTTGTCTAACACCCTTATTGATGTCAAACCATTCAGTATAGGCCGCGTTTATCCTGACACACGCACTGGAACCCTCATAGAGCGATTTCAGTGCCCGAATCAGGCAGCCATTCACCCCATACATGGACAGTGCTGACCACAATTCATTCCTAATCACTCTATCGTAGGCCTTTTCCAAATCTACGAATGCGCAATAGACTTTTTGGCCAAACATTTTTCGGCTATGCATCGCAAGGAAAAAACCTGATCCGTACATCCCATGCTCTTTCTAAATCCCGTTTGCACATCCCATATTTTGTCCTCTGTTCCTTTCACGACTCTCTCGATCAAAACTTTTGCATACAATTTACCGACAACGCTGAGAAGGCTAATGTCTCGGTAACTTTTGCAGTCTTGCTGTGACCCTTTTCCCTTGTAGAGTGGCACAATCACGGCTTTGCTCCAGTGTTTTGGTACAAGCCCGTTACTATATATACGCATATTAGTTTATTCTAATAGTTTCTATAATACACGAACTAACATATACGGGTGTATTATTTACTTACCCCTACTCTATATCTGGCGTACGTACTTGGATTCCTGTAGAAGATCAATAAATGTTGATCATTGAAGTAAAGTTGTCGCCATCCATCAAGCCGTACAGCAGTTTTTTTTTTCTATAACATCTGACTTAAAATAATGGCCGTGTAAGCTACAAGGCCACATATTCTTCACCATATCTCAACCTACACCGTACCAGTCATTGTTTTGGGATGATTGACATGCCATTATAAAAGAAGACCGAATTAAACTTTAGAATAGGTAGTAAAGCGCTTCCACATCTCACAAGGATTAGATTAGAAGACCTCAACTTTTTTGTTTTTTAAGTTAGCTGTAGAGCCTATATGGACTCCGGGGAGCAGAACAATAGCATTGTATTTGTCATAATAATTATGACAGATACAGGTGATTGTGTATTAAAGCAAAATTTAATACTCAATCGTGAATAAGTTATTGATATAATGATAATGTCGCAATTAGGAATATGCATGAAGTTTAAATTTGCCTAATATTTTTTTTTCCGGAATCTTAAACATACTTAAAGTATTATTGTAACAACATTTTGTTCCATATTTGTTATTTATTGGTATAAAATAATACTTAAAAAGTGATAATTTAAATTTACAAAACGCGCTGTCATTGGTCGAACGAAATGAAACGTCACGGGCCACGACATTGAATTTAATCACATAGTCGAAAGCTGCTAGAAGAGGAATTATCTTGGAAATATATTTTAATTTGTGTGTCATGAGCGATTTTCGTCAGTGCTGAAACTATATACGATGACCGAAAGAAGAAAAAAATACTTTATCGGGAGTAGTTCTGATGGTATTTTTGTATTTTGGTACTATGCAATACAGATAGAAAGGGTTTTTAACTTCTTCCATGGTAAAATCTATAAGAATTAACCAAAACACCCGTAATAAACAAACACTTCGTGCGATGATCGCGGCCCATGACGTCATCCGAAGCGCGCGAAAAATGGCGGCGTTCAAACAGCTCAATTTTGGATATGTATGTTGAATAATATTTTTTTTTTAATTTGAACATTCCCGGGAATAATTATATCTTCTATTGTGTTGTTATGATGTATAGAATTAATAAAAAAAAATAAAAAAACGCATGCATGTTCCTAATTACTACTGACATGTACAATCGCCAGCACATCAGGTTAAACAAAACTGTCAAATAACTCCAGATGATTTTAAACCTTAAAATGTTGATGACTAAGTTCAAAATCAACTGAGAAAATTTGACATTTTGTGGTAACTTGATGTGCTGGCCACCGTACATACCTATATAGAATGTTTTATAGTTGAAAAATTTGCGGAATACCAAGAAAATTTTGAAGTTCGCGCCCCACCCTCACGCTATAACCTTAAGTACTTAAAACTGCCAGAATTCCATTGCCAAGTTCTTGTAAATATGATCCAAAGGACCTTATTCCAAAACACATATTCACAAAACTATAGCTCTTTGGCATTTCGATACCAATAAATTAAGACGACACTATGGATTAATGTTTTAGGCAGTTTTAGGCTTAAAGTTCATCTCTTCATCAGTTCGTCACTGTTATGTTCACGGAAGAGATAAATAAGGTTGGAAAGGCCCTAGCTGCTATTTTGTACTAGGACCAGTGTCGCCGCTTTACTCCCACTATTTCAATTCCCAAACATACGCAACATTATCTTTACAAGTTTTTCGCACACAATCAAATCACACATAAATCAGTGGGCAGCAATTTGTTCACAGACTAGCACCAAGCTCTCGTAGGCATTAGACACACAGACGCAACACGCATACGCTAGTGCTTGAAAAGCTGACTGAGAATTTATCGATATTTTTATCGATAAATTCTCAGTCTGTTATGTATTTTTATATTGAATGGGGAAAAGGGGAACATAAAAATCAAGAACTATTTTCATTTAATTTAAAAGAATTACGGTCCTTGGAACAAAACGTAATCATTAAGCAATTAGGGGAAATCTAACATAACATAATAGAGTTATAACATAACATTATTATAATTAATTGCATAATATTTCGAATAGAATCAAATATTAAAACGTATAAAATAGGTAGGTATAGTATTTGACTTAGATTTGACTAGACTATATTGTATCTATTCAGTATTAAAATCTAAGTAAAATAAAATGGTCTACATGCCGCTTCATCTTCATTCATTCAATGATTAATATAATATAAAATACATCTAACTAAAAATATACTCTTATCAATTAAATATATATTATTTCATAAATAATCTTTGCCAAACGTAAATGTAGTTGAGAATTATATCGATGCTTTTATTTAACTACACGGTCACCTCGATATCGATAGATGTACGCCGTGCATCACTCACGGCCAACCCCGGCAAACGACAAACAACGGCCATGGTTGAAGTGTAGAGAACGCAATGCATGCAGTACATTGCAAACGGACTAGGACATCGCGTTGATTAAGCGAGAACACATCGGGCAATGTATTTTATTTGTTACTGGTTGCAATAATATGATTGATGTTTGGAATTTCATAGTGATCAGTATATTTTTATGTTTTTATCAATTATTGTGTAAATAAATGTTTTGACTTACAGACGGAAAGATATACCTCCTCGCTATATACTGGAGGTCTGACTTTTTGTCTATCACGTAAGAATAACACAACACGGCATTTTAAAGCGGAGCTCTGTTCTCTGAAGCAGTCCTAAGCACACTAAACGCGGCGAATGTATCATTCGGGCGAGTTATGATTGCCTAATCATAACTGTGGCGCGCCTGCCTCGCCCACATGGCCATTCCAATCTTATTTATCTCTTCCGTGGTTATGTTTAATTGATTATTATAATTTTATAATAAGAGCATAAAAATATGAATTTCACTGATAAATTATTCGTATCCAGGCATATGTTGTAGCCTGGACAAGAATAATAGGCGATAGGACAAATTTTCAGAAAGTATTTTAATTTAATCTTTATGGATACTTATTCAGATAAAAAATATCAATAAATTTAAATAAAAAAGCTTTTTATGTACTCGAAATCATGTTTAAATATATATTTTTTTAAATGCCGCGTATACGACACTTTATGTCATCGGAGAGTGCGTCAAGTGCGTGGCCGTGACGTCATAAGTAAGTAAACAAAACAACTACAAGTGGTTTATGTGCGTGAAACTTTTGCTTTGTCGATTAAATTACTTATTTGTTGATATGGAACGAAAAACATATCGTTGGTGTATAGTGCCTCAATGTAAGAATACATCCAAAACTACTCCAAATAAATTATTCATTGATGTTCCACGAAAAGTAGACATACGAAAAAGATGGTTGCACTTAGCAGGAAGAAAGTGCGACGGAATGTCTGTAACTTCACCAATTTACTTTTGTGAAGATCATTTTGATGTAAGTGTGCAAATTACGTTATTTGTTAGTAGGTAAAGTATGCATCATAGATTAATATGTATATTTGGATAGTATGCATTGATTGTGAAAGTTAAGTTAGAGGTTATATTTACGAGAGCATAGATAATTTTTTACTTATTTCAGCTGCCGAATGATATGGAAAATTACATGCGATACCATGTAATGGGCTTTGTTGCTAAAGTAATGTTAAAACCTGGCTGCCTCCCTACAAAATTTCACACGACAGAAGTAAACACGACTTTGTCTCTTAGTAAGTACATAACAAAACCAAATTATTTTTCGGTGGTTCGGTTGTCGATGGTTTGTTTTGAACGGACTCTGAAGATAAAGGGCTGTAAATGTTTCGCGTTCGTTATTATTTTCCGTAATAATTCCATAATAATATATAAAATCCTTAATAAAGTTATTATATCTGTACGGCAGTTCGGGACTGCTATATTGTGGAGTGTAGAAGTAAGGAGAATCATCTTTGTACGCACGGCTACACATCAAGCTATACAAAGCCAGGTTACGCTGGCCTCGTCTTTTATAGGAAGTCTGTACAATGCAAGATCAACGTAAACTGGTTTTGTATAGGTTGACCTGTAGCCGTGTGTACATGAAAAAGTATCCGTAAAATGCATTAATTTAGGGTGGCGCCACAGTAGCATCAGCGTAAATTTTAAAGGCACGCTTTTTAAAATTCTCATAAAGTAGAAAAAAACATAAATGATGATTTTTTGTGTATAATTTTTTAAGGTCTACGTAGTGAATATAAAAAAAAATTATGAATAAGAAGAAGAAAGAATCATATGCTATACAAAATTGATAAGTGAATAAAAATAAGAAATTAATGTGTTTAAAATTAGAGTAAAAATTATAAAAATGAGCAATGGGTATAATAATAAAGTAAACGTTCATAAAAAAATTGATTTACGTACGGTTGGTTGGAAATATGAAAGAGGCTGAGGCGAATTACTTTTTCTGTATTTGGGTTTACGCCCACTTGGACAATTTTTCACAAAACTATTACCCATAACTATTGTATTATTAAATCAATAAAGAAATTCACAGTTCAGGAAATAAAATCACTCTAGCTACACGTTTTCTCATAATAACTCTTTAAGGTTATATTATAATTTCTTTAACTCGGCGTACTTCAATTCGTTTACAATTATAGCTACGTTCATACCATACCCTTTGTCTACCCCGGCGCCATTTTGGAAGGTTTCGGAACTGTTATTTGGAACTTGGATTGGAACTTGGATTTTCTTCCTTAAGAGATGACTCTCCTTACCTCTACACCTTTTTATAAAATGGCAATAATCTAGCTGTCGTACTTCGCGCCAGAAATGTGTTATTAAATGTCAAGATGTGTTGGTTTTATTTTATTTCGGTTTGAATTTTTTACATACCTACTTAAAGCGTTCATTCTTGGGATAAAATAACGTAAAATATACATGATCCAGTACGTATTTACTTTGTTTTGTTATTTATGTTTTAATTCCCGATGCAAACTTCAACAGTTCTACAGGACAACCGGAATCAGGCTAACTTTGAACATGCATAGTTTGCTATACACAGGCTATATCCTTTTTGTAGAAATGTATACATAAAGTCAATTGTGTAGCAACTTTGATGTAAAACAGCCCATTTTGTGATCGCGTAGTTTGTTAAACGTTACTAATTCCTTCCAAAATCTTCACCGGTCAAGAATTCTATATTGAAGCTCTATTCCAGAAATGCCGGAAGAAAACACTACTAGTACAGAGGTGAAATCTGCTTTGGACAGTTTGGAACACTATTGTTTGAAGAACCACTTGTCTAGAACACAAGATTATGGCATTATATGCAAAGCATTGGAGAAAGACGAAAACTTAAGTTTAGTTGATACTAAAAGGTTATTGGCGATATGTGTGCATGACTTGAGAGAAGATATAAAGTTCACTGCCACTATCATGAACATTATTCCTGCTATTTTGTCCAGGGTTCAGGTAATAGAGATGTATCTTGTTTATTACCTTTCTTATTTTAGGTAAGTATATGGATGTATAATCATTGTAATGAAATGTTTGTAAACATTTTAGATGGGTAAATATGATCCATGCCCGGACTTATTGCCATCAGCGTTAGCAGTGATCCATATAATAAAAACGGCAGCCCTACTTAGTAAAGTGGATTCTTTGAAGGTTTTATGTTATGAGACTCTGATATCATACCCTGAGGACACATTGATAGCTGTGGTAGAACACTATGAAGAGGTGCTAGAGATATTCAATCTGTACTGTCATATGAGGATACCTACTCAAATAAGATCACAGGTATGTTTTATAAAATAAATGTAGGTTATGGCATGTTTGTTTCCACAATACATTTTAACTGATTTACTAAAGAAGATACATTTACATGTGTAACAACCACATACTGGCTAACACTGCATGCACAATAAATGGATAAAATAAAAAAAAATATGATTAATTATTATTGTTTATAACATTATTCCACATATTCAATACATAAAAATGCACTTCTGTTAATATATACACACAGAGGGGGCACCCTCTGTTGAAATTGTGTGTGAATTATTACTTGTTTATTAGTTAAGGTGGATTGCCTAGGCTTGGGCTCCTAGTTCAATCATTTTTTTGTTCTTTCATGTCTTTAAAACATTCTAGAGTCATAGCAGTAGGAATTGCAACATTAACTATAATGTATTCACAACTAAGTATAAAACGTTGGTTTATAAATTGTTGTTGTAGCAGATAAATGGTGTAAATTCACAATATTCCTAGAACCTTGCATTTTACCCTTCGATCTGCTACGATAATGATAATTGAGTAAAAGTTTAAATACATAGTAGTGAATACATTATAGTTTATGTTGCAACTCCTACTGCCATGATCCTAAACAAAGAAATTATGACAAAAGCAATCATGGACTACAGCCTAACCTTTTTTTTATATGAAAAACATCTATTTCTAACAGTGGGAATGTTAATATGTTGATGATCAAAGCATCTGTGCACTAGTTTCCAGTACATTACTGTAAATTTGCTTTATATATTTGTGAATTGTATTTTCCGCAATGGTGAATATTTGGAGCAAATGTATTCAAATAATTTCTGAAGTCTGAAGTCCTTTTGGATTGATGTAAGATGGTATTGCATAAGTTGCTTCTTAATGCTAATAAAAATTTGCATAATTATATAGCAATATTTTTATGAGTATTATCTGCTATATAAAAATCAATGTGTGTATCTTTCCAAGTTCCCTATGGACTCCAAAATAGCTGGACAGATTTTAATTACATTTTCAGCCCAGGAAGTTATTTGGTAAAGTTTGATAACAATCAGATTAAAAAATCTGGAACCATGGGTGATACCTTACACAGCTTGTTTTACATAACTGCATTGCCTTCAGTCTTCAATCCATTGTCAAATAAATGTTTATTTCAGGCATGCTTACTTTTGCACAAATTATTAAAAATACTGCCAGCAGAAAAAAGGACAGATTTTGTTGAACAAGGAATATCAGTTTGGTTTTCCAAGATAATTCCTACAATAATGGTTCATGTGCAGACAAGTGAAGATCATGAAATGCCAATGGAAGTACTGGAGATTCTGACTGATGGACTTACTGCTTGTGATTACACTAATAATCAAGAGTGGCATATTATTCTAGAATGTATTTGCGATGGAAAAAAGTAAGTGTGAATAATATAATTATGTAATAATAAATTCTGGTTTGATTTATTTAAAATATTTGAATTTTAGACTAGTATTCACTTCCATTTGATACAATTGATTGTGGATCCAGTAGTTAGAAATTGTGATCGTAGAACAATATACCAAAGTTGTACCATGTAGAATGGGGAAAGGTTTTTACCATTAACTGGGTGGAACCATGAATCTAAGCTGCTATGAATCTATAAATCTAATGACAATTTTCTGGATTACAAATCAAATCCTAGATTTTACACTCAACTTCACATTTCAACTAATGAGATGGATGTGTATTATTTCAACCCTATTTAACTAACTTATATTTTGAAGTATAAAGTAACACTGAGAGTGTGAGAGAGAACACACTAAAAAGTATTTTTTTATGTTGAATTTATTTATTTATGGATTTCCTTATATAAATAATTTCAACATAAAAAAATTTATCAAATATTAATTTATTAGGCATTAGGCCAGATATAATTATATTTATATGTCTGGCCTAATAATATTTGCATCAATACTCTTCCTCTTAATCTTTTACCATGTATGTAGGGGATCCAGTCTAAGCACATGTGACTGAATATCAGTATATATAATGTCACAGATATGTCTCCTCTTCTAGATCCCACCACCCAATTTTTAGGCAATGCCAATATTTGACAGTTTGTCAGGCTTTTTAGATAACTGGGTACTATTAACGATAGTTAGAATTGATAGTTTAATTATTCGAAAACTGAATATTATTTTTCTCATTTCCAAGCAACAAATTATACTCAATGGAAGCCACTTAAGTACTGGATGGTATAGGTTTCCCGTATAAACTTTACTGAATTATAACATCACTTATGTAATTCAAGCAAATGTTTTGTTTCTAGATACCCAGCAGTCATGAAAACTCTTTTACAAAATGGGAGCCATTTTTGGCACAGATTATGGATAGTTTTCATAAGGCTTCTGAAGCACCAAATAACCCAATCAATGGGATTCATTGGAACTCCCATCAATTCTATGTTGCCTGTGGTTGAGGCAGCATTTAAAGTGGATGTGGAAAACAGGTGCAAGGCATTTGAGTGTTGGAATGTACTCATTGACAGCTTCGCGACTGAAACAAATGAAAGCAATATAAACAAACGAATTAAATTACTCATAATTCCACTAAAATCAAATAATGCTAAAGCTGAAGCAACTGCAATAGCCAAGTTTAAATGTTGGTGGCACTTGCTTCAAAAATTTCAAAGCAAAATAGAGAAGTTTCTAGATACTATTTTGGTTTCATTTCTTCATTTTTGCTTTGGGAGACACAATGCCACCGACAAATCAACTATAATACCTGGACAAATTTCTGTAGCAGTGAAGCAGCTATGTATACAGTCTATTGTGGATATAGTTGGCCATGTTAAATGTGATGGTTGTACAGATTTACCTAAACTGAAAGGCAAATTGATAAACACAAAAAACTTAGTTGATAACTGGAACCACTGGGTCTTCTCCATGACTTCAACCATCATGATGTCAGCTAATTCTGATCATGGTTTGACAAAACAACAAATGACATGTTTATGGAAGTCATTTCTCATGACGATTGGTGAATTGCCCGAAAATAATATTAGAAAAGATTTATTCTCTGAAATGCTGTCTATTTTAATACATTTAGTGCAGGTATTGTATTTTTTTCTATTCATACATACATACATATAAACATACCATCACGCCTGTATTCCCCGAAGGGTTAGGCAGAGGTGTACTTATTGTACACCCACAGTTCGCCGGTATGTTTGGGTCCCATGTAATAGGGGGCGAGCCTATTGCCATTCACCGGGCACAAATCCAGACTCCGAGCTGCTACTGAGAATTTCATAGAAAATCTCAATAAAACTTTGCTCGACCTGGGGATCGAACCCAAGACCTCTAGCGTAGCAGTCGCGATTGGGACCACTAGACCAACGAGGCAGTCTAGTAGTTTTTTCTATTCATAGTTTATATTTATGATGTTTTGGTTTAATACATTAAAATTTTCATTTGTTTCTTACAGCAATGTAAATTGAATGGTAACCATGCTGACATGGTCCTCAATGCTTTGGTACTTTCACTATTTAATGGAGAAATGGAAATTAAAACTCTTCTGAAGAGTAAAACTGATACAAATGATCCATTATACAAAATTATTAGTATTATACTGGACCCATCACTAAAATTAGCGTATCAAAGGTAATATGTAAACAATTATCATCAAAACAGGAAATCCTGTGGCGAATATCTTGTAGCTCACGTATTGTTAGGGTGGTTTTGGTTTGGTAGTTTTAACTAAAGTTGGAGGTGCTGACATTTGTCTTAGCTTGGCATCACCTTCCCCATTGTAATCAGTCAGTTTTAAGGGCAGTGTTATATATTTACTTCGCCTCAGATTCATAAAATCTATAAACTACTTATGTACATATATTTTTTTATTATTTCAGCAACAGCATCAGTGAGTTAGTCATAAAATTGAAATCAGTAACAGATATATTTTTGGATCCAATCTTAAGCTCACCCACTGCTGTCGTAGGATGGCTCCTTAAGACTTTACCTGCAACAGATATTGGTCTCATACTGTGGATTTCACTGGTAGAATCAATCTGTGAATCAAGATATAATGTGTGTCCACAGAATTTGAGTAATACCATGGCATGGCCATTGAAATCAATAACATCATTTACTGATGTAAGTATGCTGTTCTGCTAACAAATGTTATATATGTTTCACAATTCTTATATTATACCTACGAATAAATTTATTCGTAGTATTATACTTATAATTTTAAAAGTGCATAGTAAAAATCTATAAATGCAATTGAAACTTAACCATAGTGGTAGAGTATTTTTTTTAAATTTGGATGTGCTGATATCACCTTTACACATAGAATGTGGAGGAGAAATTTTATATTACAGGCAGTGGTCTCATGGCTTAATAGTTCAGTGAGCTCATATTCTTTCTTTCGCTAAAATGTATGTCGAAGTCAAAAAGTCAAAAATCATTTATTCAAATTACTATTATAAAAAAGTCTGCTATTATTAATATTAAAAAAATACAACAACAAACAAATAAGACAACTAAGTAGTACTTTTTGAACGTAATTTTTACATTATAGACAGACCCCAAAATGCCCACCCTTCACCGCCTCCTAGTGTTTTAGCTGGGAAGAAGCAGCACAAAAATCTCTCGAGCAACATATTTGTCCGTTCATTTACTAAGGCGTTTAGTATCTTTAAAGATTCGCATTCGTTAATGCCAAATATAATAAAAAAATACGAGCACACATATGAGTATAGAATAAAAACAATCAATTAAATATGTCGCTTTGCATAATTTTCAGATTAAACTTGCTGCAATGACGTGGTACACAGCATATGACCTAGTATATGTGCAACTAAAGAATACGGATGCTTTTGATAAAATAGTATCCAAATTCCTGTTCAACAACAGGTTAACTGGTTACTCTACTGTGTACTTCAAGCTATGTATAACACTCAGTGTTATTAAGTATAAAGTGTGTGATAAAACAGGTTAGTTAATTTATTATTATTACAAGCCAGGAGTAATCCTTTAATTGGGAAAATATTTTTATACAAGCAACATATGATTAGAAAAGGCATCCATAAAGTCCCGTCAACAGCTAACTTAGCTTAGACTCGGCCCAAGACCTCGCCCCCTGTAATCTTGGTGACAGTAGCTTCAATCTACTGATCATTGTAAAGTCAGTGAGACAGAAATAACTTGTTAAAACAAAATTATTGCATTTTTTCCGAGTCAATTTTAAATAATCATACTTTTTTTTAAATAAAATTTATAATTTAGTAATTCATATGCAATAGTTTTGTTTATAGTTAGCAACAACATTTATTTAATTGATTCTAATGTAGAGATTAGTTAGAATAATGAGTTTGTTGTTCAGTACTGAACCCAATGAGGCAACTTGGGTTAGGCTTGTTACTTTGATGGGTGTTTGATGATTCTTTAGTAATATGATGTTGCATAATCATTTATATTCACTATATACCTCTTATTTGTTCATGTATAACTTATTGTGTGTTCATTCACTGTTTCACAGTAAAATATGAAAAAGAAGTGGAGTTACTTCAAATCCTGAGTGCTCACATCGATAGTTATCAAAACTTTGTAGAAATATTCCCTATACTTATTGATAGAGTTCAGAGTGTAATAAGTGTTTTGATATCAAATGTAAACGAAATTCTTGCTCGGAATATATTAATATGTGTAAAGAATATGCTGACAATTATGACTCAAGCCTGCAATCAACAGACTGATGTATGTATGCACGTAAATCCCATATCAATCGTTTACAATGGAGTTGTTTTGTTATTAATAATTTTCTTATTTTTACAGGTCTCACAGATATTGTCCCTAATCGGAAGTTTATTGAAGTCTTTAGATTTATTATATAAAGTTGAATCTTATTACAAACTGATTCCGATTATTGTTGAGGATTTAATTGAATGTGCTTCTTGTTTATCTAAACAATCATCAATTAAAAACACATTTCTTTCTGTCATGAAAACATTTGCATCAAAAATCGTAGAAACTGATGACACTTTTGACAAAATAAAAGAAATAATAGACAGGATTGAAAATGTTCCCATGGAATTAGATAAAAATAAAAAAAATGACAAAAACGAATTCACTACGCCGAAACTTAAAGAAGCTCCAAAAAAGACGAAGAAAAAGGAAGCAAGCATAGTGAACACTGTCGTAGAAAACGGGGAAGAGTATGTTGTTGTAAATTCACACTGGAAATTCAACCCAAGAAAACTAACAGAATACCAAAAAGAAAAACTGCAAAGAAAGAGAGAAGATATTCCTGCTTTGTATCAAGACTTGTCACAGTCACAAGATGAATTTAAACTAGTTACTTGGAAGACTGATTCACAAGACACTTCTAATAGTAGTAAATCAGAAAGTAAATCTTTGCAATCTGGTTGTAATGAAACAACTCCGCAAATACTGACAAATTTACCAAGTTCTAATGTTGTTCCTAAAATCTTAGAAAACTTTTTCTCCGAAAATGCAAAGAAAGATAGCCCCGCAAAGGACTTATTACCTGTAGATACAAGTTTAAATAAGGTGCAGGCTACTACTCCTAAAAATACTAAATCGCCTCGTATGGCTTTAAAAGACAGAGTGTTTCGCAATGTAAGAAACTTAATGGAAAAATCTGGTGTACAGAAAGAAAATAAAGATGAATCAGAAGATCTGAATAAAACAGTAAACATTATTAAAACACCAACACAGTCCAAATGTGATGATGCCGTGAATGTCGTCAATTCTGCACCTCCACTTTTATCGGCTGACAGACCCTCACGAGTTAAAAGAAAGCCTAAGAAGTTTGATGAATTACAGCTGCTAAGTGCTAAAAAAAAGCGCCAAGCCTTAAAAAACTTAAAATCTGATGCCATCTCAACAGCTACAAAAACCGACACAAATAAGAATGATAATGTTATTGACAAACTTGGTTCCCCAATAGTTTCTGTACCTGATGAAGCATCCGTGAATATACCTGGTGATTCACAAGCAGCTGAAAACGAAATAATTTCTGGTTCTAATGAGCTTATTCAGACTAATGAATTGATACTGAAAGATGTTGAAATTCATAATTCAACAGTTGAAATTAATGAAGAACAGACTATTGAAATTAAGAATACAGAACAACATTCTAAAAACTTGGATTCAAGTCCTGGCATTAACAAAAAATGTGAAAAGACTAATGAGAGTAAGGAAGAGTGTACTGATAGAAGTGAGGTCGAAATGTCAAATATGATTGAGAATATTAAGCCTACCGAAGAACATTTAAACACCTCCAATAACAATAAAGAAGGTAACATGTCTACTGAGGTCCAAGGCCAAAATTCTGATAGCAAAAAGGACGAAAAGTCTAATGATAAAATAGACGAAGAGACAGTTATTAAAACTGATCAAAACTTAAATGAAAGTACCAGTCCTAATATAAACAGTAGAAATGAGATTTCAACACTACAGCAAACACCAAAAAATAAAGTGACTGAAGAGACGAAGACTACTGCTAAAAAGAATAGTGTGAAAAAATCGAGGATTGAAAAAGAGCTTGCAATAGACATGGTGGAGGGTCATCCCTTCTTAAAAATGCAATCCCAAAAACGTTTGACCCGAAAAGCTTTAGAATCTACTGCCACTGGGCGTAGGAAAAGCTTGGTAGCTAAGTTGAACAAGTCGAAAATAGAAGCTAACGGTACTGTAAAAAGTGATAAGAAAACAAAAGATAAAAGTAAAGAAAGTGACCGTGACCGTGAAAATTCTTCATTTACAGTAGAAGAAAGCCAAGATAAAGATACTGAAATAATAGATCGGAGTTCATCAACAGAAGACCTGCCTTATTCAGATGATGTGATTGAGAGTTCACAAGATTCTTCTATAACAACCATATCAGTAAAATCAACCAAAAAGTCAAATAAAAAGATTCCTGTTGTAACCTTACACAAAATTAATCTCTTTGAGGATAAAAATGAGCAAATTACTGAATCTCAGAGCATATTGGACTGTGTAATTGTCACCCCTCCAGAATCCTCAAAACCCAATCAAGAGAGTAAAGATGATATAGAATTATCTCAGAACAAAACTGCTGTAGAAGAGGTAGCCCAAGATCTCACGGAGAATATGGATACTGAACCAATTGATGAAATGGAGCTCTCAGTAATTGTAATAGACGACAATGTGCCAGCACCATTGACTATCAGCAGTGATGAAACTGAAGTAGGACCGGAAACTCAAGAAATAGCTGAAGCTGATACGCAACCAACTGACCCTAAAGACTTTATGGATATAGATGTGGCTCAAGATGATTTAAATAAAATATCGACTGCAGCAGCAAACATTAATGAGATTTGTAGTAATAAAGATAAAGTTGAATCTCCAACGAATGAGAAATCTATTACTGAAAAACCAGTCAATCCTTCAGATAACACCACAATTACGCTATCAGAGTCAGCGTGCGCGGACTTAGAAAACGAGGCTGGAGCTTCATCCCCTTCATCGTTTAGGGAAGAAGTTAAGCGAAAGCAAGATTTCCTAAATAATACGCTAGAAATATCGCCCATAAAGAATATGAGCCCTGAGAGAGCAAAAAAATCACCATCTCCTGAGACTAGCAGTGATTATGTGGTGATTAAGTTGTCATCCCCTGTGCAAAGTAATGGAGAACCATTTGAAAAATGTGGCTCACCCGAAGTTTTTACCGAAGAGAAAGTTTCGCCTGACAAAAGAGATCAGTCGCCGCCTAGAGTGGAAGTCACCGTGATAAACACAAGTCCGAGCTCTTCACTGTCACTTAAAAAGAATAGACCTCAAATGCGCTCTGGAGGTCGAGCAGCCCAAATGTTAGGATTATGCGTGCCGGATAAACTCCAAGCTATTATTAACCCAGATAAAAATGAAACAGAAGAGATTAAAAATGCTAATACGTTTAGTACACCTGCAAGAAGAAACCTAAGAATCTTGTACAATTCAGCTAGTGAAGACACAGAGGTAGTAAGTGAAAATGATGACAGTGAAAACTTTCTTAAATTCAGAAGATCACTTCCTGCGATCGGCAGAAGTCCATCTGGACCTATTCTAAAGAGAAAACTCATTGAGATTGCTGACGACGCTACGATGTCGCCAGCGAGTAAAGTAAGTATGATTTTTGAAATCATAAAATTAATGTTAGGGAGCTTGACATAATAACGTAACCTTTTTTCTTTTACAGAGAAAAAGAGTGAGTTTTCACGATCCACCAGTGTCAACTACAATATCAGTACAGAAGTACATAGAACCAGGTGGTGTACGGTCTCCACAAAATTCAGCGCACAAACGGCTTGAAAGGCAATTGCGCCAATATACTCCTTCAAAATCACCAAAAAGATTAGATCATGCATTCAAATTGGACACAGTTCTAACAAAAGCCATAGAAAGTTTCTCGGAAACTGACGTTATAAGTGTCCCTGATGATACGCAACAATTCTCTCTGGACGAAACTCCTGTTGTTGAAATTGTACGTGCCAGCGAATTAAATGATACTGATCCCATATGCCCAGAGTTACTGGAGTGTAACGATCCTATTGACAATATTGCCGGTGAACTGTCGTCATCCGCAATGAAGTCTTTGCTTGTTCAAGAATTAGTAGGGAAGGTAGAAACAGTGGGTGACTTAGCAAAAATGACAGAGCTGGAAGTAAACAGGTTATGTATCAAAGCGCCAAAGGTTAAGGTGGCGAAGAAAGTGTTATCGGATTATGCTTCTAAAAGGGTTGAAAAACCGACTAACGATGTAATGGTGACGATAGATGAGGCTATCTTTGATGAGCCCATGCCCGATCCTGATTTGAAGGTTGACATAGAAATACAAACTGACAGAAATACGTCGCAAGAAATGGAAATTCAAACTGATGCGACGCCGACGACTGTGTCGTTTGTACAGACTGAAACTACACCAATAGCACATACCGTTGTGCAGACTGACGAATCAGGCAGTAAATCTACCGCCGATATAATAAAAGTATGTTTAGCAGAGGTAAGTAAAGCTTTAACATTATTATTAGATTTTTAATTCAACGACGACTGCCTCATTAGTCTAGTGGTCCTAAGCGCGACTGCTACGGTAGAGGTCCTTGGTTAGATCCTCAGGTCGAGCAAGTGTTATTGGGTTTTTCTATGAAATTCCCAGTAGCAGCTCGGAGTCTGGATTTGTGCCTGGTTAATGGCAATAGGCTCGCCCCCTATTACATGGGACCTAAACATATCGGCGAAATGTGGGTGTACATTAGTACACCTTGCCTAACCCTTCGGGGAATACAGGCGTGATGGTATGTATGTGATTCAACGACTTGGATTCGGATTAAGATCAGTAAAAAACCTTAGCCAAGCGTCGCGCATTATAATTCACATCAAATTCATGATGACGATTACGATACTTAATAAAAATGTCTGGAAATGCTTTGCGATTAATTTTGTGCTATCTATTGAATTTAACTAGGCTAGGCCCTATTCGTTTTCATCATAATGACTAAAGAGGTATATAGCTGTTATTTATGTAGTCTGGTAATAATTTGTTTATTCTTTTTTGCAGAGACCTGACTTCGTGGAGCAAGTTGGCGTACATTTAGTAGAATCCTCTATAAAACAAATTGCTGACAAGCTGCCATTCAGCGCTTTAACTGACGTTTTGATGAACAAGGTCAATTCGTCTGACACTACGTCTCTTTTGAATAGGATATTGGATAACCACTGTGATGGTTCTACAGAAAATCGTAGCAGTAAGGAATTATCATTTATACGAGATTATATTCGTGATAGGTTTGCAGCCAAAGACTTGGTCTTGTTCTGCAGCCAGGTCTTGAAGACTGTATATGATAAGCCTGAATCATAAACTTACTTAATAGTATTGTAGAGTTTTTTATATGGCTGGATTAGACTGGTGAGCAGATGATTGGTGTAACCCAGGCTTTGACCAGTGTTTACTATTGCACCATGCCCACTGACTGATGGAAGTTAACCGATACCAATGAAATACAGCTCTCAGTAGTCTGTTACTACCTGAGTCTGGTTGAAGTATTATAATGATCACATACCCAATGTAATCTTTATTTCCTTGTAAAGTTTTAATATTGATTTTACTTATCTGGAGGCAAATTATTTTGTATTTGATGTACGATTCTGTTGTAACGTATGTTTCAAAATTCGCGTATTGTTTGTTGAATGCGAATTATTTTTTAATCTTAGTTTTAGTTAAAAGTACCTTATTGTGATAGAATTATTTGAGAGTTCAATGAAAAAATGTGTAATAAAACTATTTTTATTTAATGCAAAACAGGTAATATTTACATTATTCAGTCATGATGAGCGATCGCTAGCGATCACAAACAAATTTCTCACATAGCACACGGAACAAAAACAAGATCAACTTGTTGTTATCATCACAAATGCAACAATAGAACATGTCTTAATGGACAGAACAAAAAAATATATTTATAAAACAGTTAAATATTAGTTGTCGCAGTTAAACATATAAAGTAAGACAGGGATGGAACATGGCATCGAGATAATAATATCACAACTAATATTTACACCAACCCATAAAGACAGGTAATGTTTAAAGCTTTATTTGTAAACATGAAGACTTAAATGTTTATTTAAAGATATTAATGGCACACTAGAAGCTTTTGTTAGCGAACAAACATTTAAACAATATTTTCGCAAATTCGGAAACAAAAGTCACTAGTACGCATTTAGGCTTACACACGTATTTACACCACTCTTATTATATCACCCACCCCAATTTTTATATCACTCTAATCTTAGTATAATATCTTAGACTAACTAAGTATCAGAGGGGTGAACTAGATAATTTAGCCCTCTATTATTTAGTTAGTTTGAGATTGCCAAATTAGGTATGATTGCCGAAAGCAAGTATATTGACTGAATCGGTATAGTAGTTTTTAATATAAAGTTGTAGGAACTAGTTATGTTGTAATAAATTATTTTGTAAAATGTTTCATGTTTCACTTGCTCCTTTAAATATTTACATTTATTATATGTGCGTATGCGCAGATATACATAATATATAATTTTTCTTGTACAGATTTAAGGCCACTCCCTGGTCTAAATGTGGTATAATTCATACAATACTCAACAATGATCCAGTCACTAAATGACGTAAGTGATTTGGTTTTCGAGACCGTTATTCACAGAGTAGGGAGTGGCCTTAGATTTGAATTGTAATATTATTTGGCATTTATGCTTAATTATTACAATTCAATGACCTACAAATTGTATGTAAAAAAGTATCTAAGTAACTAGATATTATGTTTCGGCGGCCTTTCACAATTAAAACGTAAAGGTAATTAGCGATTAACAATCATAACCTCTCATTGTTCAGCCTTGTACCAAAATCTCAAATACCTACTTAAATTTTCTAATATAACACTAAATAATATACACATTTTTTTGTCGCCCGAATCAACTTCTTCGACAATTTTATCGTTAATAACTGATAGTAATAGTACTTTGGTGTCCTATTGAGCTTTTTAAACAAATGGAAAACGTTTATAAACAGACAACTCAGTATTAGAAGTTTAGCTATCAGCTTCTTACAAGAGCATACAACTGGGCGGGAGCTTATGTCCCAAGCTTCAACAGTCCTCTCGAGATATAGGCAAGTCCCTTCTTATTTTTGACTTAACTTACTGTGGTGTAGTGGTTAGCTAAACTGTCTGAATTGTCTTTATTTTGCTAATGCTACTTATTGTGATTTTGGCATAAGGCTTAATTTATACAGTTTTGATACAGTTTATAATCACTCCTTATAACTGTCGAAAAGTCACTCCAAAAATAATCATCTCATTGTTCTTCACTTTACAGGAAATTAGACTACTGATTTCGTTTCTTTACGAAGGTAGTTTAATACTTTGGTCCATAAATTGAGCACTCGATTTACTTTAAATAATATTTAGAGAGGTTAGGCGGTCACTGTCAGGGGAAACGCATTTCTGCGACGTAGTCTAAATGTTCTAGGTTGTGATGGGAGTTGGAACGTCTGGGAGCGCGCGACCTGTGGATATTGTGTTGCGAATGTGCTCGCATCACCCTGTAGGTTCCTTCGCGCCGCGGCCCCGCGTCACTCGTTTTCCGCGTTGATGATACCCAGTCATCATCGCGTGTTCTCGACACACCCGGAGGTTTCCGGTAATTGTCGAAAACCCGCCGATTGTCTTCATAGCGCTGTCGTTGCCAATTACGATCCATATCGTGGCCATAAAGATCTAATTCGCCGGATGGCTGGAACTGGCTTGCAGAGTTCTGGCAATAACTAGATCGTTTCCAACCGTCATCGTATTTCTTCCGGCCATTTTCATCGTCACCTATTTGCCGGCGTTGTGACTGGTTGGAACTGCTTTCGCTTGTATCCTCGCCTGACGTGCCTATTCCAAGATCTTTATCATCGCCATAAATTTTGTAGATTCCATTGGGGTTTAAATTCTTTCCGTTGTATATTTGGTCATTTAGAACTAGTTGTGGATGTGGAATACAGTAGGGATTAGGGAAACATTTTTCTAGTTTTGCCATTTTGATGTCATCTTGCTTTCTACTGCAAGAGCCAGGGCCGAATAGCGATAATAAGACGGGAAGTAAGAAGAGTCCATGCATTGCTCCAAAGAAGATTACCATGAACACCATTTTGAAAAATACCGAGAATATATAACTGTCAGCTAAGAGCAAAGCAATCACTCCGAGGATGGTACTGAAGGAGCCTTGAACTATGGGTAACCCAAGGGAGTAGAGGCATTCGCTGACTTTTTCATTAGGGGACTTAGCTTTGGACGACATGTAAGCGTAACAGATGTGTGCGGTGAAATCGACGGAGAAACCGATGCACATAATCAAGTTGATCATGGATATGGAGTCCAGATTAATGTCCCAGAGGGCCATGTACCCGACCACGCCGATTTCAATGGATATTATACTAAACGCCACCCACAGAGAGCACAGGATGTTCGGGATGAATACAAATGACGTGATCATCATCATAAGAGCACCGTAGCATAAATTCTGGAGGGACGTTGGCCTCACAAGTTCGAACTGAAACAAATAAAAATATTTTTTAATACAAAACAAAATTACAAATCTATCTTTAGTAGATATTTGGTCATTGGACGATTGGTTATCGGACGAACGAGCCCTCTAGTAATTCCCAATGCTTAGGTCATTAGTTATACAGAAGCCAGATGCTTGGTATTCCTGGGCCAATACCAGTTGCTCCCTATATAGCTGGATGTAAGCCATTTCTAGCGTGCGCCTCAAACACCAGATCATCAGCAGTTCGTATCCAGCCGGTAGCCTTAATTCTAGAGAAAAGGCTGATGATATTTACTTTTTAGGAAAAAATATTAATTCAAACATACCTGATCGAAAAAGACGAAATACGGATGAAATACGGAGGCATTCAGAGTAGATTGAGCAACAACGTTTCGTAGTGCTCTGACCATTTCTTTTTCATGGTTTGTTCCGCTGATATTAACTGCTTGAATAAGAAATCTTGAAGCTATTATTTTATTTCCATCTTCATTGAATCGCACGTCTAAAGAGAATGGGTTTGCTGGGAACAGCCACAACTGTAAAAAACATAGAAAAATGTTGTAGTTCTTGTGTAAATGCCTATAATAGTCTGAAATAGAAGTAAAATATTTTAAGTTAAGCCCACGGTTGTTGAGGGACTGATGGCTATTGCTACGAGTAGAGTTTGCAAATTTGAAAATGCGGGTACATCGAAGTTGAAATCGTGGATATGCGTCAATCTATATGTATAAGCTGACCTTTCATTATATTGGATTTTCGTACAAGCGTCATCTTATATTGAAATGTGTGGGTTGGTGTGTAGCCGTGCTTACTCTGCAAGCCTGCTAAATACTAAACCAGCGTGGATTACCCATCTCTGTCATTCTTGGAGAAGACTCGGGTCAAAAGAGGAGCACTAGATACATCTTGAATCACACTTACTTCTTTAAGGTTTTGAATGAAATCTTCCTCATTATCAATGGTAACGTTCAAGTAATCATTGTTCCTCGATACATAGTCCACGAAGGTTCGGAGCCAAGACTCGGTGTACAGGGAGTTAGATATGTACGACGTGTTCTCCAATTTCTTGGTCAAAGTTTCCACTTCATCTTGTATTTTTGGATCAGAGTAATTGTAATCACCACTAATAACCACCTGGAAAGAAATATGAGGTAAGTTACATTGTGATAGCTTTTTAAAGAGATGTCACGTAACTGATACTCCGAAGAATTCCACCAGCATCTTCATCTTTTGAAAGTTTATGAGGGTAGGTTAAAAAATGTCTTACGAAACTGGCAAAGGTGTAAATATAAAAAAAAGGCTTACTTGAATTCTATAAGGGAATTCTCTGTAGTACAGATCTTCACGGTCAAAGAACTCAACAGAGTAAGAATCCACTTTGGACAGCTTCCTTCTTTCCAGCCCTTCTTTAAGATTGGTCACTCCGTACCCTGCTCCTGCTAAGTACACTATGAATACTACAATAACTAGAGCTTTCACGTAGCCGTTGTTGAGCAAGTCTGCCATAGTCGTGCGGAAAAAGGCCATGATACAGTGTTCCTTGTTGTCGATAGGGTTGTCGGGATCGGCTTGGTCGATGCCTCCGCTGCAGAATATCCTGTACATCCATGATTTTTCTTCTGAAAATTAAATCAATTTAATTTTTATTCTGCATTTTCCAATTCAATGCTTTTCGTACACCGACGCGTATTGCAGCGATACAAACGCGAAATGCTTCATACAAAAGAGATAAGCTTAAGCGGAACACATTAAACTTAAAAGTGAGAGAAAACATTCTGTGGCCCTAATTCGCAGCGTGAGTGTAATAAAGACAAGTGTTTAGAGTATAAGGCCATCATGTTAAAGCTTAGATAAAAATATTTAATAATTATAATTTCGCACGGAAGATGTTGTTACCTTTTCTGGCCCTGGACTCTGGCAGCACTTTCATCCACGTTATGGTATGTCGATTTTGTTTCTCACGGTAGCCTGACACGGCTACACATCCGGCGAAGAATGTTAGATGCCATACAAAAGTAAAGCAAACGGCCAGACCTTAAATGTTAACATTCGTTTTATTAAGGTACTTATGCGTTCAGCGTATAATATGACCAAGTGAGATTTCATAATAGAAAATTGGTGAAAATCAGGAGGGACTGCACTGATATATGAAAGTATCAAACTCACCTGAGTACATGCAGAATATTTGAACCGATGGGAATGGTGAGAAGATACCGATGAAGAATGAGAGCATGTCCGTGACGGAGGTTATAGTGATGGATACCGCTGCTTCTGACAGCATTATGGCCATCCTCTCCGGTACTGGGAGCTTTGGAGACGCTCGTCGCCAAGCCGCCAGCATAACGAACGTATCATCGATCCCAATACCTGAAACATATAAATATTATGAAGATTTGCGAGAAGGAAGAGACATAGCGTAGTATATATTATGGTTTGGTATGTAACATTGTGCGTGGATTCAACGAAATGAATTTGAATTTTTGCGTCGGTTCGTAAAGGAAAATGTGACTAAAAGTGCCTTCTGAGAAAGTCATGCACTATGTATCGAGCAAACAAATTCTAATTGTCTTGGGAACGTCTCTGCTTGATAAAACCTTCTACTGAAGTTATTTGATAATAATAAAAATAAAATTAATTGTGCAAACTTACCAATCATTAAGAAGGGTGCAGCTAAATTAATACCAATGAAGGAAATGCCTAAATATACAGCGCATCCGAACGCTGCCGCCGTGGCCATCACAGCCGAGATGTTTCCCAGCAAACCAAGCCAAGGTTTCGAGCGCACCCAGTCACCCATCATACAAGTTACGACGGAGAATATCCCCATGAGAATGAAAGTGGAGCTGAAGAATGGAATGACGGTCCTCGTGTTCTTTTCAAGTTCGTGGTCGAGAGTACGTGATGCGAAGCGTGCGACGGAAATGTGTTTGAAGCGGCCTGTGTCTTCCGCTATACCGACTGTGTCCAAAAAAGCATCTTCCCAGGCCGCACCTCTGTAAAGATATTGAAAAAGGAACTTGTATTTTTCTTTATATTTCATATTAACCAAAAAAATATATACCATTGAGAAAGGAACTCAAATCATTACACGCTACTGTCCCACTGCCCAGCCAGTGCGGCTCCGAAACGACGAACGAGATAGTAGAAAAGACGAAACAGATTGAAAGAGAATTAGGTTGTAGTCAACAACGCTGGCCATGTACGTACTGATACCTTTCTTAAATTTGCAATTCTTACTAAATTTTTATAGTATTCGTTGCCGAAATCATTATTTTGGACACCATTATATCTTAGATAATAAAAAAAAGAAAAAATAGGTAGGTATCTACCAGTACTCTTGCGTCAATTTGTAAAGTCAGGTGCGTGCTTTTGATTTGAACTCGAATTACCTACCGTGAATGTCAGACCAGCGTACTATACTATATTTACATTATATCTAGCATGTAGTCACTGTTAACATACACAATTAAATAACTAGTTACATATATTATTTCAGAGCATTCGCAAAATGCATTTCTTCAAAATCGTATCAGGAAATTTTTATTCCTTACGAAATATTGACCCACAATTTGTTAAAGTATCTGCCTTTCTATTCGTATTCTTGTCCAATATTACGCAGTGTTTAGTATTCGAAACGATTTCTTAAACCGTGTCAAGATCGAACTCTATTATCTAAGTTATAGTGCCGTATGTTTACACTAAGTGCAATGGCTATTGAAATTTAAAGTAAGTCATAAAAAACTATATGAAGCAGAATGGTCGTAATAAGCGTTATTAAGAAACTATAGAAACGTTCATTGTTTCCGTGGAAAACATAATCACCGCTACAATCATCTCTTCCTTGTATTGCATGTATGGCTATTCTGGTATTTATTTTACTGTTATTTAAAGGATATCCTCTATTATTTGTAAGATAATTCTGATCTAAACACGATCTGCATTTCGTTAAATTGTGAGTAGTTTATATCTATGTTTATATTAATTAAGTTTTGATAGTCCGAACAAACATTTTCAATTTCACTTTTTTCGTAGTTAATGGGACTAGTATCGAATGGATATCCTTAAAAGAAAGGATTCTCACCTCTGTTCCAGCTGTATTTTGGTGTCAGTTCGCACAAACCAGACCAGCTGCACTGCTGGCACCGACACGATTATGTCATCCACTACTTTAGAACCACCGAAGAATACGGGAAAGGCATGGGCCTCCCATGTAACAGGGTTGAACATAATGGGGAATGTCAGATTCAGTTCGCCGCGCTCTACCTGTGGAAGACAAGGAAAAATAACTTAAAAATGGGAGCATAACTTGACGAGACCGTGATCAACACAGTTGCTTTCGGAGCTTTCTAATTAAGTACAAAAATGATGAGCTGGATTCAATTTAACCTCACTGTGATCATGCAATATACATTTACATTAGCAAAGAGCCCTTGAAAGTAGGTACGCCGGAAAAGAGCTAGGATGTAAAAGGTTTTTATGCAGGTAATTAACGACTCAATGTAAAGGTAAAGGTTTTTCTAGTAACTCAAAGGACAGCCATGTTTTGTGAAGGCATGACATTCGTCTAATCACACGTACAAAGAATTTCCATTCGTTGCAGCGCAAGACATGACGAATCCTTGTGGGTACAAGATCTCTTGAAAGGATGCTTAGAATATAAATGACGGATGACACATTGTTGCGCTTCGAAACTGGCTAATTGTATGTATTTTATGATGTACCTAGTATGTTTTATTTCAACAACAATAGAAAGATTGCTACAAAACTATGCGTGTAATCTTGAAGCGTGTATTTGCCTAATATTGCAGTAACTGAAAGTTACACCGTAACAAAATTGCGTGTGGTGCCATTTGTCATTGTTCTCTTTACGGTTAGGAAGAGCATATTATGATAGTGTGATGTAAGCACGAATGTGCTACTCCACGCATAATTACGTTCTTGGCATATACTTGTTACTTTAATCTTGGGACTGTTAAAGGCGTCTACGTTACTCCAGCAGGAAATTAGCTCCTAGAGTGTTAAGAGTGGTATACAATGCATAATTAGTGCGTGACCTGCTGTAAATGTGCGCCAAATAAAAAAAATGTGCGTCTTTTCGTTTTGGAAAAAACCGGAATAAACGATTCCAACAGGAAAATTCTAAACGAATGATCGGAGAGAGAAATATTGTGGTATATGGTATCACATTGGTAAGAAACGATGGCCAGTCTACAGGTTGATTGACAGCTGGCTGAGTACGAGGTACGAGTCCGACATATCCCGAACGAACGAACCAGAAACGATCTATAAGGATTGACCGCAACAAAAAAAAGTGAACTGGACGGTTCTGTTTGTCATTCGTAGGGGCTCAGTAGGTACACAAAAGGAATGTTAAATGACTAGGATATCACCAGTAAAAATAATTTCTTTTTTAATAACGTAAAACGTTTTCCTTCAACAATACATATAGTACTCTGCAGTGTCTGTGGTCTGCGGTTAAAAGCGAATAATTCCTATAATCGAAATTGCGGTGAGTCTAACTGTCTATTGTTTATAAAATGTTTTATGTTTAATTGTCGTGATTCATTGAAGGAACACCGATACTCTCGCCTTGACTCACACATTATGGTATAGTATTGCAGAATTCGGCATGAATTTAAAACAGGCGTTAAAACCCCATGATATTGGAGCGAATTTCCTGGTGCTAATGTCATTGACATGGTTCGCCATTGATACCTTTTTATTGACGGTTGGAAAATAACAATTTGAATTGAACTTGACTTTGCAAGAAATATTATTTGTACAACCTACTACAATACACTATTTGACATACATAAAACGAGTACGTTCAATTTAAATTCCATAAAATATGTTGTTATTGTGATTATAACATATAGCAAACTATATGAACCTATTTCATTTCTCATTTGCAGCAATTTGACTTTGAAGTGTTTTATTACTATAGTGTCCAGTAAATAAGAATATGATTGTGGGAAGTTCTCGTAAAATAAAAATAAAACATTTCAAAATATGTATGTTCAAGCAGAAACGTATTCTACAGCTTCTTCAGAGTAAAGTGAAGTAAAGCTTATTTTTCAATAGTAGCAGTGAATATAATTTTATACAAACGGCGACAAATATTAATTTGATAAGTACTTATTTCAGACCAGGAAGGGAAGATATCTATCATCCAGACTGATACCCAACTACCTGATCCTTTTAACCTTTTGAACGCCAGAGTATAAACGTATCGCCGTACCCCTGACGCCAGGCCACTTTTTCTGTCAAATTCCACAAGGTAGTGAAAACACACTAAAGTAATGATTAAATTGTTTATTTCATAATATGGTGCGACGTATATTTGTCATATATTTGTGACGTTGGCGTTCAGGGTAAGATTTCGTTTGTCACATATATGTGACAATGGCGTTCAAAAGGTTAAAGTTCACACCCTGTAACTCTTATGATCCTCTTTTTCATAGCTTGCCGATTAGTCACGCACGTAAGAACTCCATATTGCGTGAAGTTATGTTACCGATACGGTCTGCTATCAAGGTATAAAAGTGAAATTGGTTTGCGAAACGAAATACACGCTTTTATTTATATTCAATACCGAATCAAATTTCAATTCGGTTAAACTCCTGACCTTGAAATTAATTCTGTAGTAAGAATGCATAACATATTAATGGCAGTAAAACTACGTAAGTCCTTATGGTAAGGAGATATCTGTATTGCTCAGTAGTAGGCTTGCTATGGTTAGACTTAATAAGTCAGTGTAAAATTCAGATCTTTAAAACTTTAGACTACACAAACACATCGGAAAAGGGACCATTTTCTCTATTTCCAACAATATTGGCGGGCGTCGGCGCATAGATTGGATTTAATAGTGGTTTCTTTAATGCATAAGATTAATTTAGAATGAAAATGTCAATATAACGTTACAGACTATAAACAGTATCTAATGTTGATCTTTGACCTTGCGACGTTACATTTCGATTCGTGAATTGCTTTTGTGACTAATCTAGTTCCATATTAGTGTTTCCATAACTATTGACTTCGTTTTCGTTCAAATAACAGAAAAAATACCCTTCATTTAAATTTAGGTTGCGTTGGTACTGCTACGCACCTGTTTCCAAGAAATGTGGTTAAGGAGAAAGTGAAAAGAAAACGAAAGCTGTTTGTTGATATTTTCTTATGTATATAGGACATGTGCCGGTCTGCATTTTACAGACACATTTGCACGTGTTTTGTTCAACAGGTACCTAATCTATGGACCGCTGGTCATTGTTTTCTTCGGTTATTATCGTCACACCTTCCTATATTTAAGCTAGGTATATGATTTGTATAACTACCTCATTAGTCAAGTTTTCCTAAGTGCGACTGCTAGAGTCACATTGGGCTTTTCTAAGAAATTCCCAGTAGCAATACGAAGTTTGAATTTCTGCCCGGTGGCACGGCTCGCCCCCCACTACACGGATACTAAAAATACCGGCAAACTGTGGGTTTACATAAGTACTCGCTACTCCCTCTGCCTAACCTTTTGGCGGAATACAGGCGTGATAGTATGTAGTAACCTTATGTATGTTCCTGGAGAAGATGTAAACAATTTTATTATGATGAACGGTGTACAACAACTCAGATCATGGGCAACAATTTAAATCGGTCCAATATAAGTGATTACCTTTGGTACCTTCTAGAATTCTATTAGGGGACTACTAACAAGCTCAAACGGAAGATTGTTTATAGAGAACTCGCTACACTTATAGTAAACTACTTCTAGTATTGTACATCGGATTGCATTGTTTTTAGATACTATTTATTCTACAGCCTTACAGTCGTAATAATTGTTGCGTAGAGTATATTTTATTCTTTCAATTTGGTCGCAATTATGTACTGTACTTGCTATTGTTTTAAGATTACACGTACAAGTATTGTCAGACAGAAGAGTTTCTTCTTACTACTTCTTTATCGTTCTCTCAGTATGTCACGTGTATATTATATGCAGGTGTAGCTACCCGACGTGTGAAACATGGTCCCAATGACTTTAATAAAATAGTAATTTAGCTACAAGTCCCTCAATATGATTAAGTATTCATCTTCTTATTATTTATTTTGTACTTTTATGTGACCTTGTCATATTATTCCAATATTGTTAATGGGTACGTTATTTTTTTTTATTTTTTTTTTTTTGCATAGAACATACCTAATTATTAAGGAACTGGTTTCACGTCCGTGCGTGATTAGGACCTGGTTGAAAACCAGCGTCAGGCAAATTTGTCTGGCATATGCTGAACCAGATCCCTTTCAGCGCAATTTGGGCATAGTACTTAATGCGTTATTATTATATTATTTTTTGTTATTATAGCTTATAATGAATGTACTTGTCTTTACTGCGGCTGAATAAACTATTTCTTTCTCTTTCTTCTATATTATTAGCACATAATAATCTATGTCATGATAAAAAGTTAGTAGTCGGCAGGTTGATAGCAAGGGTGTCTTCCCAGGAGTTACTGGCCTCAATACACCCTACTATAACCACGTATTTTTGGTAGAAAATGATATATTCACTTCCTTACCTCGCCAATAATCTTGTCCAAATTGAGAATGTCGTTGACGAAGCATTGTCCTTCCCATCGCGCGCACTCATCCTGGTAGGTGAAGGTCTCCCCATTGGGTAAGGTCACCGTCATGTTCTGGACCAGCTCGTCAAGCTGTCGCAACTCCTTCCACACTTCTGTACGCAGCATGTTCGTGTTGTTATCTTTGGGTACGACGATCACTCTGCCGAATCGCCCTAGAGAAAGATTGAAATTAGTTATCGCCGCGCTAGGACCAATCTTGTAAGGAAGAGACTGAATACAAACTCAAAAATATTGATAGGTATTTATGTCTTCGTGTGTATGTGTATGTATGTCTATGCTAATTATAATTAGGTGTATATAGTTTATTTATAAAATGTTCCGTTATTTGCTCTATAAAGTTTTACATTGATATTTTCTGACGGCCTCTTAATTTTATTATCAGCAAGCCTGTCGAATGATTCAGTTACAAAGCAAGCCAACTAACTTTTACAACAAAATGTGTATTCATGCCAAATAAGAGTTCAACGATTCGCCAAATATGTTAAAGCATTGTTTGATATAACGTCTAAATGGCATTTTTTAAACGTTAACGTAAAAAATCTGACAACGAAATGACAAGTGAGACCAGTTTTTCGTGGTTTCTTCTAAAAAGGTGTTTACGGAACAAACATTTAAAATTAGTTTTTTATGTGTTTTTTTTACTTGTAGGTACAGGCATGTGCTACGGAAAAACAAAAAGTATGTAGGTATGTTAATAAGAGGGTTTTAAAGGCTAAGGATAAGGCTTAGATACCTAGGTACTATTTATTTTTGAAAAATAATAAGTAGGTATCTATGTAAAAAAAAAATAAGTTTAAGATGAAAGTCTTCATTTTAAAATAAGTCTAAGAATAAAATAAAATAAAATTAACACTAACCTGCCCGTGTTATTCTGCCAACATTAAACCTATGTGAATAATTAACTTTGAAATTTTCTTCTACAATTCTCCTCTCGTATTTTCCCTGTCCACTGACTGGAGAGAACAAGTACTCTGGGTCCATTTCATAGTGAATTCTTTGGTAGCCTGTTATCATGAGCAGTGTGAGGAGAATCGGGATGATGATGAAGTAGCCTGGCTGTCTGCCGACGACCAGGCCGAGTTTGTAGAAGGATCTGTTGAGGACATCGTCCACGATTGTTAGTCTGCAACCCATCTGAAACAAGGAGATTCTTTATTAGACAATTTTTCGATATAGCTTTGGGATATTTTACCTGTAATTGGGGAATAGTTTGGGCGTTTGTATTTAAATTTTATACATACTAAAAGTAGGTATGTCACGCGGGATTAACATCAAACAAATCATCAATCAAAACAAAAAAAAAACAGCAAGTACCGGCTTAACTGAAGTTAAAACATGCAATAACCCTTAGGCAAAGTTCACCGTTTGCCAATAAGTTTTAGGTCTCACGTAATAGGTCTTCTTCTATTTCACAGACAAAATAACAAACTCCGAGCAGCTACATAACAGAGGATTCCATAGAAACACACCGCTCGACATGAGAACCAAACTCAGACTCTCACACTCAACAGCGGCGCTTGCGAACACTACCAACCAAAATGACGCAATAAAAACTATGCTCAATCAGTTAATATACTAATATTTAAATGAATCATCAAATCACAGCTAAGAATTATCTAATAAAAATAAACGATGAGTTGAATAAAATTTCGTAAATAGTACGTTATTGCACGGTGGGTTTAAATAAGAAATTACATTTCTAAGAACACTTTGTTGGTAAATATAATTCAAGGAAATAAAATGTCTTGTTGAATTGTCTGCACTGAATAGATAACCGTTTCTTGTGAATGAACATTTATTTATATTTAACGATACCTCAGCAAATAGGATCTGCCTTGATTAGAAACTATTCTAAAATAAAATCTATTCGTTTTAAATTGGTGTGATTAGAATACCTTAAACGGAATAAATTACATCTTTAAAAAAATATGTAAGTACATTGATTTAATTTAGGTTCATGGTTGTATAAAACTATATAATTATTTACAGAGACTATTTCCTATTCTTTTTATTCTTTTATAATTTATATTTTTTAACATACAATAAAAACAAAATTGCTTTTTAAAATTAATACCCCTTGATGATTTATGAATATTATTATTATTATACTCGTAAATAAAAAAAGTACCTGTTTATGTGAGAGAACGCCTTGCAATAACTAAGTAAGCAAAGCGTTAAGTTAATATATTCGTACTCAATTACATGATACTTAAACGTTAACCCGATTCATTATAATTGCTCTAATTACTGCTAGTTCTAACTGTTTAATATTACGCACTTATCTAGTTTTCATTACAGGTTTGCCTGCCCCCATTTTAAAATTGTATAAATTTGCATTCAGGTAAAGTTATTAGTAAATTACTTATAGATAAATCGCATCCATTCAGTTTATTTCTAATGATTCGTGCTTATGCATAATTTAAGCTTGAGTATCTAACTTTATGTGTCACATTAAATAATGAGGTCTTGTATGTATTGTGAATTTATTAACAATGGTAATAAGATTATCAACGCAATTTAAATGAGCATTAGTCATTTATGTTTTGTAGATACATAATTATATAAGAACATTAATAAGTACCTATTACTCTATAATCGTCTTTTTTTAAGGTAGTCTTTCATTAGTAATTTAATGTGTGTTCGAATGGTATAACGGTATTCCACGTTTACCGGTGACAGCTTGAGGGGTGGCATTTTCGAAATATTCGTATTGTCTTGGGTATTCACTCTATTTTTTTTTATTCTGTAGGCAAATTAGTTATCATCATCGGCTTATATTAGTCCACTGCGGGACGTAGGCCATTGTGCGCCATTTCACCCTGTCCTCCGCTTTTCGACACATATTTTGACTTGTGAGATTGTTGCAATTTCTTTTGCAAGCTCCATATTTTTTTTAAGGTATTGAAACAGCCAAAAGCTTATTAGAGGACAGATTATTATCTTACATATAAAAAATCTCGTGTCACTGTGTTTGTTATCGCACTTCTCCGAAACAAGTTGACCGATTATTTAAAAAAAAAAGTGTTTATTTGGTAGGTCTGTCTAATAGGTCGTAGGCTATTTTTTATAACCCTATCCTCAGCCCTCATTGTTTTGGGCAGCAACGTTTGCCGGGTTGGCTAGTTTTAATATAAAATCTTCTGAAGATTTTATATTAAAAATAATGTAAATCGGTCACGTTGAAGACAATTTACCTAAATGTCTTTCTTTCACATTCTTTCTCAACTTTTATTACATTTACGACATTGGCGGAATGGTTGACATCAGCATTACTTGCTATTCATGAAAGGAAATTGTATTTGCAGTGACCATTGTCACGAGAAGACTAATAGTTGCAATTTTCTTGTGACCATAAATATTATAATACTAGCCCGCGGTTTCACTCACGTACAAAAGGATTTATTTACTTATATAATTCGACTTCTAGGCCTTCTTCATGACACATGCATCAGATTTTAAGTTAGATGTCCAGCAACACAACTGTGAAAACCTCATTCAATTTCGTGCTGAAGTTATGGCGTAAGTAGGTAATGCATATACAAACATACGCACAATGATATAAAAATTAAAAATAATGTTTTGGCTTCTGTAACTCTAATATTTTTTTCTTCAATATGTATAATGTATAGACAACTTGTTACAATTTTATTATATGTGTAAATATGCTCAGATACTCCTAATCGTATTCAAACACGGTTCTATTCCGCGTAAAATTTGGAAAGCTTGCTGGTATTTTACTCGTATATTTGCAAATAAAATAATCCTTTATACTTGTGCACTATACGCAAGGATATCTAGGTGCGCCCGTTTTGCTTATTCATATTTGATTTTAGATAAGTACTGCTTCACGATAAAACAAGCTAAGACAAACATCGAATTGGGTGTTACCGGACAACGGAACAAACATTACTAATATAGTATTGAAACAATTTTCATTATAATTTTGGCCTAAATGACGTAATGTCTTGGAATAGCGGACTGAGTACAATGGTGCGAAGTTGATACAGTATAGTACCCTGCTTAATAGTACAGTAGGAACATACTGTTAGAACTGCGCGAAATGGTTCTCAATCAGCGAATCGTCGTTTAAGTTTACCACATAATGACTGACTGTGGTTTACGCGGTAATCTGGACGTTTCGTTCACAAATCACCTAGGTACATTTAATATTACTTGATTGCCTCTAATATGAAAGACAGTATGCTGCTTTCGTAAGCTAACCTACTTTGAAGCGTGAATGTGTGAAGAAGCTACTTTTTTTTCGCTGGTAAAATATAACTATTGACAGCCACTGCCTATCACATGGAAGTAGATAGGAAGCGGAAAAATAACGTACCTATTTATAATAGCTTAGCCCGTGGACCTATAGAAAGAGTTTAATCTGAAACCAACAGCGACGATACTCAATACTCAATATATTTATTGCACTCCACAATGTTAACAGGTGTTACACAGTAATTTAGTAGGTATCAATTATTGACCCTGTCGGGCACGGCAATTTAGGAGAGAGGAGGAAGGGATTCTATTTTTATATTTGTTATGCCTACTACTTTTTTTTAGTTCTTTTTTTATGTTCTTAATTTTTTTTTTTATAGTTATTGTTTTGTATATACTATTTATATACCGTTTATTTTTTTTAGCATATAGTATTAATATACTTAGTAAGATTTATGTAATTATGTATTTATTATTATATATTTAAACATATTTATTTATTTAAACGATATCTTCTTTCATCCGTGAAAACCTTGTCTAATTTCATGCAGTAGTTTTAGCGTGATGCGTGTAAAAATATACAGACATACAGATAAAAAATCTATAGATAATGTACGATCGGCCTGTTACATTTTTATTACATGTATATAAGAAGGTGCCTTACATACCAACTTAAGTGCGCCTGTGACGTACAGGCACACTTAGTTAGGTATGTAAGACACTTTTTATGTTTACGAATGACTGTAGGCGTTAACATATAGGGCGTGTGTTCAAATTAACTACGGCAATGGGTACACACTAATAGTTACATTTAATTTTTGCAGTCTTCCTTGTGGTTAACTTCATTTTAACTTGACGTTTAATGGAACAATATATGATATAAGATCCAAGCACCTTATGTTTTTGCAACAACTTCGGTAATGAGTTACGATCTTTAACCTCAGCTTAACGGTTAAGTACAAGTACATCTTAGAAGAATAAATATCATAATTTACGGTGATTCTTAGAGCTCTGTGTGAAATAGCGGTGATTACTTGCGGTTTAACCACAGATGTTTATTACAGGGTTTACATCACCAAAGATACAACAGTACTTAGAACACAGTAGGTGTTCGGATCTAGGCACCTGGCGGCTACATTAAAATAATTGATATTTGGTATTCGTAAAAGGGGGATTCACTTAAAATTTATAGCTATATCATAACATACCATCACGCCTGTATTCCCCGAAGGTTTAGGCAGAGGTGTACCTAAAGTAGACCCACAGTTCGCCGGTATGTTTAGGTCCCATGTATTAGGGGGCGAGCCTATTGCCATTCACCGGGCACAAATCCAGACTCCGAGCTGCCACTGAGAATTTCATAGAAAAACCCAATAACACTTTGCTCGACCTGGGGATTGAACCCAAGACCTCTAGCGTAGCAGTCGTCATTGGGACCATTAGACTAACGAGACAGTCAAATTTATAGCAACATCTACACTTAATTAATTAAAGCTCATTATTTTGTTGACACCCTATGGCGGTCGATCTGCTGCTGATATTTATCTCGACAGTAAAATCAAAACATTTTCTATATAAAGAAAAACGTTTACGTAACGACATTTTGTCGTTTTCAGATAAGTTAGGATTTATGTCAATTTCTTTCACTATTTTTACGTCATTCGGTAAAAGAAGAATAAACAGTCACTTTTCTGTTATGCAATTAAATAAAGTACTTATTACATTTTTAGTAATTGAATTTATTATTGTGTTGGATAAAAACAATAACATTATTTATATACATTAAAGAATCCTGCCACTCTACAGTACCTATCTACCAACCTATTTGCGAATCCGTAAGTAACTCTGTTATTTTCCATTTTTTCCATATAATTAAATAGGTAGGTGTCGAATTCAGATCTTGCTATCTTTTTTAGTAATATAAAAATTCAATTTTTGCCGCACAAAAACCGTGTATAATCTGCTCTGTAGAGGTCATCTCTTGGTCGCTGACTTTCTTTGCCAAATTTATTGCGACATTGAGTCGTAACCGTTGGCACAACAGATAGGTAAGTAATTTGCTATTTATTATCACTGGTCCATCTAAATAGGATTTGGGGTCGTTTGAGTTCGATAATCACGATCAATAGGCACGTAGAATATTCTGCAGACGCAGTGCGAACGTAATTATCGGCTTTAAATAAAAACATCGCTGAAAATAACATACCATCACGCCTGTATCCCCAAAGGGTTAGGCAGAGGAGTACTAATGTCACCTACAGTTCGCCGGTATGCTAAGGTCCCATGTAATAGGGGGCGAGGCCTTTAGCCGGGCATAAACCCAAAAATACCAAAACCCGGAAATCGAACCCAGGACCTCTAGAGTAGCAGTCGCGCTTGAGACCACTACACTAATGAGGCAGTCGATGAACATAACTATCGGAAGGACAGACGGTTAAACCCATGAAACTATATAATTCTTACCTACTTTCTTATCAGATAATGCGTTAAATTCGAAATATCAATCAATTCAAACAGATTAATTCTAAAACAACAGAATAGGTTATTAGATTGATTACCTCCCTAATTTTATGACCACATAGGGCTGATCATTCTGTAACTCCAACAGCTCTAATATATTATATCTAATATATATATATTTCGAATCCAAGGCACGCACCTCTGTCTTTTCGAAGTCATGTGCGTATTAACAATTAATTATCACGCGCTTAAACGGTGAAGGAAAACATCGTGAGGAAACCTGCATGCCTGAGAGATTTTCTTGTCGGCATGTGAAGTCTGCCAACCCGCAGTAGGCTAGCGTGGTGGACTACAGCCTAATCCCTCTCATTCTGAGAGGAGACCCGTGCCCAGCAGTGGAACAATGTAGTGGGTTGATGATGAACAGCTCTAAACTAAACCGTGGCATAAATATAATATTCTAGCTACTAACTAGACACACACTTTACAAAATAACTATACCCTAAATATCATCACAGATATCATTCAGGTATGTATGTGAAGTACGGTTCTTTGTCCAGAAGGTACAATAAATAAATACATTTTAACGGCATAATGACAATCTTTTATTCAATTGTTTCACCTGTCAGTTTGACAGATGACTGTCATTAGGGCTATGTGCTTTTCTATTAAGTACAAAACAAACTATTAATCAATGGTTGAATAGTCGCTATTGAATCAAGTTTCGTAGGGATAAAAAAACATGTTCATGAAAATTACTTTAGAACAAGGACAGGACGCCATGAGATTTAAGCTAGCTAAAAAATAAAATGTACACAAAACTTGTGTGACAACTATACGTCTAGCCCTTTTAAAATTTGAATTTCGCGCCATCTTAGCTAACTATATTTTTGTATTTTTTATACATTTTCCATGCATGTCTTATCATATGACGCAGGGTCTACCCGCAGTCTAAGATTTCTTTTACTAAAATGCCGTGTAGATGTTTGCAAAAGTTTTGAGTTTTGAGTAATCTTATCCGCCTAACCACAGGCCTAACGCTTTATACATATTTATTAAGGAAAATATAATTATAAGAAGTGTTTGTATTTATCTAGATTTTAATAATAGTGAGGTATATTTAAATTCTAGAATAAACAATTCAATTATATTTGACCTTAAACGACGGCCTTAGTTTAGATTAAATTACCTAGACCTAACATTGTCGCTTATTATTCAATAATAAGGTACAAGTTTATTTTTTCAATTTAAAATTAATGCTGATCTGCAATCGACCTTGAAAAAAATCGATCTCGTCTTCTCTGTTGCCGAGGAATGGCTGATTATATGGATCGATTATTGAAATTCACTCGTTACCTAACATCATGAACAGAATGTAATATTGTTATCATTTAGGTTAGTAAAGTGGTCTCATACCAAAATTTCTTTATCATCGGGTCATCGGGATTTCGGGAATAAGACTCAGGATCATATTTCATTTTAATGTTTGTTTAATCATCTTGTAAATAATTTAATTAAATTCCTTTCCCAGACAATCAGGAATTAACCTTATCTACATTTATTTATTTGTTTGCTAATGTTGAAACAAACAGGTAGTATTCATAATAATTATGTTCTACTGTACTTTTGTTCTAGAAGCTTCTAAAAATAGAGTTCTGGTTTGAGTATAATCTTTAAATCAATCGTTTATGGACTGTATATTATTCAAATATGAATAAATATTTATTTCAGTAATCATTGTTTGTTAATATTAGCCATATTTATGAGTTGCAATGTCAAAATGAAACTTTATCTCTGAATTAAAATCATTTCTAGACGAAACATTTTTCCACGTCGATGATGTTGGGGGTAGATGTGGAAATCTGTTGACGTTTGACCGGTCCGTGAGCGAGTCGAGATGTCCGTATACTCCTCGTGAATTTTTTTGATTCGGAAAATCAACCTCAATTGTGGATATTTGCGCGTTTTATTGCTTTTGCAGATTAGTGGAGTGTGGTGGAAATTAAATAGTGACGCGCCTTGAATATCTAGTGACCACGCGGGGTTTGGAGGTCAAGGTAGGTACGTAATCTTTTCAAATTTTTTCCTTGTGCCAAACGGAAACAACCTTTATGCAGTAAATATATCAGTATCTTTAACCTTCCAGGTGTTTATGTTGTTGTTTATGAAATAAGATTAATTAATAATACCAATGTACTGAATTAAATCAAAATGGATTATCCAAACGACAAGTCTATTATAGAAAATTTTAATATCTATCAATTATAACGTTAGGCATTGCAATTTGCACAATTTACCATATTTTCCGTTGCGTTTACCTTAAACATAAATCTAAAAGATTAATTTAGTTTGTAGCTGATTAAAAAACATATATCTGATAGTTATGTATGTAGAACATCGTTGTGGACCTCCTTGACCGACACTACACAGTTACCTTTCACTTATATAAACTTAATTTATATAGTGTATAAAATACTGGCTGGTAATAGTTCGTATCATTAAAAAAAATTAAGTAAATATATGATGGATTTATGATAGATGAAGAATGTGTGCCAGTGATTTGGTTTAAAAAAAATATGTGATATGATGTCAGTCGTCCAGCGGACTATGGGCTGTCATTGTCGCTTTCAAATTGCTGTCATTTTTTTGTATTCTTTGAGTTTAATTGTTTTTAATATGTTGGTAGTTTTGGTAGAATCTCTTTTATATTTGGTAGTTAGTTTGTTAGTTTGTCAGTGTTGTCAGGTGCTATCTCTAATTTAATCGGCCATTGACACAGTTTTATTTATTTTTTATTTATGTTGTTATATGGGCGAAAATTATTGATTATTTAAATTTTTGTATTTAGTTCTTTTTATCTTTTATTATAAGGATTAAATGAATAGCTACGATTGCCTACCTAAATATGATTAACTTAAGATTAAGACTTTTGTAGCCTGCAGCTGAAGCCTCATAAAAAACATGACATCAAGCCTGTTATTAGAATTTAGGACCAGACAAATGAGGCCTCTTTCGCTCAAAAGAAAACGCTATCTAGTCAAAATCGGTAAATAGTGGCACTTACGTTATTTTAAAACGAATGTTGAAAATAATACCATACCTAATAATTGTGTTCTTGTGCAAGATATCAAAAAAGTATTGGCTTACCAGCCATCTACTTAACTGGTGAATTGGTCTTCCTTGTAGTCTCATTTTGTAACAAGATCTTACAAAATCTGGGACATGTTATGTATGTATACAGAACATTGACCAAGTTTATTGATTGGTATCTACTATACTTACTTAGTTATTTATTTTTTAATTGATAAGTAAGTAAATCAAGATTAACAAAACGGGTTCTTTTTTTAAACAAACGTCAACATTTTTGTTAATATGCCTTATTGGATGCTTTGGCTGTTTATTTAGTTGCATTCGTTTTTGTTTAAAGTTATAGGAACTCTTTAGAAGACAAAATAGTTAATTCGATATTTAAAATAAATAATCATCAATTTCGTAGTCATTAATATTGTAATGATAGGTAACATTCGTTAGATGATTTAAAAATTTCCGTGAACTTTGGATAATAAATAGTTAAATTATTTCTTCTGCAAAATTCCTCCTTCTTGGTAAAGAGGATTTGGTCTTGAGGATTGGAAACTTATGTTCTGTTTTTTGGAATACTAACTGCGAAAGATAATAAAATTACTATCACTTTTACTTGATCATAGTAAAATGTTGACAGAATCGTACTTAGGTACCGGTCTCCAAATAGGCACAACACAACGCTGTGAGGCTAAATATTGATATAATTAAAGTCAAAATATTTAAGAATTAAACCCTGTATTGCACAGTCGTGTTAACATTACAGATGACGTACTGCATAATTTACTTGTGAAGTCATTCTAGGACGAAGTGTGTGTAATGGATAACGCTAAGGCTAAGATACCCTCATACACGTTATGAAGTTAGCCGTATATAATTGCCGCAAAGCAAAAATTGCTTAAATACTTAGAATTGTTTATACACAAAATCGAAATTGGTAAAGATACATACCATCACGCCTGTATTCCCCGAAGGATTGGGCAGAGATGTAGCTGTTTTAGGTTCTATATAGGGGGCGGGCCTATTGCCATTTACCGCGCACATATCCAAACTCCGAGCTGCTACTGAGAATTTCATAGAAAATAAGCACGAAGGCGAAACATATACGACCAGAATTGTCTTTACACCGATTTATTAAAATTTGCCACTTGAGACTTCACATTCGCACAGTTATTTCGAACAAATTGTACACGTGGTGTGCTGACGATAATTGTTTTGTTTTATGCCATTATGTAATAGCTTATTTAGCTTCTGTTTTATTAGATATAGGTACTAGCGAGGGTACCCGCAATGACTTTGCTTGTTTTTTCGTTTCCTGAACTTGTAGAAATTTCATAACATTTTGTCTTAGGGCTTACCTATGCTATAGATGTCATTACATGTCATAACATATACCATCACACCTGTATTCTTCCAAGGGTTAGTGAGAGGTGTACAGAGGTGTAGGTACTGAGACGGGTGTTATAAGTTAAACTATCTGTAGCATCGTTGCCTCCAAACGCAACAACCAATTTTTTTTTTGTTTCATAGATGACTTGATCGAGTATTCTGAGTAAAAACGTAATTTTTTTGAGAAATCTGTTAAGGCGTTTGAAGATCATCAACTCTTTTCTAGTTGAAGGATATGTTTGGTCGATACAAAGTTAAGTATCCTATTACTTCAAGCTCATGGTAACCTTGACCTGATACTACGGGGGTTAGTTTTATAATTTTTGATTTTACTTGTCGAGTTACATAAATATAAGGTTAAATATTAAGTTATGTGATTATTTAGAAAAGATCGTAAGGGTTAGATTAGTTTGGCTTGAGATGGTTTGCATAATAGCATTACAGCGTGATTAGTTATGTAAGAGGTCGTTAGTCTTACCAACTTACAATAGAAGGTGAATCGCGCTGCGTACGTTAATGCCAAAATATGCGAGATGACGCGGGAATGCGAAGTTGTATTTTCTAACTAGCCGCTGCCCGCGATTTCACTCGGAAGGGTTACACATAACATAATATAATTATCCTATAATGTTGCCACTGCTGGGATACAGGCCTCCCCTTTTAACAGGGAGTGCGGCGTAATCCACAACGGGGGCCCAGTGCGGGATGGTAGAAATTTTTGTTTCTAGTACATGCCGTTTCCATACGATGTTTTCTTTCATCTTTTTGCGAGAAGTGGTATTGAAATGATTTATACTAAGTAAAGCCTGTCTGAGTTCGAACCTACGACTCACAATTCGTAAGTCGCGGCCGTTACTACTGTGCCACTACCACTTCCTCGAAAAAGGGTTTTATTTATATAGCATCATACTATAACATCAGCTATAGTCCTGTAAAAATGTGTCCCAGCCGTTTCGCAGATCAGCCAGAATAAAATTAAAAAGAAAACTGTTCTTATAGAACGCTGTTTATTCAAAATTTATTACAATTACAAATTAAAAATACACAACAATACCCGATCATAACTTAAGTTCGCGCCGTTCCTCCGTTTTCTGTTCGCTGGATGTGTTAGTTTTACCATAGTGTAATTAGATTTCATTACACTATGGTTTTACTAAGTAATCCGAATTTATTTATAATTACGAGGAAAAGGCTTGGCCCCAGCCTTTTCTATTAACCCCTCTTATCGACAACAATCCTCTTAAGGACTAGACTTACTTGGCAAACGAGCAGGCGAGCCACCTGATGGCAAGTAGTCATCGCCGCCCATGGACATCTGCAACACCAAAGGAGTTGCAGATGCGTTGCCGAGCCGAGCCGAGAGGGGAAGGAGAAAGCAGAAGGAAGGGGACTGAGTGAGGAATTGGGACCCCGGCACTCCACACTCACCGTAAAACGCAACAGTATACATACTGATACTTGACGTCGATATTCTGTGGGAGGGTAATAGTAGTATGGTTCCGGAAGTTAACCATTAATAAGGTATTTTTCAAATATGAATATACACAATCAAGTTTTCCTCAAGTAGGTATTACTAATTCGCAACTGTGTTTAGTAGAAGTAGATTGCAGTCGGTGTTGTGAAAGTAAACGCCAGCGCCGGTCAACGGCTCTTTACGTCATCACGTGTCAAATGACTCGTGCGCCCGCGCCAATGGGACGCGATTATCCTATGTTTGTTTATCCTTCAATGCTGAACTAAACAATGATACATTTTCTTTATTGAGGTATGTATATGAAGAAAATGTTTAGGTCCAAATAAAATAATTGACAGATAATAATATAAAGAAAGAAATAACAAAATTTATTTAGCACATTAAGTATGTCAAATGCGCATGGTACATATAAATTAACATAATATCATATTCGGCCTATAATGTTCCCACTGCCTTCTCTCGGTGAGAGGGAGTGGACCATGGAGAATTCTCCTCCGCCATCCTTCACCGTTTTGGGAGCAGTGGTGTTTAAATGATTTACACAAAGTAAAGCGAAAGCGTACGACGTACAACTCGTCAGTCGCGACTATAAGATACCACTGGGCGACCACCGCTGCACATAGAAATTACAAAAAAAAGGCCTTGTGTGTCTCACGGCTGCCCTAAAAGGGTCGATTTCAGCGTCATTTTATGACAATTCTTTGTATAAGCATTTGCTGTCGTGTGTCCCCAAACCCCATTATTCCATCAATAGAGCACCTTATACGTTGTCATATTCACGACATGTGCGTGCCATAACTCATAACATTGAACGTTTTAATTGTACACCAAGACACATTGCGACCTTTTAATGACACCACTTCGGCAGCCTCAAACCCTGACCTGTCTTCAAATGGATTTATGATTTGGCTGCCGTTATTTTAACACCGTTAAACATTTTTTTCAGCGTAAAATGTTTGCTTTATTACCAGTCTCCGGGTCCTTGTCTTATCAAACCTTGACACAGGTTGAAATAATCGCAGACTTATAAACTTAACAGAGACACTTTCGCAATTGTTAATTTCTTACGGAGTTGCAAAATGGTTGTAAATTTATCTAAAATTATATTTTTCTATTGAGCAATTTGAGATCAGAATTTGGCATGTGTATGTAAATGTTGGGTGTAAAAGCATTAAATATGTGAAATCTTTTATTACCCGAACCTTGGATATTTCGAATTTCGCACTGATTTTATTAATCATATATGAGTGCCGATTAAAAAAAAATACTTTTCATAGAGCCGATCAATAAAAACAATATTAAAAATTATAAATCAAATACACCTACCCTTTGGTTTGCTGGTCGATTGTACGCACGGCTACGCATCAAGCTATACAAAACCAGTGTACGCTGGCTTCTTATTGTATGGGAAGTCTATACAATGCGAGATCAGCTTAAATTGGTTTGTATAGGTTGACCTGTAGCCGTGTGTACTTATTACAAAATCTTCACATAGCAAAAACTAAGTGCTGCTTTATAGCTAGCATAATCTCTTCTACTAGGTGTTAATTTTCTGTACAAACCATTTAGTGTTTCTTAACACATGATACACAGTTTATAGCTATTGTTAATTACATTCGCGCTGTGTTATTGATATGGAGGGGCTGGATATACCTATTTAGGCCGTACAAATCTAAACGTGAGTAGGCAAATAATCATAAATAATTATTGACTTATAATTACAAACGGACAGTAGCTATACAATAATAATAATTGCAGTGTTTTCTAAGATTTGCGTCATTAATATTATTGGAAAAGATCTCTCGTTTGAAACTTTAACTAATTTTAGATTGGCTTTTGTTATCATTGTGCAATTTAAATTTAAAATTGTATTTCACGCCATAAATAATTTTGGAATGATATCACGCTCTTATTCTTCGATGAGTTTGGTAGAGCAATATTCTATCGAATCAAATCAAATCATTTATGTTGCAAAGATGGGTAATAGTACCTACTTACATAGATATTGTGATTAACTTCATCTATAGTACGTCGGTATATTCTAGGTCCCATGTTTTAGCTGGTTCGACCTCATTGTCATTATCCGGACATAATTCGTAGTAAGTAGTGGGAGAACATATTGGTCTTAAATTATAAGAAGGTAAACGTGAATATTTTCCCTTTTTACTCAGATCAAATAAAAAGTTAAGATGGAACTTTGCGAACAAAAAAGTGAGACCGGCTAAAACTACGCCTTGCCGTGTACCAACACAATTACACGCACACACGTATACCGAAACTACGACTTACCTTGTCAGTCGAGCAGAGTTGAGGTATCGCTGCACGTCTATCAAAACGTCATTATTGTATCAAGTGCGTGTGTGCGTGTAATTGAGTTTGTATTAGGCAAGGCGTAGTTTAAACCGGCCTCACTTCTTTGTTCGCAAAGTTCCATTTTAACTTTTTATTTGATCTGAGCCTTTTCAACATAAAAATATAATTACTAAGATAACATAGTAACTACCAAGAAAATTTTAACTTAATGACCAAATGATTAGGCGCAATGGTAAAAACACTAAACAATAAGTTATCAAATACATATAATAATGGGTTTATTAACTGAATTATCTAAAATTAGGGTCATAGTGTCGTCTTTATTACCTTGTACCTAAAGAATGGCTAGGGTTGTCAATGTTCTTAATATGCGTTTCTAATTATGCGCACGCAATATGTACAGTCACGAGCAAAAATATGTACACATTTATTGAAAATCCCAAGCAATTTCCTTCTAGATTATCGATCCAAATCGCATGCTTAATATAAGACTGACCTAACTTAAAATAAGTCACTTGTTGAAAAATCGCAAAAAGGTTCCGTTATTTAAAACTGGTCTGACTTTACGACATAAACCTCCATGAAAATAGCTTCTTAATAATACATTATGTATTGTATGCTTGAGTATGTTATTATTTATACTAAAATAGTTTTCTTCTCGCTTAGGACTTAAACCATGATTGGTCGGTCTATTAGTAAGCGTGCGAAATGTAGAAATATTGTACAAATCAGTAAAGTACCTATGTGTTAAAATTTTCTATCAGCATAATATCTCATAATTGTAATCAATAGTTTCAGAGAAAATCGTTGTTGAATTTTACTGCACGTGACTGTACACATGTGCAATAGCGAGGGATCCAATGTCTTAATCGTAACTACTGGCGTGGCGTGCTTGCTGGGAATTTTAATGTTCATAACACAATTTTGGAGACTGCCTCGTTGGTCTAGTGGTCCTAAGCGCGAATGCTACGCTAGAGGTTCGATCCCCAGGTCGAGTTAAGTGTTATTGGGGTTTTCTATGAAATTGTCTGTAGCAACTCGAAATCGGGATGTGTCCCCGGTTAGTGGCAATAGACTCGCCCCCGTATTACATGGGACCTAAACATACCGGCGAACATTAGTAGGCGTGGGTGTACATTAGTACACCTCTGCACAACCCTTCGGGGAATACAGCCGTGATGGTATGATGGTACAATTTTGGGGACTGCTACATACTATACGCAGCTCTGAAACCTACCTACCTCTGAGCCTATTGCCATTTACCGGGCACATGCTCCGAGCTGCTGCTAAGAATTTCATAGAAAAACCCAATAATACTTACTTTGCTCGACCTGGGAATCGAACCTAAGACCTTGAGCTAAGCACTAAACTAATGAGGCAGTTGCAGAAAATGTTAGTGGCATTGTTTAAAAAGTTTCGTAAAACCATAATTATGTCTAGAACGTAATTATAAATGTATTAGCATAGATTTCAACATCAATCTATACTAATACCATCACAGCGACATTAACTGTCTGTTTGTTTGTTATGCTTTCACGTCTAATCCGCTGAACAAATTTTGATGAATTCGGGTATATAGATAGCTTGGACCGTGCAGACTGCCTCATTAGTCTAGTGGTCGTTAGAGCGACTGCTACGCTAGAAGGCTTGAGTTGGATTCCCAGGTCGAGGCGATGAGTCGGAGTTTTGATTTGTGCCCGGTTAATAGTAATAGCGCCCTCTATTACAATGGGACCTAAACATAGTGGCGAATTGTGGATGTTCCTTAGTAGTATTAGTATACCTCTGCCTATACCTTGGGAAATAACATAGCAATAGCATTTGTTATGTTGTGTCTAAATATCCTGGATTAAACACTGCAAAGCTTATCATAATAAAATATTGAAGCATGATTTCATAAGTATCTACATAATTATGACACATCTCATCGATAATTTATTATTATTTACCAATAAACATCTACTTAAGTAAATAATAATAACCTCGATATGAAATATTTTTTTTATCATTAATAAACTTATTAACAACACCTTTTCATTGTGTAAATCAAGACTTAACGTATGTAAATTCAACGTATATTGCATGTAAAGATTGCAAAATGCAAAGGTATTAAAAACATTGCAAGAAATATTTTTCATTTTTGTAGAGTAAAAGGTCAATAAACTTACCGATTAGTCAATAATTTTATAATAATTATAAGAATAATTATTATAAGAAAATCAAATTGCACAATATAGCTTTTGTAGCAGTTAATTATTATCACTGAAAATGTTGTCTTCTAGTTTTTACTACAACGAAGTGACAGGGTCTAAAAGGGCCCACATGGTTTCGAGAAATGCCGGCATTTTTTTTTGCTATTTTGCTCGACTTGGCGGGGGCACTGCCGTGTTCCCAGATAGGAAGTTTGACTGACTTTGATTGCGAAAAGGGCAGAAAGATGATGATGATGCTACATTTCACGATGGTAGAAAGAAAATCTGTTAGGGATAACCGAATTATAAATGATAAAAAAGATTTTTTGGATTGTGATTTAAATAAATCTGCTTCATAAAACGATGAATGTGTGAAACTTGCTGGTTATGTATCTTAGTGTGACTCTCTTGCTGATCCGCGGTAAGCGACAGCGCGGCCAGGCACAAGATAAACCAGTGCCATTTCTTTAATCATTCATGCGTTGTCATCTTGAGACGCCTGTTGATTGCCAAGTAATTTAATCAAACCAGAATACATCATGTTAGCACATTTTATTATCATCATTTAAAATTATATTCTCCGACAGTAAGTCTTTGTGAACAAGTTCGTATTTGTCTCCACAGTCATAAATCATGCGAAATAAAAGCGAAAAACAGTGTCAGTGATGTCATGCCATGTCCTAGGCACGAACAGGCATAAGATACAAAAACAATCTTTTTAAATCTGCACATATTTTTACATAATACATTTGGCACACAAATTGTGATAAAGATCATCGGTTACGTGAGAGTAATAAGAATGCGGTTACATACTGTTCTTGTTGTTAAAAACGTTTTGTTGTTTGTGCAATTAGCTTACAAGTAGTTTTCATACATAACAAATATTTATACATAGTAACAGACACACCTAAATACAAGACAGTATTAATTTTTATTTAGATAATGATATTTTATTCCTGTAGCTAGTAACTTTTGAAGAGTCATGACAGTAGTAGTAGTAGACCAGTGCCGATTCCTTAGAAAATGGTAAAAAGTAAAAAAAAATATAGTAGGATGAAACCCATTGCAAAAGGAAGAGAAAATAACAAAAATTAAAGGAAAAGTAATAAATTTTGCAGGAAATTCTGAGAACATTTACCATAGTAATGTATATTTTTTTTACACCATCCGAAAGTAGAGATTACACCGAACAAAAACTTAAACCACCAGGCCACAGACTTAAAAAAAAAAGATATTTTGACGTAAGAATTTTCGATTGATAATTAGGCTGCTTTTTCGATATTAAGTCAAAAAAAGGTAATAAAAATATATTTAATAAATAAAAATACAGTATATTTGGGACATAAGTAGGTAAGTTTTCACCAAAGTTCGTGAAAAAATCTTCCCGAAAATCACTTCCCGAACTCAGATCGCTCGTAATTTAATTTTCCTTTAATTTTTGTTATTTTCTCTTCCTTTTGCAATGGATTTCATCCTACTAGAATTTTTTTGGGTTTCAAAAATTATCGGCACTGGTCTTTAGTGTCAGATATGCGAGTTGTATGTACTCAGTACATACAACTCGAGTGACCAAAGACCGATTGAGGCTCGAGCATTTTTTTTTGTGGCACTCTTTCACGGTGTAAATAAAACATGAAAATTCTTCTTTAATTAATTGGATATTAACATAACATTTCGAGGTGGGTTGGTTCAAGCTGTAAAAATTAATTGCTACAAGAATATTAAGGACATCTTAGTTATTCGACAAGGTGCTTTAATTTCGACGCAACTCATTCTCATCCCACTTGGAATATTGTTTTTCATTCGTTTTCTTTCCCGGCCTTGGATTCTTCACAGAAGTCACAAAGCACGTTGCATGCGCAAGGGCATTTGACAGGTAATCTATCTAAGTTAACTATTGCAGTATATCTACATTAAATAGTGATAGTTATATAGAAGGTCAAACGTGTTAAAGCTGTTAAGACTATAAATCTAATAATCTTTTTTGATTACCCAATATCACGCTTTTGGATGAAGTGGTTAGAAGTTGGACGTCTATACTTTTTAATCTATGATCCATTTTTGTTAAGTGATTGATCAAATGTGCATGTCGCATCATGTTGCGTTCGTCATGTTGCGCAAATGTAGAGGAGTTAAAAGATTTTTGGTGGTTCGAGCTTAAATTGGCAAAATGAAATAGTATTCATTTTGAGTGGTGAATACCTACGTCATCATAATGTAATAGACGGAACTATAATCGAAATATCCTGACCGAAAATGCAATCTACGTTTGGAGCAGACATTTCGCTAAAAATGTAGTCACGATTTGGGTTTTCAAGAGCAAGTTCTGTACCAAAATTTCTAACGACATTCGAGGCGCAACAGTCAATGGAACGAGGCCGCCTTCAAGGCTGGGTGTAGCAGAGTCGAGGCAAATGGAGCCCACGAGGTTGCCTCGAGGCTTCGCAGCAATGGGCTTTCCTCATCCGACATCCACTTCCGTAACACTAATTGCAGACAATTGTTATGCTCTGCTAGCCCTATTTTCATGTGTCCTCTTCTAAATATGGACATCGTAATTTTCTTTTCTGTTTTCCTTATAGTTTCTTTAACGTTTTTCCTTAACAAATTACAATCAAATTTAATTTTAGACAGATTAAAACGTTTGGTTCTAATTTTTTTATTCACAATGATTACGAGAATAGAATGTACTGCAGTTTAAAATGTCGTTACTCTCCGTTAACTTTGTTTAATTAACTTAGAGTTTACTTGTTAAGTACTTATACCACTTTCACATTTAAGTTTATGTTGACAAAATATTTTTTTCTTAGCGCTGTACACTATACTTGTTGGAGATGTCATTATTTATTTCAATAACGATGTTGCTTTTGAAACTATTGTTTCGCGTAGTTTCTTGTTGACACACGATAATTGTTCTTTGTTTTGCGGCAGTTATTTTGATCGTGATAGAGCAATGCGCTCGCGCTGCGTCGCGTGTCGATGCGCGCGCATCATCGCATGCAGAAGTCGCTTTCTATCTACGATATGAACAATATACTGTGTAAAATATTATATACCTAACACAAATAAATCACGTTATGAAAGTATGTATACGGTATAATGTTTTTATGAAAGTGGCCTAAGTTCTAGCCAGTCGCATAAATACCGGACAAAGATGTCGGGTTTAGACCAAGTCATGCGTGCAAGCCGCATTCACCAATTATGTTCGTATTCAAGCGTTATTGAGTTTATAATTTAGTCCACCGTTTATACAATTAACTTTACGTTCATGTACCTACAGTGTAATTTCTGCGCCCACGACAATGAAAGTGTTCCTGTCCTGTTAGACCCATGACCGGCGCACGCGATTTTCAAGAAAGCTGTACATGATATATGATTATTTTTTCATTGTCTCGTGAAATACTCGGCCATATATTGAGCCGATCAATAGTAGCTTAGCTTTATTCAAAGATAATCTATAACGAGATGTCTAGTCTGAAGTTAAAATAACATTGATACAAGTCTAATAATCGTTGTTTTTTCCTATGTATTTATATACGCCTATTTTTTTAAAAGAAATTTGTCATATTCCGTATAGTGTGTATTGTACACTATGCGTTATATAAGTTGACCTTAGTCATGTATGTCATCCAAACCTTTCATTGTCGGGTCGTGGTCGGTTTCTAGAGGATGTTGCAACTTTTCATCAGGAATTTTTTTCTAAACGTACACATACCATCACGCCTGTATTCCCCGAAGGGTTAGGCAGATGACGTGTACTCATGTACACCCACACTTTGTCGGTATGTTTAGGTCCCATGTAATAGAGGGCGAGCCTATTAACATTAACCGGGCACAAAGCCAGACACACACACGAAGCGATTGCCATCCTAATCCAATTTCTAGGGAATACAGATTCTATATACTGGTCGTCAGGCTTTTAAGGGTGACTCTAACGACTCTCTTAAGTATTTGAATGACAACAGGGATCGCCAGCTCAACTTGCTTGACCAGACATTGGTCACCCGTCCATAGACTGACCACAGCATTTACATCGTAATCTCGCATCGATTGAGCAGCGTACTTATTACTTCGCATTTTGTTATCTACCAATCAGATAATTTCATGTGTAATATATGACAGATGCCTTTCATTGCAACGATGAGGCATATGTACGGTACAAGCTTACGGCCATCGGTTATGTGTGCCGTCGATTGCAACAACCGCGGTTGCGATAACTTTGGTTACAGCACATTCAATCCACCAAACGTTTCCGCTACTTACTCGTAGTACGTCAGCTTCCGTTCAGTTCTTACAATTTGAACCGTCGCAAAATGTCTGGGAGTGTCCCTACAATTGTCGATTGCTTCATGTTTAACATCTTCTTCAAATATAAGGTCTTTACGCTTTAGTGCAATACTTTCGATTATAATATTGTGTGCTAACTCCTGGCCTCCTTTCGACATCGCGACTTTCAACTCCTTTTTCATTTCTGTTATATAGCACCGTTTTTTTTGTCCTTCCCCTCTTTTCCTTTTACTATTTTATCTTCACCTACTCGTATTCTTCATCTCTCAAGTTGCTCAATAAAAAACTCGAGAATGCCTTTCAGAATGTTAAGCTTCTTATCCTGTCACTTTTAATGTCGCAAAAAATATCAAAGTTTTTTGCAGTATCGAATTTTAAAAGGACCAATCAGTTTGTCCAGATATTAGTGGATCGTCTATACAAAAACAATAAGAGAGTTAACCAAATAGCTCTTCTTTGTTATACTTTCCTGGTATTTCTATAAACGACAAAGGCTGAAAACGCTACCATATCTGTGTGACTAATTAACACTGTGATGTCAACCACACTGTGCAGTAAGAAATGACGATTTTAAACCGTCATTTCTTACTTCTTGGTATCTACCCATTAGTGTCGCGCCCATTACTCGTTTCGACTAATGAAAAAGATACTTGAACGAGTTCATTGTGTCACCTCAATTACTTGGTACCTAATTACTTACTCAAAAAAAATCAAATGGAAGCTACACGAAAGATGAATTGCATGTGTCGATCAAATTTAGTGGGCAAGTAGGTGCGTTTGTTTGTGAGAGAGTGTAGGTACTATTTAATATGAATAATTATTTGTAAATATATCTGTTTATGTAATAACGACGTCCGTTCCACGGGCTAAATATCTAGTACCTACTAAATCATATTTCAAGGAGTTTAAATTAAGAATTTCTGCCTTAGCCATTAAAAAACATAATAAGGAGTTGTACTAATATACACCCACACTTTTCTGGTATGTTTAGGTCCCATGTTATAGGGGGGCGAGCCTATTGCCATCAAACGAGCACAAATCCAGATTCCGAGCTGCTACTGAGAATTTCATAGAAAAACTCAATATCTGTTTGCTCGACCTGGAAATCGAACCTAGGACCTCTAGACAAATGAGACAGCTATTAAAGTAGAGCGGTATCAGACGTTGCTATGTCTAACTGCGCCTTAGACGTAAAAGGTAAAAGGTCTCTCTCATCCCTACTTACATAAGACGAGCCCATCACTAGTGTTACTTGAGAAGTGTCCAGGAAGACAGTGCCGTTGGGGAGGGTTAATAAGTGGTGTCGCAAGCCGTTCTGGTACGACGCCGCTGCAATATAGTGATGTAACGTGAACACTGCAAGCTTGTCGCTGGTCGCTCACTTTTGTGGCATAAATAATATGTATTCACTAAAATTATTATTTACAAGTTGATATTTTTTTACTTTCTCCTGCCTGAGTCACGGATGCGCTTATAAATACGAATGTTTTTTCATAAATTATGTTATTTTTTAATGATGTAATATTTTTTTTAAGACTGCTTTAAGATGGCTCACATTAAGGTTTAGTTGTGAAAGACAGGTTTATTTGAAAGTGACTCAATGAGCATTTAAATATCATATTTATGAAATATTTAACGTCGTATAGATTAAGTCGTTCCAATTAGGGACTTGAATTTATCCGTTTGTGAGTGTCGAAACATTAGTGCATAGAGGTGACAGCTTAGCTTGAAGTAGTTGCGTCTGGGTCTATTTGGATTCAAAAATGAGCTAGGCAAGCACAGCTCTAGATATCAAGCTATACCTACCTACATATTCAGTATCAGCTGACCATTAATTGTACAATGAAGAAAGAAAGAAAGAAAGATACTAAATTTATTTGTCATCACCATACATCATCATCAACCCATTTACTGTCCCACCGCTGGGCACGGGTCTCTTTTCAGAGTGAGAGGGTTTAGGCTATAGTTCACTACGCTAGCCTGCTGCGGATTGGTAGACTTCACACGCCGTCGAGAAAATCTTTAAGGCATTCAGGTTTCCTCACGATGTGTTCCTTTACAATTAATATTATTAATGTTTATTTATTACTAGCTTTCCGCCACGGACGAGAAAAAAAAGAAGGACTCCGCGCCACGCATAGCAAAAGTGAAGCACTATAAGTATGCCGGACCGTTTGTACATACATGCCTCACGCACACATTTACATCATAGGGTGCCGATCGGCCGCCATTACGCGGCACTACGGCGTCATTGTAGGTACTGTTTACGTCAAGTAATAAAATAAAATAATGCCTTCTTGTGTTGTGAAATGGTGTAAAAATTATTCTACTACCCAGAAAAAGAGTCAAGGAATAACATATCACAAGTAAGACTTATTTATTGTTGATTTATTGTGTTTTTGTACATTTTAAAATCATTACTATTGGAACACAAAACCTCAAAAGTCGTATGAGTGTTGTCGCAAAATAAATGGGTAATTTTCCCGAGAGATTGGGTAATCCATTTTAATGTGTTCTTTGTATTATTATTTTTTGCAAGAATTGAACATGATTATGTTTATAGATTTCCTACAGCGAATCAACCATGGAATAATGATTGGATTAAAACAATATGAAACTGCAGAGATGATGAACATTGGAATATAAATAGATACTTTAAGTTTTAATTAAGTACCTACTTATATGTTAGTAATTTCAATTAAATAATGTAAGTGGACTTCATATCGCTTTATTGAAATAAATAAATAAACTGTCAATATATTACAAAAAATGGGGAAATTCTCAATCCCCTGGTATCCCTCGCATCACGCACACATAGATCGGTACGGTGCTTCACTTTCGATACGCGTGGCGCGGAGTCCTTCTTTTTTTTCTCGTCCGTGCTTTCCGCATGCGGCTTCGCCCGCGTGGAGCATACGTTTCTTGTCATTTTACGGGATAATATATAGCCTATGTCACTCAGGAATAATGTAGCTATCTATTGGTGAAAGATTTTTTCAAATCGGTCCAGTACTTTCAGAGTCAATGCAATGCAAACAAACAAACAATCAAATATATCCTCTTTATAATATTAGTTTAGATAATTATTAACTGGGAAGTATAATACAGGCTGATTTATGTACCTATAATTATACAGGGTGGAAGGGACATCGACGCACATCCGCTTACCACGAATTCAGTACATGATTCTGGACCCTCTTGCCTTGATATTTTTCGTCGGTTATGTTTTAAAAAATCAGCTGTTCCATACATTTTGACCGTGTAGGTATTGCACTTTTATATGAAAAAAGCAGAATTTTTTTTTCATAGGCGACGAAAAATATCAACGCAAGGGTGTCCAGAATCATGTACTGAATTCGTGGTAAGCGGATGGTATAGTCACGTGTACAAAAAAGGTATTGCCTTTATGTATTTTATTAATCAATGTCTTCTATCGAATTTGTGAAATAGCTAAACCAGTTAGTAATAGAAGGTCCAATCAAGTGGTAAACTAAACTTGGGGAGAACAAGTTATCTGAGAGGACAGCAGGTTTAACTTAAAAGGACACGTAGTTATCACAAGTAGGAACATAATTTATTGCACGTTTAATTAATGCTAATTACCGTTTAATAGGTTCTGCTGTTATTTAAAAAAAATAAAATTATGTTATTTGCTTTAATGTTTATCTCCTAATCTAGGCGGGGTAGATAGTCATTGAGAATCGCTACTGCGTTTCGTTCGGCCGCAGGCCCAATTCCTCTCTCAATCCCCTTCCGTCTCCTTTTCTCCTTTCCCTCCCTTTCCCTAAATAAGCCTGCTCGTTTGAGGAGTTATCCCATTAACAATTCTTTAGGAAATATCTAAATGTTGGTATAAATGAATTCTTATAGGATACCTTCGTAGGCAACAATAAGATAAAAAAAAATACCAAGAAAGTGAACCTTAGCGCAATGATTGTAGCAGCACAGGGCGATCAGAGAATAATATTGTAAAGGCTTCTGTTGCATAATAACCGATTCATCCATATTCCCATTAACAGCTAAATTATAATAATTACCTCCTTAATTTATTCTCTAGATACCTATATCTTTCCATTGTTACATTACAGAATATAGGTACTTAAGTATTCAGATCCATAACGTCATTTTATTTTCATATATACAACGATTTAATATATTTAACTTCAAAATTATAACACATCGTGACTATATTGAAGGCCTTTTTCAAACAAAGGAACTTGTTTTTTTACTTAATAGCAGAAAACTGTATAATCTGGATTTACAGCATTACCTACACGATACACGAAATATGTCTAGTAGACTAGGTAAATCTTTACTAATAAAAATATATTGGCTTATTGCGCTTGTGCAAAAAATCAGTCACATCTTTTCCACGAAGACTACAAATCCAGGGCTGACTTGAAAAAGTCTAGAGCCAGCAAAAAAAATCAACAAATAAGGAGAATGACCCCAAACTCTGCTATACCCAAATGCCTCTGGGTGTCCTACGATGGCCCTGTAGAGGGATTCCTCTACAGGGGTTCGATTCCCAGGTCGAGCAAAGCGTTACTTTTATTATTTAATTATTAGTAGCAGCTAGGAGCTTGGATAAGCGCTTGGTTAACGGCAATAGTACAACTCTGCCTTACGCTTTCAGTGGTATAGGCGTGATGGCATGTTATGATACCAATAAAAAGTAGCATAATTAGCGCTACTAATCTTGTAGTAATTTTAACAGCAATTAATTTACGTAATAATTCAGGAAAACGATCATATATTATATGTTATGCCGCTCACAATTCGACCTTTAGTTTTGATATTAATAGGTTTTAGCTATATATCACCTACTTGTAGGCCCGACAAGGTAATTATGTAAAGTGAGATTCGCATATAAACTACCAATAATTACATGCACGAAACCTTATATGAATGCCAAAATGTTTAAAGCTCTTGAATGAAGAATCTTGAAGAAGTTAGTGGGTTATTTGGGCAGATCATTACCTAATTTTAGTGCAATTCTATTTATTTCTGTAAATAGATCTCTTAAAGACACTTACAAGTCAATGTTTCACATATTTTTTAGGAAGAGAAGAAATAATAAAACAAACTCAGACAATCATGGTCTCTTTAAAGTCGAGACAATAAATCATACATACATCATTCATCGTCTAGCTCAACCATTATTTAAAGAGTTCAACGCCCCGCTGAAAATGACGGCATACAAATACAATTTGACAAAACTACCTAAACTACTATTTTATACCCCCTACTTCTAAATTTTCTGTGTTTTTTTTCTGTGTTATTGAACATACTTACTTATATCAAGTAAGCAACTTAATAAAAAAAAAAATGAAATAAAAAATTTTACCACAAAAGAGAGTAGATTTAAGTGTCTATTGTTAATTTTCCGTCTTGATCGTAACATCGATTTTAATTCTGAACAATATTCACGATTTATAAGCATTCCTATCGTTTGAATAAAACTTTTATCTCACTATAAACAGACTAAATGTTATTCAAATAGTTTTTTTTTCTATTTTTTTTTATTTATTTTTTAAAAAAAGCTTACTAGCAATGTGGGTCTATTAATAGTCAATTACTAGTATTCTTGTTATCCCCTCGTGCTAAGCTAAATGCTTGTGTTACGAGTGGGTTCACGTCGGTAGTGCAATGGGTGGGGTTAGTAGTTTATTTACAGGTACACCATTATGTATTGGGTATTTTTATTGAATTATTATTGACAGAACCCAATAACGGATATACATAGCTATCTACATTTAACTTTGTCATCTGAATGATAATGTAAGAATGAATGTACCTACCTAAACAGTTTATATTTTTTTATATTTTTAGTGTTTTCTTTATGGAATTTGGTAACAGTTATATGTTCATGGGCACCTGTCCACCCGAATTGTTCAAGGGACCTTCACGACGATGAGATGACGACTACAAGGACATGCTGCGCTGACCCCAAATAAATTGGAAAATGGGCAGAAATATGATGATGATGATGAAAGCCATAAATTGATCGACACTGACGCGTTTCGCTTCTTATGGGTTTTTGATATGGTAAAATAATCATATTATGCATGTATGAACAAAACGATGGTTGTTTTATGAAAGCATAACAAATCTGCGTGGAACAAATCTTCATTAAAATAATAACAGAATTTCCACTACCGCATATATTGACTGACCAGGGTAAAATATTGATCTTTGTGAGTAACTGAAATTGAAGAAATATTTTTTTATTGATGTTTGACGTTACAACTGCGACATTTTAAACGGTTAAAATATTCTGGGCGTTAAGTAGGTACATAAAGAAGAGAAAACGAAATGCTTTTATTCTTTAGCCAAGGCCCTTTCGGCCCACGCACTTTATGGGTACATATTTATGCACTGTAAATAAAATTTCCATATAATAATAACGTTAAAATAACATTGTCTTTAAAATAATAATATCATGGTTAGGGTAAGTTCCTATTTGGTAATTTTACAAATGATTTTCGTGGATATGTCAAAGATTAATTAAACTTAAAAAACATTAAATTTTGTAGGAGCTTTAGTTGTAGGTACTTATTTTTAGATCAAACTTTTTCCAAATACAAAGTTCCATACTTCCCTATACTGAGTCATCTCAATGATAAACACGTGTATATTTCAATAAATAAAACGATTACTTTTAAAAATTCGTTGATGTCCTTTCACATCCGTCAATAACCTTAAATATGGCCAAATGGCCTGATATACGGTCATAGCTTTATTTTTGAATAACATGTTATTACATATCGCGTGGTATTTATGAAAAAAAAAATGATGATCATGTACATACATTGATTCACTATCTAAATTAGATCCGTCATTGTTTCCCATCTCTGTGTCGCATGCTTATCTCGGAGCGATCGTAAAATAAGCAAGCGTGAAATTGGTACACGTTACATTTGCTATGGACAGTGTCGCATCACTACACCAGAATCTCTGAACCGAAGCTATCAAAATATTATTCAGATTTCATTGGCCTCTGAACTCCATTTTCAATGATGTTTTTGGCATAAAAAGTAGGTATCTGATATTTTTCATGTTTCCGCTTAAAACTCTGATGCTGAGTTATTCAAGGGTGGCATCGTGGCATCATCGTATTGCCAAGTATGTTGTCTACTGCCAAGCAGTAGTAGGTATATGCTAACATTGTTATGTTTCGGTTTCGACTTCGAGGAACACGGTTTCCGTGTGTGTGGTCGAGAGTGGGCCAAAGCAGATTCGAATGAAATATGCATAAAGGTGTCTTGGCATTATTGGACACAATCGGGCTGATAGTGATGATGATGATGAAAGTTACCGAGCAAATGTGACTACACGAACTTTACGAACTTTACGAACATACAGTAAAAAAAAAAAAAAGTTTTGGCTTCTGTTGCTCTAATAAAGTTTTCTTCAATATCTATAATGTACGGATATAGGCCTGGTACAGCTTTTTTGACTGAAGAAATATCTTAAAAAGTCAATGCAGATACCTATTACGGAAAATTACGATGTCTGACAAAATATCCATAATTTTGAAAACTTAAAAACTAAATGTCACGGAAACAGAGCGGGACTTTTACCTGTGAAGAAAAAAAAAACAAAGAAAAGTCACGTGACGTCAAAAGCATTGAAAGGTGTTATCCTTCAGTTAACACAAACTTTAGTTATTACACGTTTATATTTAAACGTACGGGGAATTAAATACTTCCTTTTCTTGCCGCTTCCGTATGAATGATGTATCAATGGAGAAGTTTACCATACGTTACTTCATAGTATAGGTAGTAGGTACGATGCGGTGTCCTGCTACCTTCAAGGGCGTCATGAACACAGTTTTCGTGTTTGAAGATATTGATAATAGAATAGAGAATAACGAAAATGTTTCATATTTCATAATGCACAAAACCAATATTCATTTTCATAGGTATATACGGTGTCGGTTAGATTTTCATCCCTTAAAGGGGTGAGTCTATCCTTCGTCTATCCTATGATCTATCCTACGATACCCGAACCCTATGCGTGAACAATAAGTACATCTTTATATAGTAAAGTAGTATTCTGGCGATTAGTCACTTTATTAACATCATGATAATGCATTATAAAATGGCCAAATCTACTTAAGTAATGCCTTTGCTATCACTCCTACCTGAAGAAATGCTGTGTGGCTTATAAAGATACAGGTAGTATACAATTTAATGTGTAGAAATACACAATACACGACACACAAAAATGCCTGAAGTCGGCTGCTAACTAGTACTTGTTCTATGGTTTTATTATACAATTTATGCAAATATATTACTTATTATTCACTAATTTAAAGTTGTCATCTTTATAAAACATTAATTTATTTAGGTAGTAAACGTTTATACGGATTTATTTTAAAACTTATATGTCGAGGACAGAATTTACAACAAAAAATCACAAGTAGTGACAACGTGCGATCTTTTATTAAATGAAAATGTTAATCAGTTTCTCTCAAATTAATTGTTGTCGTAAATTATAGTTCATGACCTTAAGGGTTGGCCATGAACTGTTTTTTTATGTCGTCTTTTATCGATACCTAGTCAATCTTCAATTGAGAAATTTAAATTGTCATGGTTATCGATACTGATAAAATCTGCCTGAACAGTCCAGTCAAGGGGTTATAAGCGCGGTAGGTTCTATATCCAGGTTGAGCTGTTTATATCCTAGTTAGTCGCCCATTATCATACCTACCTAAAACATACTGGAAAAAGGAGACACTTTCTGGATAATTATTTAGCATAGCATAGCACAATCAGCCTATAATGTCCCATTGCTGGGACACAGGTCTCTTCTCGGTGAGAGGGAGCGGGCCGTAATCCACCACGCGGGCCCAGTGCGGATTCCCGTCAATTTCTTTAAATGAATTTAAAAAAACAACCAAAACGAAAATTTTTTGGTGCTCACATCGAGGCAAAAGCTTACAAAATACATACAAAGGCATTTCCAGATTAAAGACACGACTTACATAATAAGTCCGCCGAAAAAAAAAACATCCTGTAAAACAATGCCGTCTGGGATCCAAAGAGATGTATTTTATCCGTATCAAACAATAGTGTTACATAATTGCGACGATATTATCCAACGGTATAACTTACACGATTATAAATGCACTTGTACGGTAGTTGTAATGTTATGTTACTTTTGTAAGAGAATAAAATGGTGAGAAACAATCAATGGAGTTTATAATGAGAAACATCTGATTGGGCACATAGACTTTTTCATATAAATTCAGCTGTTCCCCGCGATTTTGCTCGCGTCTACTATAGCTCGGCTTATAGGCGGCTTATCAAGATGAAACATGCATACAATTTTAAGTTAGACCTTCAGCAATACAACTGTGAAAACCTTATCCAATTACATAGAGTAGTTTTTGCGTGATGCGTGTACAAACATATAGACAGATAAAATTTAAGTAAATTAGAGCAACAGAAGCCTAAATATTTTACAATAACAAAAAATTACATGAAGTTTTTAAATCTCGAATGATTTTAAGAGGACTGAGCAGAACTGAAGTCAAAATTGTAACGGACTAAACAACGATTAAGCAAACGAACTGTTAAAATAAATAGTGACAGGTAGACGACCATGCTGATCTTATTTGACTGGTCATTGTGCAATTGTACCACTCAAACAGTGTTGCAAATATGCAAGTCTTTTAAAATATTGCAGTTGCTTTTTCTTTGTAGGTATAACTTGGCAATTATTACAAAGTAAATTGGAAATATGGACAAATAGAGCATTAGTTGGGCGAGAAAATAACGAATGTTGAATGCCGAGAAGTAATTAAAAAGTAATATGGTAGTAGCAGACTGGAGTTTGATTAAAAAAAAATTAACAGCCCTATAAAAATAATTGATACACTGAAAAAAATACTGAAATCGACTTACAAAGTTCCAAGATATAAGGGATGCTTTGTCCCTTTCCCGCAATTGAGTGTTAGAAAAGAAATTGTATGGAATATCGGATTGTGACGTCACAAGTCGATGTAGTGCGCTCTTTGTCTAGCATACAATAAAAATGCTTATTACTCCCTTATTTTAGAACCAATTTCAATTTCGTTTTTTTTTGTATTAGTCAACTTTATAATGTGATCATAAAATTTATATTAGTTAACTAGCCTATTTCCAGATGAATCAATCAATAACATTGCAACAGAAGCCTAAACAAAATTATTCTCTAATCGGCCTCTTCTGTCACTTTAATTGCGGTAAGGTTCACTTCCTCTATATTTTTTTTATCCTATTTTTGCCGACAAGTTTGAGATTTGGTATAGATCGTTAAAAGTACCGCTTGCTTGGTTTAACACTACTTGTATGAAAAGTGAAAATTAAGAAGAACAATGTAAAGTGCATCGGCAACCGTCATTAAAGTTGACGCTGTAACGGTCGTTAATGCATTTTGACATAATTCTTCCTCAAACAAACATGGAAGTATTACAACACTCATCCATTCTAAAGTTCATTTAATATAAAAATTTGCATAAGTTTTTGGAATTCCATTCTAACAATATTTCAAGCTGTTGTTTTTATTAAAATTATTACGTAAAATGTTTCCATTTCTGTTTCCTTGATCAAAGATTACATTGAATTAAATGCCCAAAAATTACATTTTAAACGTATAGTGATAGTATCAAGATATTGGCTACATTCACGGAAAAATGGTATGATAAATAGAAAAATATGTAAAGTAGTAAAATACAATTTATTTTGATTTAATTTACTCGTACTGTTAAATGTATCGTGTCTTATAACGAAATTATAAATGATTTTTCCTTAATCTCTGGTTCAATAAATTGATAGAGGCTTTACCACAGTGATCACATAGAAAGCACTAGCCAAAGTCAGACCTGAGAAGATAGTGGAATACAAAACTTAAAAGTATAAAACATGTTAAATAAAGGTGAGGTTAAAATCATACAACTGTATTAAGAATAACCTACTTAAATGCTCTTTAAAATATGTGACTAACGTACGTCGTGTTACTTGTTTGTTCAAGAAAATGTGACCCTGTTTACATTACTTATTTTGAAAAAGGTGTACCTACAATTACGCAACTCCTTTGCCTTAAAAGATTTTTTATTCTGGCAACACATTCTCGAGTTGCCATTGAGGTATTCTGTACTGGAGACGTCATCACGTAGCGAGTTGTTGCATGGCTAGTCGTAAACGCCGATTACGGTGACGTAATTCTTCGGTTTTAATTAAACGTTGCTCCACACTAGGATTTCGGCGAGTGATTGTGTTTATAAACACAAGAATCATATAAAAACACCAAATACCGAGACAAACATACGTTTAGTATTTGTTTCGTGTAGGAATCGATCAAAAGCCGTTGCGGATATTTTTCTCTTTTCTGTTTTCATCAATTTTTAAGTCATTGGTCATAGACAAACAGATTAACTATCATAATATGTCTAGACTACACCAGTATGTAGGTATAAGTCTCATTATAGTCTGTAAAATCAAATTAAGATCTAGTTGTAACAATTCTCACCGATTAATAGTTTTCATTACTAAAGCCGTTTGACATGCTCTAGTGCGGTAGAAGTACTTAATTAAAGAATAATTAAATATCAATTCCAATAGCAACATATTTCGCGAAACGAAGGCGATCTCTCTCGAATTCACACCGTCAACCTTGATATCACGATGCCGAAGTTTTCGAAACGATCAGGTGTGCGTGTTCTTAACTAACCAATCACAATTTATGCAAGAGAACGTGACATGGGCACCGATTAAGATGTATTGTTCCATTAATTGTATGGGACATAACAAACCATAAACGTATCAGTATGGATATCTGTGTTACGTGGTAAGTTTCAACTAGCAAGATTTAGATCGAATTGAGTTAGGTAAACGCTTAATCCAATCGCTTACTTCAACATCACTTTTTTTTCAAGTTCAGAATAGGTAAAGTTTGTATACCGCCTGTATTTTTTTTGCTATATGTTATCGAATCTAAAGTTCAGTTTTTTTAATCAAATTATGTCGTTCATTTGTTTAAAGGGTCATCAGTACTACTAAAACTGAAAATCGCATGAAGCGCTTCCGACATACAGATATAAGGTTCTTTTGTACCATATTGATCTTATTTTTGCGAATGGTCGTCGACCCATCTGGCAATGACTGCGAGATAGTCGGATGTAAAGCCGGTTTAAAAAAGTAAAAATAAATGACTATATTAATTGTTTACGTCAGTTGATCAAGAGGCCTCTCTTTAGTAGTTATCGGGTTGTTGCCAGGTATGTTTCATCGTGTCATGCAAGACGTTTTGTTTGGTGGATTTCATGCTTGATCAATTTCAGCTATGTTCGAATGAGTCAGTCAGTTGGAACAACTCAACATTACCATAAATCTTCTACGCATACTGTACGAATAATGAAATAGCCACAGATATAAAATCTGACATCAGTTGCTTCTGACATTGGCAGTATCATGACATTTATAAGCTTGCGACAGTTATAAAATGATGTTAAAATATTTTATTCGCATTTGATTATTTTGTTTAAATTACTATACAGGTACAGTCAGCATAAAATATATCCCCACATACAAACCTCAAAGTTATCTTAGCAAATAAGGAATGTCTGTATTTTATTCCATTGAGATTAAGTTTAATCTACTTAACATGCTATATGCTATATGTTATTTAAAAAATTACATGGAATGAAAATAATTGAGATAAACTGAAAAACCATGTTAACTAACGTATTTAACAAACACATGTAAACTAATCACGATTATAATTGCGATTTTCCATACTTTTAAAGCATAAGAAAAAAACAGTCACTAACATCGAATGTTTGACTAATTTAGCTCAATTACTTCAACGGAGAGTATTTTCCCATAATATTTAGGTGAGTATACTTAGTAGCATTTGGCAACGATAAGGATTTTCATATGTATAATTCTTGATGTGTTTGCCCACGCCTTTGATCAGCAGTAGGCGAAATGGGCTATAAAAAAAATGTGTGAACAAACAAAAAATAAAATTTGTAGGCAGAGAGCGCACTAAAGCGCGTTTGTGACGTCACAGTCCGAAATTGCATACAATTTCTATACTGACACTCTTGCGGGAATCGGACAGAGCATTCCCCTCTCAATCCCTACCAAAAACTTTAAACAAAAGAATATTCTTTAGTATATTGGTGGTGGTTGAGGAGGTCATGTAAAATGCTGATATTCTGCCGCATAGTTAGGACTCGAAGCTGGCCCAAAAAAGTTGGGCAAAACGTAATACGATGATTTCTATTGTGTTTACTAAACGAATCTGTATATCTTTTTGGACTTTGGACTTTCTGTATTAAAAAATAAATAGATGGGAAGGGCAAAAAATATAACTTAGTTGAAATCCGCCATCGCAGGTAGTTAAACACGTGCTACCCTTAAATGTACAAAAAACCTTTTTGTTCGGCAGGTATCGACCCACTAAAATAGATGTCTTAGGGATGGGTTTTTTTTTTCTGCGTAGTAGTAAGGGATTCCCCTTGTGTAGTATCTAGTATTGATTTACAACCTCCATGCAGGTAGAATCTCAAGAATCCAGGTTTTGTTGTATTATTTTGTATTTAGTTCCACTGTTGGGCAAAGGTTGGCAGATATCTGTTGCTGTATTAAGTACTTTTAAAATGCATAGACACATTTTGATATCGTAATTATTAATATTCCATATAATGGAAATTCAAATTAGGTTTCGTAATTTATTTCACACAAAAAAATTTGTCAACAAAAATTTTAATTACGCCAATGGATCATTAGTATTCTGTCATTAGTCATTTATATTGAGACTTATAAAACAGATTTAAAATGTCCAGAATTATTAAAATGATTACATACATACCATCACGCCAGTATTCCTCGAAGGGTTAGGCAGAGGTGTACTTAAGGTATACTTTTGAAAATTATAACGTAATTAAAGAAATATTTTTATATTATAAGTTATTCTGTGGAACGTTTTTACATCTCGACATCAAAATACACAGTGAGTCGGTGATTTAGACATATTAATTTTAGCTATGTATTTGAGGTATTTTGTATTTGGACAGGGACTGAAACTCGATATGGAGATGGCATTTTACAGAAAAGCACCCCTGAAAGTATTATTACAATTTTTTTATATATTTTTTTATAGGATAACTCGGCAAACGAGCAGGCGAGCTACCTGATGGTAAGTAGTCATCGCCGCCCATGGACATCTGCAAAACCAAAGGAGTTGCAGATGCGTTGCCGAGCCTATTTAGGGAAAGGGAGGGGAAGGAGAAAAGGAGAAGGAAGGGGATTGGGGGAGGAATTGGGCCTAGTGCAGAAAATACTAAACATGTCGACAAAAATAATTATGTAGTCTACTTATTTATGTGAGAAAGTGTCGCTTGTGGTGATGTCTTTGTTTACCAACAGTGTCATAGTTTTACAAAGAACATTCCTCTTTCGCGACCTTGTAAAAGATTCTGCGCCATTCTGTATTTTTCTTTAAATATATCCGTTTCCTAAATACCTAACTGGACGCGCATAAGAAAAGATTTTTTTTAAGCGAATATATTAGAAAAATAGGATATTTTTAACTTATTTCTGAGTCTACCTTTTTTTTATGGTCCCTATATCATTGGGCGGATCGTCCTCCCTTAGTAAGTTTCGTGTTTAACAGCTATTGGTTCTAAACAATTTTTTTTTTCAAATTACAGTATCTACTATATGCTATAACAATTTTTAAGCAAAAGTTTTATTACGTACTCAGTTGTGAATACATTATAGTTGATGTCGCAATTTCTACTGCGATATACCTAGAATGTGTTAAATACGTAAAAACGTAAAAAAAAATGGAATGTCTTGCCCAAAGAGATACAATCCGCCTTCAACATAACACTCTGTTATTAAGATTTCTCATCGTTTTTTTTTTAATATTGAGCTTATAATTATGAATATAGGTATCATTGATGGAAATTATTTCTTCAAATCCTCTATAAACAATGCAAAATCTATACGGTCTCATGAGATCTGCGCGAGCATCAGTAAATTAAACGCAGAAGAGACAAACCATTTTAAAAGTAGAACGCGATGGCACCAATTGTTTATTTTTTTACTATTTGTTCACACGGTCATAGACTCATAGCATTACCTACTTTCTCTGTGATCTAACTCATGGTATAAAATTACATTTGATACACATCACGAATTCGCGATCTCAGCTCTCGTCATTCTAGTTTCCACCGGTTTCTCGAATAGACTCGCTGCAGCTAAAGTTGTTAATTTTAATACTGGCACACTTATTCGCCATTCAAAATTTTGATTGCACTTTATGCAATGCAATGTTAAGCTTATTAGACAATCTTATGAACGATGACTTACTATGAATTGAAGTGAAAAAAAAAGAAGACAGAAAACACGACCGTGTTCCTACTTTAAAAATAAATTGTTGTTTTTTTTTGCACATAATATTAATATCTACGTATAGAAAAATATCTATGGAAACATTTTTTACCCAGTTGAGTTTGGAGATTCTTTCTTAATTGTTTATCAGTTGAGTATTTATGAATTAATAATAATAGCAGTTAAAGCCATTAACCAATTAAGTCCAGTATTTGATGGTCCTATCAAATTTTTGGCAAACTGGTTATTTTACGGTTGTTTTGTACAAGTTCGCTCAGCAGAATTTTAGTGACCCAGAAAGTTTAATTTTAAAACGTCTAAAACTATACCTAATACAACCTTATGTTTTATAAACTGTCAATAATTCAGGGGGCTATTATAACATATTTTACTATCGGAGCAACCCTGATATCGAGAAATATAAATTGTCGCTTTTTATAGACTTGAATTAACCTAAAGGGAACCTTTAGGGCAGTGACCTTTAGGTTAATTCAAGTCTATAAAATGATTTAACAGCTAAATTATTTGGAGATTTCAGGGTTAATCACTAAATATGTTCATAACTATTAGTACAAAATATAGCCTCTATGTAATGCCGGTATGTAAAACAATACGGTTGTATTAAGGGATTTTATAATATAACAGGCTACCTGTCGTGTCCTCCGCGATGATGTCGTCTTATCCCTTGGTATTCTCCCAAATTATATGGGACATATGCTGCTCTGTGTATTGTCCGTAGATTTTTTCTTAGTACTTCTACTTCTACATATATTCTGTGCATAGATATTAGCAATAATGTAGCTATCCCTACATAGCTTTAAAAAAACTTGAGAAAATGTTCGTTGATATAACCGCAACCTCATTATAATGAGATTTGTTTAATAAACGCGTACTAAGTTTCTATTTTCTCGAAGTTTTCATAGAGTTGTAAGCTTCATAGTCCAAGCTTAGCCATAAGACCTTGTATCCATAATACAAAGATAATCTTAGTTTGGATGCCAAAGGGTTAAACGTAGTGATTTTTGTAACAATTTTAAGCTTAATTTGTAATCGGTACTAGGTAAGTATCTACTAAAGATTACCTAGTATAAAGAAATGGTATTTAGAAGTCATGTGGTGGATGAGAAAATGCTTAGAAATAATCTGTCACGCAAATAAATAGGAGTAATATGCGAGAGATAGAGACAATTTAAATAACCCCACTTGTTCAACTTTTTTTCGAGGAAGTGTGCCTATTTAAATAGTAATAATGGGCGTTGAGTAGATGACGATTTTCGTAATTGTCCTTATAGGTATTTACCTATTACTTGTTTAATTACTAAAAAGATAAAATTAATTCAAATAAGAAATTGTGTCATTGACAACGAAGTACTTATTCGGAAAAACCAATAAAATATGGGTATTCAATGAGTCACGCTTAATTATTTAGTATTCAACTAATAGCATACTTTAGTTATCTTATACTTAATTAAATATAAGTTTAACACTAACGAGCTACGAAAAAAGTTAATTAGGTAGTACCTTGCATTGCAGGATACGTAATAATCATTTTTATTAATCTGCGTTGTAAAGAATATCCAAATTTCAAAAAAATTATAATGTTGCCAATTTGTACTGAAAAAATACTCTTGTTTTGATATAAACGGTGCGCAAAACAGGCGCGAGAAAGTCTGTCTTCAACCGGACATTCCGACGACGTATGTTGTAAATAGGTAGCCGCAAAATGAAACTGCACTTTGCAATAACTCGCCTCGACACCGTTGCCGCAACACACGAACGGACAAATAACAAAAATAACTAAACAACGAAAATTACCTTGAATTTCTAGAGGGTTGCTCCTTAACAAAAAATAAATCCTTCACAAAAATTTGTTTAAAAACACACTTGTTTTTTTTTCACCTTATTATTCACTTAACAGTTTTGATCGATTCACCTCACTTCATTCGAATACATTTTTAAAATTTGAAACTCGGAAATGGCTCGTTTGAAAGTAGCGTTCGTATTGCGCGGGCGCGGCTTGCGTCAGTCGCGGTAGAGCGCGAAGTGCTGGCGAGAGTGTACCCCACTACGCTGTCGACTGTGCTGTTGAAACAGTCTCAGATAAGGACCACCTCCACTTACCGCTTCCCGCTGCGAGGGCCCTAATCCTTTATGAGAAAGGAGAGGAGTCTATGAACTTTGTCAAACAATTTTTTGTGGTGTCATTGTGAGTGGAATTCTACGTATTCGGGATTCAATCTTTCGAAACGCATCACGACTCAACCTGATCCATTATTCTGACATTTGACTAAAGTGGTCCTGATTGTGGGAATCGAAGAACATGAGTTTTATCAAACAATAAAATTCTTTGTAGATTTGGTAGTGTATGTATTATAATCTATTGACATATATTCCATTTTACGACCAAGATGCCACACACCAAAGTTACGATTTTTTTTCTCATAATAAAGATACGCTTGAAAACGTGGAACGTGATCAAGTGCATGTCTAAATGGAAACTTGAAACTTACCCTTTATGAAACATTTCCTCTAGTGTTGCCATACGGGATCCCAAGTGGTAGCCCTTATCTTAATATTATGCTTACTTAATGAGAGTTAAAAATGAAATAGAATTCCTGTTAATAAAATAGAATTTATTAATTCTACTAATGGACATTGAAATGTAAACGACAAGAAAATTACCCAATTATCCTAAGTGCTTATAAGTCTTCAAAACAAATGCCGTTTAACCAAAAACCGTGAAAGATACTTTACTCGATTGAGTAACATCGATTACATATCGCTTCTCGATTCTTGGCGGCATTATGTCGCTCCAAATGACCACTGATCGTTACCAATGTAACGTGCTCTAAAACAAGGTAAACTAGTGACTTGAGTTCTTAGAACACACATTTTTCTAGGACGAAAACAGGTAAAAATCGCTGTTATCTGTGTCAATAGCTTTACTTGGAGAATTTTTTAAGACACCTTACTTGGCACTTGGAAACAAGTCTTGCATCGCGGAGGACTTAACGAACATACAATATTAACAGGCACAAAGTATACCCACAATTGAAACAAATGCTCAAATATGTACCTGAATCAGAAATAGAACTCGCGCCACGCGGTTCAACAGTGGCGAGTTGACCACCTCATCCACTGCGTTTAATAATGGATCTTATTCAAGCTAGACTACGGCCTTATTAATAATAATGATAAAATAGTGTATTTTCACCCGAAAAACAGGTACTATCTAAGAACATTTTGGTCATAGATCGTTCTAGTTATTACAATAGTACAGCGTAGTGAGCATTGGTTGTGATTACACTAAGTTGCCCCATCCACTCATCTTGTTAAAAACTGTATCACGAGCGGATAGTCTCCCTCGCCTTCAGATCAACTTTCCACAAGACCTCAATGAACTGATCAAATTGTCTCAGTTTGCTTACTCGTACCATTGTGATTTAAATAAGTAGGTACCTACATCAAGAGACTACTTTTTCTATTCAACTTTAACTATTGTAAATGTTGTGCATACCTTTTATTGATTTTAACATAAGTCCATATCCCTCTGTTTGCTACTTATCAATGTTTATGTTTTTACATGTTGATATGCCTAAACAAATAAATAAAGAGACGATACATGGATGACCGCGAAGCTTCTGATGAAGAATCCGGAACATCGAGAACTAAATAATATCAATAAAACCCGTACAATAAAATAAAATCCGTAAATCTGCCTCATTAGTATCGTGGTCCTAAGCGCGACTGCTACGCTAGAGGTCCTGGGTTCGATCCTCGGGTCGAGCAAGTGCTATTGGGTTTTTCTATGAAATTCTCATTAGTAGCTCAGTCTGGATTTGTGCCCGGTTAGTTGCAATAGGACCTATACATTATACATGCCGGCGAAGTGTTAATATACCTCTGCCTAACCCTTCGAGGAATACAGGCGTGATAGTATATTCAATTCCGTAAAAAGTAGTTTTATTTCAATGGCTAATATTCGCGTACCAAGAATGAAAACTGTTATTCGTGCTGAGATTAATTTAAAAAAAACTGAGCTAAGTACCCCGGATGTTCGTACTGGTAAAAATATGATTTTCTAATGTGTACCAAATTAATGTTTCCTCTGACATCAAACTCTTGTCAAACGCACTAAGCAACAGTTATAGCAAATGTAATAAAACTTGACCTTGCCACTTGGCTGAATTGCCAGAAGACTAGTACCTATCTCCCTCCTTAGCAATTGGAGTTATGCGGTAATGTACATTGCAATATTTAATAATTTGGTACGCAGGGTCGCCTCTCCCACACGCAAGAGTAAGGATAGATGGCCAAGATACAGAGAGTAAAAAAACACCTATATAATAAATTCCTTTACTCATTTTTTTATGGGGGTCACAATATTTTTGTCTGATGGTAATCAGGGTGAAACACGAAATTCAAGTAAATATCCTTTCGGGTAGTGGTTTTCATCATCATCAACCCATGTATTGTCCCACTGCTGGGCACGGGTCTCCTCTCGCAATGTGAGGGACTAGGTTGTAGTCCGCCACGCTAGCCTGCTGCGGGTTGGCAGACTTCACACGCCATCGAGAAAATCTCTCAAGCATGCAGGTTTCTTCACGATATTTTCCATCGCCGTTTAAGCGCGTGATAATTAAGTATTAATACGCACATGACTTCGAAAAGTCAGAGGTGCGTGCCTTGGATTCGAACTCGAGACCTTTGACATGGCAGTCCTATAGTCATATCACAAGGCTATCACTGCCACGGGTAGTGGTTTTGATATCTTTTATTTTTAATGCTTACTAGCTATATGGTTCGGACATTACTAGTGTTCAATTAATATCATTATCTGATTGGACACAGTAAATTAAAGAAAAAATTGCTTAAAAATTTAATTAGTAAGTAGTAACAGATACCTATATAGAGTATAACAGATTTGATTCTTACGGTTACTGGCACGCTAATATTAGAAATGGAAATAAAGCTACTTTTTACGGATTTTACGGGAATTTATCTATTTTATTTAATTTCTGTAGTTTCGGATCGTTTAAAGCAATGGTAATATTTGCGTTTTGTAAGTAAGTATAAGATACCAGTATATTAATATACCTACATTTTTTTTATATTTTATTAATATTCTAACCACACTTAAATTTTAAATTCCTGATATAATACCTACTTATAATTTCATAGAAAAACCTAATAACACTTTGCTTTACTTGGGTATCGAAAGCAAGACCTCTAGCGTAGCAGTAGTGGCTTAGAACCACTAGACTAATGAGCCAGTCAAACAGAGGGCGAGTCCATATCCAAACTCCGAACTGCTACTGAAAATTTCATGAAAAACCCAATAACACTTTGCTTAACCTGGGAATCGAACCCAAAACCACTAGCGTAGAAGTCGCACTTAGGACCACTAGACTAATGAGCCAGTACTTTTATAATTAACTATCTATATAATATCTTGCTTGGGTTATCAATTTTATGTTTTGATGACAGGCTATTTATTTGATGTTATAACCAATTAATTTCCAAAATTTATGCATCTATTTACACGATTGATACTATGACATCTGTCACTGTCATCGTGACAAATAGTTGCCATACGTGGTAATTTTAACTGCCTTTAAAAAAGAGGAGGTTCTCTATTCGGCATATTTTATGTTTTTAATAGCTGACCCGACAGAAGTTGTCCTGTCGTAGCTTTACACATTATATATTGAACTAGCTTTCCGTCCACGGCTTCGCCTGTTTTTTTTTTTCGGACTTTTTTTTGCTATAAACGTCACGGAGCCCGAGACCTTTCCAACTAATGCAAAACCGTGGAAATCGGTTCGTGCGTTCTGGAGTTATAGCGTCAGGAAGGAAAATCCGACTTATTTTTATATAGTAGATTAGAACTGGAATAAATAATTTGAAAAAAAAAAGCAACCGCGAAATAAATTAGTCGTAATATTTCTAATCTTTTCCAATTACTGCGCAATTTTCTTCATTTTACATTCCGTAAGAAGCTTTTACAACGTATTAGAAAACTTAAAAAAATAATAATAATGAAATCGGAAAAGTCGATCACAAGTTATGGCGTGACCAAGAAATAGAGATTTTTTTGTCATTGGATAACTCTGCAAACGAGCACGCGAGCCAACTGAAGGTAAGTCATCGCCGCCAATGGACATCTGCGTTGCCGAGCCAAGGAAAAAGGCGGAGAATGCGAAAAGGAGTAGGAAGGACTCAAGGAGGGATTTTGCTCCAAAAAGGTATAAATGTGTGAACACAGCAATAAAAAATATTTCTGTAAGTATACAAATGTATACAGTGCTTTAGAGATCGGTTTGGTCTTCTATTATATTATTATCTTAATTCGGAGTAGAGTGGCGCGGCCAGTGTGGTCGTAAACTTGCTCTTACACAGAATAGAGTAAAGCTTACAGGTTCCAAGCTTAAAAAATATAATTTGAGTAAAATCTTTTGTTATTAACGTTACTTTTTTATCTTTTAGTCATTGTTTGCTTATATTTTTTGTCTGCCTTTCTTTACTCTATGATAAATGATTTTGTGTTACTTTCGTGGGGTTATAAAACTTCAAAATGTTCTTTACAATTGTGTGTTTCTGCTCAAATACCTACCTGTTTATTCTCCAACAGTGGCGTTACTATAACAACTAAGGCCCGTAGCCAATTGAACGAAGTTTTTTCTTTTTAATAAATCATTACTTGATATACACACATAACCATTAAAAGCTGACCTCAGTCATTTTTCATATGGGTAGGTACTTTTCATATTCTCAGAGGTCAACTTATACTGGATCATAGGTTAGGTTAAAAGTTCTCGTGTCCTGAAGGTTCTAATCTAAGCTCGCTCTCCGGCCTGGCCTGTAGCATTTTGCCTATTCTGTGACCCTATTTTTACGCCACTGCAAAGCAATGAAAAGCCCAAATTCATCCAAATATATTGAATAACATTATATTTACTAGAATACGTTGTTGCAGGTAGTTAAGTTGAATTTTTTTATCTAGATTAGACTATCGTTTCTGTTATAAGCACGGTACAGTATGAACGTAGTTTAAATAGTTTAACTTTAAGTATAAGGGGGCGAAACTCCAAAACACCATCGTCTTCTGACGGAATGTCTAGAACAATTTAACTTCTTGTCATTATTTAAATTATGTTTGTTTATTATCCGATCACTACAGTTCCTATCTATGTGTAACACCCAAAATAAATTAAAAGAAATCTGTGAAATAGGTTGATTTATAATCTAGTAATATTTAAAATAATCACAAACATACTTGAGACATATTTTGTATACTTGTGTATTTTAATAAATAAGGTTGTTTTCACATTGCCCTAGTCAACTGACACATATACCTATAGTTAGCCTATAAACGAACTAGTGCATATCAGTATACCGTTGTTATTAAATTTCATAGGGTATGAATACCAGAATTATTATTTTTAACTAGATATGTAAATAATTGAAACGCAGTCTTTAGAACAAATCCGTTACATGGAACATGGAAACAAGTAGGTTTTCGAGATTATTGGAAAGTAGAAAATACCTATATATATTTGATAAATGAAAAATTATTTAGATATATGTATGTAGATGTCTATGCTAAGCTTGTGTTACAAGTGGGTTCACGTCGGTAGTGCAATGGGTGGGGTTTGAACCGGCAACCACAAGATTGCAGGTCCAACGCCCTAGCCATTAGGCTACCGCTGCTTCAATTATGGCTTGTGAAAGTATTTTGTTACTGATATAAAACTAACAAGCATACGTAATGCGCCTGACAGTGGCAGTGGACAGTGGCAATTATAGCCTACAGACACCAGCAAATACAATGGAACTTGCGAATAATTGCTAACAATAATTATATTAATTATTTAGGTATATTTACTTTCTTTAAATGTGGAACTTTGATTAGATTAAACAGTCTGTGGCAAGTATCATAGTAGGACCAACAATCTTGGTCGCATCATCGAAGTCTTGATTATTTAGTCATCCCCTCATGACTTGCTTCCGGGCGACGACCGCGCATTGTTATATTACATCATCCTTCATACGAGTAATATGACAATAATCTGAAACGGTCCGTACGACCACATCCGATATACTTATGATAGTTACACTTACGAGCCCGGCAAACATCTTGAGCAAAGAAAGAAAGAGATGGCTAGCACAAAGAACTGTGACAAATCATGCTACGCGGTACTGTACTACCCTTTAAATTTTTATTATAAGACTAGTCGTTGCCCGTGCGTCGCTCACGTGCCAAAAGGATTTACTAACTATAAAGTGGCGTATAAACATGAAACATGCCCCAGATTTTAAATTAGACCTCCAGCAATACATCTGTAAAATCCTCATCATATTTCGTGCAGTAGTTTTTGATTTATGTGTGTACAAAAACACAGAAAATGAGACAAAATATATAAAAATGTTTTGTCTTCTGTTGCTCTAATAAATAGCCCCATATATTAGACTAATATATGGGGCTCTTATTCTTGAATGTCTATAATGTACGGTGGCCAGCACATCAAGTTACCACAAAATGTCAAATTTTCTCAGTTGATTTTGAACTCTTCAACAATTTAAGGTTTAAAATAATTTGGAGAAATTTGACAGTTTTGTATACGTTGACCTGCTGGCGACTGTACAGACAACGACCTGTTTAAATTTGATTCTATACATATTATATTTATTCTATAGATTGTAAAAATGTAACATTCAATGTATACATATATCGTAAAAAAGAGGACTTTTATATTAAAATAACTTGGCGTTAATTCGTTATTGTATAAATGGAGGTCCAGAAAACAAAGAATTCAAAGTTCGCCGTCGTAGAATTGAATACAGGTATCTACAATTTTTCATAAAAATCGTCCTAACCGGTTTGTGGATTGCATATTTACTGTTCATATAAATTGATTTACGTTATTCAAAACGACATCTACATAAAATGACATGGGAAAAATATAATGTAAATTGAACATCGACGATATTAATCAAACATTCACATGTTACAAGTTACTTAAAGAAGTTACGTTATTGTTGCTATTGCTTTCGAACTACTAACAGTAAAACAAAACACACGTGATAATATTGTAACTGACAATTGTCTGATAGATCTCTTGGTAAGTCCGGATTCTGAGCGTAAAGTTCGTTCCTCAGATCAAGAGTGGGTAGGAGAAATAAGGAAAAAGCCAGCACGAATCTTACAATAAATCCAAAAACATCTGGTTTATTTAAACGATGATATGCACACAAATTTTAAGAAAACTTTCGATGGATCAATGTCAAGGTAAAAGGATCTCGCGACTTAAATTGAATGCTGCCAGTCTTCTGGCACAATGCCGGACGACAGCGATGCCGACGAGTACTTTGACGCCTAGTCGCGCCCGCTGTTTTTGTGTATCTTTTTTTTTTTTGTAAAATATGTAAATAGTATAAGTAACTACTATAATATATTTAAGTAAAATTGAATTAAAATAAATATACCTATATATTATGTTGTTTTAAATAAATTGAAAAATATTTGAATTAATTCACATTAATGAGTTCCCTTTGTAGGGCAATTTAGCCAGTATATTGTCATAAATTAATTAAGTAAAGTTTTTACAGCAGCTCTGGGACTTTACACTCTTTTAAGGGGCAGCGTATAATAATCGTAGAGATCCTTCAGAGAAAATGTATGAGCCATTCTAGAATTAGTATGTGCCTTGCCTTCCCCGCAAATCGTCTCGCATCTGATTCTATGCCACGAAGGGTTTAAATGGTCCAGCCTGCAGAAATAAACCGAAATAGAACGGGGAAAAAAATAAGGATCAATTAGCAGAAACAATAGAAAAGGCATTATTTTATCGCGTGGGAGGGTCAAAGTTTCTCTGGTGCTTTCATATAAAGCCTGAATGTTATTTTTCTTTATGTCGAACGATCGAGCAGACGCGCCACCTGATGATAAGTAGTCCTCGTCAATCATGGACACTTGCATTACCGTGGATATTGCCGTCCGACACCTGCATTACCACGGGAGTTATTGATGCATTAGTGAGCGTTAAGAAGCCCTACAAATTACCAGAACAGAAGCCAAGGGCTGGACTGTTTTCACTCGCAATAGTCGAAACAAACTTAAAGGTGCAGACGCCGACGTAAGGGTGCTCATTTGTAGTGGTGGTCATTACCACGGAAGAGATAGATATAGGTATCTCTTCCGTGGTCATAACTATAGCGGTGGTCACCAGTCACTCATATCCCAAGAGCCACGCAGCGATTATGATGGTAATAAGGATCATATTTTTTTTTTTTGCGGAAGTCGCGACCAACTTTTGCAATAAACTTTCAATGTAGGATAGCGGTATTTAGATGTGGCTTTTTTAATTCTCAGAAACGTTATAAACATCCTATACGGACGTCTCCAGGTCAACGACCGATTTAATAAATAGTAGATTATGATTTTCGCTTGATTAATGATTTCTCGTCGAACTCGGAAGCAGTTAAGTTAGTCGTGCACCGAATATAAACCTATTGGCGGAAGCAAGGATTGCGAATATCCATATTCCTTACTAGATACTTTTTTATAGTACGGAAAATCATCATCGATTGTTTGTCACCTGGGGAGGCTATTAGATTACGTTTAACCTCCCTCCGCCGTATCGAAAAAAAAAAAAACACTTGTATGTATGTATGCATGCATTTATGTTACAACTATATATGTATGTATGTATCTATCCCACCTTTGATCTCTCAGATTGGACTATCTCGGGTAAAAATTAATGTATGCTCAAAATGGTAGGCTTTTCCTAATTTTCCTACAGGGCAGAAACGAATTGCACATCACTAGTCCACACATAGGTATTTAATATTTGTACGTTCATTGAGAAGTTTGTATCGGGTTAGTGTTATGTCAGTATATTTTGTCAGCACACGATGACCGCGGCGCGGGCGCATTATGTAATAGGATTGCGAAAAATTGCGCGAACGATAGGCCACCGGGTCTGATTCAGTCGTTTACAGCCAGTCATTTATAGCGCTTGTCCCATTTTGGTCACCATTTATTGCATGAGGAGTAATAAAAGTACTTAACTAGAGTATGCAGAAGGTAAAGTATGTAAAAATAAGTTTCAATATTGGGCAGTTGACTGTTGTTGAGTTTACTGAAAATAACAAACCTATTGTAAAATAAAATTAAATGTTGAACATTGTTGACCATTGAAAAAATAATTTGAATCGACTAATAAAGATCTAATATAAGCGTTTATGTTGGGAATTGCGATGCGGTGTTCTATCCCTTTTCTGCAAAAGAGTGTTGTGTGATGAAGAGTGAGTATAGAAATTGTATGGCATATCGGATTGTGACGTCACAATGCGATATAGTGCGCTCTCTGTCTAGCATAAAATGAAAATGTTTATAAGTTCCTTATTTTCTTTAACCTATTTTAATTTTGTGTTTGTTCGGCTCTATTTATTTTCCACTTTTTTATGGGGCTTAAAAATATTAGTCACCCAGCATAATACGTAGAGCGATTTACAGAAGAATTTTTCAAGGTTCTAAGCGTAGGTAAAACTTGAAAAAATATTTTGTTAATCGCTTGGATTTATTCTTGAAGACAATCTTTCCATATGGAGAGATAATAGACGACTTGAGAGTTTTTATTGTTAATCTCTTAAATTGGCTTACCTACTTCTTGTACTTATAAAAACTAGCTTTCCCTTGCATTTATTAATGTTTTAAAAGTTTACACTCTACAAGATATTTTGTCAGGCATGGTCTCAGCAGTGCGTTACCTACCATGGATGCTGTAAGGATCCGAAATGTCGGTCGAAGTTAGTTTTATTTCAATACTAATAATCGCGTTTGTGTGACATATAAAAACAAATAACAACTTATTTGATCTACAGCTTTTAAAAATTCCTAGATATTATCATCTTCAAATACACTCGACAAGTCCCTACTGTCGAGTTTATTGGAGGATGATAATATTTCATGAGTTTTTATAGTATGCCCCGACGCCCCGCTCAGATCAAATAAAAAGTTAAGATGGAACTTTGCGAACAAAGAAGTGAGGCCGGCTAAAACTACGCCATACCGTCTAAACACACAATTACACGCACACGTGTATTAGTTAACTACGCCTTATCTTGTCAGTCTCAGCCTTATCGTATCTGAGGCCCGACGGTTGTTACGATCTAAATCACTCGACACTTACAAACGTTCTAATGACGAACTGCATCGGTCGAAGTTTCTAGACACTGGCAATGCGCACGAGCATGTAAGTAACGCACACAATTTTCGATCGATGCACTCATAGGTAATCTGTTGACTGATGAATAAATTGCTTCATTCTAAAAGAAGTTATTATATTGTTGAGCGGTGATAAATATAGTTGTTTCGTTTACGTAGTTATATTGTAATAAAGATAGCCTATTGCGTAGAGCGAGCCCAAACCGCACAGTGGTCTGAATATAAATAAAAAACCTCTAGTTTATATAAACATAATTATCATCATCAACCCATTACATTGACCCACTTCTGGGAACGGGGCTCCTCTCAAAACGAGAGAGATTAGGCTAAAGTTCACCACGCTAGCCGCCACGCTAGCGATTCGGCACACTGCAGACGCCGTTTATAGCTGGGCTAAAAATGCACCTCTCATTTGAATATGGCTAAAGATCCGCTCATCTTCATCATGATTAGCCCATTTACTTACTGTTTCTCCTGGGTATGGGTCTAATTGACCTAGTGTGGGTTGGCAGACTTCCAATGCCGTCGAGAAAATTTACTTACATGCCTAAGATACTCACGCCGTTTTCCTTTACCATTTAAGTGAGTGATGATTAATTATTAATATGGAAACCATTTAAATAAAAGGTATGACTTGGCAGAGCAGCGGTCATATCATTAAGTTGAGAGGTAGATGCTAAGTGGAGAATGAAGGAGAATTGCTCATTGTGGTCATATTTGTATGGCCTACGTGTGTTTGCATGCGAGATTTGTAAACTCACCCATAATACCAACAAGGGAACATCCAGGGTAGAAAATGGTTATATTTAATAAGAAAAAAAATAAGATATACGTATAATGGATAATGTTTAATTTGCTTAGACTTTCCCCCAAGCCTCACAAAAGTTTCTTAGCATAGATATTACGAATTTCCATTTACCCCATCAGGTTGATTGTCACGCATAGCGGATTCTGTTACAATCGGAGAAAATCCAGCATAGGGATACGATTATTTTGAATAAGGATAAAATTACATATAATTAGCAGAAAAAAACAAACCTATACCGAACGGAGATTATAAAAGGAGGCGCTTCACCGTATATCAGGCATTTGCATCTCAGCCATCGGACGGAACGGTCGTGCTCGGCGCGACTTGTTTGTTCAGCATAGAAGTATTTTTTTTTATAGAATCATACTTAGATTGTATAATTGGTGTCTTATTTCGTTATTTTGTTATTGTAAATTAAGCGGAGAGTGATTTTATTAGTTTAAAGCGTTTTTGATTAATGTTGAGGTTAATTAATAAATTGTAGGTAGTTCATTGTTTTTTTTTATAAAGACATTTGACGAGTTACCTAAATTCAGAAGTGGGATTCCTACTCAAAGCTCATTGGGCCTGAGGGGAATCTCTTTCTCTATTTGGTTCTCTAAATCATATCTTTAAATATCTCGAAATAAGACACCAAAAGTTTATACGGATTTACGAGTGCATTGTTCATGTAAGTACATCTTTTACTTTATCGGTGCTGTGCTACTAGTTTTTTTGAGTATTAATGATGGCCGATAAGCGGCAAGATTCCGAAAACAAGTCGCGTCGTGACGACACTCGTGTTAGGTCGCGAAGTAGGTCTCGCTCGAGACACGGAGATAGCTCGCGGGATAGGTTACGATCTAGAAGCCGTACCCGGCCGCGTGATAGGAGTCAGTCGCGTTATACTAGCCGTTCCCAAAACGGCACGCGCTTACGTGATAGGTACCGTTCACGTTCTGATAGTCGTTCGCCACATAGACCGCGATCAACGCACGTTGCTCGCGATAGAGATGTAGTGATGCAACGAACCCTGGATACTATTCTTGCTCGATTAAATACTCTCGAAGGCAACCGGCCTGACGTTTCGCGTAACGAGCTAGTTAGGGCTAACTTATCCGAGAGATCGCATACTCCGACTCTGCTAGAACGAAACGACACCGTTGTCGTAGGGACACACTTGTTGCGTGAAAATGAGACCTGTTACGATAATACCCCGACAGCTGAAAGTCACGTATTAGGTTCAACCGCAGCGTCAATTGCTCGTCCAGCTGAAGGTACCGCGTCCGGTATACAAAGTGATACAAACGTATCAGACGTCAATCAGTCTCGGGGGGAACTAGGATCAGTAGCGTCCGCGCGTTTGCTGGCTGATGCAATTAGGACACTTAGTTCCGAAAGGAATCAGAAATATTTTGTATCGAACTTCGACCCTGCTATACACGATATTGATGTATGGTGTGAAGAGGTCGAGCGGGCTAGGCTGAGTAACGGATGGGGGGACGCTGAATGTTTATCACGAGTATCACTGTGTCTTAAGGGTGACGCGCGAACGTGGCTAAATGAATGGGTGACCAATGATAGGTCCTGGTCTAATTTTATTATAGAGTTCAAGCCCTTATGCTCACGAAAGTTAGATTACGCGAATATTTTGTTTAATGCCATGCAAACTAACTCTGATAAATACAGCACGTACGCTGAATATGCGAGGAGAACTTTGATGCGTCTCAAAATAGTAAAGGGATTGAGTGACGAGTTAAGAGCGCTTATTGTTATTCGAGGTATCACTGATCCCCAGGTGAAGGCGGCAGCGACTAACGCTAACTTACCCTGTTCTGATTTAGTGACCTTTTTGTCAATATATACGAAGGCTAGTCGTACTAAACCAGACCTACGAAATTCTAGTTTTAAACGGCCGGTTACTAATCGTTCACATGGTCCAAAATGTTTTATTTGTGGATTATCTGGCCATAAAGCATACAGCTGCCCAAAAAAATCTAAAAATGACCAAGGCTCTAAAGCTGTAACGAGCGACTTAACTTGTAGTTTTTGTAAGAAACCTGGTCATGATGAAAGCTCTTGTTTTATAAAGAATAAGTCGGCTCAGCGTAATAAACGCAATATAAATTTATGTAGTAAACCGATTACTAATCCTCCTGAAAATACCGATTTGAAGTCCGCGGTCATACAAGGTGTTCCCATAGATGTTCTCATAGATACGGGTGCATTAAATATTTCCCTTATCTCGTCAGCCGTTCTAAAATACTTTACATGTGAAAGAAAACCAAAGCATTGTTTCTTAAAGGGGATTAGCAACACTATTATCGAGGCTGATAGTTACGTTACTTTAACTGTGGAGTTCGATGAAATCTCGATTGAAGCTGATCTTATGGTAGTACCGGGAGCTAGCATGAATCACCCCGTTATAATAGGCACAGACATTCTTAACCGTGATGATATCACATATGTACGGACAAAGGACAAACAGTACTTAACACGATCCGCGAAAACGGTTTACGCTGCCTCCCCCAATAATATCCTCGATATAAATACTCCTCTTCAAGGCAAGGAGCGCGAGTCCCTTATGGCAGTAATTTGTAAGTTTTCGCAATATTTAATATCAGGCACCGCGTCTACTACGGTCAATACGGGGAAGATGAGTATAAATCTCACGGATGATACCCCAGTCGCTTATAGACCTTATAAACTATCGCATTCAGAGAAACTTAAGGTTCGAGAAATAATAACTGATCTCAAGGACAAGGGTATCATCCGAGAGTCTAACTCTCAATACGCGAGTCCTATAATCCTGGTGAAGAAAAAGGACGGCAGCGATAGAATGTGTATCGACTACAGGGCACTCAATCGACTTACGATTAGGGATCGATACCCCCTGCCCCTGATCGACGATCACATAGACCGACTGGGTAACTTTCGATTCTTCACCAGCCTTGATATGGCGACTGGTTTTATGCAGATTAGGATTGATGAAGAATCAATTCACAAGACCGCGTTTGTCACACCAGAGGGACATTATGAATTTCTTCGAATGCCGTTTGGTCTGACTAATTCCCCGGTCGTTTACCAACGCATTATCAATGCTACTCTTCAAGGTCACATTGAGGCCGGTAATGTGCTGGTCTACGTCGATGACGTACTCGTAATGAGTCACTCAGTAGACCAGGGCATACGGCTGTTAGAAGGCGTGCTCGAGACTCTGACCAAGGCAGGATTCTCAGTTAACCTTAAAAAGTGTTCATTCCTATGCACAGAGGTCGAATACCTGGGCCGAGTAGTCAGTCAAGGTCAAGTTAGGCCGAGCCCACACAAAGTAGAGGCCCTAGTCAACGTCCCTGCCCCACGTAACGTAAAGCAAGTCCGTCAATTCTTGGGTTTAGCGGGATACTTTAGACGTTACATACAGGACTATGCCAGTAAAACGGCGTGCGTATCTCGATTAGTTAAAAAGGACGTACCGTTCCATTGGGGTCCAGAACAGGAAAAAGTCCGGCAAGAAATCATAACCACCCTAACTAACGTCCCCGTTCTATCTATTTTTGACCCCACACTATTGACGGAAGTACATACTGATGCCAGTAGCATAGGCTACGGTGCAGTGCTAATGCAAAAGAGGTCGGATGGTACGAAGCATGTGGTCGCTTACTTTAGTAAAACCACCCAAGGTGCCGAAAGCAGGTACCATTCATACGAATTAGAAACACTAGCAGTAGTAAAAGCACTGCAAAACTTTCGTCATTATTTAGTGGGTTTAAAGTTTAAAGTATTTACTGACTGTAATGCTCTTAAAGCAACACAAAAGAAAAAGGACCTGCTTCCGCGCGTCGCTCGGTGGTGGGTTTACCTACAAGACTTCGATTTTGACATTGAGTATAGAAAAGGCATTATGATGTCCCATGCTGACTACTTAAGCCGAAACCCATTACCTCACAAGGTGCATCAGATTTCTAGGCCACGAAATTGGGCACAAATTGCTCAGTTGGCAGATGATGAGACCCAAGGTCTCCTCCAAAAGCTACAGGATGGTGGGTTAGATCCTCAACGTTATGTGCGTCAAAATGACCTCTTATACTACCGATATTCCCCAATAGGTGAACAGTCTAGGCTACTCTGTTATATCCCTAGAGGGCATAGGTTAAGTTTGTTAAGAATATTTCATGATGAACATGAGCATGTCTGCGCTGAGAAAACGATCGATTTAATTTTAAAGCATTTCTGGTTCCCTGGTCTCCGCCAGTTCGTAGCAAAATACATTAAACATTGTTTGGTGTGCGTTTCAAAAAAACGTGTTGCTAGAGCTCCACATCAGCCCATTACATCTTGGGAGAAGTCAAGCGTTCCTTTTGAAACCATCCACTTAGATGCACTTGGACCCTTACCAGAATCAGATGGCTTTAAGTTCGTTTTAATAATGGTAGATTCGTTCACCAAGTACTGTTTGTTATACCCCATTTGTAGACAAGACGTGAATGAACTTAAGCGAACGTTCACCAACGCAATATCGTTGTTTGGTGTTCCGAAACTCCTAGTAACTGATCGAGGGCGGATGTTTGAGTCGTCTGAGTTTTCAATGTTCCTCACAGACTTTGGTTGTGACATTCACTTCATTACCCCGGAAATGCATAACGCCAATGGACAGGTTGAGAGATATGTCAGGACCGTGTTGAATATGCTACGTGTTGAGGTGAATCACAGGAACTCGGCGTGGCCAGACAAGTTATGGAAGCTTCAGCTTGTTTTGAATATGACCAAGCAGAAGACCACGCAATCCTCGGCTCTGAAACTGTTAATCGGCACTGACGCCACAACGCCTGTCATCCGTACATTAGTCCGTGACGTAGCCATCGAGATGTCCCAGGACCGTGAAGGTTGGCGTGAGCTATGCAGAACGAGAGCTCAGGAATTGTTGACGCAAAATCAGGCGAAACAAGACGCCTATGTTAACCGTGAGCGACGTACACCACGCACGTTTAAAGTTAATGATCTAGTTTTCGTGATTAAATATTCCCAGTCTACAGGAAAGCTAGATCCAGGCATGCGAGGACCATATCAAGTAATACGAGTACTACCCAGCGGCCGATATCAGCTCAAGTTGCTCAGTGGGTCATATGGAAAGACCACGCAAGCGGCTGCTGAGTATATGGTGCCTTGGCATGGAGAGTGGTGTCCGGATTCATGCGCTGCTTTCTTTGAAAGTGAGTATGTCAATTGGTGTTATAATCGGTCGGTGACTTGTCTCGCTATGTGCCTCGTAACTATTATTCACCCCTCTAATTAACTTCACTTCACAGTATTTTTGCTTATACACCCGTTCATTGCTTACATTACATTTTGATCTACATACTGACAGACAGATAATCCCAACATATATTTATTTCCCCAATGCCTTACACGAGGTCGTAGAGGGTCAGGACGCCGATGAGAGTTAGCACCTCTTGCCGAGTAAATCATATCTGGATGGTACAGATGCGGTATCACCGGAGTAGACAAGCGATTCAGCGATGCCTCTGTCTAGGACATGCGATTCAGCGATGCCTCTGTCCGTGTAATAAAATAGGCAAGCGATTCAGCGATGCCTCTGTCTAGGACATGCGATTCAGCGATGCCTCTGTCCGTGTAATAAAATAGACAAGCGATTCAGTGATGCCTCTGTCCGTATGATAAGTGTAGATGTGCGATTCAGTGAGGCCTCCATCTACCTTAGGCAGTTGGGACGCCTCCTGCCTAATCTGTTCACAGGTACAATTCATGATGGGCGTACCGAGGGGACTACTTGAGCAACAACTACGAAGAGTATTGGTATCATGGGGTTACTTTAGAGAGCTCTCATACTTATTTTGTAGAATTGCTTCGCATGTTATGTACGCTGTGTATGTGTTGTTTCACAGACGACTAACTGGTGGCAAAATCTCAGTAACTGTGTGTTTCAGATGACGATGTACTTGATAGTGAGGATCCGGGACCTTCGACCTCAGGTACACAGCCCAATCATCATGCCAATCATGACATGGCGACCAACGAGGAACAGTCGCTACAGTAAGGCGAATACTAGAAGAGTTCGTCGAGGACGACGCAGGGTCAGGACGGCCGAATTAGCAGAAAAAAACAAACCTATACCGAACGGAGATTATAAAAGGAGGCGCTTCACCGTATATCAGGCATTTGCATCTCAGCCATCGGACGGAACGGTCGTGCTCGGCGCGACTTGTTTGTTCAGCATAGAAGTATTTTTTTTTATAGAATCATACTTAGATTGTATAATTGGTGTCTTATTTCGTTATTTTGTTATTGTAAATTAAGCGGAGAGTGATTTTATTAGTTTAAAGCGTTTTTGATTAATGTTGAGGTTAATTAATAAATTGTAGGTAGTTCATTGTTTTTTTTTATAAAGACATTTGACGAGTTACCTAAATATATTATATATTGTGTACTTATCCATTTGCCTAGTCTTTCAAGTCGCACAAAATTTTCTTAGCACAGATATTACGAATCTCCATTTACCCCATCAGGTTGATTGTCAGGCATAGCGGATTCTGTTGCAACCGGGGCGGCGCACACGCACACGAACGCACAGTGAAAGTGATCGAGGAAAATCCTGGTGTGTGAAACTGCGATGGAACTTGTTCATTTAACTGTCAATATAACATGGTCACCTTACTTGGTACCTGAAGATGGTACATATTTTTTGTTTGTGTTTTTTTTGAATCGGGTAGGTACGGTTAAATTATTTGCGTTTGTCTGTTTGTCTGTCCAAATATCTATAGGCAGGATAACGCAGACTATTTTTGTATCTTTTCTTTATATAAATAAAAATCAATCGCCACATGTAGGTATCATTTGGGAACGGCTTGACCGATTTGGCTGTCTTTTTCTGTTATGTTCGGAAGTGTTAAGACAAGATTTGTATGAAATATTTTTATGCAAAATACACCGGTAACGTAATAAATTACTTAGTTATGCAGCTGCATACAACGTTTGTTTGTGTTTTGTTACCTTATTTTTTATTAACTTTAACCGCCATGCTAACGAATGCTTGAATAAATATTTTGCAAACAAAAGATAAAAAAGTAACTTACATAAATTGGTACTCTACTTTTGATATACATAATGCAGAATAAGTACGCCTTTAATAAAAATGTTGTTACTTACCCATTTATAAAGCAAGTGAATAGGAATTAGAGTAGAGAAATGATCGTCTCACGCACCAGTGCGCACGCGTCTCGATTGCAAGTGCATTCATGCGCAGATGCACTGTCCATGAACACTGTTTTTGTAGTAGAAACTGTATATCGAATCGTCATGATAGAGCCATTACGTTGGTTTAAATAAAACATGATATGACTGACATCTTTCTAACAACTAGTCGAATAATAAAACAGAGTAAAATTAAAAAAAAACCTGCAGTATTAGTTCAATTCCTTGTTCATACAATAATATTAAAGTTCCTACCAGGATAACAAATTTAGAGCGATCAGACCTGTAGAAGTTGAGTAAGAGCTGATAATATTCAAACAGTTGAATAGTTCTTTTTGAGTCATTGAATGATTGACTCATTGAGCTGAGAACATTCACGGTCGAGTTTTTAAATTCACATTAATGATGACCTTTCATACATAAATGCCCGGGTATTGGCAACGGGACTTAAATATACCGGCGTTACCATGGGTATCCATAAGTACACCTCTGCCAAATCTGTTGGTGATTAAAACGTTAGTAGCTAATTCAAACTTAAATCCTGTGGAAACGCGTTCCTTGCATAGTACCCGTATGTGCAGTGTAACTAGGAATGATAGATTGAGAAATATGATAATAATACAATTGCGGACTGGAAAGATGATGTAGTGGCACGAATTGAAAGGAATATGCTAAGATGGTTTGGGCATGTTGAGGGAAAGACGATAAATGTAATTTATAAAGCGAATATCAGCGGTGGCGTCGTGAGAGGTCGTCCTAGAAGGATATACACCGATCTTATCGCCGAGGTCCTCCAAAAAGGTCAGGTGCGTAGTACTCGCACCCGGCGCGTCTGTATGAAAAGATGTATGAAAGTTGAAGAAGCGAAAGAGATATGCAAGTGGCGATAACTGCACGAAAAGGCTTGAGTATATGTATGTGTGTCAAACGTAATATTGCAACTTATCTGCAGCTAGAGAACTACTCGAATCAAATTTTGATGAAGAAATGAGGAAAGTTTATTAAATACATGTTTGTTTACACATGTTTTGTGAGATAAACATAAATATGTAGGTATTGGGGTCAATGGAGTAACGTTATGTAATGATACATAATGTCGAAGTATGCTAAGAAATTAGTTATGTATATTAATATTAAACTTAATTACTTTTAATTGCCTCATTAGTCTAGTGGTCCCAAGCGCGACTGCTACGCTACAGGTCCTGGGTTTATCCCAGTATGAAAACGTGTTACTGGATTTTTTTTTGAAATTCTCTCAGATCAAATAAAATGTTAAGATGGAACTTTGCAAACAAAGAAGTGAGGCCGGTTTTTTTTTTTAAAAAACAGCTTACTAGCAATGTGGGTCACACATTACTAGTAGGTATTCTTGTTAACCCCTCGTGCTAAGCTAAATGCTTGTGTTACGAGTGGGTTCACGTCGGTAGTGCAATGGGTGGGGTTCGAACCGGCAACCACATGATCGGAAGTCCGATGCCCTAGCCATTAGGCTACCGCCGCTTAGTTACGTCATTAACGTATCACGTGCGTGTGTGCGTGTAATTGTGTTTGTACACGGCAAGGCGTAGTTTTAGCCGGCCTCACTTCTTTGATCTTAAAGTTCCATCTTAATTTTTTATTTGATCTGAGGAAATTCTTAGGAGCAGTTCAGAGTTGATCGGTTAATGGGAAAAGGCTCGCCCCCTATTACATGGGACCTGAAGCATACCGGCAAAATGTGAGTGTACATTATTTTTATTAGTAGGTACACCTCTCTTTCGGAGAATACAGGCGTCGTGATCGTATGTTACTTCAGTATTTTTTTTCTACAAGTTTTTTACACCGTCCTTTTATTTCTATTTTTTTTTTCAAATCAGTCCAGTTATTTCAGAACCTATTCAATGCAGGCAAATAATCAAATCTTTCCTCTCTATAATATAAGTTTAGAAAACTTGCGATAAAATAGGATGTTGTCCTGAAATGGATGCAATGGGTGTGCTTAACTTACACCCAAACAGACAAGAAACAAATATCTGTAGGCTATACAAATAGTACTAGTCTCTGTATGAGACGAAAGGTAACTCCTTTTCTCTCAAAAAAACTGTCTCTCTTACTACACAAGAACTTTCAAAATCGGTTCTGTAGATCCAGAGATTAGGTACCCCCTACAACCTTACAACCTCACAAACTTTACCTCTTTATAATATTAGTATAAATTAGATGCCACATAGCTACATATTGTATCGTGACTTACACTTTGCGTAGTAAATACTTCACGTTTCGTCGGTTGATGCACTGCCCCTAATTCGCGTTCGTGCGTAAACAAGTCAGTTGCATCATTCCAGCAATCTGTTTCGTTTGTTTTAAAATCAATGTCAAGTGATTATTCACTGATTTTCATGATTCTTTATCGTTCCTGGATAAAATTGATACGTACAGTGGGTTATGGCTGTTACCTGAGCCACCCTAGGTGGGACAGCCGAGTCTCGGTGGGTCAGGTAACAGCTATAACCCACTGTACATATTGGTTTCCTGTCTCACCTGTCTGTTTGTCACTGGTGAATTCTTTTGAAAACGAATAAACGCAGAAGGTACTGGATTTCCAATACTATTAAACATATTGAAAATAAATGCCCGTGACTATGGATGCTGCTAAGGATGCCAAATCTAATGAGAGTAGGTAATGAATCTCACACACTCACTCATCAAATTTGATAATGTAAAGTGGTTTTATTTCAAAACGTAAGTACAGAGATTTTCGTTATTCAGTGCAAAAGTTTTTATTTCAAGCATGGTGTCGTTAGTATGTCACACACTTTGTCATGGATTTTGAATTTGTTAATTAAAAATTTGCTACCTATCAATAATTCGAAAACATGGTTCGGTTGGTGACATCTACCAACCGCACTGAGCGTGCGTAGTGGATTACGGACCACTTCCTCTCACCGAGAGGAGGCCTGTGTCCCAGCAGTGGGCACATTATAGGCCGAGTATGCTATGCTAAGCTATTCAAAAAATTAACCCATCAAACGCAAGCAAAATCTATTGTTTCGGTTGCCAGCGACCGGTACGTCATACTACGTTTATTAACGTAATGTTTTTAATTTAATTTAAATTGGTAGCAACAAAGCAATTCAATTTATATGATTCAATTAGTTTAGATTGCTATGTTATGATTTATATTATATACCTACTTCCTTTAAGTAGTTATTTTTTTTAGAATTTAACGACTACCTACATACAAATTACATGTATTTCCGCGCAGTTATATGAATGCTCGGCGTGTCTGAATTAATTAACATTTTTTATAAAATCAATAAATTTTAAAAATAACTATTTAGTGCTTCAGAGTAAAAAGAAGATAAAATGTTTAACATTTAATTCTATTTCTATATTATACCAATATTTCCTAAATCAACAAGGTCTATGAAGAAATATATAGATGAAATAAATAATTTTAATTTACGAGTAATGATGCAAACTTAATTTAACTTGACATCTGTTTTTTTTCACAATATCGGTCCAGTTGATCACAAATCAGTAATATGCTAGCATTTGACATTGATTCATATTAAAATTTGACATTTACAAAAGCGAGACTAGATCGGAATTATATTTTGAATATTTCTTAATAGAGTACCCTTCTATTATCAAATTCATATACTAGTTACCATACCTACTATAATATTAGTTACTTTCAATTGACCTTAAGTATGTAACGTGTAGTTGGTCGGTACGAGTGCCCAATTTGATTGGAAAGAGCGGACATTGCCAATTTGTCCGTGCCCCCCTAGACGAGTCGAGCCGGTACGCTGCGTGGGCACATGTTTCTGTACCATACACATATAGGTCGGGAAATATGTATATTATAAATATTATAACGCAATAGAAGGAAGGATTGAAATAGAACAGTGAGTTGATAGCTATAAACAGAAATGAACTCACTGTAAGACACGATTTGTGTTCTGATAGTAATTTTGGCAAAAAATATTAAAATCTCGTATAGGCTCCTTGCTGTCTAAATGGTGACATAAATACATACGTACACTATACAGAGCTAGGTTGGAGATGGAAATATAAAAACGGTTTAGAAAATTCTATAAATTATAAAAAGGTATATGGCATTAGAACTCGCTTCCTTTTACACCGAACATACATACCTGAAGCTGTTGCAGACATTTTAGCACCTTTCAAATCTTAAATTAAAAATATTTCAACAGCTTTTATTACTTCATAACAAGATGAACTTCAGACAGTAGCGTTGCGCTCACTTGATAGAAAGGTCTCTTTCCATTATACTGTATCAATCAAATCAAAGCTGAAATAGAACAACATAAATAACATATCATCCAAAATTACCTCGAACACTGCCGAAAACACACGTTGATAATTTTTGTCTATTAAGTGTGTAACATACTTATTTAACATAATCACGCCTGTATTCCCCGATAAGATAGACAGAGATGTACTTATGTGTAAATTCACATTATTGTAAGTTTAGGTAACATGTCAAAAGTGGCGAGCCTTTTGCCATTCAAATCCAGATATCGAGCTACTATTGGGAATTTCATAGAAATACCCAATAACACTGTTCGACCGAATCGAACCTGGGACCTCTAGCAGTCGGTCTAACAACATAGAGTTTAAATTCAAATAAATTACATACGTGCAATCGTAAAATGCACTTCTAATCTATACATGGTAGGTACGATGTGGTGGATCATTCCAGCCATCTGTTTCGTTTGTTTTGAAATCAATGTCAAGTGATTATTCACTGATTTTCATGATTCTTTATCGTTCCTGGATAAAATTGATACGTACAGTGGGTTATGGCTGTTACCTGAGCCACCCTAGGTGGGACGGCGGGGTCTCGGTGGGTCAGGTTACAGCTATAACCCACTGTACATATTGGTTTCCTGTCTCACCTGTCTGTTTGTCACTGGTGAATTCCTTTGAAAACGAATAAACTCAGACGATACTGGATTTCCAATATTACTAAACACATTGAAAATAAATGCCCGTGACTATGGATGCTGCTAAGGATGCCAAATCTAATGAGAGTAATGAATCTCACACACTCACTCATCAAATTTGATAATGTAAAGTGGTTTTATTTCAAAACGTAAGTACAGAGATTTTCGTTTTTCAGTGCAAAAGTTTTTATTTCAAGCATGGTGTCGTTAGTATGTCACACACTTTGTCATGGATTTTGAATTTGTTAATAAAAAATTTGCTACCTACCAATAATTCGAAAACATGGTTCGGTTGGTGACATCTACCAACCGCACTGAGCGTGCGTAGTGGATTACGGACCACTTCCTCTCACCGAGAGGAGGCCTGTGTCCCAGCAGTGGGCACATTATAGGCCGAGTATGCTATGCTAAGCTATTCAAAAAATTAACCCATCAAACGCAAGCAAAATCTATTGTTTCGGTTGCCAGCGACCGGTACGTCATACTACGTTTATTAACGTAATGTTTTTAATTTAATTTAAATTGGTAGCAACAAAGCAATTCAATTTATATGATTCAATTAGTTTAGATTGCTATGTTATGATTTATATTATATACCTACTTCCTTTAAGTAGTTATTTTTTTAAAATTTAATGACTACCTACATACAAATTACATGTATTTCCGCGCAGTTATATGAATGCTCGGCGTGTCTGAATTAATTATTTTTTTTTTATAAAATCAATAAATTTTAAAAATAACTATTCAGTGCTTCAGAGTAAAAAGAAGATAAAATGTTTAACATTTAATTCTATTTCTATATTATACCAACATTTCCTTAATCAACAACGTCTATGAAGAAATATATAGATGAAATAAATAATTTTAATTTACGAGTAATGATGCAAACTTAATTGAACTTGACATCTGTTTTTTTTCACAATTTCGGTCCAGTTGATCACAAATCAGTAATATGCTAGCATTTGAAATTGATTCATATTAAAATTTGACATTTACAAAAGCGAGACTAGATCGGAATTATATTTTGAATATTTCTTAATAGATTACCCTTCTATTATCAAATTCATATACTAGTTACCATACATACTATAATATTAGTTACTTTCAATTGACCTTAAGTATGTAACGTGTAGTTGGTCGGTACGAGTGCCCAATTTGATTGGAAAGAGCGGACATTGCCAATTTGTCCGTGCCCCCCTAGACGAGTCGAGCCGGTACGCTGCGTGGGCACATGTTTCTGTACCATACACATATAGGTCGGGAAATATATTATAAATGAAGCGGCGGTAGCCTAATGGCTAGGGCGTCGGACTTGCGATCATGTGGTTGCCGGTTCGAACCCCACCCATTGCACTACCGACGTGAACCCACTCGTAACACAAGCATTTTAGCTTAGCACGAGGGGTTAACAAGAATACTAGTAATGTGCGACACACATTGCTAGTAAGCTTTTTAAAAAAAAAAAAAAAAAAAAAAAAAAAAAATATTATAACGCAATAGAAGGAAGGATTGAAATAGAACAGTGAGTATCTATAAACAGAAATGAACTCACTGTAAGACACGATTTGTGTTCTGATAGTATATTTTGGCAAAAAATATTAAAATCTCGTATAGGCTCCTTGCTGTCTAAATGGTGACATAAATACATACGTACACAATACAGAGCTATGTTGGAGATGGAAATATAAAAACGGTTTAGAAAATTCTATAAATTATAAAAAGGTATATGGCATTAGAACTCGCTTCCTTTTACACCGAAGAACATACCGACTAACTGTGGGTGTACCTAATCTGAAGTACAATATCCTATAAACATACGTACATACACCTAAAGCTGTTGCAGACATTTTAGCACCTTTCAAATCTTAAATTAAAAATATTTCAACAGCTTTTATTTCTTCATAACAAGATGAACTTCAGACAGTAGCGTTGCGCTCACTTGATAGAAAGGTCTCTTTCCATTATGCTGTATCAATCAAAATAAAATCAAATTTGCAATCCATTCCTACTTTGAACACTGCCGAAGACACACATTGATCATTTTTCTAATTTTCAATTAAGTGTGTAACATACTTATTTAACATAATCACGCCTGTATTCCCCGATAAGATAGACAGAGATTGTACTTATGTGTAAATTCACATTATTGTAAGTTTAGGTAGCATGTCAAAAGTGGCGAGCCTTTTGCCATTCGCTGGGCACAAATCCAGATATCGAGCTACTTAACTACTTTCGGGAATTTCATTGAAATACCCAATAACACTGTTCTACCGAATCGAACCTGGGACCTCTAGCAGTCGGTCTTCAACATAGAGTTTACATAGCATAGAGTTTAAATTCAAATAAATTACTTTCGTGCAATCGTAAAATGCACTTCTAATCGATACATAGTAGGTACGCTGTGGTGGACAACGTCACTAATTAATAAAAATGAGTTTTTATTGCAAAAACTTTAGGCAACTATATCGATTGGCCAACAGCTCCAAAAAAATTGTAAGCGCGTCACTTAGTCACTTAGTCGCGTCGCTGTGAAAAATTAATAATTTAATAAAATATGTTTGTAATAGACCGAATAAGGTGTTTTTAAAAATCATTTAATTAGATTTAGATCATTTAAAATCAAATAATAGGTATCAAACGTCAAATCTAGAGGAATAATACTGCTCGTATTTTGTAAGTTTCGTAACGGATAAATTATTCTGTTGAATAGTATATAGCCATTGAGACTACATACACTTAACATAATACATACACTTTGCATAATTAAATCATATCGTTTAAAATGAGCTCAATTATTCTATTGACCAAGGATTTTAGATTAGAGTAAGCTCCTTTTGGCTTCCTTGAATGCTTCAGAATGTTTTATCTGTCTTTCCTGATATGCGGAATATTCCCTTTGATTGTCATTAAATAATAACATAACATAACATACCATCACGCCTGTATTCCCCGAAGGGTTAGGCAGAGGTGTACTAATGTACACCCACATTTCGCCGGTATGTTTAGGTCCCATGTAATAGGGGGCGAGCCTATTGCCATTAACCGGGCACAAATCCAGACTCCGAGCTGTTACTGGGAATTTCATAGAAAAAACCAATAACACTTTGCTTGACCTGGGGATCGAACTCAGGACCTCTAGCGTAGCAGTCGTCCTTAGGACCACTAGACTAATGAGGAAGTCAACCTTAAGTAATACAATAATTATAATAAAATAAAGGTAGTGTGATAATTAGATTTTATTTCTGTAATAATATATTTTATGAAGATATAGGTATTTTTGAAAGATTCTTTTCACCGAGAACATGCTGAAATAAACCACAAAAACTATTTGCTCTTTTAGGCTAGTCACCATGGTAGAAACTTTCTACCCTTAATGATGACTGGACTTTTAGACGTGAGCAACATCTGGGAACAGCATACTAAGTTAGAAAAGTGTAGCTCAGTTCAGTTATAGTTCAGTTAAGTTATACTTCAGTTCAGTTTATTTCTGGATCTTTTCAAATATAATTCTAACTCATACCTACGGACATATCACGATGACATTTCCAAAAGTATCACTAAACAGCGAATAAACAGAAATGAAATGTCTTCTATGTAGGTAGGTCTACAACCATTTTCGTACCACTTTTTGCGCACATAGAAATAATTACCGTTGTATTTATTGAATGAATTTAGTTCTTGCTGATACTAATAGTATTTGTAAATATTATTGGTTTGTAAGTAACTGTTTATCTGCGGTCATTGTACGAACCAAAACATATTAAAAGGGGGCCACGCACTATTGTTTACTGGACAATGCTGGTACGTACAGAAAAGTAAATCAATATTTGTCGACACTAACACTAATTATGTACAGAGGTACACTTAGTATTACCTCCCGTGGTGGTTAAGACCTAGGTACTAGGACCTAGTTCCTAGGGCCTAGGACTTCGGGTTAGGCTTCAGGCTCGGACTAGGGGATTCGATACCAGAATCTAGTTGTCAAGCAAAGTGTTATTGAGTTTTTCTATTAACCTCTCCCACGATTAGAATGCAACCTATGCAAAAATGTCTAGTATGCAGGTGCATATATGACTATTACCTACTTCCAACCTTTTCGTTTCCCTACAATTTTTGCAAATTAGAGCAGGAAAAATATAGTTTTACGTTGCACACTTGGTGTGCAAACTACATTTGCCGGGTTAAACTAGCTGACCCGTGCTCACGTTGGACGATACAGCGAATGACACTCATAAATAACGTGGCTTTCTATTGGTTAAATAATTTTCAATATCTATTCAGTAAATCCAGAGATCACCCTACCACCTCAAAATCTCAAAAACTTTACCTCTTTATAATATTAGTACCTAGTACCTATAGATTTATAACTTTAAAAAATGTACATAGGACTTAAGTATTATATTATAGCCCTCTTTTTGGGAAGGCGTTGTGTACAAGACAGTAGTTCAGGGCGAATATACTTACCGGCGAATTGTGAGTGGGGATCAGTGCACCTCTACCTATCCCTTTGAGGAATACAGGCGTGATAACCGTCACAGAACACATAACTAATAAGCATTAGTAATGTATTGTGATTCATATAGGTTTTTTATAAGTACCTAAGTATGTTTTTACTATTTAATGTACATCAAACTTTGTTGACGTTACGAACTTATAGCTCAAACAAAATTTAAATCTGTTCGGTAGTTTTTGCACCAACCCCTAACAAATAGACGAGAAATCTATTTTTTGATTTCGGAGACGTTTATGCATATAATCTAACCCACGTGGTTTTCTTTTTAAATCTTCAATGTACAGAAACACGATTTTTAAAATGTTATAATAGTAGGTTACTAGCGGATCCAACAGACGTTGTCCTGCATGATATATAAAAAAAACCGACTGCAGCGCCATCTGCCGGGCTGATTTGTGAATCTAAACCATCCAGGGCGCCACCCAAACGCTTACAAAAAAAAAAAACATTCAAAGCGGTCCAGCCGTTTAGGAAGAGTTCAGTGACATACACACGTACCTACAGTAGAATTATAAAAGATAATTAAGAAACAACCATGTTACAATGCTTTTAATATGAGTCAAATGTACTTACTGTACAAACAACTAACATTACGTCATGTTATAAGAAAGTCGTTACACCTAATATCTTCACTAGAACTCTATCACTTAAATGGGTTACAACATTAAGAGATATGAATGTCTTTACCAGAAACGTTTAGAGATATACTCACCTTATTCCTTAAAAATAAAAGACTGGAATATAAAACCGCCTAACATATTTTTTTATCAGCACGGTTGATCCCACTGCAGAGCAAATACCTCCCTTTAATAATACAGAAGTATACGATTCTTCAAATATCAATTCATAGAAGACAATTTTATAAGTGGATGCAAATATTATATTATTTTATGCTTTGAATCGCTATATTCTGAGCCTTAGAATCCTAGAAGGGGTTTCTAGTCTGAAGGCCTTCTAGTAGAGCCTGCAAGAATTTATGGTGTGGATGTGGATGTATGATGTAGAAGTATGGAAAAAAGACACTCCCTCTTTCCCGAGTCGGTATAAAATATTTCCGTGTCGGTGTAAACAATATTAGTATAGATTTAAAGAGACAAAATAGAAAAAGTACGTCACAAGAATAAACATGTACTCACCTACACTTAGGTACTTAAATTAAAGTGATTTTATCGAAATCAGATGAACGTTTTGTGTAAAACGTTACTATGTTACTTTTTGAACTAAATACATTATCTCTATACCTGCCTGGTTAAATCGAAAATCTCACGCTCAATCTCACTTTAAAAGCTCATTTAGTTATCATGCGCACACAAAACAAAGTTTAAAGTGATAAATGTCGTTATCTAAGGCCAGTGCGCATGCCCTTGCGCAGGATTGCCCAACGATGCCCTACGCAACAACACTGCCCGAATATTTACTAACAAGTTTGAATTTAATTGAATTTAAATTAATGTTACATTATGTATTTTTAAGGCTATAATTATGTTGACTAATCAAAGTTGATTAATATGTGTACTTAGAAAGTAAAAACTGGAGTATTATTCATGATTCAGGGGTATCCAGTGGTTATATGAGTCACGGTTTATAGTTTGTGTTAAACCAAAAGGCCAATTCTAGTTATTAAAATAATGTTCCGATTTAGTTTCTATGTTGCAAATACCACAATATTAATTTGACTTGGTTCAGGTCTGGCGTTTTTTTACAAGAATACCATTGGACATGTCTTATATTCTGAACTGGGCTACAGAAGACTAATATTACACACATTAAAAACACATCACAAACATTTGTCACATAAAAAAAATCACAGATATTTTTGATTTGATGATTTAGAAATTAAAAGAATTTAAAATTAGAAAAAAAAAGAAAACAACTTCTAACTCATATAATAATTATGATTCATCAAAATAGGTTCCGATGCTTATGACTTACCTACAATGTATTTCTTAATCATCAACACTTTAACACGGAAGGAAAAATTCGAAAATATTTTTAAATCTGCAATAAAAAATTCAAATTATACTCAGTTTCAAACTAGTCGTAAATGTCAATTGGTCTAATTAGGTAAAAGCCAATGTCAAAAACGATCAAGTTAGGTGCAATTGAGATCGAAAATTTACCCAAAGTTAGACACTGAAACTGGATCGGATAATATTGAACATGTTTTTATGGGTCACAATGACTTCTAAGTGCCTTTGCACACAATCCTTTTACTGCCAAATTCGGCCATTTTGCAGCTGCATCGACGATGTATTATATTTTAGTGATTTTCTGCATGCGATCGCGAAATTGCGCGTTTAGATTGCTTCATCACAATGTTAGCTGTATAGTTAGATTTATATTGCCTAGCAACGACTTTTTCATAATAACCTTGTTTTATCTGATGTAAAATAACTGAGACCATTGACTAAATTTGCGTGGTTTAGAGCTTTGCCCTATTTTGACATAGGTTCCAAAGATCTTTTTCTTTATTGAAAGGGGTTTGTCACTAATGAGAGTGTAATGGTATGTCACAGTTAGAAATTTGAGATAAATTATGTGAAGCTTATGTTGGTATGGTGTTATTTTGATCTACTCCATCCCGTCTTCCAAGCTCAGCTAGCTGCGCTGGCGCTGATTCTGCTACCACGGAGACTCGGCTAACTATATTTTTGAGCCGTTTGGGGTCGAAAAGCTCGGGTCTCGGGGTCCAAATGCTCGTCTCCTCTACAAGGAAAATTTTAGTAGACTGGTCAACACTTCGCGTCACCAGATGGTTCTATGAAATTCTGAGTAACAGCACGGAGTTTGGATTTGTGACAGAATAATGGCAATAGGCTCGCCCCCTATACGTGGGACCTTAACGTCCGTTCGAAGTGTGGCTATTATTATATTATGAGTTCACCCTTGCCCTCTTACTCACGCCTTGGTCTGAAAATGGAATCCAGCACCAATGCGGCAGCAATTAAATAATGTGGTTTTTAAAAGAGAATGGTATCTTTACCACAATATGTTAAGCCTATACCTGCTAAAGAACTAAAAGTAATTTTAGTATGTACAGTCACGGCTACACATAAAGCTATACAAATCCAGTTTAAACTGGCCTCCAATTGTGAAGGCTTTCCGCACAGTTAAAGACCAGCCTATACTGGTTTTACATAGCCTCACCTGTACCCGTGGGAACCATGACTGGCAAAACATTAAAACGTTTCACAATAACTAAGCCATTAACTGAATATATTTCACAACTAATAGGCATAATTTTTACAAGTACAGGCCGTTCTCCGCCAAACAGTTATTTTAGTAATCGTTGTAATTTATCACTTTTGGATTCTCACATTGAGATATAGTGGTTACAAGAACTTTTGGATTGTTAATGATTCTGTGTGGAGTCAGTTAAGTAATATAATTTGCCCAGTATTTCTAAAGTTGAGTTTATAAAATTCTAATATTTATTATAAATACGTAATGATCATTAACTACCTTAAAAAAGTAAGTGATTGCCATAGATTGAGGTATTTTCTATCACGAGAATAAAACCAGTCAACAAGCCACCACCAAATCCAAATATTCTTTTACAAGAAATTGTTTTTACTAACTGTACTTTCAATAAATTTTATGACCTGTTGGAAATTCATATAGGAGCATTTAAAACTTCATTATAATTTTTCATGGACCCGGTGGGAAAAGAAGGTCAATAGGATCATGGACCTTTGGGAATAACCCATATCTTATCTTATCTTATCTCAGCGCTTGCCTAGAAGACACCTATTCACTCTTGTCTTGAAGACACCCAAATTGTAGGTCTCATGGAACAAAGATTCCGGTAGCGTACCATCGCTACCAGAAACAACAGACGACATGAACTTTAAAGATCCATTTAAGGAAACGATAATCTTGACAGTATCAGTAACTTCATCGGACGTGACTATTCAATTACATATCCTACTGTGTATTTCATATTATAATTATTACTTCCTTCTTGCCGCATAAAATACATAACATGACATCGTGAGTGAAAAAAACTTGATTAATATGACATTAAAAAAAACATGCGTTTACCGGCTGATATCCAAGGTGCTATAGTAAAACCTCAAGGAAATCGGCTTTAAATTGTACTACTTATATGAGAACATTCACTCGCATTAATTAATGATTTTGAGCTCAGAAAACTTCTGTTGGTACCCACGGCTACAGGTCAACCTATACAAGTCAAGTTTAAGCTGATCTCTCATTGAATAGGCATCCCTTAGCTTAATATGTAGCCGTACGTACCTAATTATTTTGCACATTGTAGCATTAGGCATAATCCTACTAATCCTACTAATCCTATCCTTCCTACTTCCTATCCTACTATCCTACTTCCTACTTCCTACTTCCTACTATCCTACTAATATTATATTATACTAATATTATAAATGTGAAAGTTTGTGAGGATGGATGGATTGATGGATGTATGGATGGATGTTTGTTACTCCTTCACGCAAAAACTACTGAACGGATTTTGATGAAACTTTACAGTATTATTGTTTATACATCAGAATAACATATAGGCTTTAAATTATAACGATATTTTGGGAAATTCCCACGGGATTGGGGAAAAACTATTCCACGCGGACGAAGTCGCGGGCAAAAGCTAGTTAGCCTATAATGGGACACAGGCCTCCTCTCGGTGAGAGGGAGTGGGCCGTAATACACCACGCGGGCGAGCGCGTTGCACACTGTAGGCCAACATGCTAATAGGCAAGTTGATATGTGTGCAGAGATTTGTAAGGGTTAATTATTTTGACTACAGTTTAAGTACATTTTAAGAGGTAAATCTGTGGTGCAAATATGCATTATACTTACAAGCCAAAATAATATCTTTGTTTGCTTGTCTGTCTATTAGTCTGTCTGTATTACATGTGCATGTTTGGTACACCGCGAATTATTATAGTTCGAAAAGTATAACCATAGGTGGGTCGCCGTGATGACGTCATTTTCTCTCTCACAATACATGCAGCCTTTTGTGTCGAATTGCGTTAATAAAGTATTAATGTTTATGCGTATACGCATATGACCATGTATGCCTTTTTCCCTGAAGACATCGTAATTTACACTTTCACTTTTCATCTTTATAAACAAGTTGGTAGTTGGCATTTTTATTTAAACTTAAGAGTTTCCTGCGGCTTCGTAGGATCCCGGTTATCCCGCAGGATAATAAATAGCATATATTAATTGAGAATAATGTGGCATTCATTATATACGAGTATTATATATTTTTTATGTAATAACTCGGCATACGAGGAGGCGAGCCACCTGATGGTAAGTAGTCATCGCCGCCCATGGACATCTGCCATAACAAAGGACTTGCAGATGCGTTGCCGAGCGGACTTAAGGAAATGGGAGGTGAAGGAGACTGAAGGAGGAATTGGGCCTTCGGCGTTCCACACTCACCGTACGAAACGGCATAAAATGCATACTGCTACTTGACGTCGATATTCTGTTGTTGTCTTGTCATACATTTTAATCTAGTAAATCATTTTTATACGAACGCTGGAGGGTTAATATTATTATGCGAGTTGTGAACTAACTTTTCCTCCGCACTGTCTTTTTTTTTTTTTTTTTTTTTTTTTTTTTTTTTTTTTTTATGGTATAACTCGGCAAACGAGCAGGCGAGCTACCTGATGGTAAGTAGTCATCGCCGCCCATGGACATCTGCAAAACCAAAGGAGTTGCAGATGCGTTGCCGAGCCTATTTGGGAAAAGGGAGGGGAAGGAAAAAAGGAGAAGGAAGGGGATTGGGGGAGGAATTGGGCCTCCGGCCCTCTCGCTCACCGAACGAAGCGCAGTAACTAAACGCTACTACTCGGACGTCGGTCTTCTGCGAGAGTGTGGTACTTCCCCGGTCAAGCCGGCCCATTCATGCTGCGAACAGCGTGGCCCTACCACGACTGTCTTGTCTTTAGACATTGTATTGGTACAAAATATAGGTACGACGACAATTTTGTTACCATAGCAGGATTATGAAAGGTCGCTAAATCTTAAAAGATAATGAAATCCCATTGAGATTATGAATAACAAAAGCTTGTGGTTTAATTTCAATTGGGTCAATTCAAATGAATGGCTTATCACAGTGGATAAGAAATTATGTTTCAAAGGACACTTTATTTTATTAGGTACTTTTGAAAGGTTCAATTTCTGCACTTAGGTCATAACTTAAAAAGACTTTAACTTAAGCCTTTGCCCTGACTTTACTTAAAATTTTCTAATACTTTGTAAAATATTCTGGAAACAAGAAAATTGGAAAATATCAGAAGACTTAACGACCTTTTTAAGGTTGCGCTTTTTTTAAAATAATTTATTCTAGTTCAAATTTAATATAACGGTAACGTGTGTCGGGTCAGCTAGTAGGTATATGAATAAATATTACTTTTAAGTTTTTTTTTTAAACTTCGGTACGAACAATGTCTGACGCATGTTACTAGTATTCTTGTTAACCCATCGTGCTAAGCTAAATGCTTGTGTTACGAGTGGGTTCACATCGCCAGTACAATGGATGTTTCGAACCGGCAACCACATGATCGCAAGTCCGACGCTCTAGCCATAAGGCTACCGCCGCTTACTGATAAATGATGAATGTCCCTCAAAACATATACCAGTCACCTTCGAGATATTTATAAAATATATATAAAATTCAAATTAAAAAATGACAAGGAGCTGCAATGTGTTTTAATAATGTATTGAAATTTTATTAAGAAATCCATATCAATAATTAATAAATCAGGTGTGTATTGAGCCTTAGGTAGGATAAATAATATTATGTAAAGAGAACACGTGCTAAGTACCTAGTTAAGTATACAAAATACCTCAATGTTACCCATCTTGGCAAGAATCACATTATATGACAGCCAAGAAAGGCAGTTTGAGGTCGATCGATTCGCTAACTCGAGGAAAATCGTGGGAATAAACAGTTTCCGAGAAAAATGTAAACGCAGTTTTTATGGATTATTCGCTCAGTATTTGAATAATTAGAATAGATTTGTATAATTTAATAGATAACTGAGTTTATGTACAATGTTCAACAGTAGGATAATTTGAGATGCTAAGTTGCTTCCTACATATTTTGTTTTATTTTAGAATACTTTATAAGAGAAGGTAAGTCCGGTTTTTTAGTCAGTAAGAAAGAAATAAATTTATTGGATGCAGGTTACACAACTTACATCTTCCGTTCAAAAATTACCTAAATGTATAAGTTTGTGTCTCGCGGCTACACAAAATAGGTCCCGTTCAGCGTTTTATCGGGCTACCAGTGCCTGACGCTGATTTTCAACTGAACCTTTTTGCGGTACGAGTCTGACATACCCTGCCTCCTCCCCAGGTGGCGGACGATCCATGAGGAATTTCCTTACATACATACATACATACACTCACGCCTTTTTCCCACAGGGGTAGGCAGAAACTATGGACTGCCACTTGCTACGACTCTTGAATATCTCTTTCGCTTCTTCCACATTCATACATCTTTTCATACACACGCGCCGGTTGCGAGTACTACGCACCTGACCTTTTTGGAGAACCTCGCCGATAAGATCGGTGTACGTCCTTCTAGGGCGACCTCTCCCGACGCTGCCACTAACATTCGCCTTATAAATTCCATTCGTTAATCGTCTTTCATTCATTCTCTCGACATGCCCAAACCATCTTAGCATATTCCTTTCAATACGTGTCACTATATCTTCTTTCAGTCCGCAACGTTGTTTTATCACACTATTTTTCAGTCTCTCATTCCTAGTTACACCGCACATACTACGCAAGGAACGCATTTCAACAGCATTTATTCTACTTTCATGTCTCTTCTGCCATACCCAACATTCACTTCCATACAGTGTAGGTACCAGCACACCGTTGTGCACCGCAGGAATTTCCTTACAGTTACCTAAATTATTAATTTATTGTAACTTATTATATCGACATTCATCTAGTATAATAGTTTTTAGAATTTTCTCTAACTCTCTAATTGCATAATCTAGTGTTGAAATACATTACATCGTTAATTTGTAACCTAAAACAAGAAATTTCTTACCTTAGACAGCAAGAACTTATGTTTTTCTTCATAAAATAAACTTTTAATATTATCACACCGAATAGCACACCGAATAACGCAGGATCCGAACGTTTGACCCGTGGTGTCGCAATTCTGCGCAAGCGCAAGTGCTGTAATGAACAATGCAGAATAATCGGACAGCCAAAGCACACGTTTACACTATAACGATACTTTTCTGGTAGAATATTAATCTACCGTAACGTTTTAAGTACTTTATTAAAATCGCAATCGATTACTTCCATGTACCTAAATGTGAATGACGTCACTTGTTTTGTGATTTGAATGAGGTTGTGTGATACATGCTAATTAAAAAAGTTGGAGTTTGTTTAAACGTGATCTCACTTCGTAATTTCCTGACTGCGTCTGGTGGAGGAGTTTGTGGTGTGCAAAAGCCAGATTAAAGATGAAATAAAGTGCAGGAAAACGCAGTGTGAGTTGTATACCAGTATCAGTACTGACACATTAAGCCTGATTATTTGTAACTGTTTTTATAGTATTAAAATATCCGCTTGGATTCTCTGTGATTTGGGGAGGCTACAAGGTATGTCGAACTTGCCCTTGCATAGGCACGGCCATGGTATTCGTGTCATTCTTCCATGACAGGCTGTAATCCAACGTTCCCTCACGCATTTTTTTATACCTGGCTTGATTAGGCTTAATGGATATAATATACTTTATCTTCTTGATAGAGCTGGCTCTGTATTAGACTGGACTTACTTGGAACTGCAATTTGACCTCAGTAAGCCCTTAGAGAAATCGGACTTTCGCAAGCAAGTGTAAATAATTAGAACGTATTAATTGCTTAGCCATGCGGCCCCGGTTGTGAATGAGCTAATCCATATTTTTTTAGTAGATGTCTGTTGACCGATGGATCAGGTCAGGGTAGGGTCACGAGATGGAGTGAGCTGATAAGACTGATGATATTTGATTAGCAATAAGTCTTCTTTACAAGCTACTTTGACCATTCAAGTTTATTCTACAAAATGATGACCTACCTACTTATGCCTGTGTACCTACTTACTTATGCCTGTGTAGAAATCTTTCACTAGTATCTTATCATTTCATTTCAAATTTGAATCACTGTAGAATTGCCTACGGATTCACACAGGATCGGGAATAATATAGCTTTCTAATGGTAAAATAAGTTTTAAAATCGGTTCAGTAGTTTCAGTTTCTCGATTACAAACAAATCTTCCTCTATACAATATTAGTTTAGATATAGAAAGTGTAGATAATTATAACACAAAAATACCAAATCAAACAATTGAAGCTTAACGTTTTTTTTAAATTGACACAATTTACGCCATAGTTTTGAGTGTTAGCGAAGTGAAAATACGCAGCTTCGGGCGTGTGTGACCAGCTGTGTAACCAATGTCCATAATAAGAAGGTGCCGGAAAAATCTAGCAATGGCAAAATACGGCAACGCAAACAAGTATTTACTAGAAATATATCAATTGACTTGCCAATTTTAGACTTGACTAAGTTGAGCTGAGGTCTTAGAAATTAAAATCCGGGCCTGAACCTTAAACTTTTCTTTAATATTTTTTTTTTAAAAGGTTACTAGCAATGTGGGTCGCACATTACTAGTAATCTTGTTAACCCCTAATACTAAGCTAAATGCTTGTGTTACGAGTGGGTTCACGTCGGTAGTGCAATGGTTGGGTTTCGAACCGCAACCACATGATCGCCAGTCCGACGCCCTAGCCATTAGGCTGCCGCCGCTTAATATAACAGTCATGAGAGAGGAACGTATCTGATTAATAGAACTGCAAGGTAAGCTGCGTTTACCGTGATCAGACTATGAACGGATGACCGTTCTTAACACACCGAAACACCCTGCCATGTTCGTTTTCGGTGAAATCTATAACAATTGGAACTAGTAGTTAGACAAAATAGCGGATAACCACTTTATCCTTAATATTTGTATTGTCCAGAATTTGGGTTGTGGAGGTGCTATGGCAGTTGGCAGTCACTTCACGGAAATTACTGGTATTCACCAACATCTGGTAAGATTGGAAGATTCTCCTAAGTAGGACAGTTATACAGCCATAGTTTACCAAACTGGCCTTATTGGCTCGGTACGTAAAATTCAGTAAACGGCAACGATTTCAAATTTTAATGTCACTTACTGTCGTCAGTGTTTTGGAATAGGACAGCCGATGTGTTTACGAGTACGCCTATTGAAGATTGTAAAGATTTACGTTTATTGTCCTCACCTTCCTTCACCTTAGGGCCAGGTTACAACGAAGTCATTAACTCCTATTTTACTACAAGATTCTTGTCAATTTACTTGTTGTTGACAATAACTGCTAAGTTCAGCTAATGACCATTTTTAGGATTCCGTGATTATTCTTATTCGTGTACCTGGATTTCTTTCATTTGATATTTCTGTAAATTTTAAGTAGGTAATAAAAAATATTGATTACTCGGTTGATTTATTCGATCAATTATATTCATCCATCGTTCCTCACGTTACTCAATAAAGTATTTCATTTCAATCTTAACAGCTTTAATGAAGAATAACGATGAGTCTGTTCTACTAAGTAACATTTGCATCACGTACAACTGTGCTTAGTATAAACTTGAAGATGTATGCAAGGAGAATTACAAACTTCAAACTTTTTATCCAACCTTGAACTGTTCTTATATAATATTTTATGAGCGAAAAAGTGAATGCATCATGAATAATGAATTAAAACATTATAAATAAAACATTACTTTCATAATGTTTTTTTTAGCTTGCAACTGTTGTGGCGTAGTTGTAGCAATTTGGGGGTATTTCCTATTACCTCTGTATTTTTCAAAGGTTTAAGCAGAATAACTACAGTATACTAGTTAATCAATAATTTTTAGGTTTTAAATGAAACTTAGATTATGAAATTTTTGTGTAAAGTGACGAAATGGAAGAAATAATATGTAAGTAAGTATATTTTTGTGGATTTTATTGCGTTATTCCGATATTATTTAACTCTAGATATCCTAATTCTTTATAGCATCCATCCATGCTTATGGATAGAGTGAGATGCACGCCTTAATGTTAAAATTACTAACAACTACTTACATTTTTTTAAATTAATTACTAGCCGATCCTTTTAAGTAAAAAAACTAGAAATATATAATAATGGTTTATTAAGTTCCAACTTGGGTATGTGTTTGTGTTTCTATTAAGGCTTCGGATGGAGACGAAGGCTTTGATTGACAGATAGACGCGGAAAGGTAAATGGATAGATCAAACGTGAGGTGACTGCAAGGATTCCTATTGCTACAAATCTTGACAAAGGTAGAAAACCACGATGGAAAGTCGGTAAGTCTGTGACTGTCTTTATTAGTTCAGCAAAGCGTCACCATGAGTGGTGGTGGTGGAAAATATCGAGGACTATAGCGATTATTATCGAGTTCCACGACGGAACTACAACGTGCGATACTGTAAGACCAAATTACAGGTGGGAAGTAAATATACAGGGTGACTTTGTCCAGAATCATGTAATGAATTTATGGTAAGCGGATATGCGTCGATGTCCTTTTCACCCTGTATAAAGAAAATGTCAAGTTAAATATATATGATGACCTTAATATATATTTATAGCCTATCACTCTAAACCTAAACTGAGGCTAAAAGAGAAAGGATTGCTTTTATTGTGTGCCAAAATTAACGGAGCGTACATTACATTACAAGTTTGAATAGCATTTTCCCATATTATTCCAATTGTTTTTTTTTTTTTTTGCTCTTTTAGAGTTGGGCCTCATCAGTTAAGTGAGCGCTAGCTAGTCTAGCTTTGAAGTTGAGGTTCTGGGTTTAAGTTCCAATGTGCGCAATTTTTCAATGAACTCACCATTTTCCTATGAAACTCTAGCCTATCTACTGTTGAGCTGAGGGTGTACACGTCTGCCTACCCCTTCGGAAAATACAGGCGTGATCTTATTGTATGCACTATTTTTGTCTATAAGTAGGTCCTTGAATATTCAGAAGCAATAGTTTTTAGGACATTAGAGTATCTGTTCCGTGCAAAAAAACGGTGGCGCACATTTCGCAAGAGCCAATCGAGGCTTGGATATTTTTAAATTTAATTTGCCTGTAACCCATTTAATTACATTAGAAATTATGCATATTTATTTACATTTTCACGTGCCTTAAATCACAGTTCGTCAAACATTACAAAGGTCACAATATTATCTAACGGCATTGTGGCGCCCCGACTTAACGAAGAACCTACTGACACAGTTCCGTGCCGACCAAGATTTCCGTCAACGCACGCGCCGGCCCACTGACCGCACCAGTTCGGCCCTTAGTTATGTAAAACGTAACAGTATTATACTTTACTTTAGCCAAAACAACTTCATTACTTTTACTTTTGTTTACTTATTACTTTCGATAATAGGTATGGGTTGTTTGTTGTTCGTAAATTACTATACTTATTTAAAAAAAATCAAATTGAGTTGTTGTTGTAGTTATTTAGATGACTGTGCCACTTTACTGCCACTTTGGTTATGCGTATGCGTCACTATGATGGTTGGTTGCTATTAAGAATGACATATCGTTATGCTAACAGTGAAAATGATTAATTAATTAATATAAAAATCATTCTGTATACGCGTGGCGCACGCAATACGCTGCCCAATCTATCGGCAAGGCTCGGTTGCGCTTATCACAGTCAGGCTATGGATGGATTACTACTAAATATGGTGGATCGGAACCGTTTATCTTCGGGTGTCCCACAAAATCTTGATGCAGCTCAAGAGATCTTTCTTATTTTAATGTAGGTAAGTAGTTATGCTTGAAACTTAGTAGTTAAAAGGTTTTTTTTAAGTTCGTAATGTCTCGCTGGCATATCTACATACCAGCATGAATCAAGTCAATTAGCCTGCAGTATGCATACTGTTTTCCGTTCGCGTTTCGAACAGTGAGTGTGGAGCGCTGGAATCCCAATTCCTCCCTCAGTCCCCTTCCTTCTTCTTTTCTCATTCCCCTCCCTTTTCCTTAAATAGACTCGGCAACGCAACTGCAACTCCCTTAGTTTTGCAGATGTCCATGGCCAGCGATGACTACTTACTTACCATCCGGTTTACCGAGTTATCACATTAAAAAATTCTTGGCTGTAAAATAAATGTATTTAACACTTTTTTTTCTCTTGCAAATTCAAATTTAGTGTCATAGTAGTAGAAATTGCGGCATTTACTTAAATGTATTCACAGCTGCAGATAGTAGTGTAGGTAAATGAATTTTTTTTGCCGAATTCTCAATTTACACTACCATAGTTTTAGTTCTCTGTTGTGAAATGTGAATACATTATAGTTAATGCCATAAATAAAAAAAATCCGATAAAGGCGAGACGATCCCCCTTAAAGTATCTACCGTCAGTTATACCTAATAATTCTAATATGCAATCCATACCACTCAAAAGTGACGCAAGTTGAGTGTTGCACGCATAAAATAATAATGGAGTTTCAAGAAAAATAAAGCAAATTTTAACTCCTATCAATGATTGCGTCCGAGATTTTAATACAATAGTGTTATAATCTGCATAATAATAATTTATTGTTACGTAATATGAAAGTACCGTTGTTCTGCAAATTCTAATGGTGCCTCGTTCATAACCTGCCGACTACCTAATTTTGTAACCACGGTATGTACAGACGCCAGCACATCAATACAATACTGTAAAATTTCTCCAAATGATTTCAAACCTTAAAATGTTGATGATTAAGTTCAAAATCGGCTGAGAAAATTTGACATTCTGTGGTAACTTGATGTGCTGACGACGGTACATAATGTGTGTATGGTATGTAATTTTTGCATCATTTGTTCAGAAATTAAATTTGTCACAGTGATTTTATTTTAGTTAATATTGTTAAGCATAGTTCCATTTGAGTTTAAGAACATTTAAGAACAACATAAGTAGGTATAGGTACTTAGCATAAATGAGCGAAAGGGTATTCAACTTAGTGCCCGTGATAACGACATATTTTAGTATGATAGATTTTATAGTAGGTACTTACTAAAGTAAGAAAAATATGCATTATAAAATTATTGCCATGTACAAAATTAGGATTATTTACTTGCTTACTTGATTTACACTTTAAGGGTTAGGAAAAGGTATCTTCTTTTGTACCCACAGTTCGCCTATTAGGCGGCGGGCTTATTACCTTTTAAATTTTAGTATGATAGATTTTATAGTAGGTACTTACTAAAGTAAGAAAAATATGCATTATAAAATTATTGCCATGTACAAAATTAGGATTATTTACTTGCTTACTTGATTTACACTTTAAGGGTTAGGAAAAGGTATCTTCTTTTGTACCCACAGTTCGCCTATTAGGCGGCGGGCTTATTACCTTTTAAATTTTATTACAACTTTTAAATTTTTACTTAGACTTATCAGTTTGCAACTACTTGAATTTTTAAAAAGTTTGGTTACCCTGCAATGATCTACGTTGATAAATAGTTTTAAGTAGTGTTGTGACGGCTTAAATATTATATTTTATTTATACCGAAACCTTTCCAACTTTAGAGAAAGGTGACAATTCAAAATGTAACGGACAAGCACGCAAAGATAGAACAGTGATACTTAGTGCATTAGCCTCAGTAAGTAGCCTACAATATAACGATGCCGAAGCTGATATCAGAAGGAAGTGAAAGGCTATATTAGCATTTGTCACGAATGAGGAAAGGACTTGGGAAGACAGGTATGTGTTGAACTGAACAAAAAGGAAGGAATTGCTTATATAAAAGAAATTCACACTAATGAAAATAACACTTAAAGACGTGATGCAGTGACTAGATCGATATGCTGCCGATACTGTTCGTACAAACCAAACTGCTTCATTAAAGGTTGCAACTATTACACATATTATATCTACCGTAACCAAAAATGGCATAAATTAATTTGACAGCGCGTTATGTTATTCGTTTTTCTATCTAATAATGTTTGTAAGAAAGAGATAGTTTCATTAAAATTACTTTGATGCTATTTGCAACAGAAACAGTTCTAAACAAGACGATTAAAACATATGCTTGTGTAGCATCAACTCCGATATCTGCTATCTAATTATTCCTATTTCACGGGCAGCAGGAAAGTAACAAGTAGGTATGTATGTAAAGTAGCAGGCACTTCATTAAATGAAGATGAATTAAAACAGGAAACGTTTCCATTCCTACAATGTGCGCGTACTTTCGAAAATGATGAGATGAAGGAAGTAAGTTTACCTGCTTATTCGGCACATAAATTAATAATATTTTAAAGAGGAAAGATTTAAAATTTAAAATCAAACAAAAGAAGAAATGTTTTTAATCGATAAACTCTGAAACTACTCAATACTTTTAAAAAACTACATAATACCCAATCAACATAGGCTATTTATTATCCAGCGGCATAAAAAAATATAAGCAGGTGAAATAATTAAAGATTTTACCTTTGAACTAAAAACTAAAAGAAGACCGTCAGATTAATTAATATAAAAGGATACTAATTTAATTACGGACGTTTAATTTATTTATTTTGGAGATCATATGCCCATTATTTTAAATAAATTAGGTATATGAGGCGAGTTAAAATTTATGTAGGTACTAAAGGCAGTGATACCGGTCTTTGAAAACAAGAACTTGAGTCAACATAGTCACGTGTACGAAAATCCACGGATAAAGGGTGTTACCTTATCCAAATCCGAGTTCATGGCCGATATTCCTAATTCAAGGCCTATTAGATAATATTTGGTAGGTTATTACATTTTAAATTGACCATCAAATTATGTAAGAGGCATTGAAAAAATGTTAACGAGTGATTTTAATTCAAACGTTTGCATATTAATAGGTTTATCCAGAACTACTTTTAACACGTGCCTGAATTTTACCTTCAAATTAAAAAAAAATGCGTTCCTAAACGCGACTGCTACGGTAGAGTTAGTTCAAAACCCAAGCAATGATGGGTTTTTCTATGTAATTCTATTATTCTAAGCCTCAGATCAAATAAAAAGTTAAAATGGAACTTTGCGAATAAAGAAGTGAGGCCGGCTAAAACTACGCCATGCCGTCTACAACACACAATTACACGCACACACGTATACCGAAACTACGCCTTATCTTGTCAGTCGAGCTACCGAGCTTGTCAGTCGTGACAAGATAAGGCGTATTTAACTAATACACGTGTGCGTGTAATTGTGTGTTGTACACGGCATGGCGTAGTTTTAGCCGGCCTTACTTCTTTATTCGCAAAGTTCCATCTTTACTTTTTATTTGATCTGAGTTCTCAGCAAGCAAGCAGCTCGGAGTTTGGATTTATGCCCGGTTAATGGCAACAGGCTGGCCCCTTTAAATAGAACCTAAGCATATTGGTGGACTGAGGGTGTACATTCTTACTCCTCTGGCTCACCCTTCGGGGATTACAGGCATGATACATACCGTATATTTGTAGTTGTAGTCGAAAGAATTTGTATTACACAGAATTTGTATTAAAGAATTTGTATTACATGTTAGCAAATTATGTCTTTCAATATATCCTTCAATAGCCATTAAACTATTGCAATCTGCTAAGTAGCTCCAAACATTTTTATCGAACACACGGTATAGCATTCATCTTTTATCGATTACATAAAAGCGGCGTTTCTTAATAAGCTTATGTACTCGTCGTGTAGCTTACGACGGTACCTATTACGTCAACCGATATTGCATTCCATGTAGGTAGCGGGCCCATCTATAAATACGTGTATAATGCGCCTTATGTGCCCGATGGAAGATGCATAGTATTTGGAATAACTATCCCTGATTGTTCCACTTATGAGGTTCTGCAATAGCGAATGGTAAAAAACATAACATAACATACCATCACGCCTGTATTCCCCGAAGGGTTAGGCAGAGGTGTACTAATGTTCACCCACATTTCGCCGGTATGTTTTAGGTCCCATGTAATAGGGGGCGAGCCTATTGCCATTAACCGGGCACAAATCCAGACTCCGAGCTGCTACTGGGAATTTCATAGAAAACCCCAATATCACTTTGCTCGACCTGGGGATCGAACCCAGGACCTCAAGCGTAGCAGTCGCGCTTAGGACCACTAGACTAATGAGGCAGTCCTCATAGCGATAGCGAACGATAGCGAATGGTTTCCATCTTTAATAAGGTGGATACAGAATCAGTGACGCTCCAGTGATATCTCTCTCACATACATATAGCACCATCAGGGCTAAATTTCCAGAAGGGTCAGACAGAGGTGTGATCATGTTTAGGTCCCAAGTAAAAGGGGATGAGCATATTGCCGCGCAAAAATCCAAACTTCGAGCTGCTACTGAGATTTAAAAGAAAAATCAATTCCAGGACCGTAAAAGTGACGCTTACAACCTTAAACTAAAAATGCATTTGTTTTTTTTTTTATGCTAACATCACAAACTCGCTTACGAGCCGCAGCAGTACCGATGGAACTCGCACGTTGTCATATTAAGACCTCAATTGCCCAGTAATTTCACTGGCTGCGTTGCCCATCAATCAATCACTTATCACTAATCACACTGTGTTCCGGTTTGAACACAATATTTTAACATAGCTTGGCAGCAGATCGGTATGACCATGGATACATAAATTATTAGTATCGAATCCAAGGCAAACTTATTATAATTAAATTTTGAGTTGACTTTTTAATGTCATGTGTCTATCAATAAATGATTATCAGCCGCTTATACGGTGAAGGAAAACATTGTGAAGATAACTGCATGCTTGAGAGATTTTCTTGACGGGGCGTGTCAAGTTTGCCAAACCGCAGTAGGCGTGGTAGACTCCAGCCAATTAAAATATACTTAGTTAAATAAAATTCGGTAATTATTTGTCTGTCTAATAATTACCGACTTTTATTTATATTTTAATTTAATTAGACAAAATTTCATCTAATACTTTAAACATAGGTAATCGAATGAAATCACACCTATGTACTTTAATTACTACTCAAATTATGTGTCGCGAAAGTATAATGTGCGTTTATTATGTTGTATTCACGTGTTTTATAATTAGCAACACAATATTTCTGTATTTATGCAATTTCTCACACGTGATCGACGTGAATGCGAAAATGTTTAGTTAATTGTAGTAGTTAAATTTTAGACTCGTATCTACAAGGTCATTCGGCATTCAGAAAGGCTTTAAGAACCTACGTATTAACAATAAATAGTAAACAACGCAAGGAAAGCCAGAATCATATACTTAAATAGGTACCATTTCCCGAAGGGTTAGGCAGAGGGTTAGGTACTTAATTCTATGCACTAGCCTAGCCATTAATTCCTAATGTCATCATTGAGCTAAATCTTTTGGAAATACTTAAAACATAGATATTTAATATCACTGTAAATTATTCAACTTAGGTGATTGTAGAGTTTCTAAAAGATAATTGTGTATAGGTAACCTATGTATTTCTAAAAGTTGAAGATTAAAATCATGCGTATGTTATCCCTTTCCTTCACACTTTTCAAATAATCATGTATTTCTTTCGTATTAAACATGATAGGAGCTGATAATTTCATAAGCTGCACTAATGGAAAAATTGATATTATCGCAAAGATCAGACTGAACTTCATTCAGTTGCCACTTTATTAATTTCCTTGTACAATCTTGATGTCTTAACAAGATAATCACTTTCAGACGACTTATATCAAATTGGTGAAGATTGACAACGTGAACTCTTATTATAAACTGGTTGTTGCTTGCAATGTCCGCAATCTAACCCTTTTCCACTGATTACAAAACATGTTGCAAACAGCTACCTATCCCACTGACTCTTTCAGAGTTATATACATGTTTGCAACATGTTTTGTCGTCAGTGGAAAAGCGAGGGTATACTTACAGACGTTTGTGTAACATTTTTAGTTCATCCGGTTGTATGTAGGTATATGTATCTGCACACTTAATGACGTCAACTTTAACGGTCTATGTTTGTTAATCTACTTACTTAAAAATAGGATCAGGCTCTGTTTATATTATTTTTAGGAAGTTTGGTTTGGCTTTGTTGTTTAAAACCGATTTTGGCCTTTATTTTGTGACTGAAAGAGTAGATATATAAGTGCATCCATTCTAATCATCTCTACATCGCCTAAACTTTACTTATTTGGAAAATGTATACTTAAGTATGTGCACGCGGTTAAACACCACGATAATATTTTCAACATAAGCTGAACTCTTTTTGTACGAAAGGCCTGTACTATAAAAGGTCAGCTTATACTGGAATTCTAAAACCGTGTAGCCGTTTGTACATTAAATTAATAAACTATTTCTGTCCTGTCAGTGATAACTGAACCGCTTAATTAATTTCATATTACCTACTGGACAAGCCTGTGTGGAATGTCGACATGGATAAGTAAACTGAACATTATGCTATTAACACGACACAGGGTAATCAGGTCTGTTTTAAAGACAGTGTTACATAAGGCTGAGTCGGCGCCCGCGCACCGCTGCGCTGCCGCTGGTCGCTCGTTTGCGAAACGCCACACGGCGTTCTTACGTCACCACATTTTAATCTGCGGACCATGAGGTATCTACTATACGATTTTATGTTTTGTTCGGGGACAAAACTGTTTGATTCTGGAGATATTGAGGTATATCTATTTTGACAAAGATAATGACAATAATCGTGTAGCCGCAGATTGTAGAATCTTGGATCCTACATAAATACAATCCGTCGCTTCGATTTGTGACTGTTTCATGGCCATAATCCTACCCACCTTGTATTTTGAGGAATACAGGTGTGATGGTAGGTTCAAGAATGGGTCTCAAATTGCCCCAATCACCTAGTTGTTCGATGATAGATTCTGTAACTTTTAAGTGTGTTTAGTTATAATCAACTTCTGCTAATCTATTTTAGGATCATCAATTATTTCCTTAAAGTGATATGTAAGTGTAGGCTAGAGATTCTACTCAAAATCTGAGTAGAATCTATTAAATTTGCTCCACCACTAAACGCCATGGATTTACACACTTTTTTACACACATTCTAGTGATTTCCTCTATTGAGCTGAATTCATCTCTCTGGCGGAAAAGGCTATCTAAAAAGTTTTAGACATAGTTTTTTTTTGTCATATCCGGTTCATTGTTGTGAATGCCAGTTTTGGCGATGAGTTGATGACTAGACTATAATTATCATTTAATACAATGTACCTATAGGTATGTAGTATTTATCGATAGAGGTCACTGCACTAATGACCTTAAAATGGTTAAGTTGCCCACTATTTATTTCGGTATCCTGCTTACACACACACAATGTAGATAGTAGTCATCCATACATACATACCATCACGCCTGTTTTCCTTGAAGGGGTATGAAGTACTGATGTGACTTCACATTTTTAAGTAAGTAAGTAGGTAGTACATCCAATGTTCTTCTGGGTAATAAAACACATTATTAAAAACCTAACGTAACAAGATGCAGCCGAATATCTGATTGCGATCAGACTTTGGAAACCCAATTTCTAGGCAATACTTAGATATAGGATAACTTACGAACACTCTTGTGAGGCTTTTGGGATTTTATATATGGTTCCCTTACTACCTACCTACCTATAGAATTACCAATATGCTATATGAATTTGCTTGAATAGCTTTATGTTTAAGAAGCTCTAGAAGATTTTAATAGAATAATAGAAGAAATTAATTTGTAAATTATATTTTTTTTTACTTTTCCCGATACCGCTGCCATCTAGGTTGTGCAAGTAATAACTGCTTAATCTGTCAGTAAACCCAAATTTTTAAAAGTTTGTTGCACGGCTAATAGATTGCGCTGTTGTAGAACTTTCAACGTTCAAACAAACTCCCAAAGATGGCGCTCATTTGAATATTTGTATTAAATTATTCGAAATCACTTTGTTAGACTTTGATGTTATTTATATTTGTGCGGGGACTGTAAGTAAATAGGAACCTACGGCTAGAACAAACCCTTTTTTTGCGAGGAGGAAATCTACAAAAGTCTACCGTCCTACTGGGGTGCAGGCCAGGGTGTGTGGCATTTTTACCGCACATTTTTACAAAATCACCCTGTCAGTCATTCAGCACAGTACATACTGAGACGAGGTACTTACTCTATCTGGGACTAGCTTAATTTTTCGGAACCCTTCCTGTGTCACGGCTATAAGAACCAGTCTAATATGAAATCTGCACACCACTGGTAAATTGTCGGTGTATGAAAACCCACCAGGCTGTTTTATACCTACCTATTAACAAATTGTTTTGTAGCCCGCTATTTAGTCGATTCTATATTTTACTGGTCATTAGTCTAGAGTTCATAAGAGCGACTGTTACACCCGAGGTCGTTTGTTCCATTCCCAGGTCGAGCAAAGTGTTATTCGGTTTTCCTATGAAATTCTCAGCTGCAGTTCAGTTTTGAATTGTTCCCGGTTAATGGCTAGGTATTCTTATACCCGTCCCCTATTAGGTACATGACTGTGTCCTAAACATACTGGCGAACTGTGGGTGAACTCTACTAAAACAAGCGTGATGGTACGTGTAGTGATTGTACTTCTATATCTATTTAATAGATATAATAACACTGTCTCACAGACATAAGCAGTAGCGACAGCTTGACTTAACAGCTGTCAGTTGGCATAATGGCAGTGTGACCATTGCCTGATATAAACATATGTCATGAGAGATTATGGGAGACATAGAGGAGGCTAGTGCTTGGTGTATTGGTGAGCCTGTGAAATAATTGTAATATACAACTAAGAACCCTACAGTACGTATAATCTTCTAGTAATAGAACCAGTAGACCAGTCAATAGACTAATTTTTCAAATAGATGTAGATATGGTTTGGTTGTGAGTTTTTCATACAAAAAGGCAAATTAATGATCCAATAGGAATTTACTGGGTTGTGTTTTCAATATTTGCTAAACATTTAAAAAGATCTAGGTACTTTAAGTAAATACCTGTAGATGCTTCAGTGTTATTTATGCCGTGTAAATTCAATAATTAGCCCATAATTTTCTATCTATTCATCGTCACATAAATGTAGAGAGGGACGAGTTGGAGATCTCAATGAATACAAAAAAAACTTTTAGATAACACAACTTGTTTGTTTTATTTGTTTTTAAAATCACCTTTACAGTTTACAACAACCATTTTTTAAAATTAATTAACACCTTCTACCTCTTACACTACCAACCTAACCGCTAGTTTCTTTTTTTATAAAATGTTGCCGTTTGTAGAAAATAAATCCCACATATATGAGATTTGGTCATAAAGAAATACAAATAGTAAGTAGTTATCCTTGTAAGAAGATGAGAGAGGTATAAGCGTTATAATACTTCAGTGGACATATTCTTGACGTCAATACAGCTAAATGAGGCGTGTTTTTCACCACCCTCCGACGCATTGTATGCGCCTGGCGGCGATTTTTCAGTAAATTCATACCCCCCCCCCCCCCCCCACCTAGTAAAAGTGGATCGTTAAGGGAGTGCAAGTTAGAGGCATATTTAAGGGGGTGTGGGGCCTACCCGTGTCCCAGCTCAATGTCATAGGCGTTCGCGCGTTCGTTGGCCGCCGTCAGAGGTCGACCGAACCCAACTCTAGTAGTCCTCCAATTTTGAACTTTATTTAAATTTGTATAGGGCTGAATATTTAGGCAATCGATAGAATTGAAGGAGGCAGTGTTGTTAAATTGTTACAATGATAAATGCATTGAAAAGCTGAAGTGACAGGACCAGACGGTTTTGATGTAGGTCCTGAAGTGGAAGTTTTTAAGTAAGTTTCAGCCTAAGCCTAAGTTTCAGCGCTATTGGATCTAGAAAGGCACTTGTTATTAATTAACATGACAGGTAATGATTATGAAGAAACAATATGCATACTGTTGCATAAAAACGATAAGAATAAATTTACATTCGCATATTCAATATATTTTGAAAATCTGGCAATAAGTAGAATAAAATGCAAAATGTGCCCTTTTGTTGCACAGCACCAACAATTTATTTAACACCCTTCCATTAAAAACCTTAATAGTCGAAACGCTTTAGATAAACGGCTCACCATTAAATTTGAGTTAATCTCTTTAATGTTCATAGGATCAATCTTTAGAATCCAATATCGGGGGACCAAAACCCAATTAAATCAGTTTGGAATTTAATAATGGACAAGGGAATATGAAATCCAGTACAGTCTTGAAACCAAAATGTGGTCTGTAGAAGGTATTGGGGACAATTCTACAATAAAAGTCCTACTAAAACTCCCGTTATTATTAAATAAATAAATAAATAATTTCTTGACTTAGAGTGTTTACAATTATATGAAATCCCTGGCCACGACGCTAGTATACACTGTATTGCAGGAGCCTATTCTTGGTTCAAAGACATGCCACCAAATTAATATACAATTAGTTGTCTAACAATCTATTAAGTTGTTTTAAGTTAGGTTAAGTGTTTGAGTTTATGTGAGTGAGTATGTGGTTGTGTGTGTGTTAATGGTTGAGTTAGTATATTTAGTTTTTAGGTTCTTATATGTAATATTTTTTAGCAAAGCTTCGATAGCGTCATATTGGCAGCTTTATGTAGAGGTATTGTTAGGTGAGCTGTTATACACGAGAAGTTTTGAGGTCCCTTGTAGTAAAGCCCCAGGTTATCACTATTAACTACTCACAAATCCAAACTCCATGCATTTTATAACAGTCTAAAACGTTTTTACCAGTTCTTCGCTGTAAGAACTATTTTTGGCACTAGCCCTGTTCTATTGTGAATATTAGGAAAGGGTTATAATGATGTATATAGGAGGATGAAGTTGGTCCCAATGGCAATAGTTTCTCTTTTAGCTGTCTTCAATAAGAAGGGATACTCAATATTTTTATATATCTTCGCACTATTTTCGTACTTTGTTGTTTGTGAACTGATTTTGACAATCTTTTGTTTTAATTTAAAATTATACCTACTTCCGAGCTATGATGATAAATAAATCAATCAGTTTTCTGACGTTCTTTCTCAAGATATGCTTTTGTTTTCGAACGTCGTGTTTATATCGACTTATTGGATTTTTTATGAAAATGGAAAAGTTTTGAAGTTTTGGAGGCTTCGTTTTCCTTGTTTGTCGCTAATCGAAATCTGGCGTTTGATTGTGGGTTTCAGATTTGTTTGCGGAACTCCACTGCGTGATTGAAATTTGAGTATTCCATTAAAGTGGAAAAAGGACGCAGTTAGAAGGATTCGCACCACATTTATTGGGTATTTGAAGTGGAATTTATTGAGTTTTCATGGAATTGAATTTGAAACTCGTGGTCTGGAGTAGGTACCTACCTAAATAACTATAAGGGATCAAGGGTTACATTTTAATTTTTGATTATTCACAATATTCATAGACATGGCTTCATATCGTGCCAAAATTTTCCAGAATACACTGGTCTCTCATTGAACGAAAAGCTTTTACAATAAGAAGTCAGCTCATATTGGACAGTGTTATTGTGCAGCGGTGTAGGAATCTCATCAAATACTGAAATACAAATACTGAATTTCATCAAAATTGATTCAGTAGTTTAGGCGTGAAAGTAAAAAATAGACAGAGTTACTTTCAGTATTCTGCATCTACATTATAAACTCTATCCCTGTCTTTCACAATTTAGTGTTTAATTGAGAGAGTAATAGAGAGAAATATTAATAATTTTTATGATATATAATATATGCCTTAACCAATACCGTTTTACCTAAATTACTCATTAAACACAACTGAGTTGTGTGGGAATTAAAAAAATATAATAAAATAAATACGTCGCATTGTTCTATGATTAAAAATTTGAATATCGACCTCTGCCCATCTCTTTACCCCTCCGTGTTCCTCCCTTTCCCCCTCCCTGCGCCAGCCGCATCGCACGGCTTAATTCAGTCAGAATTTCAGGCTTCAGACGACCCTCACCAAGGTCGCAGACGCACGCACACACGCGTATTTACGCACACGCGTATATCGATACCTGCACCTCGTTGTTACGTGCGGTCGGCCATTAAACTTTAGGTAGAAACGCTTTAATACAACCCGCTTATTTATTTTTTTATATATAGTACGATTTTTTTACTCATAAGCCAAATTCGTAAAATGAAATTCCTTTTTTTCCTCAAGAGTTCTATACTTTGAACTGGCTCATTAGTCTAGTGCTCTAGTGGTCTGCTATGCTGGAGGTCCTGGATTCGATTCCTAGGTCGAGCAAAGTGTTATTGGGTTTTTCTTTGTATTCAGGTCACGGTCGCCGCGACGCACGTCGTGCCAAGAAGGGTTTGAGACTACTACGAGTTTGCCGATTGTGATAAAAATTTGGTGAAAATATGGAACTCTAAAACTCTAAATGTCAAATCACTCCTAAAGTAGGTAGGTACACACACTACATGGTTAGACCGACCTCCCATTGTAAAGGTGTTCCACACAATTCAAGGCCAGCCTATACTGGTTTTGTATAGCTTGATGTGTAGCCGTGCATACGTATATTCGAATTGTTTGAAAACTTAGGCTGTATTTTTTATGCTCTTGTCAAAAGGCCATTGGACTTGGCAATCAGAGCTGACAAGAAAATTCCGACCTGTATACAAATCTTCTGTAAGTAGTAGGTAATAGTGGGCGCCAAAATACGATGAAAGGGATTTTGTTAATATACAAAGACATAAAGAACATAAAAACGTCACATGAATGATCGTACGTTCAAATATTAAATGTTACAAAATGAATTAGAGGCGAATGAATTCACTGGAATATGCTGGTTTGAGAACAAAAACGCCTTTTGATTTATTTTTTCAAAGAATATCCTTAGGTTCTTTTAAGATATTTTTGTCATACCTTCACGCCTGTATTCCTTGACGGGCTAAGCAGACTTAAACTGTGTAGCTAGAGGGAGCGAATCTTTTGTCATTACCCGGGCACAGATCTAAATTCCGAGATGCTACTGAGAATATAATATACTTATACCATCACGCCGGTACTCCTCGAAGGGTTAGGCAGTGTATGTAATGTTCACCCACCGTTCGATATGTTTAGGTTCCATGTTATAAGGGGCGAGCCTATTGCCGGGCACATATCCAAACTCCGAGCTGCTACTGAGAATTTCACAAAAATCCAATATCATTTTTCTTGACCTGGAAATAGATCAAAAGTGAAGTATTTGCGCTTCTGGCCGCTAAGCAGAGGATTTTCTACGTTAAAGAATAAAAACTCTTAAACGCTATTGTTAAGATCTAACGTCGCGTAAGGGGTAAATAAAAAATAAAGCAAGTAATGTTATTTTTATAAGCGTAGTGAAAATTTAGGTACACACGGTACAGGTCAACCTGTAAAATTCCAGTTTAAGCGGATCTCGCATTGTATTGACTTTGCATACAATATGAGGCCAGCTTAAACTGGGCAATCCTCGACGTGAATACATTTTAGACGTATAAACCAATGTGTAGAATATTTTCTTCAAGTTTAGCTATAGGTTATTACATACAAACCAAAATACCGCATAATTAATAAAGATTTTATCATAATATTTTTTATTTTAAGAAAAAAATTGTTTAATACAAAAACTGAGTGTAGTTTTAACACTAAATAACTTAGTAATTATAAAAAAGGAGAAGAATAGTGATTCTTCTAAATCAAATATTTTTAACCGACTTCAATAACAAAGAAGGTTATCCGTACGACCCTTGTGTAATATTTAGTTTATCACTTGAATAATTATAACGTAAAATAGTATATAATTACAATATACTACACCTCGTGTGTCTGTATAGTTTTGAACAGTAAAAAATAAATTATACCCCTGGTGGGACTCGAACCCACAATCCCCGGCTTAGGAGGCCGATGCCTTATCCATTAGGCCACAGGGGCGATGCTTGTACGTGCTAAATTTACCCTCACAATGTTTGCATCTACAGCAATAGAGAATTTGAAATCCAACCAGGATTTAATTATAGAACAGTTGAACGTGAATATATAATAAAGTTGTGATCATCACACTTATTTAAGTGACATGTTTAAAAATCCGTTGGTGGATTCCTAAATATAGAGTACCTAGCTGTTGCGGGGGTGCCAGCAGTCGCATCCCAAAGGACATCGAGACAGAATACAATCTATTCATTTGCCAATTTTTTTCGAAATCTGTTCAATAGTTTAGAAGAATAAGTACATACGAAGCGTTTGTCACTTGTCTAAGCCCTGATGACAAACGGACGAATAACATTAGTTTAAATAATTACAAAGAATCCATATTTTTTAGAAATATTTCGTGGCAGAAGATGACGATTCGAGCGCAAAAGTGTCAAGATGTAGAGTTTTATCGCAGCTGACGTCATCAGGGCTGGCACGGCGGATGCAAGCGATACTCGAGTGTTCTCAATGAAGTGTGCTTGCCTAGGGTGCATCCCTGACTCAAAGAGACCGGATTCAGGTCAATCGATAGGCGTGATTTTCGAACGTAACGTTTTTGTTTCGAACTTCGAAAAATAAATTCGGAAACAAATAAAAATGATTTTGTTTTCGGCTCTCTTTTGTTAAACGTGTGAACAAAAGGCAAAAGTAACATTTTACTACATTTCCAAGCTTTGATTTTCTTTGGTATACCTAATGTTATTTACTAACAATGTAGGTGTTACAATGAATTTGTAAGCGAATCAAAGAATCCACTGTGGGTTTCTCGTCCTTCCTTTTAACCTGTCCTTTTTTGGATGCTTCTATTATTCACTTGTAGGTATGTTCTAATTACGTTACTGAGAATTATTGTTAAAATACTTACCTTAGGTTTTAGCGTGTGAAAGTAGTCATCCTGATGGTAGTTTATTTAGACCGATATCGGGTCAAAACTAGACAAGATAATGTTACGGTGATCGATCTTGATAAGTATAACTAAGCAATACTGATAAGTAAGTATAATTAAGCGATTTTACCTACGCGGTACTTCGGAACGGCTAACTTTAGATAAGCAGAGTTATTTCGAACAAACTGTCCAGTGGACACACGGCTCCGCAAACGCCTAGTTTAAATAATATAAAACATTGATTATTAATTACAAAAATGTTTATGTAACTTATTATTTAGAAAAAAATAAAATTAAGTCTTATAAAGTATAACATACCATCACGCCTGTATTCCCCGAAGGGTTAGGCAGAGGTTGTTTAGGTCCAATGTAATAGGGGGCGAGCCTATTGCCATTCACCGGGCACAAATCCAGACTCCGAGCTGCTACTGAGAATTTCATATAAAAACCCAATAACACATTGCTCGACCTGGGGATCGAACCCAGGACCTCTAGCGTAGCAGTCGCGCTTAGGACCACTAGACTAATGAGGCAGTCTTAACCGTACCTAAACGGGAAGATAAATCTGCAAAATTTTAAGTTTGCTAGACTAACCTGTTATTAATATAATTATCATATTAAACGCGTACAGCTGCGTAAATATTTAGATTTATTCATGTTGCGTATTATAAAATGGACAGCGATTAATAACTATGCGCATTGGCCTGAACTATTGCAATTAGTGGGCGAATGCGACTGCAATTAAGTATCTGCTGCAATAGAGTGTGGCCAGGCTGCCCATTTTATAAATGACAGATTGGTTCTACGAATCATAGCTATGAATACTTAGCTGATATTTTAATAAGTATTAGGTAACGTCTTTTCGGTCAGATCATCATAGCATAGCCTATTTCCATTCACTTCACATTCTCAAACTCCGAGCTGCTAGTGACAATTGCTCGACCTGGAATTCGAACCCAAGACATAGTAGTCGCGTTGAGCAGTCAAGTCAAGTGATTAAAAAAAAACAAGAAAATGCAGCTCAAAAGTGTCTAAGTCTACGTGTACGCCCCTTGTGTTATTGTCAATAGGTGGCTTACCGACAGAAGATTTAACAGATAAATAATTATGGTTCAATTTGAAGTATTCACAATTTCTGAACTGCTAGTCCAATATAAACCGCAACGACTGCAGAGTATAGTGAATTAATTTCAATATTCTGTGATACCAAAAGCAGTGTACGAACAAGTACACTGCAGCCTATTTCATCATCATCATCATATCAGCGTATTGCCGTCCACTGCTGAACGTAGGCCTCCCCCAAAGAGCGCCAACCATCCCGGTCTTGCCGTTCTATTTAGTCTGTGTTAAATGTATGTTTAAATTGGACTAATCTTCAAAATTATAGCTCTGAATCTGTCTCCCAAGCTCATTGAGATACCTCTATTGCTCTGCCGAACAAACGAGATTAAGCTTCTCTTTGACAGGCTATAGAATAGCCTTCAGGCTAGGAAAAGGAAGCTTAAGCTTATGCACAATAGCTGAGAATATTGACTTCATCACGAGTTTGTATTTCTCTAAGCACAATGTAGGCTTTTGCTACCTCTTTTTATTTTTTTATAAATTCGTATGTCAGCAGTAAATTTTGAAAAATGATATTTTTTTCTTGAAATTTATATTTTCATTTATTTACACTTTTACTAGTCAATGTGTGAAATTTTTAGTACCTACTAGATGGTGCCGGCATTTCTTAGCTTACGACTTGTCCTAAAGTCCAGACATAAAAGTATCATAAATGAATAGTTATATTTAATATCATCCAGACTAAATGTGAATGCACAATTTAACCGCACTCAGTTGAGTATAAATTTTAGTTGGAACATTTGACCCAAACAAACATACATGCATTGCCAGGAAAATAAAAGCTTGTTAAAATATGTGTGTCATAATGCAGCGCAATGTTTGAAATGGCCTTTTGAAGAAAAAGTATAGAGTATCAGTATCTTGTGCTACACCATCCCTTCCGTTCTATTTTAAATGGTTCTTTCTGGAGCATCTATGAAAAAATATATCCGTAAGTGTGATCTGTCCTCACGCGGAGTGCCTTTAAAAAAGGCTTTGGTATAAGTTTTTTCGTTTGTGATCTTCGATAGATCCCTGACGAAGCGCTCATAAAGCTTTGTCTTCAGATACACATTTTGTGACGTCATGTTCGTCTATTGCATCGAGGCGAAAACGGACGGGTTGGTAATAAAATATATTGAGAGGTAACAACTGTCGTATTCAGGTTTCTAGGGTTATGTATTTTCAGAAATACCTAGGTACCTATTTCTGAGACATATTTTATTACCTCGCGTCTTATATTTATATACATTTCGGATAGATAATTTTAAATCAACTATGTCCTGTTGGAAGACTGGAAAGCTGTTATTTTTGTTGTATCCATATAATTGAGCTAACCCCTCTCATTCTGAGACGATCAGTGCCCTGCAATTTTTTTTTATGAATAAGAAGATTGTTTTCCTTAATAAAAATAGTGCTAAGATTTCAACTAAGGCTACTGATTTCCATCAGTTTATTCATTTTTATAAAATAATGGCGCTCCTCAGACTTTATATTTATGGATATTGTTATAGATTACAACAGAACGCAAAATTATCAACCCAGTAACTGTTCCTCGCTGGGCAAGGGTCTCTTCTCTCAGATTAAGAGGGGGTTTTGACTTCCATCACGCAAGCCTATTGAATGTTGGCAGATAGTTTCACACGCCGTTGAGAAAATCTCTCAGGTATGCAGGTTTCCTCAAGATGTTTTCATGGGTCGTGGGGCTCTAGGGACCGGGACCGCGGTCCAATATTCCACCTATAGATACAATAATTATTTTAGAGTAGTATCTTGGGACCACAAATAAAAAAGTAAAGTAAGTCTTACGAAAAAGTACGGTCAACCAAATAATTTTGAATTAGTATAAATAAAACTATTTTTATTATATGAAAAATTGTCTTTTATTTCTAAAATCACAGCTTTCTATTCGAATAAAAAAATATGTAGGTACTCATTAAGAACTGTAATTATATAACTATAGAAATATAATATGTTTTAAAATTAAATACAAGAATTTAATTTAAAAACATTTATGTTTTTATCCCTTACATCTACGCAATTGCACGTAACAACCTCTTACCTAAATTTAACGTTCAAAATAAACAGTATCTTAGTAAGCACATGGCAGCAGTAATAAAAATCTCTACACTTACATATTAAAAACAATTACTATTAAAAGTCAAAAGACAGACAAAAATATGAAAGCTCTTATACACTTAATAATAAATAAAATCAGTCTCACAACAATTTTTATAACATTATAAAATATGTCTTCTATTTTTAAAATCACATCCTTCTTATTAGAAAAATCTCTCTAAATAAAATATTAAAAAATAATCAACTTACAGCCTTAGTTAGCACACGGAAGCAGTCTTTTAAATCTTTGCTCTAATAAAATAATGATAATTGTCTTAACTTAAAAATAATCAACAGCATAATAAACAACAACATAAAACCGCTACCTATTAATATGTATAAAATCAGTCTCGCATACATGCTAATAATTATTTGAATATAATCAACAGCCTCAAACTTAATAATAAACATTTCGACAGTATAAAATAATTTTGCATCAGTCTCATAACTCATAAGTATTGACAATTGTGTTACTTATTAGCTTTAAAATCTTAATTTTTCAAGACAATGACCAACACTTATCTGGTGATTTAACAATTCCTGTAATGTCAGTATGATCTTATCTTTAATCATTTTACTTTCCGGAGATCTTTTGGAAATATTTGTAGAAGTTTGAAGTTTTTTCCAGTAAAAGATACTGTCTTTTCTAATACCCTCCAAAAATTGCACAATGTTTGGTTTTGGTTTTAAAAATTTTTTTATGTGGTTATTCCAAGCTTCGACAATATTATTAGTTATGTGATCTTCGCCATAACTACACCATAAAGTTGAAAAAATATCGTTTTCTAGCCACGTGTTGACGAAATAGTCATTAAATGATGTTATTTTACTGGTTCTCGGACAATCTTCCATGATGTAAAGCCATCCTTCACTGGTTAAATGTTGCGGGAGATGTGCAAGTGCTGAACACAATTTTACATGTACTTTTCCAAGTTTAGATGTGGTTACACCCAACTGCTTCGCTTTTCGCCATAAACATCGTGTGAAATGGAAAAAACATCCTAATATCTTCACACCTGGGATAATGCTTCGCAGTGCTAATATAGCGGATACTTCAAAATCCATACTTATTTTAGATGGGTTCCACTGAGGTACACGAGCCTTGATCAATGAAAAAAGAATCTCGTAAGTTGCTCGGGTTTTGTCCGGTAAAAGTATGTATAGTATTGGAACTACATTGACAAAAGAATTGTTACTTCCAATATCTGCATGCATTGTGTACAGTTGATAAAAATTTTTCTGACACAGCTTAAAAGTGCCATCAATGAAAAAGTGGCTAGATTCGGATAGGTACTTCAACATCTCTTCATTGCAAAAAATCAAAATTCTTTTATTTTTGTGTTTATAATCCGCGAATAATAAATTTCCATATCTTTTAGGAATATCGATATCCACTGCCTTTTGAAACTCTATCTTTTTGACTCCCAATGCCATATTTCTTTTCTTATAAAATGTTTTCTTGCGATTTTCAAATAATGGAATTGGTGTGACGAGATCCAACCCTGCATCTTTTATTCTGTCCATAGTCTCTTCAAAAATAGTTGACACTGGTGTTGTAACGTTCTGCTGTATATTTTTTAAACATAGCTTCATCTCAGATTCTATTGTAAGCTCTGATATATTTTTTGGAGGGTGAGTGTGGTTGTCACTTTCGTGGACAATTGATTGGTTTAATATTTTTATAGTGGCGTTGCAAATATTCTTTTTTCGACACCTCCATAAATCTGATCCATCTTTGTTAGTTCTCTTATGTAAATATTCATAATCGTTTCTAAACAAAATTTGATCTTTGATTTTGAAAGAGTCGTTTGTGTGATAATAATCTTTCGATGTCGATGGCTGATTTTCATCCATATTGAAGGTGTGGATAACTAAAATATACAAAAACATGAAATGAAATGAAATGATATTTATTTCTGTAAATAGATCTTTTCAGGACACTTTTACAAGTCGATTTTTTACATTTTTTTAGATGGCGCCGCATATTAAGTATCTATAATACAATAATAATTGTAAATATATTATTATATTTTAACCTATGCAAGTATAGTTATTATTTTGTGTTAGAAAATAATTTATTTCTAAATTAAAAAGAAATGACATACACTTACCTTTTTTTATTAAAAGACTGCGAGCACTTACACTAAGTAATTGTTTGTCACACTTCACACTCAAAGATGCATCACAAAGACTGCTCATTTAGTTATGCATTCCCGTTATTAGAACTCGTTAACCTTGACAAAGGGGTGTGATTGGTCAAATAGCAACCCGTGATGCTTTACTGTGAAGCGAGATAGAATAGATGTGTGGGAGAGAGATAGCACTACCTGTCTGCAAATATTATTATGCACACTTGTCTTTTTCTGTCCTATTAAATAATTAGGAAAGTACATACTTATTTTGTTACTTTATTAAAGAATTGTTTTGTGAACTGTACTTTAACTTCTTTTTTTTTGCGGTCCCAAAATACTACTAAAAAAATAATATTTAATTGATAGGTGGCTTATTGGACCGCGGTCCCGGTCCCTAGAGCCCCACGACCCGTTTTCATTCACCGCTTTAGGTGAGTTATCATTAAATTATGAATACGCACATGATTATGGAAAGTCATAGGGCGTGCCTTGGATTCGAACTCGACACCTTTGACTTGGCATTCCGATGGTCATATCACTAGACTAGTAGAACTTAAATATTTGCCCGTTCATTTTCTTGTAAAGTCTTGTACTGAAGCCTTGCACCTAATTAAATTTTAAAAGGTTAAGTACATAGGTCCTTAAAGCAGTATACAGTTTTTTTTTCATAATTTTGTACTAGGTGTTGCTCGAGGCAATACTCTCAACCGGCAACCCAAAGGAGTTTTTTAAATAAAGGGTAGCCGTTGTTCTTCTCCAAGATCCAATCTATTTCTATAGCAAAATTCATCAAATTTGGGTCAGCAGTTTAAATGTCAGAATCGGACAAAGAGTTGAGTTAGTTTTAGATTTAGTGTGGGAGTATGGATGCATAATACTTCTTTAATTAGGTAAGTACCTAGCGACCTAGTGACTGAACATTTAAACAAATTATACAATACTAGCCTTCAACCTGCGGCTTCGCCCGCGTGGACTATAGGTTTCGCCATATACTTAGGCAATGTCATTCAAGAATAATGTAGTTAGCTGTCTATTGGTGTCTACAAAACTAAAATTTAAAGGGTTCATATTAAAAAAAAAAGGATAATATATAAATATAAAGTTGTGGTCGATAAAAAAAAATATCAGATCCACGTCGTGTATATTAATGATTATAAAATGCACAAAAAGTTACATTGTACCCCTGGTGGGACTCGAACCCACAATCCCCGGCTTAGGAGGCCGATGCCTTATCCATTAGGCCACAGGGGCGATATGAGTAGTTCACAAATTTCCCTTCAGTAACAATTCTTACCAAAAATAGGTTTAGGTACTCCTTATTTGTTTAGATTAAAAATCTGTAAAATCATAATTACTGAATAATTTAACTCAAATTAACTTCAAGCTTCACGCAAGTGGCATATCGTTATAACTAATGGTTAGACACCAACAAAATCTATAAGGAACCATCTGGAAAATATATTTTCATATAAAAATCAGAAAATAATATTAATAACATAATTATGCGCAAAAAATACACACGCATCTAAAACTTTTTTGAAATCGGTTACTTATAACATAATAGGTACGAAAAGATACCTTTTTAAATTGTCTTATTATTTACATCATAATGCATACATTGTATATATTTTTTTATTTCAATGAGATTTTACGAATAAATACAAGTAAATAGATTTGAATCTCGAATTATTATTGTCATGGTGATTTGCAGGCAAGGAAACTGCTTGTAGTGGTTCTAAGCGCGAATGCTACGCTAGTGATTCCGAATTTGATTCCGAGGTCAAGAAAAGTGTTATTGGGTTTTTCTGTCATTCTCAGTAGCAGCTCGGAGTTTGGATTTGTAGCAATAGGCTCGCTTCCTATTACATATGACCTAAACATAATTATTGTGGGTACACCTGGGCCCCTAGACAATGTCACATCTTCATTATCGATGACGAAGTTAGATATACGAAATGTATGGATTTGACATAATTCTATCACGTGATATATCGAAAGATTATGACAATTCCATACATTTCAGATTAATCTTACTTCGTTTTCGATATGGAAATGAAACATTGTCTAGGCCCCCTGTGCTATGCCTTATCCTTCGGCAAAAAGTGATGCTACGTTGGTTATGTGGAAAGAAAGATATACACATAAATTGTCAGCGTCCAATCGCAATCTCACAGAACATCCCATTATATATGTGAAAAGCTTTTTATTACAAAATATATAACTACAAAGAAATAGTGATTGTTCTGCATAAATTAAAATTCTCACTTACTTACTCCAACATAACTCAAGTTCGAAGAGCTCTCTATAAATTAATAAAGATTAGCGTATATTATTCTCACTTACATTAAAATTAATCATTAGTAATGAGTGTAGTTAAGTCATTCTTGGCTGATTGAAGCATGAAGTTGGCCATGCTATGCGATACACCAATGTATTCAAACTCATAAATATCAATCAGTAGCCATTAGCGACGATGTACTCGATGCATATTCCTGCATACAATGTCCCACCATCCTAACATGACCCTGCATCAGCCGTACATGTTTCTTAATATCATCTTTTAAAGTTCCTTCAGAGCGGGGAACAGGAGGTCTACGAATATTTGACGAATCTCGCAAAACGGTTTGCCTTGGACTGCTTCCATCTTTCCCTCCCAGCATCCGTCATTATGGCTATTAAATGTTGGTTGGGAAGATTTCAACACCATTAAAATATCAATAAAGTGATGAAATTGTACTTAAAATAAAGTATGTAAGTACTTGATGATGTTAACGTGAAAAATATTACCTGGAACCAATGACATTATAAAGTTTGAAAACAGGTACTACATAGATGTATAGCTTCCAAACTAGAAGCAGAAGTGTTCATTAGCTATGTTATGTAGCGCGTCTCAATTTTGTATGTTATTTACTATGAAAGGGGCATCTAATATTAATATGTCAGTGTTTGTAATTATTGTGTCAGTATCATCGATTTTGCGTATTTATCTACATGTTCTAACATGAACAAAAACTTTGTAAGAATCCATTATTAAGCAAATTGCGTGCAGAGGAGTGCTAGAAAAAAATTGAGGATCGACCACCAAACGACCATTAGTTTATATCTAGATTTTAGTAGATACTTAGGTACTTTTAATTTATTTTGTCTTGAACATAGAGACGCACAATAAGCATCCAATAACGGATGGATCCCATCCATCCGTTGGTACATGAGGTATCTCATTCAGAGCAACAAATGCAACACGAAAACCATCTTAATAGAAACACCACCCACCTGAGCTTTCGTATTAAGTTGGAAGCAAAAATGACTAAAAAGTCCCCAGTTTTTCGTAAAACCTAAAGCATATTTATGATGTGTCACGTTTATCATGGGAAGGTATAATCTTAAAAAACTGCAGGTTTCGCATCTCATGTTTATCAGACCCAACCGACCATTAGTCGTCAATATCCAAAAATAAAAACTCCGAAGGCAAACAACGCCTAAAGTATTAGTCAGACTATGCATCGCTCAGGCTCCAGACTGACAAATTATCTGGCATTCCGAACATCGTGGTAGGGACGGAGGAATAAGATCTCATAACCTTGACAAAACTAAATTAAAAAAATTGGAAGCCTGTTTTCACTTTGAACGGTGTACATCGTTAAAATTTGTATATTTATATTATGTTTTACCCCACTCCTAAGGATCGTAACGTGATGCTACATTACAGCCTTCCTCATAAATGTAGCTATCATAATTATATATACGTAAAGTTTTTTCAAATCCAACTGGTAGATCCAGAAATTAGCGCGTTAAACAAACAAATTAACTCTTCAGCTTAAATAAATTAGTATATAGATTCAGTAGGCATATTGATTTGTTTTTATCTAAAAGATATGTACCCGTTACAAAATCTGTTATGCAACTTTTTGAATATAACACGATCACATTTTCAATGTCTGATATTTTCGTAAGAGTATATTTATAGCTAACCCGCAGTGGGTTAGCATGGTGGACTATAGACTAACTCCTCTCATTGTTAGATGAGACCGATGTAATGGGTTGATACTTCTTCAGAGTAACTGTTAACAGTTTGAACTGCATATCTTGTTAATATGATAAGTGCTCATGATTAGTGTCTTTGAGCTTAACAAACACAGCTAAAAGCAAAACCATATTGATCGTTTTTACTGTAAATTATTGGTGAGGTTCCATCTGTTAGCAACGAAGTGTACGGAATTATTAAATAAACTTAGCATAATCCGCATTACGCTTCAAATTAACGAAAATCCAAGACCTCTCTTAACCGTAAGGTTTTTATTTCGAACCAGAGCACATAGTGTATAGTATATAGTAGTGTAATTTATTCAAAGTTGTCATAACTGATGAGAAATCGCAGGGTTACTTATGGTAAATATAAAAAATCTATCAAAGCCTGAGAGGCGATCAATTAAAAGTGTAGAGTTTTCAAGCCTTAATTTTCGTAATAATTAATCACTGCTTGCTAATGTTTTTAAAATGATCGTGTTGCGGTAAGTCTGGTTTGCCGAACCCAAATTGCCCCTAACTTTGGACCCTCATCAATTTGATAAATTCGCGTAGGTAAGTGCAACCCCGTGCCGCAGTGTCCACTCAATAATCTTGTTAAATCACGGTTGGGTCCGAAGATGACTAATATCTGTTCGATATCGAATGTATTGTACGACTGTACCCAAAATTTTGAACACGGTTATATACTTCGACCTAAAGGAGATAATTAAAGAATGAAATATGAATGATTCAGCGCTGTTACAATCGTGTAATAAATAATAATACCCATTTTATTTTTGTGCGTACTGAAATTACTAATTCATTTCGAATCCTGTCATTTCTCATTATTATTCTGATTGCGTATAAAATGTATATATATATGAACAAACTGCTTTAAATATAATTTGTTAGATATTGTAACGAAATGAAACTTACGAGCACCGCTTCGAGTATAAAGAGCGTTCAGCAACAAAACTTGAAAATGTACCGGACTAAGCGTAAGTTAGGGCAATCGTAAGTCCTAGAAAAGCGTCGAGAGTGTTGTGCTAAATGGGGAGAGGGGGGAGGTAGGGGCGAGGAGTGTCGGGGGAGGGAGTGGGGAGAAGTAGGGGGGAAAGGGGAAGGGAATGTAGAAGTGCAATATCTCAAGGTCGGTGCGTCTCGGCCGGTACCACTTCGGCTCCATATTTGCAATGCGCCGCTCGGTAGATATGTATCGGCGGATACGAGCGTTCTACACGTGTAACAAATGGTAATGGTTCCCACTATCGCTTTTACAGATGAGTTTCTTTATTTACTCGGATTCTTGGATTTAAACTGCCTTAATCGTCTATTGGTCGCAAGCGCGGCTGTTGCGCATGAGTTTCTAAATTCAATTCGCGCGGTTTTTTTTATTATTTTGAAATGGTATAGGTAACGAATTTTGCTTAATTTATGCCAATAGGCAGCTATAACTCTTGGCTATTGTAACCTGTATGAGATAAAACTTCTCGTTATATTAAAACAATTCACTTTTGCTTTACCTCTTGGAAAAAAAACAGGAAATATTTAATGTCATGGACGTTCATTACTGGATTTTCAAAATCCAAGTTCAAGGGGCAACAGATTAAGTAACACGTGGAGGGATTAACATGTTCGTGTGAGAATTTTAATGAGACTCCTGTAAACACGATTTAATATGAAGGAGTTATTTAGAGTCACTCGCTGTGATTATGCCTCCGTAAATCTCACGAGATTGGAAGCTTTAAAATGTTACACGAGTAATGTTGTTTGTTACGAATTAATGTAGCTTGTGTTGTTGATGAAGATTTTTTATTAAGTACTTAACTAAATGCTAGTCAGGCACTCTTTGACTTTTAATATTGAAACAATGACGTCATATTATTTTAAAAGAAAAATTAACACAGCTTTAAGCTCACTTAAATAGAAAGTAGGTGTAAATTGTAAAGGTGCCCAAAATCGTACGCATACATTTTCTTTAGTATCAAATAATTTTAAGCTGTATTTGGTATGGATACCCTGATTAGATTTCATTATCATCATCATCAACCTATATACTGCTCAGATGCTATGCAGTGCGCTGTAAATAAAATTAAGGAAGATTGGTAAAAACATTACTTTTGATACTTTAACCCACCACCCATATCTACCTGTTCACACTACCAACCCGTTCCATCATCGAATGAACTTAAAACAAGTGTAGAGTGATAACTATCTCGCATCCCACTTTTTGTCATGAACGAGTATGGAAATTAGCAGACCTTTGTATACCTAACCGCTTTACAGTAGGTACCTTGCAATAATGTTGTATGGCATTTGCCGATTACTATCAATTGGATATTGGTTGTTAGTTCAAGAGAACTTCTACAACGTAACTGGACTTGGTGGCGAGGAAGTGAGGCCCAATTCCTTAGGCCCCTTCCTTCTCCTTGTCTCCTTCCCCTAAATACGCTCGGCAACGCATCTGCTACTACTTTGGTTTTGCAGATGTGCATGGGCGGCGATGACTACTTACCATCAGGTAGCTCGCCTGCTCGTTTGCCGAGTTATCACAATACTAAATGCCTCCAGTCAGGAGCAACTTACAAATAAAGCCACAGCAGCTCAAGGCGTGCCCTGCGTTGCTAGGGTTACAAATTTAAGCTAGGGATGGCTGGATATTGGGGCGACTTTAAAGCTACTGGCTCGGCGCGAGTCAGCTCGAGCAAGAGCCGCATAACTACTACTACTGATGCTCTCTTACAGAGTTATCAAATTTTTGCACCAACCTTCTTAGAGCCTTGGAGGCAGATGACTATCACCAGTCATAGCCTTGGAAGATGTCTGTCGTCGTCGTATGTCGATGACCAAGTCTAGCAGACACCTTGGCACTGTTAAAGACTGTGGCAACAGGCTGGCACATTGATTAATTATTTATGGTTTATTTCTCACATTTTACTTTTTCATGACCTCTAATTTTATTTTGTAATTATTTCTTTGCGTGTTCCATAATAAATGTATATATAGCTAGAAGATTCTTCCGCATGCATCCTATTTTAGGATCCTGATCGAATATTTCAACCCATATACCCACTAGATTTTATTCGTCACTTGATTAACTATTTAAATAAAACCAAAAAGTAGTGTAGTTTAAATTTTCAGACTTGTAACCGCGTGTTCTGTTTGCGTTTATAATAGAAAGTGACTGTCTATCGTACCTACTGTTTATCTTGATACGATAGTTATCGTTTAAAACCTGTTACCACGATGTCTTGGTACAGGGTACGCCAGCCGGTGAACGACGCGGCGGCAGTCGGCACTGCGACGCAATAAGTGGGACCTAGCCCAGAATACTCGCACTTTCAACTAGACTGATTATACGGCTAGATTGTTTAACGTGTTCGATTTCATTTTTGATGTTGACATTTTTTTATTGTGTTTACAAACAATCATATGGTCTGCAATCTATAGACGCTGGCAACACCAGTGGCATCACTCGCGCGCTGTTCTCTAGAGCCATCAGTTTTATTTATTTTATTTTTCAAAAAGTTTACAAAGGCGATCTTAATGCCGTAAGAAAAAGCTATGAGCCGAAGACTAGTACCCAAACACTATAATATGTATTAGCTTACTTATAGACTACATAAATAATACACATGTACAATACACATTATATACCATAAACATACATACGACACAATATGTACAAAAGGTAAATCAGTTGACTGTTGAGCATTTTGATTTCAGTTAGATTCCCGGGTCCGGATTCCCGGGTATTCTATGAAATTTTTAATAGCAGCTCGGTGTTTTAGGTTTCTCCCCAGTTAATGGCAATAGAGATTGACTTCTCTTTTCTATGTAAATCCATAGAAAGAAGAGATCATTCACATATTTCTAATTCGACGTCCACGGGAACGAAGCCGCGGGCAAAAAGCTAATTATACCATAAACTAGGTAACCAAGTATGAAATAGACAGAGTATGATAATTTTGCAGCTATTTTGGACGGTGAAGTGGATGACGTGTTTAGTGGTATTGTGGAGCTAAACGTGTTTTTGCTAAGTATGATGCTTCCGCAAGTATTCTTGGAGTGCTTTGATAATGCCAACGCTCTAAAACGCCAAGACTGAACACGATTTTGCGTAAAATAACATTGATAAATAATAATGTTAAAAATGTGATTGAGATTGAAATCAAAATTCAAAAATTCATTCAGCTTCATACCTATTCCAATTTTTATATAACTACTAAATTTGAAAATTTCAATAACCCTCCGCCAATTGCATTATATCTCGACCGATTTTCATCAAACATAGCTAAGAACACTCCCGACTAATTCACCTTTCAAACAAAAACAAACAACATCAAAATCGGTTCATCCTTTCGGGAGCTAAGTACGATGCTACAGACAGACACACACACACACACACACAGACACGTCAAACTTATAACTCCTCGTCGTTTTTGCGTCGGCGGTTAAAAATACAAACTGACACGACAGACTTTATCTGTTATATTCGGACGCCTCGTGTATCGAAATTCGAGACTATCATTGATTTCCAATAGTATTCAATTCTGAAAGTTTGTTTGAACGTTTCATATCATTGTCATATTTCACTGAGGCATTCATGAAACTTTTAGTTAACGAAGTTTTGTTTTGGATACTTTGGACACGTGTAAGGATAAATTAGCCCACAGTGGGCTTAGCGATAAGTGTACGTTACTCCAGCGGGAAAGTAGGTCTTAGCGAGTGAGTGGAACGTATAATTAGTGCGTAATCTGCTGTAAATGTGCACCAATAAAAAAAATTGCGTTTTGTCGTTTTGTAAAAAAAAACAATTCCTTCTGGAGTAGGTAGCGTCGTTTCAGCAGGAAAATTCTAAACGAATGAGCGGAGAGAGAAATATTGTGCATGGGCAGAGAGTTTATATTTGTGCAAAATGTGCGCCGAAAATATATTTTGTGCGTCTTCAGGTTTTTGAGATATTGCATTTCCTGCTGGAGTAACGTTTTACACAATCGTGTATCTCTAAAACAATTATATGTGCGGATGTAGAATAAACATACACGAGTAGATTCTAATTTGTTCGGATTTGTGACAGAATATAATGCTCTAGGAGCTACTTTCCTGCTGGAGTTTTTTACAGGTTCTTTGTAATTGCGATAAAAGCTAGAATAAGCTAGGTAGGTACTAGTTACGTCATATATAGCCCAGGAGTCAAGAAGCCATAGCTGTGGCCTCGATTGATTTATGTAGGCCACAGTTGCTAGGGGAACTCCAGAAGACCCTTCCAGACTCGAAGAAACCATAGAATGTTGTCGATAAATATATCGCTGTGGCTAAACTACTACCATACCATCACGCATATTTTTTCCCCGAAGGTTATGGACAGAGGTCTACTAATGTACACAAGCAGTTCGCTGGTATGTTTAGATTTCATGTAGTAGGGGGCGAGCCTATTGCCATTAACTGGACACAAATTCAAACCTCGAGCCCTTACTGAGAATTTAATCGAAGCACCCAATAACACTGCTCGACCTGAGCATTGAACCTAGGACCTCAAGCATAAGAACACTAGACTAATGAGGCAACAATGTAGCCTAAATACGTGCTTCTAAGTATGACACTTTAATAACTAAATTACTTAGTACCTGTAAGGTAAGTTATAATCAAAAATGCATTCATTGCGATAAACTCGTATTAATACCCCCGCTGCCACTGTACAGTTTGTTCGAAATAAGTAAGCCGATCGGAAGTTGTCTGCAAGTGGTTTAAAAGTGGTAAATTTTAATAGAAAGAGTCGGTGTAAAGTTAATTAGAGTCGTATATGTTTCACATTTCTAATTATTTTGTTCACTAATTTCGATATTTATGTATTAAAACACTTAATCAAACGATTTTATCACCGCGGTTGTTCGGAACGGCTAACTTCCGATCGGCTTACTTATTTCGAACAAACTGTACAAGACAATAGATTTGATATTGTTTCTGTAATATACTTGAAGGGTTAAAACACTATCTTGTTACAAAATGTGCACACACAAAGATTTTAATTTGATTTAAGGCGGTTTATATAATACATTTTGTTCGTTCGACACGAACTTACAATTGATTTAACGAGAAACCAATGATGTGTTAAGGATTCTGGTCACGCGGCGCGGGCGCGTGGATTGTCCCTAACGACGGAGGAGTCCTAGCAACAAGTGTCCCGATTTATAAATCAGTGTTGTCTCAGATGAAATATTATGTTATAGTAGTTGAGATAAGTATAATTGAAGGAAAACGAGTAAGGAGAAGACCTAGTAGAAGTTTTATTGAACAAGTGAAAGAAAAGTGGGAGTAGAGTCGTATCAAGAGGTCAAACAGAAGGCAGAGCAGACAAGAGCTGAGCTCGTTGAAATAGTGGGAAAATTATAATAATGGAAATCTTTATTTTTGTATTTTTAGGCATTTTCCAAGCAAAGATTATTAAGACGTCGCCTCAAAGACGTAAATTAAAAAATGTGAAGGCAAATTTCGACATGGCGGGTGGGAGTCGCGGTAGCTTAGCGGTCATAGCGTCTGGTGTACTTAACCAGAAGACGCAGGTTCGAATCCTGCCCGCGGTCGTATTTTTCCTTCACTAATAATAACTATGGAAATCTTATTAACTTACTAACTAACTAACTATTTACTGCCAGATTTCACTGGTAAGTTTTAGGCCCTATGAAATTGAGTTACGTTGCTACTAAGAAGTTTATAGAAAATCCAATTAACACTGCTTAGCTTGGAAATCGAACCCTGAACCTCTCGCTCAGCAGACATAGTTAGATCAAATACGGAAATGTTATTTGGAATTAAAGTACCTATTTGATTTAGGGAAAATTTTGTAAGTAGTAGAAGTAGAATAATTAAACAAAATTTTATTTTACGAGTATATTGCATAAAGAGCCTTAGGTAAAAGGGTGAACGAAACCATATTACATAAATTGATTTTACCAAAAAAATAACTGCAGAAAAGCTCTCACATTTGTTTATTTAAAATAATAATAACAGAAAAGGGTTGAAAAACAAAACGAAAAAGAGATGAGGAAGTTAACGAAATCGTAAAGTATTAAGAAAACATATTATGAAAAATAACATTGTTATTTTTGTATTTGACTGCCTCATTATTCTTGTGGTCTCTAGCACGACTGCTACGTAAGGGTCATGGGTCCGATTCCCGGGTTGAGCAAAGTGTAATTGAGTTTTTCCATAAAATTCTCTCTCGGAGTTTGGACATGTGCCTGGTTAATGGGTATAGGCTAGGGGCAAGCCTTACATGGGACCTAAACATACCGGCGAACCGTGGGTGTACAATGTACACCTCTGCCTTACCCTTCGGGAAAAACGGGCGTGATGGTAAATTATCATCATCATCATCATCATCAACCCATTACATTGTCCCACTGCTGGGCACGGGTCTCCTCTCAGTACGAGAGGGATTAGGCTATAGTCCGCCACGCTAGCCTACTGCGGGTTGGCAGACTTCACACGCCGTCAAGAAAATCTCTCAGGCATGCAGGTTTCCTCACGATGTTTTCCTTCACCGTTTAAGCGCGTGATAATTAATTATGAATACGCACATAACTTCGAAAAGTCAGAGGTGCGTGCCTTGGATTCGAACTCGAGACCTTTGACTTGGCAGTCCAATGGTCATATCACTAGGCTATCACTGCACTGGTAAATTATGTTTTAACATTATTGTAACTTCCCACCTTTAATCTCAACAACATTACTGCTCAATTTAAATAAAAATACATTTAAATAAACTTTTGTCTTAAACCTCATAAAAGGTAAATTACCTTATAATTTAGCTAACAAAGATTAAAAATTTAACAAAATTCTCTAAGCAATGTTTTATTCAGCCGTCGTCATAATTAATTCTTGTCACGTCCCCCGTGAAAGATTATAATATTGTACCTATGCGTATGAATATTCAAACGCGAAGTCGTTGACGTCTCACAATTTAATGACATAAATATAAACAAGATGTATATTTTCTCCATGATTAGCTTATTAGTACTTAATTTTCTATACTCCTTTTACATAACACTTCGTCCCGCGGCTTCGCTCTCGTTAACATATGTAGATTTGGTCAATCAATTCTAATATCCTATATTCGGCTCCAGGATTCCAGGTATACCTGCACCAAAATTCACCGAAATCGGTTCAGTGATTTTGGAGAAAAAGCGTATCAAACATGCTCAATCCCATAAAATGTTAGTTAGGATTGGATAAATATCGAATGTTAAAACGTTATTGTTATTTCGTTACAAGAGTACCTATACTCAAACGTCGATATTTTACATAGGTATAATAAATACAAGCAATGTAATCTATTTACCAAAAATAAATTCTAAAGTAAAATAAAAACACACAAACGCGATAAAATCTGTATCAAAATTTGTTATTTTGTACTCTCATAGGTGCATAATTATATTAGCATAAGTGTCAGAAAATGTGATTATTTCAAAATATTTGTTTTCTTATCATTTACAAACCTACTTATTTTACAGTCTCAGAATTAAAAAAAATAAAGCAAATCTACTTATTCTGAAGTCGCAAGTTAGACAGTACATGCAGTCGTTTATTCCGTTTTGTGCTCCGTGAATAGCCAATAATATACAAATGCCAAGTTCATTAATCTCCATCGTCCATTCGCAGCGTTGCCGAGAACAAAGATTTGCATTCAGTAGATATATGAACAGGCGCGAACGCACTGTAATGTAAACAAACGCGGCGTAGACATTCCGCACAGCTTGGTGATGTTACGCCATCATTTTATCCAATCCCACATTATCTAATATTCGATGCGGAGGGTTCAAGGTTGGTCTCGCTGAAAGCGCTTGGCGCTACACTATACAGTGTCGCGATCGCATCCTCCCGTCCCAGGCCGTCGCGCGCCCTTTGCGCTTTTATCAATATGACGGCGAACGCAGCGCCGCCTGTCGGCCGCCGCCAGTACCCAACTAGACTCGAGTGCGCACGCTCCGTGCCCCGCGACAATACTGCATTTCCACCATCTAAATACTTCTTTCTTCTTCAAAACAATCCCACCGAAATTATCCAAATCCCTGTTCGAAAACGCATGACGTGACGCGTCCGCTAACGTCACTGGCTAAGAAACGCGCGCGATCCACAAAAACTTAACCTAAAACGACATACGATTACGTCAATAATAGGCGCTCTCCCTCGGCTCCGTTCCGCTGTTATTGTTTATTATTACATTATAAACACTTATTTCCTGATGGTGCTGTAAACCGGGCTGGCGTCGCGAAGCTCACAAACGGTAAGTGTTCAGAACTCCAAGTAATGTTATTGTAAGCCTGTGCTTGTTTATGTGTCGAGGCTTGAACCAGGGTATCTGGAAAGTATTATCTAGGTAATGTGAGCGTATGTGAGTGGTTACTTTCGCTGGGCAGCGCGCTCAGGAATGAGGACACTCTCTAAAATAAACTCGAGATTTTTACCGCGCGGTTTCAGCAACATCGTACATACGTATCTTTAGATGTTCATGTAACTGCGTGCGATGATTGTTTAAATGCTTATGTTGAGCCAAATGCATGCAGCATAAACAGAGTAGGCAGCATATGGTTGCAGTTTAGAACCCGCACACGATTGATATCGTGTCATAACGTGTCGCAACTTATTCAATAGTAATAGGTCGTGTTACGAAAACTTGGCGAATAACTAGCTCCTGCATGCCTATAGCCGATAGCGGTGTGCACTGTGCGCGGATTCCATGTTTGTACGTTGCACTGAGTCGTATTAGGGAGCATGATTCGATTCGCAAACAACAGTGGTTAATTTCAATTTCTCACTTGTTTATCCAATTTGTGAATATTCGCCATTATGTAGACACTTACATGGCAGAATCCGCACAGTGTTTCAATCCTCTCAATGTTTAATTCATTGTATTATTATAAATGTGAGGTTAATTACTTTACTTGGTATGTAACGCATGCACATTATGTATTATAGGAGTAATGAAAAACCCAATTACTTTATCTAAAGTTATGAACGTGTTGGTTGACGTGCTCACTAATGAGGAAGTCTTATTGGATTCTAATTTCATATTTATGTTACTATCTTAAATAGGTTTTAACTTATTAGTAGCAAAGGTGCCTTAGTAAATATTTAGTTTATTGAAGTTACAACTGCATATATGAACGCGACCTAGAAAAAAATAGACGGCAAAACAAATAATAATCAAAAACTAGAACTGCATAATGACTTTCTCCGCGCGCTCCCCTCTGCTACGAAAACAATAAAAAACCAAAGACCATGGCGGTAGTGCATGGTGCACGATCACAAGCGTTGTACCAATATAAAATGTGCATATGCGTTTATGCATAACACTCATTCTTTTGTGTCCTGCCCTTCATATCGTGAGAATGTGGGCCAAGTTCAAGATGCAACCATTGTGCATTGCATTGCGTTGCATTCCCTTTATTTCCGATATGAATTTGTACGTATTCTTAAGAACCGGTTCCGATGTGAAATGAACCACAAATTGAACCACACCACCGATATTAGGTACCACGACGTGTTTATCGTGAACTGAAGCGTTTTCTTTATGAAAAGATTGCGATCTAGTTACCGCGTTATGAAAGGGAACTAAGTCTATTGAAAGAATCTATTCGACTCTGTGAAAGTAGTTCTGTTGAAGCGTACAGAGAGAATAGGTAATAACATTTTGGGTCTAGTATTGTTAGTAAACGTTTAAGTATATCTGCATTGAAGCTTGTATCACGTGGATGTATGAGAAATAAAGCATTTATAAATATACAAAACGATTTTTATGACACAAAAAAAAAATTGATACCGAGACATTTAATATTGATTGACTGACACCTTTGAAGTAAAACCTGGTCAAAATAATACAGGGTTATTGGTAAAACACTAACAACTTGTAATACGAATACAAACTGTATTATTAACATCATAATCAACTTTGCTCTATGAATTGTATGATGAAAAAATCTAATACTTTTGGCAAAAATCAACTTTCAAGATTTTGCTGTTTGATCTTTCACATTACAATTACCTCACGGCCCGAACACCGCTCCTCGTCCCTGCCTTAAACTCGCACAAGACAGCAGATTGTTTGCTTAGCTAGTACCTTATCTTGCTATGCGTATAGTTTATAATTTGAAAATTAAAATCTAAAGATGATTAACAGTCATAGGACAAACGTAATTATATTCTTGACAGCTTGTAAGTGCTTAATAACACTCTTATGCTCATTCATACGCATTATTTTCTCTTCGCAAATAATTTCTGTCATGAACGATGTGCGACGTACAGCATCTTAATCAATGTCACATTTAATTTGAATTAATTCGGCATGTAAACAAAATTTACAATAAGTTCAATCGTAAACCGCAATTTCGATGGTAATGAAATTTTGCTTACGCAGGCGAGCTTGCAGTCAGTCAATGAGAGCATCAGTTAAGGAAGTGCAGAAAGATCATTCAAGCAATAATCGATAATTAAGAAAGAAATTTAAAAAAACTGAAGAAATGACTGCTGTCTCAAAAATGTTAGATTACAAAGATTTTGATATGTAGGTAGATAGATCTTTTGTTTTCGCCACCAACCTCCAAAACTGTTTTGAACATAAAAATATTTAGTTTGCTTTTTTTGAGGTTGGTTTGTTTTTTTTTAATACCTACTTTTTTAGGTAATGAATTTTTCCAACATGCTCTTTATTAAAGCAACGAGCTCACTTCTAATTCTATATTTGCGACCGATGACGACGTGCTCAACCTAGTGTCATAGAAATACACACTTAACAGCCCGTATCTTTAAAATCCATTGTCCATTACCCATACCCATGTGCTATCCAATGAAACTTCTGCGCCTATTCCATGATTTTATGTTGTAAAAGCTCGGATAGTGACGTCATCGCTCGATGCAGTGAGCTATTTAAAGGAAGTACGTCACAACTCGAGCACAATGCCCTTGTTACATGCAACGTTTAACAAATACCGTCATATTGCTTATTTCACTTCAAGTAATGAATTGTTGAATCGATATATTTATGTTCACATTGTTCCATATCGGTATGTAAGCTCTACCATCATCAAACAATAAATTTGAACAAACAGAAACCTCGATTTCACTTAATACCTACTTAGAAATACTATTGTATTAAAAAAGAAACAAACAATTCAATTGAATGTATCACTGGCCAATGATATTATCTTTTGTAATAAAAACTTATTACCTGTAGAAGAAATTAGGTTTCGGCTGTCTAGCATGACCAAATCTAGACTTTCTATTATCTAGGTTTTTTATTACTTTTTTTACATTCATAAGTCAACATGATACGATTGGACCGTTATGTTCCATATCTCTACAATAATCGAAACGTTTATTTTACATCTGTAATTTCTAGAATGATAGGTCAAAATAACTTAACATAGCATACCCTGTATTCCCTGAAGTTTTAAGCAGATGTACAGCCACATTTCGCCGGCATGTTTAGGTCCCATGTAATAGGGGGCGAACCTATTGCCATTAACTGGGAACAGATCCAGACTTCGAGCTTCTACTAAAAATTTTATAGAAATACCCAATAACACTGCTCGATTCGGAATTGATTCCGGGTCCTAGGATATCTCGCGTAGTAGTCGCGCTTAGGACCACTAGACTAAAGAGGCAGTCCATACAATATCTTTTATAACCCTCATACAACTTACATGCCCTGTCTAAAAAAATATCCCAATAAAGCACTCACGAGTGGAAAATATTTTGGTCTACACCTTTATCTCCAAAACGTTGAGAGATAGAATATAAGGTGCGTATCAAAAAACTTCAAAGCCATATTTTTACGTTTCGTGTCTATTGTTACGGTGCAGATAGTTTGAGGCAATCGAAAGGCAAGCTAATGACAGGCAAAAATAATGTCGAAGGACACATATCAATAGATGTAATGGACGCTGACGACATAAAATAAAGTTTACTAGCCACCTTACCTCATGCTGTAGTATATCAGATTCGCTTTGAAAATATGCAGAAAGGTGCACGTACGGAAAATTAAACAGTCAATAAAACGTTTTTTATTGGTTTAGCTAAGTACCGAAGTGTTTAATGTTAGCAATAAAGATTTACAAAGAATTTCAGGGTTTTTTTCCAAGAAGTGCAAGCAAACTTTTATTATCTGATCCGTGTTATTGTAAGGATTGGCCAGAAGCATATTCACTAAAAGTGAGACCTAAATTTGACAGGACGTAAAACAAACTAAGATTGACTACTTATTGATTTTTATAGAAATGTCTTTTCAAAAAGACAGTCAGTGCCGTAAGCCTGGTTAGGTTATACATAATTATCAAATTGCAAATTATTTTGAACAGTTCAGCTCGAACGGGACGGTAATACTCTCCCACAGAATATCGACGTGATGGAGCAGTATGCATACTGTGTTACGTTCGTGTAACGTGCGGTGATTGTGGAGCACCAGAGGCCCAATTTCTCCCTCAGTTCCTTCTCCTTTCCTTCTCTTTTTTCCTACAAGTAGGATGCCTACCGGTCCATGTGTTTGTCTAAACAATTAGTCTGTAGGTGACGGTTGCTACTTTCTATCAAGTAGGTGGCTTGTCCATCACAGTTAATAAGCTTGGCAACTCATCTGTACCTCCTTTGGTGTTTCCATGAGTGACGATGACTATTTAGTACTTACCATCGGGTGGCACGGCTGCTCATTTGCCGATTTACCACATAAAACGTATTTTAGGTATAACTTCTTCATCATATATTCATGAATACTAAATATTCGACTCGTAATTTCAATCAATATTCTTATATCGTAGTTGTTCGACATTTCTGAAAGGCCTGTTAACAGCCTGTGCCTGTGCCTACCTACACAAGATTCTAAGCTCTCAGTAAGTGGGCGGTACAACTTCCCCAAAATTATTTCGTTATTTTTTCCTTAATAAACTTTAATAGCCTACTGGTTTCTAACACTTACGCGAATATCAGACATTGAAATAAAACTACTTTTTACGGATTTTATCGCGTTATATTGATTATTTTAAATTCCCGACGTTTCGGATCCTTTACAGCATCCATGGTCACGGGTGGACTGAGGTGGTGGTGTAAAGGATCCGAAACGTCGGGAATTTAAAATAATCAATATAACGCGATAAAATCCGTAAAAAGTAGTTTTATTTCAATGTTTAATAGCCTAGTTAATATCTAGGTCCATAAACAGAATTTTGCTTAAAAAGCTATCATGCAAAATCTTGCCTTTTGGCTTGACAAATTCAAACAGAAACTGTAAGCGATAATACTAACCAGAAGTGTAGAAAACAATTTCTTTAAAAGCTAGAATTCATTCCAAGTAACACTCATGTAGTAGAAAAAAAAAGTTTACGCAAATTAATACCAGACAGTGGGACAACCGAGCTAGAAAAAAATCTCAGACAAAAGCTTTCATCCATTTCCTTCCCAACCCTTTCGACTGTGATTACATTTGAATAGCTCAAGCTAAAACCCTGGAACAAGTCTTGCGATAAATTAGGAATAGGGGGAGACTTATCAGGGGTTTTTTAATGCTGCTGAAAACTGCGCTGTTATAGCATATTCCTATTTCCATTTCCATATTTATTTTAAGAATATATATATATATATATATATATATATATATATATATTTATATTTATATTATCTATATAGTATATAAGTATGGATATATAAATTCGTATTTATTTGGTTATTTTAGTAAGTTTTTTAGTACACCACGGACTACCCCCCCTAATATTTTTTTTCACTTTTTCTCTGTCCATCCAAAGGTTGTCTGGAAGATATCGCTTGTAGCGATAAGACCGCCATTGTACCCTTATTTTAATTATGTCTTTGTAAATGTTTCTTATTATGGTGTACAATAAAGATTATTCTATTCTATTATTCTATTCTATTGTCGAAAGTCACACCTTAATAAATCTGGTTTCCGACTGCCCAACTGCTAGTGTAGTGGGCTATATCCTAATCAATGATCATAAGGAGAGACCTACCCGCAGTAAAAGGGTTGATAAGTGATAAATGATATTTATTTCTGTAAATAGATCTTTTAACGACACTTTTACAAGTCATTTTTTTTTATAAATATTTTTTTTAAACTAGATGGCGCCGACATTTCCTCTCTGACGACCTCTGAGAATAAATGTCGAAACAAACTCAGAGAATCATGGTCTCTTTTAAAGTCCAGACAATAGTTATATGATAGATATGCGAGTTTTACTATGTTTTGATGTTGATGGACAGACTGGTAAGTAGCTTCTTGATATAACGTCATTCGGTAAGATATATAGGCGGCGATACTGGGAGATCCGACATCACTTAGGGACAAATATAGCAGTACCTACATTATTTTAACAACAAAGGGAGGTTGTAACAGTTGAAAAGGAAACCCTTCATAATACTTCGCAAATATTGATTGCTTTGTTAAAGATTATTGTCGACTTTTAAAGGAAATAACACAATGATGTGGTTCAAGGTTTACGGCTATAGAAATTAAGTTCCTGTACGACTTCAACTGGAAATTATTTGAAAGGGAAATTGTAAGACGACTGACGCAACCACTGTATGTATATATAGTATTTCAATCATATGTGATGATGTGTCCCATGCCTGAATGGCTACACGAGGGACGATCTCTACGTGGCCACGCAGGACCAACATTAAGGTGGCCTAATATTTCTCGAAAATTGTTTGACTATCGATAAAAAGAAGAAGGGGAAATGGTTAAGTGAATTGATTTATGCACAAGATTTGTGCTCGTGTTTGCCTGTCTTTGACTGCCTCATAAGTCCAGTGGTCCTAAGCGCGACTGCTATGCTAGAGGTCCTGAGTTCGATCCCGAGGTCGGGCATAGTGTTATTAAGTTTTTCCTCAGATCAAATAAAAAGTAATTAGCTAGTCGAAGCTAGTCGAGCTATCGAAAGCTCGACTGACTCGACTGGCAAGATAAGGCGTAGTTTCGGTATACGTGTGTACGTGTAATAGTGTTTGTACACGGCAAGGCGTAGTTTTAGTCAGCCTCACTTCTTTGTTCGCAAAGTTCCATCTTAACTTTTTATTTGATCTGAGGGTTTTTCTATGAAATTTTCAGTAGTAGCTCGGAGTCTGGATTTGTGCCCGGTTAATAGCAATAGGCTCGCCGCCTATTTACATGGGACCTCAACATAACGGTGAAATGTGGGTGTACATTAATACACCTCTGCTTAAGCCCTTCGGGGAATACAGGCGTGATGATGGTATGAAAACTTGTGTCCAAAGAAAAAATACAACTAATCTCCCGAGTTTTACCCATCTCTCTGAATACCAAATTAAGAAATTTATACCCTTTTGTGTCCTAATCACTGTCTACAAGTATTTCAATCACAACAGCTCGTGTTCGATAAATTATGGGAGGTTGATTGATTAATTACAGTGACGAATATCTTCCAATAAAGCCACCTAAGGTCGATATCAATCTTCCGTGAATAACTTGATTGGATTTCGCGGTCATCGCACGCCAAGGTCATCGGAGAAAGTGGCAAAACATGAATTTCGGACCTCGATTTCTGCACATAAATATATCTTAAATTTTGATAGGCGCAGTGCCCTAGAAAGGATTTTATGAATAACACTTTAATTTGATATATTCTTATTTTAAGCACTAGCCTTTCATAGGATTTTGAATATAAATGTACCCCCCGTAGCTAAATAACAACTTTTGACCGTTTTCACTATCGTTTTCTACTAAATACTTTCGATTTACTGGCACACATACATTTTTGTCGAAGTAAACAAATAATAAATAAAATGGAATAGACCACTCCGTGGAATAGACCATTAGACGTTATAATTAGAAAAAAAATGTCATTATTGGTCACCGGCAATTTATTTGTGGGTACTTGTATTTACTAAAATACAAATACCCACATTTGTAACTAAATTAAAAATCATAATTATCGTAACACTTAGCTACGATGTTAAGCTTCACCTGTTTGTTCATTTTGTCGCAATAATTCACATCTCGAGGTCGTCGCCCCTCATCTTAGTACTAAATTAACACTAATTATCTTGTTCGCCATTGTTATTTGATTTAGGAGGCGAGATACTTCACATTAATCTGCACAGAATTACAGCTGCGGTCCGTTTGCAAATTAGGTTCGACCAATGAGATGGAGCCTAAAATCAAATTTACTGACAATGTACATGTTTCCATGTACAAGCCCCTTCGCCCGGAAAGGTTTTATCTCGCATCCCGAAGCCATTAATATTGAGGCCCTAATATGATTCGAACATTTATGTCTAAAAATAGGAAATCTACTATAATATAGTATGCCGTAGCAGTAGTGTGTAATATAGTAGTAGCATAGTGTAATGAAATCTAATAGTGGGGCAACTCGCCGTCTAGACAGGTCAACGATGAGGTGGGTTGCGGGGCAGAGCGGCGTCCCCCCGACCCTTAGTCGCAGGCGTCCCGTCCGGCCGACAGGTAGTGCGCGCCGGTACTCCGCTGAAAGTTTGGCTCGCGCTAGCGCTTATTATAATTTCTTTTACAATGCGTTCTACATGTGCAGTTTACGGTTGTTTGTCGGCATCGTACAGAAGTAATAGTGAAAACTTGAGATTTCATCAATTTCCAAAGGATGAGAATCGGTAAGTGCCTACTAACCTATTATACCTAAATGAATATTATCTCTACTTAGTAAACAAAGTCGCTATCCGCGACGCCGTGCGTTTACTTCTAAATTATTTTAACCTTCCAATGGATTTTGATACGGTTTTAACGAATATACGAATTTTATAATTTGTTGATAATTTTGTATTTTTGTTTTGTTGTTATGATTTTGTTTGTTTGTTTGATCGCACTAAAGTACTGGTCGGAATTGATTTCATATTTGTGTTTTATAGTCCATTTATCGAGTAAAGCTTTAGGCTATATAACATAACGCTATGACCAATATAAGTGGCGCACAAGTGATAAATGTTGCAAAAACGGGAAAAAAATATTCCTTTTGAGCGCTTCCGTTACGTGCGCTGCGTAAACGGTTAAAGTTATGCAAAAGTATTGTATGACGGAAATCTTCCGCTTGAAAGGTTCTAAAAAAAACAATAAACAATAAATTGTGAAGGTAATATCTTGCTAGAAATCAATACAACTACTAACACATAGATTAATTTGAACCTACAATCATTATCACCTGTAAATCACCTTTCAAACAAAAAAAACTAAATCAAAATCGGTTCATCCGTTCCGGAGCTATAATGGCACAGACAGACACACACACACACACAGACGCATCAAACTTATAACACCCCGTAGTTTTTGCGTCGGGGGTTAAAAAGTAAAAGTAAGTCCTTGAAAAATATTTTTTGTGTCGGCATTTCGACGCAGACAAAGGAGTGCGCCCACTATTAGATTTCATTACACTATGGTAGTAGTATCTCGCTGGCTGTCTACGTGCTTGTATGAATGGGTCGACACGACCGGGGAAGTACTGCTCTCCCGGTGAGTGTGGAGCGCCAGAGGCCCAACTCTTCCCTCGGTCCCTTTCCTTCTCCTCTTCTCCTTCCCTTCCTTTTTATGGTCCGCAACGCGCGACTGATACCCCTGGCGTTGCAAGCGTCTACAGGCTACGGTAACCGGTTACCGGCCGTATGTTTGTTTGCCAAATTAGTGGTATCAAAAAATCTATAGTAATTTGAATACATCCTAATTGGAATGTTCGAGTTCAAAAAACTATGGCCTGGTCAATATCCCACATTTTGTACATGTTAGGTAAGTTCTCAGTTTTATCCCTACTAATCCCTACTTCCCTACTAATATTATAAATGCGAACGTAACTCTGTCTGTCTGTCCGTCTGTTACGCTTTCACGCCTCAACCACTCAACCGATTTTGATGAAATTTGGTACTGGGATAGACTAAAGCTTGAGAAAGGACATAGGCTACCTTTAATTGCAAAAAATATGGGATTCATCATTTTTCAAGATAAAACCATGAAATTTTATATCAAGGCACTTGATAAGAAGACAATAAATATTTGTTCTAGCGTTTTTAAAATTTCGACCTGTGTGGGAATGAAATAGGGGATGAAAGTTCGTTTAGAAGTCCAAACAAAGTCACGCTATCAAGTTTAACCCCGGAACCGATTTTGATGAAATTTGGAACAAAAATAGACTAAACCTTGGGAAAGGATTTATGCTACGTTTTGTTGTAAAAAAGGGGTTGAAATAAGGGATGAAAATTATTATGGGAGTTTGTCATTGTTGAAGATAAAACGATGAAACTTTGAATTTAGGCACTTGATAAGAAGTAAAAATTTGTTCAAGCGTTTTAAAAATGTCGACCTGTGTGGGGATGAAATTGGGGATGAAAGTCCGTTTGGATTTTGACGGATTTTGGTACAAAAATAGACTAGAGCTTGGGAAAGGATATAAACTGCGTTTATATTTCGGTAAATAATAAAGTTGGGTGAAATTTGTGGTCTAACGAGCAAAGAAGCGGACGGAAAGATATGTTAGAGAAAACTAAACAGTCAAAATCGTGTTGTCCACGCGGGCGAAGCTGCGGGCGGAAAGCTAGTACAAAATATTATAAATGATATATTCTATAAATGCAACTTTCACACCATTTGATCGATTTAAACAGGTATCCCTTTTACCACAATACCTGATGTTAATTTATTCTACCAGTATCCCTTTCTTAAAAACGATTAAACAAACTAGTTTTTGCTGTTGATATTTATGGTCTATGGTCAGAAGTAAAAAATCGTTGAAAACAATTAGATAGAATATTCTTTATTCCTACTACAAAAATATGTAATGTGCCAAGTACCTACATGTTATGAATCACAGAACAAAAAACAACATTATAGGATAAATTCTCTGCACAAATTAATGAATTCTTGAAATAAGAATACAATATTTAAATACATTTTCTTTTGAATTTTTAAAACAGTTCAATAACATTATAAGAGAACTAAATAGTTATCTTATTTATCCTTTTTATGTTTTTTGTGAGACAAAATAAAGATTTTAAACGATATCCAATCCGATAGGTACCAGTATCCAATGTTAGTATACCTAAACAAGAGAATGTTCGGGTGGAGTCATCGACCGCTAACTAATGTATTCCTTTCAAACTCAACCACATTGTGACAATAATATACTTATGTATTCGACAAAAAGATTTAAAAGCAAAAAAAAAACATTCACAACACGTCCTCTATCTTACCATCAAGGTTACTTTTTGGTTGTATTGATACTAAAACAATGTAGACTTGCGTCAACTGCGGCTTCGAAAGAACAGCTAAAACGTGACTCCACCCGTAATTGTAGGTTTGACTTATATTCGTCCCGTCAAAAAAAAAAACTCTGGCACCAAGTGAGCGAACCGCACCAAAATTGTAACATCACTGACCGAATGCAGCGCTGCATCTAAAATCTGAGTCAGACTTGCTCCATGCGCGAGCGCATAGAATACATTCATAGCAGCTAATGAAATCGAACGTTGCTCGGAAGAGAACGAGATTTTAAGGCAAAGATGTTATTATATTATTGTTATGTCTCATTATTATTACTAGCTTTCCGACCTCGGCTTTGCCTGCGTGGACTATATATTTCTTGTCATTTTGCGGGACAATAATAATTATATAGCCTATGTCACTCAGGAATAATGTAGCTTTCTATTGATGCAAGAATTTTTCAAATCGGTCCCGTAGTTTCAGAGCCTTTTTAATGCAAACAAACAATCATTTTTTTTCCTCTTTATAATATTACAAGCATAATTATTATGGACTGCGTGGTGGTAAGTGGTATTCGCTGCCTCTACGCAGCAACACTGGTTGTATTACTCGTGCGTTGTCATCTTGATATCAAGGTTTGCCTATTCATTTAATGGATACATTTCATACATTATCCTTACACCAGAGAAGCAATAATGTGATTTTGTAATGCGGTAGTATATTAATTGTACACAAATTACATTGTAATCCAAAGTACATGCCTACTCGATCCATTTAATCCCTCAGCAAATTTCAAACCTATGTATAATTGTTTCAATTGTATGGCTGTCTTTGTCGGTAACTTGGATATAATTAACCAACTAACCCACAAAAACAATCGTAGGTACATGTAAACCTGCGTATACGCACACCAGATGGTGCAGTTTTCCCACCAGTCATTTTCCTACAAAACAATCACAATCTCTTTACATAAGATTTTGTAGAATGATGCTACTTAACACTTTCTGCAATATATTTTTGGATTTATTACACCTGACTTAAAATCCTTGATTCCGCCAGGTAGGTGCAATGTTTTTCATTTGTACTAAATAAAAAAAGATGTTACCTTCGGTCAATGTTCCGACGATATTCGGAAAGCAGGCCTTTTCGCTCGTTTAAAAAAAAAAAGATGTAACACAAAATTTACGAATTTTGACCTTTTACAATAAAACGCATATTCATTGCGTAAAGATTAGGTAGAATTCAACAGCCGTCTCGATACTTCAAAATTGAAACACCTATTATGTGGTCTAAAATTTTGAATCAAAGACAAGTCGGAATAAGTTGAAAACTTTATTCGCCGATTCCCACAAGTTGTAGTTTTTGAGTTACATCTTTTTATTTTTAAGGGTGCGTTTTGTCCGGACCGTTTGGAAATCCGTATTACGTGTTATGTCTCAATTGGATTGGAAATCTCGAATACAGGACTTAATTTTAAATTAAAAATGACAGATAGGTAGGTAACTGCCTAAGTACCTACCATGGAATGAAGGTAATCAGGGAAATATAACATAACATACCATCACGCCTGTATTCCCCGAAGGGTTAGGCAGAGGTGTACCTACTTAATGTACACCTACGCTTCAATTCACAATGAGGTACTTAAATATATCTTTGTATTTTTCTAGATGATCTTAAAATCTATTTTTTTATTCGATAGGTATAATATATTCTGTATCCAACGTTGACATCATGACTTACTTATTCAAATTTTTTCAACTTCGTCACAAACAAAGCCGTCGATAGGGTTGCTTCTAGCTGTTGCCAACTATAAAAACCTTGCTGTTGACCGAATGAAGAACAGACACTTAAAATAATATATACCTTCGTTTCCCGCTAGCTTAGAACTATGAGCTAAATCAATACAGAATAAAAAAAGGAAGATTAAGTTTTTACCAGAGGGACTTTTTCTGGTAAAATCATAATTTACGACCGCTGCAGACCTTTTTGTTGTTGTGAGGAACTTTTTTATGGATCCTCCCTCTCTTATGGACCTAAAACCGTTCTTGCATTTTCTTGGCCTTAGTCACACCCATGGGATCCTTATGGATCTACCTAGGCAGGAGGGTATGTTGGAGTTTTACCGACTAAAAACCTTGGCCTGCAGTCACGGCCACGAGATTCGTGACTACATTCACTACGTCCCACAGTGTTGCAACCCTAACATTCGTGTATTAACGTTCATCAGTCATTGTCCCCGTCTTCCGGTTGTATTATATAGTTCAATGCCTCGCGAGATCCACGTCCCAATGGCCGACCTTCAGAACACAACCGCACGTCACGAATCCGAGTAAAAACACAACAACAAACACCATTATAGTTTCTCAATGAAAATTTAGAAAATATTTCCACGCAAGCGCAGCCTTGTATACACAAATGTATTGTAGAATATCAAATAACATCTAATTGCGTATTCATAATATCGCTATGCGTGATTAGAAGGCGGTGCGTATATTTTTTATATTTTCTTTCAGGTTTCGCTTAGTCTATAATTAAGTGTTAGTATATAAGTACTGATTTCGATTGAAAATATTTAATAATAGATCATCTATAAAAAAATCTAACTAGCCGAGCGTGTGATCGATTAAAAAAAATATGATCCTAAATATTTTGAGATAATGCTCTAAGATACTATTGTAGCTGATGTTTTTTTTATAATTATTATCTAATGATGAAACAAGTGTTTTTTCAAAACAATTTATACTTTTACACTGACGTAGCTCCTTTGTTTGCGAAAACTCTATCTAAAGAAGCTTTCATCTTGCAGATGGCTAAAAAGGTAAAATACATCGATCAATCGAAAAGTCACAAGCGTTAGTTTTTTGTGATTGATGATACCTATCACATTGTTCCCGACACAAGTACTGTCACTATCACATGTTTTAACAGCATTTCTAAGTTTACAAGGCGTCCGGAATATTTATTGCTCACGATTAATCTATGCAAATTACTTCAATAAAATACTTAACATCATTAAATCCTACACTACAATTCGGAATGGACACGGCGCGGCTCATAATTTGTTTGTTGAGATGTAATGTCGGCTACGGTGCTATAATTAATTTAATTTATAATTTACAACATGAATTATATTAATCGCGTAAGCTTTTGATTTATATTTATAAGAGCTTATTTTGTCAATGCTTATTATATACTCATTAGCTTTCCGCCCGAAGCTCCGCCCGCATTTTTCACCTTGGGTTGTATTATGACATTTTATTAGGGATCCCTATTTTTTTTTGGAAAATGTGAAATAACCATATTACTCAGTGAAGGCGCAGCTTTCTAATGGTGAAAGAATTTTTGAAATCGGTCCAGTAGTTTTTGTGTGAAAACAATACAAACATGCATACAAAAACACAAATGTTACCTCTTTATAATATTTTAGTTTAGATTTCTTTTGTAACTTTACAGCATGTTATACGCAGTTCTATTCCGTGGGGAAAACAATTGAACTGGGATTCAGTGTTTTTATGTTGCTGGTTGTTTCCCAATTGATACGATTGAGAACTCCAAGACTCCAGTTGTCAGACGAAATGTTCAGTTCGCGCCATTATGTTATTAACTCAGACGCAAATAAATTCTTTTTTTATTGCGTTGGTGCAGCAGACGCGGCCGATCATTGGTTTGACATTCAGACAGTCTAGCTAACTCATTGCATTGGGTATCCACTTGACGGCAAACTGCAGGTCCACAGCATCCTTGCAAGCGAATAAAGACCGACATTATTCGCTTTAAAGTATACTTTTGTGACACTGGAAGTCTTCGGAGATTGCATTCGATACCCGAGCTCACAGCTCATAATGACCGTGCATTTCGAACTCAAGGGCAAGGGTACGAATTATTCGTTCAAATCCGTTGACCGTTTCGACTCTGAAAGACTTATTCGCTATTGTCGGCGTACAGATATGGATTCGCGGTCGAACCCATTGTTCCTTTGCCGTCATCACTTACAATATATTTCGTGAAGCGAGATCGAAATAGACTCTCTATGCATTCGCCTTGATTAAAAGGAACCGCAGAATACCGCGCATGACATTGACCATATTCATTTTATTTTTATTATGTGGTTCGCTTGCGATTGTATTTTTATCATTTATAAATTGAATCGTGACTAAACTTATATCGATACTTTTTATTTTAAAATAAATTATTCTTTTTGTTTGTTTCAGGTCTAAATAATCAACGCACACAATTTCGCGTGAATCGAAAAATTATTGGAATAATGTTGTAGTTATAAATATCTAGTTCTGTCAATTGCTATAAGTGTAAGTTTAAATTTAACCGGGTGTTCAGTGAAGAGTGAAAAGTGGAGAATCTAACGGCAGCCAAGAGGAGCACCGGGTTTACCCCGGTGACAGACAGGTAAGTTTGATGACTTCCACGATATTCTGAAGGTATCTCAACCTCCTAGCCTTTTTCTCAATCATCATGGCTCGACTTGCAGTCTAATCTTACATAAATATACGAATATTTACACAAAATATCTGCCATCACACCTCCGCAACCCAATTTCTGGACAACACCGATATTGAAGGATAGACTGGAGGTCAGGCTTTTTGTGCTCCTGACTAACACTAACGATTTTTTTAGATAAAAAAAAAACAATGAGTAAATCGTTTTTCACTTTCATAAAAGGAGCTTATTCAGTCTTCCATGTTTTTCCACAAACCACTAAATCCTAATACGATTATCTCCGCTACCGCCTCCGCTCCGCTAACAGTCTAACCCTCGCTTAGATCGTGACCCGCAATATCACGAAGTTATAATATACGGAGCATTAATGACATATGACCTCGCACTTTTTAAACTAATCACTTAAACATTCACGCGTTTACTAAAAAGCTTTTTCCAACTGAGTTCTGACACCTACTCATTATAGCTAAGTACATAACAAGAATATATATAATCCCGTTTTAATTGAATTAATACAAAAGTAAGTACTTTGTACTAGGAAAGTACAATAATTCGCGGACGAAATCTGACTATCCAGAAAGCTATGGTTTTCAATTTAGTCAACTGTCAAAAATGACATATCATCACCATTTAATAGGTGTTAGTTACGGTTGGTGAGCCTGGTTTACTGGTTTCGATTCAGTGTCATTCAGTGTTATTATTTTTTTCCATCAAATACTCATTAGCAGTTGCGCGATTGAACTTTGTGCTCGGTAATGACTACGCTGGCTCTTTAATTTATAGGGTCTAAGACATATCGGTGTACATCAGTACACCTCTACCTAATTATTAACTGGATTTTTATGAATGTGATAATTGTGAAAATCCATCACACAATAGGTATGCAAGTGTATAACGTGTAATTACCCAGAAAACTTCGGAATTAAATTAAGACGTTTAATCACATACTTAATCGACGATTAACATCTTCCCAAACGTTGTAACTCGATTTTAATATACAAATGAGCGAAGGAGTACTTAGCAAACATCAACTAGTATTTTAATTAAGGAAATAGCTAAGGGCGGGTTGAACTGGGTGTGATTAATTAGCGACTTGCTCACGTATCCAGTTTATCTAAATTCATTATCTAAGCGGCAGAGGCACGATTTTGTAGATTTACTGAACGGAAAAAAGATTATTAGCATATTGACTGCGCTAAGGGTCTACTAGTACACACGGGTATACATCAAGCTATACGTAACCAGTTTAAGCTGACCTCTCATTATATAGACTTGCCGCACGAGGCGAGGTCAACTGAGCCTTGCAGGTAAACATGAAATTTAATTTGCTTTTATTTGTTTACTACTAGTGGGCGTCGTTCACATGAACTTATCAACCTCTTATTATCTTCTTCTTCTAATCATATCAGTTATAAACATCTTCATTTATCCATTATTGTTATTTAAATTACTTCGACCCATTAGGTGGCTAAATTTGTTGTAGCATTAGTGGCGTTCTGTAGGTGCTCATAGGTACTGGTATACGGACTTATGACTTATGAGCACTCCACCAAGGGGTTCTCTTCAGTTTAGTTCTGATCAAGGGCACAACATTCGCACTATATTCTCCTCTTTTGCTAGGTTGCGCTTGCAGCAGCGTACTACAAGTAGGCAGTCGATCGAGTAGTTACACACTGTTATTATTATGGTTAATTGTTATAATGATACGCTAGAGGTCTTGGGTTCGATCCCCAGGTCGAGCAAAGTGTTATCGGGTTTTTCTATGAAATGCTCAGTAGCAGCTCGGAGTCTGGATTTGTGCCCGGTGAATGGCAATAGGCTCGCCCCCTATTACATGGGACCTAAAACATACCGGCGAACTGTGGGTGTACATTAAGTACACCTCTGCCTAACCCTTCGGGGAATACAAGCGTGATGGTATGTTGTGTTATGTTGTTATAATGATTTTTATATGAAAGTCATTAATCCATCTACTGTCCAATTGCTGGGAATACCCATAGTATTCACACAGAATGAGGGACTTAGGTTGTATATAGGGATCAAGGCTGGCCTAGTACAGTCACGAACATAAATATGTATACAGTGAGTAACGTTAACAAACAAACAAACTATAGGTTAGATTTAAACTCAAAATAATCCTTTGCCAAAGATATCCAATTTCAAAATCCAAGATTTCAAATAAAGATGACAGAATATACTGAAAATAATGATATTGTAATTTATTAACGAGAACACACAAGTCACATATTTACAAATTGATGATAACATCAGCAAAAAACTGATCACAAATTCATTGAGACTACAAACGTGTTAATAAAAATAAACATTGATTCAGGTACAAAAACCTAAGGATTGTCAACTAATTAAATATTCTTGTCTGCCAAAACTGTCAAACGATCTTCGTCAAGCTGTCATGGAACAATAGTGGGTATACGGACGGTTGAAAAGATCACTGACAGAGATACAAAAGTTTGTTAGCACAAGCAAATGACTAACACCATACAAAATTAATAAAATGATTATAAGCATAAATTGAAAAGCTTTTGCCATCCTAATTCCAAAATAATCATAGTAAGGCATGCATTTTTTTATGGGATAACTTGGCAAACGAGCAGGCGATCCACCTGATGGTAAGCAGTCATCACCACCCATGAACATCTGCAATACCAAAGCCGTTGCAGATGCGTTTCCGAGCCAAGGAAAAGGGAGGGCAAAGAGAGAATCCTTTTTCTTTTTTTTTAAGGAAGGGAACTGAGGGAGGAATTCTGCCTCCGGCGCTCCACACTCACCGTACGAAACGCAACAGTATACATACTGCTACTTGACGTCGATATTCTGTGGGAAGGTAGTACTTCCCCGGTCGTGCCGACTCATTCATGCTGGTATGTAGACATGGCAGCGAGACACTGCTACTACTAAGCATGCATTTTTGATGCTTCCCGTGAAAAACTCGTATTGCAAAATAACAAGAGATTAAGTAGATATTAGATGTCTATGGTAATTAAAGCATACCTACGCTGATCATATTCCATCATTTGGGTAACAAAATAACGTATCATTGTTCGGCATTGAACTAACTGTAAACAAAGTTATGTTGGTTAAGCGACATAGTAGTATGTTAAATTAATAGATAGAGCCAACGTCCCTTTAAGACGTAGAATTTGGAAGAGAAATCGAAATCACAGGCAGTGGTCTCGGTAGCTTAGTTGGCAAAAATCGTCTGATATACACAGATATACTTAACAACAGGGACGCGGGAAAGAACCCTCTCTGATGCCGAATTTTCCGCCCGAAAAAATATATCTTTAAAGATATTTAGCATTCATTATTGTTAAATAATCTCATAATATAAACATATAAGTAGGTACGGTCGCCAGAATAAAAGCTACCACAAAATGACAAATTTTCCCAGTTTACTTTTTAATTTAATCGTCAACCCTTTTAGGTTTAAAATCATTTGGAGAAATCTGACAGTTTAGTTTAACCTGATGTGCTGGCGACTGTACCTAAATACCATAATCCAAAAAAAAATCTTCCAATTAAGATGTAAAACATTAATCAATAATTAACATTTTTGGGATCATCGTTTTTTGTATTTGGTAATTCTTTATTAGCTTCAACACGATATTTAATTTTAAAAACAGGTTTATGACAAATTACATTAGGTTTTTACATTTGCATTAAATTATGCACCTCACATTAACAAAAAAGTATTGATTATACGATATTGGTTGCACAAAACAAAACAGATGGAATTAATTTATTACCAAAACGAAAATTTCGACCCACTTTCAAGGTCACTGATTTAGAACCTGAACTGCAAAAAATTTGCCTTTTCCAAATGTTACGGGAGTATGGTTATTTTTAATTTTTATTTAATGCTGAATGTTGTCAGTAAGTTGTTGTTGTTGAAAGTGGATGCCAGTAAGAGTGTCAGGCATCCAGCAGCAAGTCGGCGACAGAATTCACGGACCCTTGCCACTCCTATCCAAGTATGCCCAAATACTTGGATAAGGGTGGCACGGGATCGTGGTGGATGGCGCAAACTTAGGGAGGCCTGTACCCTACAGTTGGTGAAGTCAGGTTGTGGATGATGATGATGATAAATGTTGTTATGTTGATATAGAGGAGATAAGAAGTTGTTCAGGATTGTACTTTTTAATAACGTATGGTTTTTAAATGTTGGCAACTTATTAAATTCTTAGTTTATTTTTTGTTAATGCAACATTGCCTTTCGGCTGGCAACTCAACCACTTATTCATTTTTTGCTGTGCAACATTCTTCTCTTCGCCTAACCGCGGTATGTTAATATAGCATTACGCTTTATTTGTAAAGACGGGCAAGCCAACTGTATTGCGAAATATATTTAGTCATTTGTTCATCTATCTAGATCGTTTCATTACGAGCCCAAGCAACAACACTGCTGCACAAACAGAAGTCGTTAGTGTGGAAAAAGTGCGTGTCCCCGCACTACCCCGTGTACTATGGTCACAGTCTATTTGAGTAGCAGACTCTTCAAGTCGTCAGTAGCCACATCTCATGGAGGCTAGATTGCTAGCGCTCCCCGCACTCAATGCGCCTGCCATAGACTGGGAGAGACTGGCTACCGTTCTAGGTATACAAATCCAGTTTAGGCTGACCTCTTATTGTACCGAAAGCCTTTCTTGATGCGAGCTCAGCTTAAACTTGAAAATAATAGCTTGACCTGCAGCCGTGTGCATATGTTTCTCTCTCCTATTCTACGTGAGGAATAGGTACATATTATGATCATCACCCACTGAACACTCGGATCATAATAGGAACATTTCATAAATTCCTTCGCTTATTTTTAAACTGTCATAGCGACAATGATGGATCAAGTCAGCAAATGACGTTTTCGACAGATAAAGAAACAAGGTCTTAGCAACCTTCTGACGCCGATCGGACGTAAAAGTGGGAAGAGATTCATGTCGAGGTCACCGCCGAACAAACAATTCATCTTTACAACGTGAGACGAGCATTAGACGACCGCTCCCAATATATTATTTTGTTGCCTATTTCTAAAATAATAGAGATTAGCTTTTACTTTTATTTTTATATGAGAATTGAACGAAGGCAAAACCTATATGAAATTATGGTAAAGCTATATAAATGATATAGCTATAAAACAAGTATTATAGAAGACGTAGAGAGCTTTCGGAATGTTAACAAATAGATTTAACGCGGGTTAAAAACTCATAGATTCGGTGACGGGCATGTATTGGTATACTTGAAAGGTGTCAACTCAACAATTTTCTCAATTAGAACTAGTTATAACCCACAAAATATTTGGGTTTAGCCGGATTTTCATACGATTTTCACTATCATCTACAACATTATTTTTAGTATATGCGAAACCAGAATATAGTTTGTTCAGAATAAGTAATTGAATCGATTCCAATATTTTTTACAGCAGGTTATATTTTTTCCCAAAAATTTTAAGTACCTATACCAAGTATCTATCCAAAATTATACGCGCACAAAACAAGTCACTGCCGGCCATAGTGGCACTAGGCAGGGGCGCACAGTAGGGCGGGGGGTAAAACAACCATAACATAACAAGCTTATAACTTTGTCATTTTTCAAGACACAGTTTTGAAATTTTGTACATAGATTCTTTACCTAAAAATACTAGACACGTGTTTCGTGTTTTGCATATACTAAAAATGACCTTGTATACATATATATTAAGGCATAATAGAGGCATATTATAAGTACATTGCACCCGTGTGAAGCCAGGGCAGGTCGTTAGTAGGTACATAAATGTTATATGTAAATACCAGACAGTATTATCTACAACATTTTAAATAACAACTTAATCTACGTGTTAAATTAGTATGAAGATTCTGTCTCGAGATATCAAGTTTGCACGACATGTTTCTTACATTAGCAATTTAAGGTCTCTTGGACTTGTTGCCTCTACTGAAGAGTTCCTCAACTAGTATTAACATTAAATATGTAAACGAATTGCTCGCTAAAGTAAGGGTCTTTTCATTTTGTTTACCGAGTATCAAGATAGAAGAGTACAGGGTAGCAAAATTAAACTTTTCTTAGTCCTTGGTCTTGGTATTTTGTGAAAACAGTTCTTGTCGACCTCGACGCTTGTCAAGGTATAGGCACGTGACGCGTAGTTGTGAAGAGCCTGTTACCAGGAAAGTTATGAGCGTGAATGTGGATAGACAAGGAAAATATTTTGTTGAGAGAGATGATATGACTACGAAAGACTAATGAGGAGATGACGCCTGATGTTTAGGGAAGAAAAGACATTCTGCATGTTTCCCTTATCCAAGTTTTTGCGATAAGGATAGAAGCATGAGGTGATAATACAAGATGTTCAGACAACCTTATGGAGCATAAGTAAAGTAGTTGGATAGTGGGTAAAGATAAGTTTAACATACCATCACGCCTGTATTCCCCGAAGGGTTCGGCAGAGGTGTACATAATGTACACCAACAGTTCAAATTTTGAATCCATGATGGGCACACTGTAGGTCCAAAAGGTACACACGGATACAGGTCAAGCAATACAATTCTAGTTTAAGCTGATCTCGCATTCTCTCTATATAATAAGAGGCCAGCTTAAACTGGATTTGTATAGCTCGACGAGTAGCCGTACGTACAATACTAATGCATTAAGTGTTATGTCATTATCGCCATCTTAATTATCATCTGCCGTGACCCTAATTAATTGTTTGCGAAAAGAAACTCCGATGAAAATTTATTCTCGAAATTTATTCTGATATATACTTCATTGTGATTGGAGACACGTAAATCACTTTATTGCGGACAATCGTAAAAGCGGAGTGCTCGTAAATTATTAAATAAACGTCATTTTAATCAAAATGGAGTTGCCATTGTATGATGTGTATGCAGCACAATTGGGGTTATCACATAAAGGTGCACTGGAAGAAATATTGTTATGGTAAGTGATGCGTGACCTACATGCATGTCTGTATTGTTTTATTTTTAAACGGTTTTCAGGGATTTTTTATATTTGGAATCCTAACGTCTACCTACAGAAAGGAGGATATCAACACTTACTAACTTACTTTCAAAAACACTCTATTGACATTAAAATGACTAAGACAGGTATTGGAGAGGAAGCCTTTTACAATTGGGCATTTGATCCATATTTCTTGCGATTCCTTTGTTTTGCATCTTTGTCTAAGGGCTTAGAATTCGAATCCATTCCTCAGCAGCAGATCTAGTTGATCGCAACTAATCGCCAGAGTACAATATATAGAATATTATACTTTAGCATCAATCTAGCTCTAGTATACCTAGAACTAGTCAATTTAAATTACATTACGCTTAGTAAGCCAATCGCTTACCTTTGAATATTACATTTAGTTACGCACTTCTAAATCCACAACCAACGCCCACATCAATCAATGTAACTTCACAAGATAAATAAAACAGCAGGATACCTGTATTCACGTCAAATGGAGCGCAAAATCTTTACGTAAATATGAGAATAGCACCTTTCCGTCTACGGCTTCACCCGCGTGTATTATACGTTTCATTTCATTTTACGGGAGAATATATAGCCAATGTCACTAAGGAATATTGTAGCTTTCTATTGGTGAAAGAATTTTCAAAATTGGTTCAGTAGATCCAGAGATTACCCCCTACAACCTCACAAACTTTACCTCTTTATAATATAACTCGTAGTATAGATTTGGCTTGAACGTTAAGCGATCATTAACTAGTTTCGCCGTCTCTAGGCATTGGCTCGCGTGCTAAACTGAATCATATTATTGCATAACTTCCACAAACATTCACGTGTACCGCAGCCTTGCCAGTCGTTATCACCGCTTCCCGATGTCTGGATGACCTTTGGATTCGCCGCTCGGAAACTAGGTCGTCGGCTTCTGACCTTTTTGTTTGTGTTACAGTGGATTGAAAAAGATAAACGATCTAACCCGAGCGCGGCCGGAGACGCACGAAGTCTATTTCTGGTGCAGCTGAACTGCACGGGGAAGCGTGTCAGTCTAGCGCGGATATGTGCATGATTGAGGCCTTGACGACCGATTGTATTTTATACTCGTTTTATTTACTATTCTACCTCATCATTAAAGAACCTTTTAGCTGGTAATAAGGTTTATATTCAATCACTAGCTACATATTACATACCTGAAATATAGGTACCAGTTTTAAATGAGATTTTTTTAAAATTTTGTGTAGGGGCAAGTGCTGTTCCTATGGACGCTTGTACCTGTGGACACAATCGATTCCGACGAAACTAGTAACCCTAAAATTCTAATTTGAACGCGACCGTAAAGCTTTGTCTATGGTTGACAGTTTTGACGTATCACCATCTTTGTTTTCTGTGTGGTTGTTTAGATGCCGGCTATGATAGTTTTGGACGCCAAAAAGTAAGTTATATTGCATAATTTAAAAGAGTTTTACCATGAAAATACTTACAATATCGGTTTATCGAGTTTCCAGTATGATCTGTGTTGTTTATTGCTTAGTTAGTCCTTCTTTTCATGTCTATAGTTTATTTTAATCTCAAAGTTAGATCAGTTTTATTTTTTATGTCGGAATTTGTACCTATGGACAAAATTATGAGTGTACCTGTGGACTGTCCACAGGTACAGATTTGTCATAATGTTTACCTACAAAATCTGATCAGCCGTTGTGTTAATTCTTTTCAGTGCCTCGCAGTAAAACTGGTGTAAAGAGAAAGGGAATATGCCCTGATACACTTACAGCAGCCGTAAAAGAGGCAAAAAATGGGGTAAAATCCATAAGAAAAGTAGCTGAAACATATAATCTACCAAAATCAACAATTTTTAAATATTTGAAGTTAAATAAATGTAACGATTTGAGGAATAACATACAGCTATTGAAGAATGACGTGCTGGCTAATAATCTTTTTGAGCCTGGTCCTTCCAACGCGTTTTCGAATGATAACACTGAGAAATCTGGCGAAAAAAAGATTGAAATAATTCAGCAAGAGAAGTTATCGTTTGTTAGATGTTTGAAGTGTAAAACTTATTCCAAAGACAAAAACCAAATGCTCAAATGCAGTTTTTGCAATCATAGCTATCATAGTCGTTGTGTTCCGAAGTCACACCGAGAAAATTTTGAGTCTGATGATGAGGGTGAAGGTTTCGTTTGCGTGGCTTGCTTCATATTAGACAATGATGACGATAGCGATGAATCTACTCAAAACTTGTATGAAGAGTGTCGTAATGTATACAAATAATGTACCTAGTATGTTTACGTTTGTGTAAAGTGGTTTTTAGAAGTTTATATTTGTTAATTTTGTTTTTATTGCCTAATTAATGTGAACCGTCCCTAGGTAAAACACTGTCCCCAGGTACAATTTTACTGTACATAGGTACAATCATCTGTTGAACCTCTGGACAAATATAGTGTTTTTAAAAAAAGTTGATTATTTCGTAAGTAATAAGTGATATTGAGACAACAATTTTAGTTCAAGAAAGGCTGATTATCCCTTAAGACATTACATATGTTAAAAATTAAAATAAACCTAACTAAGTCAGATATAAAAAATGTTTTATTCCAAATTCTGGAAAGTGTCCACATGTTCCGCACTTGCCCCTATACATACTTAAAAATAGTGTGTATTATTATTTCGAGCATTTAGGTCATCATGTCATCAATCAACATTCCTTCTGTAAATTACGTCGACTTTTTTACTTTCGTTGTTTGTCATGGGACGATAAAGATCGGATTCCAGTTGCAAATTTACGCATAATATTGATTTCAATTTCTTCATGCCTTATATTTATCGTTAAATGGAGAGCAAAATTGCTACTAGAATATTTGGAACGATATTTTATAGTCTGGCAATATTTTTATGTATTTTTATGATATTTTGAATTGGATTATATAATATCGTGCCAATTAGGAAGTAAGTTTTTAAATGGTTGCAAGCCGTGTCACAATGATCGGATTAGAATGAAAAAGAGTAACGTATAATGATAATTAAGATCAACAGTTTCACGTTTTTAATAGTTACACATAGTTACATTGAAAGACTCAATAGTTACGTCACACGTATGTAACTATTGAGGTAAGTATGGACAGTGTCTGATTCGTCATATTATGAATGCCGATATTGGTTATGGCGAATAGCAATACATCCCTATCCCATGACATATTATTATATTATATAGTATATTGCACAAAGCAGTGTCACATTTTAAGTTACGATTAAAGTAATAACAGGTTGAGAGAAGTGTATATAACATTGTTGTCTCACAAAAATATTATTGTGTTACAATTGCGTGTTACAAGACAACAAAACGAGATACACCAACAAAATAATCGTCAATTTAGTCGTGTTACAGAGCGCAATAAATTGGATTCTGTAGGGCGGCCGAGTTATCGCTTAATTGACTGCGATCAACGACGACTTTAACGACCCTACAATTATTGTGACGACCGATAAACTGAATCTCACGGGACTAATGGACGATTCCGCTCAAACAATTCGCTTTTTAGTTGGCACTGTTTTAATATCTTCACTGATTGAACAAGAAACTACAGAACGCCACGCCAGAACGCCACAACGCGTTCTGTAGTTTCTGCCTACCGCTATGGGAAAAAGGCGTGAGTGTATGCATGATTTAACAACAAAATCGACGCGGTAGCGGAGCGTGGTTCTGTGGTGGTTTGTTTGTTTTAGTTCTTCAGGCTTACCAGGGCCTGGAGAACATCTCCGATAGACTGAATATGATGTTTCGAAAGATGAGATACGTTTTCGTACCACGAAAGTTTTTCGCACACGACGAAAGATTAGATTTTCGGATTGTTTGCTAATCTTGCGTTCAAATATTAGTGTTTTTTTGGTATATAACATGACAAACAAGCCTACAAACCATCTGATGGTAGATGATTGCTAGCAGCAAGTATAACGCCAATAACACTCGCGCGTTGTCATCTTGATACCTCAAGTTGTTATGTCTCATTTGTCGAGTAATTTTACTCATTACTCTTCAAAGTATCGTACAATAATGTTAGTATATTCCTCGAGGGCAGTATATTTGGGAATATAGTCGTACACACGGCTACATGTTAACCTATACAATTCTAATTAAAGCTGATCTCGCATTGTATACAATAAGAGGCCAGCATAAACTGGATTTGTATAGCTTGATGTGTAGCCGTGAAGACCAAACCAGACAAACTTATCAGCAGAGTTCAAACACTTCAATAAATTAAAAAAATTAAGAAAGATATTTTTGTATTTCACGGGAATAAAGCGTGTTCAGTAGGAGGAGCGGGGGAGTTTCTAGGCTAAAGCGGATGGCAGGCGCCGAATAAGGACAGATATCGCGCGAGGACCTACCGGAATCCGCATGAGACGGAAGGATATGAGAATATGTACGGTTTCCTACCAAAATAACCTCGTATTTTAATGATTCCCCTAGCTATAACCCCCGCATGTAAGAACGGCTGCCAACAGTTTGACTGTGTTCAGTTCGATCGTGTATGTGTGAGAACTTGAGCTGAAAGGGTTATTTACTCGGTTGTTCTCTCTTAGACCCGGTTTGTGTATACCATCAGTCTTGACTAGGGTTAGATACATTCAAGTCTATCTAGCCCCGCATTCGCACTGACGACAAAACATGTCGCAAATATCTATCTTACTCTATCTAACTCTCAAAGGGTGAGAGAGATAGGTAGCTGTTTGCAACATGTTTTGTCGTCAGTGGGTAGGTACGCGGGGATGTAGATTGGAGAGGAGTTAGAGAGTGGACATTCTGCATTAGGTAATAGTTATTTAATAATAATAAGCTGACCCGACAGACATTCTGTCTTAGCTATGAATATTAAATTCGAACTGGAATAAATGATAAAAAAACGCACTAAGTTTTCCCAAGATTTTTCAATTTTCTGAGTAGTTTTTTTAATTTTTTCATTAAGAAACTTCTACTAATAGATAAATGAAATCGCTAAAGTCGTTCTTAATAAGTAAGAGCGTGATTAAGGAAAATAGGGATGAGTTTATGTATAGATTATTTAGAACTATATTTATTTGTTTTATAGACGTTGAAAAACACTATTCTGCGAGATCAATTCAACTCATTACCTTAACTATTTATCAAACTTACTTTATCCTAAAAATATAAGTACCTATGTACATTATCATTGAAGCGATGTTTTGATGACATTTGGGTCATGTCAAGTAAGAACGACCGTGACCCAATGTTTGAACTATTCGCCCAAACATTGTGTGACGAAGGCTAGCGTCACTTTTATGGCTACTGGTACACAATGGCCAATGTTGGCCAAGCGTAGGTTTTTGTTAGCTTAGGTATTTCATATATTAAGGTTTTATATGTGATAGCCTAGTCATATTATGACCATTGATTGCCTTGCCAAGTCATGTGATTTAGAATCCAAACCTCAAATCATCTGCTTCATTAGTCTTGTGGTCCTGTGTTCGATCCCCAGTTCGAGCAGAGTTATTGGGTTTTTCTATGAAATTCTCAGTAGCAGCTCGGAATCTGGATTTATGCCCGGTGACTGGCAATAGGCTCACTCCCTATAAAATGGGACTTAAACACACCGGCGAAGTGTAGGCGTACATTACTTCACCTGTGCCTAACCCTTCGGGGAAAACAGGCGTGATGGTACGTAAGGCTACGACCGAAATTACTTAATTTCTTTAGTACGACACAAATATACTTATGCATGACCTATAATATGTATTCTTGACGAGCTTCGGAAAGCTTGGTCCAAATCTTCCAATGTACATTGAAGCTCGTGGGTACGGAATTACAGACCAATGACCATTATGGGAATAGATTGGAAGCCTGTTTACACCGACAACACACGCACACATACAAAACACAACCATGTAAATAGAAACACACACAGACGAAGCCCAGCCTTTAGTGTCATTAAGTATCCCTTCTATATCCTCACAAGTTGCGTGGGAACAACCAGATCCCTTTTCTCTTAGTTCTGTCCAATAATAAAATTATTTTATGTGAGAGAAAATGTAATCAGTCTAATTTGGGTATTGAAAGACCAGGGTATGTATTTGTTAATGAGGAGTCTTAAATGCTCACAAATAAAAAAAAATACTTTATTAGGAGATGTGCTGTCGCCCGCGGTTTCACTCATGTCGTAAAAGGATTTCCTTACTATAACTCGGCTTATATACCTACGGTGTATAAGTGAAACAAGAATCCGATTTTAAGTGAGATCTCTAGTAATACAACTGTGAAAACCTCATGCAATTTTGTGTAGTAGTTTTTGCGTGACGCGTGTTCAAACATACAGACAGACAGACAAAAATAAAAAAAATGTTTTGACAACTGTTGCTCTAATAAAGACCCCATATTATTATGTGTATGCCTGCTACAATTTATTTTATGTATGGAAGATAATTATGCTACTAAGGAACCCTATTGATACTTATCTATTAGCCTGATTGATTATTCAGTCTTATTTCGTTAAGCTATTTGTATTTTAGCCTGAATAAAATGTATAATGACATTAGTTCTCATTTATTTTTGTTTTACTCGCTCCAAACTCAGATCAAATAAAAAGTTAAGATGGAACTTCGGTATACGTGTAATTGTGTGTTGTAGACGGCATGGCGTAGTTTTAGCCGGCCTCACTTCTTTGTTCGCAAAGTTCCATCTTTACTTTTTATTTGATCTGAGGCTCCAAATTGTACCTATTACCCAATTTAGTAAATTTTGCTACATACATACATACATACCATCACGCCTGTATTCCCCGAAGGGTTAGGCAGAGGTGGACTTAATGTACACCCACAGTTCGCCGGTATGTTTAGGTCCCATGTAATAGGGGGCGAGCCTATTGCCATTCACCGGGCACAAATCCAGACTCCGAGCTGCTACTGAGAATTTCATAGAAAACCCCAATAACACTTTGCTTGACCTGGGGATCGAACCCAAGACCTCTAGCGTAGCAGTCACGATTGGGACCACTAGACCAACGAGGCAGTCTAAAAAAAAGGAAGTAAATGTTGCTATGTTAAATGTTATTTTTGACGAGTATATTTACTAATTTTCTCTGAATCTGCTTCTTATTAACTATGCTGATCATTCGAACTTCAAGTTTTAGTAACTGTGGATGAGTAACCTTCCATGATCGAAGAGCACGTAAAGCCGTTGGTCCCGATTGCCATACGAACACCTATGACAGTTCTTAGAGGTAGTCAGAAGCTTGACAAATTTGACAACCAGTTATCCTCAGCGTTGCCCAAAAATTCCCAGTATTTTCCTCTTGTATTGTTGTTGTCGTGCTCCCACAAAAGGAAATTTCTGGCAATTTCTGGTTAGAATACAATTCCACTCTATCATTCAGATAGGCATCTCGTAAGAGATGATTAAATATCTGACTTGCTTGGTGGTAAGATCTCTTGGGAGTCTGACTGGCTGGCGATCACCCTTCTGTTTGAGTTAGTCGTAAAGTACTTTGGTGTGTGTTTGGACATTTGCGTGTCAGAGCAAGTTCCCCCTCGGCCAAGGTGTTTGCAGTTCGCAGGGGTTCTGGTGTTGAAGGTTCCATAGGCGACGCTAACTAATATCCATAAGGTGGCATGTCTGCTGGTTTGCCAACATAAACAAAAATAAATTGCAGATGTCTAATAGCAGTCGTTCTATGAAAGATAATGATATTCAGCCGCACCTGGATAAACTTGAAACTGACTACTAGGGAAAGGCTGGAAGGATGATGTATCGATGCATGAATTTATTTTTAAATTTTATTAGCAATGTGTGTTAGACATTACTAGTATGCTTGTTAACCTCTCGTGCTAAGCTAAATGCTTGTGTTACGAGTGGGTTCACGTCGGTAGTGCAATGGGTTCGACCCGGCAACCACAGTCATGATCGCAAGTCCTACGCCCTAGCCATAAGGCTACCGCCGCCTATGCCGAATATGCGTATAATATAGAGAAATTGCACGTTAGCTCATGATGCTCGGGAAGGTAAACCAGGCCACACAGAGGCTGTGGGGGGTACGCCGAGGCTGGGGGGTGGGATGACCCAGATCCCGTGACCAGGTCGCACGCAGGCGCTCCACTAACCACCTGCAATTATAGCGAACTAAATGTTTGTTTTATTTAATTAGCCGTTAAGGTAATACAATCGATATTGCGTTGATTTGTTTGTTAAGTAAACTGTGTTAAGTAAATTGTGGTTTACAAAGGAAATATTATGTTACTCCCTGAAAACCCTGATCATGGACCCTCTAGAAACCGTGGGGGTTACACATGGTGGAATTTTCAGAAAGAATGGAGACTGGTGGTACGCTCTTGGTCATAGCCGCAACTGCTTCGCTAGAAGTCTTGGGCTGCTTTCCCAGGTCGATCAGTGTTATTAGGTTTTTCTATGCAATTTGCAATAGCAGCTCGGAGTTTGTAGGTAATTTTGCCCAGTAAATGGCATCAGGCTCGTCCCCTACGTATCACTACATAAATAAGGTTTTATTCGGAGCAAAGATATTTACTTCGCACTTGTATGTGATTTTCCTGTTGTTTTTTATTATTATCTGTCCCTCATAATGATATGCTCAATTTCCATCTGTAAAATATAACAAACTCGCAAAAATATTTCTTACCTTACAAAGGTAGCTTTTAGCGTTGACATTTTAAATTTGGTTTTGAGTAGGCGGTGGATATCATATCCTTTTTGCGAACGTTGATATAAAATTTGTGGGAAGGCTCATAGATAATTTTACATATCATACCATCACGCCTGTATTCCCCGAAGAGTTAAGCAGAGGTGTACTAATACTAAGAGGTGTACATATGTACACCTACACTTGACCGGTTAGGCCCCATGTAATAGTGGTTATTAAACGGGAACAAATCCAGACTCCGAGCTGCTACTGAGGATTTCATAGAAAAACCCAATAACACTTTTCTTGACACGGGGATCGAACCCAGGACCTCTAACGTAGAAGTCGCACTTAGAACCACTAGACTAATGAGGCAATCAATTCAATTCATGTAGCGTGATATAACGTAATTTCATATATCCTTTGATTTTTCTTAGTTTTTAAAATAAACCAAAGTATGTTCTTAGAAATATAAATTATTCTTTTAATTTATAAAGCACTTTTACCTCCGTTAAATCTCAGAGTATCATCAATTTCCAAATAAACTCCAAGACATACGAATTATGAAAATCAGAGATCCAAGTATTGGATAACCGTTCGAGTATCAATTTACTGTCTAACAGACGTTGAGGAAAATGGCTGCAAAAACTATATAGTTATTATCGTTAGAGAAGCAAACTAAATACTTCAATAAGGGACTAGCGAGGGACTAGCAGAGGAACCCCATTACTTTTCACTATACTGGTGCAACATAAACGTGATCGTGATACATAGTTATATGGTATGATGAGACAAAAGTTTGTTTCTACCAATTCAAATACGAGTTATAACCAAGTCATAATGTCAATAAACACGCCATTTTATTAACTTGGGCTTTTGGCATTACCATAAAAAATTAACGAACAATTGTAGAGTTGATTAATAGCAATAAATACATACATTTTAATAGAGCAATACAAAGGGGTTTTCTTAATATCATTAAATGTTGATAACATAATTTAATAATACCTACCATTGATGATCTAATTTGTATCCAATTGTTGATTAAGTAGATATTTTTTTTCGTAATAAAAAGGATATCATTAAGAAGTTATTATGTAATCAACTTTTATTCATCAACAATTTTTAGAGCAATTACGTCAAACATATTCTGTAAGTTCCTACCATCCTCCACTACCTATTTTTGTATAACCCGATTGTAAGTTTTTATTCTACAGAATAGATTAGTTGACTATCCTATACTATCGTATGGTCCTATAATTTTTTTAACATAAAATGGAGATGAACAGCAAAACAAAATTAAAATACAGTTTTAACAATTTTATGCTAGACAGAGAGCGAACTATAAGCACATTGTGACATCACAACGTGCGCTCACCATACAAATCCTATACTGACACATGTTTTGTGGAAAAGGGATAAAGCATCCCCTCTCAATCTCCCCCAAATCTTTTAGAGGATAGTATCCGCTGCACGCTTCATACAAAAGTAGTTTGGTCCTATCTTGAATTTCAACCGATGAAATTCTTTGAAATTTTGCAGTAACAATCTCATCATTAAAATACGTGTTCCTTGAACGTAAAATGTCATTTCAATACGGTCAAAAAGTTACATGAGCTCAAAGATTGGTAATTTTTGTTAAAAAACGACCCAACTTTATGCCAGTATTTTAAAGGTAATGTATTAATACAGAAACCATTTTGACTCATGGGGAACTCAGATAATATAATAAATATCATTTTACAAAAAAAATATCTACGTCATAACTATATTATAAGAATAATCTCCAAATTTCGTAACAAGAAACATGCGCGAATATTTTGCAAATGTGTTGTTATTCACCTTTCGGGCACGCCTTCGCACCGTGAGGGATAAAGATAGTGACAACAGTGCAACATTATTGCGTTCGCGAGGGACACTGCTCTTAAGAGTTTGGAACTTCGTGGGTTAATTTCAATTATATTTGTTTCATTATACGAATTATTTAATAAAAAAATTCAATAAGACTGTTATCTATACCAATACTATAAAGAGGTAAAGTTTGTAAGGGTTGAAGGGGGTAATCTCTGGATCTACTGAATCGATTTTGGAAATTCTTTTAGCAATAGAAAGCCATGTTATTTTTGAGTGCTATATCGCCTAACAAAGTGGGCACGGATTAGCCAGTCTACCGTATTGTATGAAAAATATAACACATGCCGTCTTCACGTACGCACGGCTACACATCAAGCTACACAAAACCAGTTTACGCTGGCCTCTATGGAAATTCTATAAAATGCGAGGTCAGTTTGAACTGGATTTGTATAGGTTGACCTGTAGCCGAGTGTACAAGTATAGCATACACGTCCTTAACGACTGTAGCCCACGTGGTAATTTTCCGACCTATGAACATGGAAATTTCGTTTAATTTCAGTTTCATTCATCGCCTCATTTTAATTACTATATCAAACACATTAATTACCTATGTAAGCGATATGTATGATTCCAATTTATTTTACTCAGCTGGGACGTGGGATGGTTTTAATTTTGGGAAATCTCTTATTTATATTATTTAAAGCCGTATTGCGTAACAACATAATACAGGTTAAAAACACTAGGTGATCTAGTGCGCGCGGAAATGGATGGGGCAGCATAACTGACAAATTTTAAAACAAATTACCCATCCTATTTACTTGATAATGCACAAAATATGTATTAATAAAAATATTATAAACCTTCCTATAAATTTCCGATGCACAATCACTGACACTGATTTTCTCCTTACCATCAGGCGGCATCCACATTTAAAAAGTAGCGAGTATTTTCGTAGACATAAGTACTCGTGTTCTATTTAAGTATGCATAGTTAAAAACTTTAAGCTCTAATTAATTCTCTCATTCTCATTTTACGTGAATTAGACCCACTAAGTAATAGGTAAAAGGCATCAATATGCGGGTTTTAATGAACAAATTAAAACCTTTGGTGACTATGTGAAAAACACTTGCCTAATTATTTGGTGTCGATATTTTTGCTATAACGCATCGAATAACTAAGTATACCTGTATTATCAGCGGCCATGGTTCGCACGGCTACACATCAAGCTATACAAAACAAGTACAATCTGGCCTTGAATTGTGCGGAAAACCTTTACAATGGGAGGTCAGTCTAAACTGGTTAATTGTAGCTTGTTGTGTAGCCGTGTGTACAACAGCAGCAATCAAATTCCACGTCCTAGTCACGTGTTTGTGTGACTGTCCCCAGGCGATTGTACACGTATTTCGTCCTGACATTCACGGATGATCGCATTGCATCCGCTCCGTTGGACACGCCGATTTCGGATATCCGTTATAATTTGTTGCGTAATGCCGGCCATGCTGGATTCGACACTTAAATTTGCGGCTTTGTGGTTCCATTTTTAAATAAAAATGGGTTTACATTTTTTGTTTTTTTTTTTTGTAAATCCGTGGTTGTGACAGAATTAAATTTATTGAGCGCTCTTTTATTACTTGTTGCTATAAGAGCGGAATTTCATAAATTTTGAGCGAGAAAATGCAATTCAAATAAACAGAATTCTTGGAAATATATTAGTTTTGCATCATCGTTTTTTCTTTGGAAAATCGTAACTATTTCTTCAGTGAATCTATTTCGCGTTGAAAATAACGCGTCGCGTCGTCTCAAGCTTGCGTTGGAATTACGTTCGCACTACCAAGTCCTTGGCTAATGACGTGTGAGTCACAGTTCTATTTCTTATTTTCTAAGAATAAATTCAAAACTGCATTTGAATGACTCACGGCAACACTAAAATGATGCTTAGAGGGCGATGACCCGATGATCTTGTGCACATCTTGGTTTGTAAGCATTTTGTTGTTAGGCTAATGTTTACTTTAGGCACGCTGCATTTTTTTAAATAATTTAAATGTATTCAGAAACGTAGGTAGGTACTTACGTCGTTTATATTAAAATTATTCATCAGACTCCAAAATAAATACGGTGCCTTTGAACATTGCTAGGTTATACTATATTTTGTAGTCTTCATTCAAAGCCTACGCTTGCTTATTCGCGTACCTTTGACTACAATATTCATAATTCATACGTGACATAGATTCAATTTTTGTATTTGAAGAAATACGAAATTTCATATTGAAATTCGCTAACATTAAGTTAAACATCCCAAGAGTGATGGGAATGTTAACAAGGAAAACCGGTTATTTTGGAGATGGGAGACCACGGGTCAATAACCTTCCTCTAATTATGGGCTATTAAGGTTTAAAAAGGTCTCTGCCTAAAAAATAGATTACCTTGCCCCTCGTCCGAGGGACAACGGAACATGAACAGGTAGATGTAATAAAAAACATAAGAATATATACTCCTATACTATATTTATATTATAAAGAAGTAAAGTTTGTGAGTTTGTGACGCCGTAGGGGGTAATCTCTGGATCTGCTGAACCGATTGTGAAATTTTTTTCACCAATAGATGCTAAAATATTCCTGAGTGACATAGGCTATATATAATCCCATAAAATGAAAGTAAACGTAGAGTCCACGCGGCCGAAGCCGCGGGCGGAAAGCTAGTCATCACTATCAGTTATAGAGGAGTGTGAGATTGTACACATGGTATACAAAAAAAATCCAGTTTAAGCTGATTTGGCATTGTAGCGGCTTCCCATACAGTAAGAGGCCAACGTAAACTGGATTTGTATAGCTTGATCTGTAGCTAAGTAAGTAGTTCAAGTTTATATGGAGAAGAAGTACATAATGCTAATATTTGTTTATAGTCTATATATGTAAAAATCAATCGCGGTTCGTTAGTCTCGCCTAACTGCAAAAACGGCTTGACTAATTAGAATAATTCTTTTTGTATTTTGTTTGTGATAATACAGGGGTGGTTTAAGAAGAAAAATAATAAGGAAAATCTTGAAAGAACACTTAAAAAAGAATAAATAATATTGGTATACAAAATCCTCTACGTGACTTGCGATATGAAACTGTCATTTTTTATATTTTTAATGAACGTAGTGCCTATTATTTATAGAATTTACGTAGTGCCTATTATTTATAGAATTTACAAACATTCAATCCAATAGGTAGGTACATAAAAAGACCCTTAATTTCAAAATGAAGTTATTAAGTGGGAAGTAGGCAACATTTCTAGTGCCGTCTCACTTTATTGACATGAAATTTACCAAGACAGTTGTAAAGTACTTATCATTAGTTAAAAGATTTCTACTAAGCAGTGTGGAGAAACACATAATACATTCATTAATACAGAATTATTCACATACATCCCTACACAATATTAAATAACGTTAGCAAATGAAGTCACGTTACTTCGATATTCAAAAGTTACTAACTTAAAACTATCACTACATTCCACGTAGCACTCTCTTAATTACAATTGGCTAACTTCACGTGGACTAAGTTCCGAAGAGTTCCGAGGTGTTCCGATGTGACCCGAAGTGTTACGAAGTTGTATAATCGTCATAGTTTGATCCCTTGCGGCTTATCGGTTATGGAACTGACTGGATTAAAAACGTTTTTAATCCTGTAGAGTTGGAATTCGTTTTCTGGACTTTTGATCTCAAATGGAGCTTATGTTGGAAAGCTCTGTTAACGTAAAGGAGAAAATAGTTATCGGTTTAAAACTACAGCTTATATGAAAAGCAGAAAAACATTTGTAGAAAAATCATGAGCATAGCATTGACCTATTCACCCATTACTGGTCACCGGCCGCGCCTTTTCCTTAATATTGTTTAATTTTAACCAGCTTCAATTAATGAGATGGGTTCTCAATTTGACCGTATATTTTTTGAGTGTGTATGTTACGCGATATATTTGCCAATCGTAAATCTATTTAAATATTCCTTTTTTATCCTCCTAGGACGTCCAATATAACATTCATTAATTGATCTCCGTCTATCGGTCCAGAAAATACTTGAAATCGGGTTACTTTTTTAAACTGTCCTTTTGTATCATCATAATAAAGTTCTTATTCAAACAATAACAAAATGTATGTAGTTAGTGTTGTATCATATCTCGTCAACTCTAGTGTTGGGCATTGTCTTCCAACCTATTTACTTACTTGTTTACTTGTGATGTGCTCCCAAGGTAAATATAGGTACGTTTACACGACAAAGTACAGTCATACACAAAATTTTTGTGAACAGACATTGAGAAATAGTAAAGAAAATAACATTGTATTTTTATTAGATTACAACTTTGGTTAAATTTTAAGTATTGGGTCGATAATTAACTAACTAACCTCATCTTGCTTTCACGAATAGCGTAATTTTTTATTCCAAATGTATCAATACTATGAATCCAATTTAAAGAAATCAAAAATATTTCCGATATAGTAATAATAATATAGTGCCGTAATAATATTAAAAAAAAAACTAAAAAAATACGCAAACTTGGACAAATTATAACGTAATGACATTGAAAATTATCTCTAAAGATATTTAAGATATAAAAAAGTACACTCAAAATGAATAAACCTTTGCAGTTAAATGGAACAATTTTTCCTCAAAATATTTGACTACATGAACGACATGAAAACAAAATCTACCTATATTTTATTACCATTACCTAATAAAGTGCATGCAATTGATTTTCATGGCTTTCTAGTGCGATGTTCGTTTGTAAATTCACTTTTATTGCTGACTGTACCTATCGAGATTGTACAGAGAAATTTCCAAGGATAGTGTAGTTAGTTTAACTACGTGGGTAGACGAGAGATAAACTATAGTTGTGTATTATACACGAGTATAATGTAGCATCTTGTTTTTATTTAGACTATCTCGGAAGTTTGGCGGTTTTGATATGCTAGACTTGCATCAGATATACGACGACAGGGTGCAGATGTTGAAGAATAAAAAATAATAAAAAGGCTAGTGGTAACAACTTTTTGTATGACGACAGTCAGGTTAAAGCTCAATACTTTATTGCTCTAAGAGTTTTTCTGCTTGTATTTTTTCCAAGCTACTACTGAGAATTTTATAGAAAATCCCAATAAAACTTTGCCCAACTTACATCGAACTCAGAACCTCACACTCAGCTGCAGTAATTCCGATCACTAGACCAAAGGATACTTATATATTTAAAAATAATGACTTATATATATAGATACATAAAATAAATTTGAGAATAAGGAATGTTTGTTTTTTTCTTCGTTTGTGTTCTATGCGTTACTATACCATTCATACATTTACGAAAATAAAAAAATAAAAAAACTTTGGTTTCTGACAAAAAAATGTGCATGTGTATTAAAAGAATGCCTTTATTTTCATTTCATCGCTCTACCAGCGCTGAAATAAAAAAAAAAGGCATTTTTAATATCTCATTTTTTTGTCATAAACCAAAGTTAATTTTTTATATATAAAAACAAAATGGAAATAAAAAGCAAACCCCCTAAGATAATAAAGGTAATATATCTTTTAAATATGGACTAAACTTTCACAATGTCTTTATTATAGAACTTACTTAACTTGGTGCAGCCAAGCGAGGATATCTCAATTTCAAAGATAGAGCATAAGCTTTAGAGGTCCTCGTGAAGGACGTTGGAACTGCTATAAAAGCATAAAGGAAGATCGGGGCTTGATGACATTGCAGGGCAGCTCGTCACAATGGCTTTTCATAAAATGTTATTTGTTAGATAGCGATGAAGCATCTTTTGTTAATAACATGGTGATTATTGATTAATCACATCATATTATACAACCAATCTCTCGTCTATTCTCGATAACCTTAAAAACTACTGAACGGATTTTCACGGGGTTTCATTCGGTGGTTGTTTCAGGTGTATAATTTGTTAAGGTTTTGTGTAAATTGTAGGAAATATATAACGATAATCGTGTACAAACATGCAAAGACGGGCGGGTTGTTGTTGATAAATTGAAAAAAAAAAATATTTTGTTTCCCTGGCAACATGGATAAACATGCATAAACAATAGCACATATATAAAAATTAAATATTAACAGAAAGAAAGAAGGACAATGACAATAATTGCACGATCAGCACCAATATGCAATACTTATCAGCTGTGCTTACTGCGATCAGTCTAAGGTTGGGTGACCAGTCTTAGCAAATTGAGATCCTTCTGAGCCTCAGCACGTTTAGCCTATCCGTCCAAATTGTAATACGAACACCTATGGTAGTCTTTAATGGAGTCATACAGCTTAATAGTTTATAGGCTATAGCCCAGATATTATACGTGTGTAGTTAAAATTGTACATCTGGGAAAAAAATAGAGAATCAAGAATCGAATTCAAAATAGTCGACTGGCCCCCACCCAATTGTCATCAACCCATTACATTGTCCCACTGCTGGGCACGGGTCTCCTCTCAGTACGAAAGGGATTAGGCTACAGTCCGCCACGCAAGCCTACTGCGGGTGGCAGACTTCAGACGCCGTCAAGAAAATCTCTCAGGCATGCAGGATTCCTCACGATGTTTTCCATCACCGTTTAAGCGCGTGATAATTAATTATTAATACGCACATGACTTCGAAAAGTCAGAGGTGCGTGCCTTGGATTCGAACTCGAGACCTTTGACTTGGCAGTCCAATGGTCGTATCACTAGGCTATCACTGCGATCCCACCCAATTGGTCTGCCTTAAAATAGATAGGTATTCATCACGCCTATAAAACGAAAACATCTATATTTAACGTTTTAATCATAATAAGAAGAAGTTCAACATTATGTTATCTCACTGTCGTACACGACACACGTTACATAAACTAATTAAACTTCAAACGGATAGCAGTCATAACAGCCATTGCTTAATGTATATTAAACAGTACCTACCTAACCTAGTCTACCTAATTACTTAACACTTGCACAAATTATCTTCTAACCCTGGGAGCATTTGGTACAGTGCATAAAAGAGATAAGTATGCGACATCTGGAGGCCATTGAAACGTGCGCAAACTACGTTAACAGTTGACTTATTAGACTATAATTATTATTGTGAGTTCCCAAATTTCTAGTAAGTATTGGTAGCATTACCAATAGATACTAGATTAGTAATTTGGGAACCCTGCCTGTTGATATCGTTGCGGATATGCATTTAGTTGTTCCTTTAATATTTCAGCTATTGTTTTTTTTTTAACTTAACTGTGAAGCTTTCTGATGATAGTGAAAGAAATTAAATGCGGAATTTAAAAAGCGAATGGCCTACATTTTCATAATCTTTCTCATCACCCAACTAAAATTTCCGTAGTGTTCAGGTATATTTATTATTGGCTTGTAGCCTTATATTTTTTGCCGTGTGTACTTGTAACAGTTACGATGCATATTAGTAGTTTCGTATAGCTCGGTGCATAGCACCACCGCGTCTCCATTCCGTAATTCGCAAGCGAGCAGTGTATATAGTATTATTATAACCCTCGGTTACTGCACAAGTTGCAGCGGATTATTTTAATGAATAGCCCGCTTTGTTCCCCGCGCAGCCAAAGGGTTATTTGAATAAGAAAGTGGAACTTTCACTGCACCATCACTGGTATTTTCTTTCGTAATTGAATTGGATAGATGAGTGTTTTGTTCCAACGAAATCCTTGAAAGAGAATTTTTTTACAGAACTATCCATTCCATTTAAATATTCACTTCAATCTATAGATAATATATAAAACGGCAATCCTTTAAAAGTCTTCTCATTCAAAGTAAAAGTTAGTGTAAAGGGGTTATTTTTGGTTTTTGCAATTAATACATTTTCCGATATAATTATGTCCTTATCAGTTTTTTATAAATCATATTTATATTACACTAGCTGTCCCCCGCAGCATCGCCCGCGTGGACTTTATGTTCCTTTTCATTTTACGGGATAAAATACAGCCTATGACACTCAAGAATAATGTAGCTTTCTATTGGTGAAAGAAGGTTCAAAATCGGTTCAGTAGATCCAGATATTACCCCTCAGAACCTCACAAATTCTACCTCGTTATTACTGTAACCTCAGATCAAATAAAAAGTTAAGATGAAACTTTGCGAACAAAGAAGTGAGGCCGGCTAAAACTACGCCTAACGGTGTACAACACACAATTACACGCACACACGTATACCGAAACTCGCAAAGTTCCATCTTAACTTTTTATTTGATCTGAGTAGTAATCGTGTTTTGATGAAATGATCTTCATAAGTAATATTTACATAAGGGACCTTGACAACCTCACCAATAAGTATCATATAAATCGATTTCCCATACAGTTCGGCTCATCCCCTAAGGAATTCACGAATCCAGTGCCCTTGTCCTCAGCCTGCCATCTCGGCTGCTGCCTAATGAGGCGAGATAAGCGAATACAGGCCTGATTTCCCCTGCGAGCCACACTAAATAGTTGTCAATTGCGACCCTCAAGGACTTCCATATATATCGAACATTGACACGCAACGTTGATTACGGCCCTTTGTAAAATCCTTTTGTATTTTCGCCAATAATAAGGGCAGAGAGATCAAGATCCCTTGAAATTATAGACACTTCTCTACTTATTTTATTTTGGATTTGCTGGACAGCAATGGTGTTTGATCCCGTTACTTTTATAGGGGGCATGCTTTTTGCCCTCAAGGCAACGGAGATCGAATGAACGTATCTCGAAGATCGAGTCCAGGACCTCAAGCTAGGTCAAAGAGGCACTTAACCATATATAAAGTGCCTACTATAAATATCCTGCAAACAACTTGTTGCTATTCAACTGTACCAACAAAAACAACTCGCTCAATTAAACTCTCGTCAATGTATTGACATAAAACTCGTTGAGTTATTGTGATACAAGATAATTACTTAGTGCGCAGCTTTAAGATATAAACGCGTACTTTACGGCCCACTTTCAGACGATTTATTTGGCTACACATCAAGCTATACAATTCCAATATAAGTTAACCTAGCATTGTATAGGCTTACTGTTCACGGAGAGTTTAGCTTACACTGGAAGTATACTACGTGTCTCTGGTACAAACAAACATTACCTACCGTTGTTGCTGAGAATTTTGTCCACATTTCGAAACTCGCACATTTGCTACACTACAGTCATTTGCTGGACGAGAACACACATAATGGTCAAAAAAAAACTAGAGCTACAAATTGAGTGTAATTAAGGCCAACCGTGGTCGAGACTATTATAAGGTCAGGGCTGAGCACCTTTATTCTTACTATGTAGTACCCTTCGGCATTTGTGGCTTAAGCGCGCTCTATCTTGCACCGCAGGGGGAGGCTGTGGAGGGGAGGGAGGAGTAAACCACGGGATAAGGAGCCCCGCTCCAGGCTATTCATCCGTCTCGTACTGATAAAAGCCGTGTTTTACCTAAACTATCCTTTTTACTTTGGTTTCAGAAAACGAGCTTCAATTTATTTTTATGATTACTCCTTTGTGTTGCAATAAGCTGTAAATGATTGATGTGTTTAATATGAGTTGAAAATTGTGCAGCGTGCGAGTAATTTATTCATGGTAAAGTGTAGAGAAACGTCTAGTGACGTTACATCAAATGGAATTTAATATATGGGGTTTATGTAAAATATTGTGGGATATTACTGCGATGTGTTGGCACGTTGGCACGCCAGAATGGTTTGAGCCTCGATGATTGATGTGCGGTGGCGGTCGCATCACGCAACCTCTCCGTACCGGTCACAGGAAACTATATAAACAAACAGAAGTAGCATAAGCAGTTGTTGTGGGGTTGCAGACAAAAATGAAGAGTCCCCGGCGGCTGTTACAGATTTTGAAGAGTATTGTATTTGTATTCTTTTATTTTTCGTCAAAAGCAAATACGAGTAATTGTAGCTAAAGGGGTTGAATTTTTCCTGGAACAATCGGTTCCAGGAAACCTTCACGAAAATATGGGAACATCAGAACATGTCACGCATTTTTTGTTTAATCTAAAATGTAATCGGATCCTGTAAGTATTGTGTTAACCTACTATGATCTACTTGAACGACAATTTTTAGGTATTATGGTAATTGATGATTGATAAAGTCACTTTCGGGTTGCGTATATTAACGGGATTGCTATTTATGAACGTCCAAATTATTTTTAAAAAAGACAACTCCCTAACTGGGGAACAAGGTCTGCGACGCGAAAGACTTTACAAACATAAGAGTACTCGAACGTACAAGTACTTCTAACATATTGAAATCAAACTAACTACCAAACACGTGGTTGGGGAATAGCCCTAACAGGCGATGCACAACGGGGTTGCGGTGTACGGGAGGTCATAGGACACAGTGCCCCCCTTTATGTACTGATGCTGGCCACGCGAATGGGTTTAGTGGGTAGGAATCCCGGTGTAATCCGGTCGCCTTTAGAAAGTCACTAGAAGGCTCCACAAGAACAAAAAATAAAATAGATTATAGAGATAGAGATTTCTATCACAAAATGGTGTCAGTAAATGTTCGCGCCATTTCTATAAACCTATTAAGCTTCCTGTGGTACCGTGATTATGACTCGCGGAGCTCGGCGCGGGCGCAGAGATCACGGTCGTACGTAGTACCGCGGCACGTGTGTTCTTGTTTATATTTAGATCGGCACTATGATATAACAATGGTTGTCCATTAATATGTTATGAGTATTATGATGCTGTCAAAGGGAAAACCCTTGGGAGCTTCAGGCGGAGCCAAACAGTGACGTCATGTCACGCGCACGGATTAACGATGACGGCATCGTTCGTGTTGTATTTTAGAACGAAAACAAGTACAATTTCTGGCAACACTAAGTAGTAATCAAGCTACATACACACATACATATCATCACGCCTATCTCCCATGGGGGTAGGCTGAGACTATATATTTCCACTTGCTACGATCCTGGCACACTACTTTTTCTTCATCTATTCATGGATGACCGTCGGTTTAGGGTGCTAGGAAGTTCGGAACCTGGCCTTTTTTAACCAGTCTATTCTTCGAATATCGGTATTGCCCAGGGATTGGGTTGCGAAGGTCTGATGGTAGTCATTTCGTGTAAAATACTGATATTCAACCACATCTGGTTCTGAAAGCTGACCTCAAAATAGTTAAGAAAAGGCTGGGATGATATTAGCTGTGCCCCACAGTTTCACCTCCAACTTTTTTATTTTTGTTCGGTTCCTAAGATCTACAGCGTGATGAAATCTACGTTACTTCTTATACTTCGCTTAGTGACAGCGCGGTCAGTCAGCCGTTTCGTAGATTAGCCGGAACAGAGAGAGATAGTTGAACCGTATAATAATATAAGCTCCTACTTTCATATTGAGTAAAAAATTGTTATTTGACACTTAAATTTTGTGATCGTATAGGTATATGAAATATCGATGTGATTTTAAGCACTTGAACCTAAATCAAACTTCGCTCCGGACCCAATATCTACCTACCTACCTCCCTACTTAGAATAGGTACACAACCTTGCTCAAGTACGTAACACATTCGAACAGAAAACCCTCAAGTCACTAGGGATCAATTTCTTCAAAACATGTTTACTTACGTTTTCGTCACAATCACAATACATTTACATAAAGGTAACTTAACAATGCCGACGTTTGTTTGCGTATGTTTAACTTAAAGTTAAAGAAGCCAACTATGCCATCGATTAATAACATTTCATTTATACATAACCTACGTTAAATACAGTCTACCTACATGTTTATCCACACGATACTTACATACGTCACGGATATTATAAATGTGAAAGTAATTCTGTCTGTCTGTTTATTTGTACGGTTTCACGCCCGATTTTGATGTGCTTTTGTGTAGAGATAGATTGGACCTTGGAAAAGAATAATAGGATATCTTTTTTAATGAAAATCTTTGGCATGCAAGTGAAATAGCCTAGCTATATTTTATATTTATGTATAAATATAAAGATCCTTTAGAGTCTAGTAGTCCTAAGCGTGACTGCTACGCTAGAGGTCGACGCGTCGAACAAAGTGTTATTGGATTTTTCCATGAAATTCTCAGCAGCAGCTCGGAGTTTGGATATGTGCCCGGTGAATGGCAATAGGCTCGCCCCCTATTACATGGGACCTAAGCATACCGGCCGGCGAACTGTGGGTGTACAATGAATACACCTCTGCCTAACCCTTAGAGGATTACAGGCGTAGTGGTATATTTGTGTTTGTTTTATTAAATTAAAGAAATCTATTATCTACACCGGTGGTCCTAACTTGCTTTGCTGAATTAAAATGATGATTATGCGGAACGCATTTTACCATTTTATTCCCTTTTCAAATTGATATTATAATACTCGTATATAATATCAAATGTCAAAGTAGGTAATCACTTCTACTTAATTTTTTTAGCAAATGACGTCATCATTATCAAGTTTCTAATTTCACCAATAAGGCGTATTACAGAACAACAGTTTATTTACAAGTCCTCTGCAAATGTCTGTCAAAAATCAAGTTACTTCAAAGAGAAGCTTGTGTATCGTGTTTCGGTGTGACTAAATAAAACGCGCCGCAGATTGCATCGACTCACGCGCACATCCGGCGCACGCCCTTACTTTGCCCTCGCCCGTCAACTGGGGCGCTCAAAAACAAGTGATATCATGAGATACGTGAAGCAGATACGATTATCGTTATATCTACGAGAATACGTCCATATAATTAACGTAGGTGTAGCTAGACATACTTCTGAGTGTCATGTTTTCCTGGTATGTAAATTGCCTTGTAACTTCGTTTATAAGGCAAAAATATCCGTAGGTACGCTAAGATCACTGTGTATAAATTAAATTACATAAATTGTAGTAAATACAGGCCATAATTAAATTTGATTGACATTAATTGCTGCATCTGACTATAGTTATTTTTTAGTTTTCCAGTAAAGGGATTATAGTATAAAAAAGTAAAAAGGACGTAACAATATTCATTTTCTTCGTACTTATAAGAATAGCTCTTATGCCTTCTTTGGCTTTTAATGGCAGTTGCAAAAAAACTAAACCATAAATAGCAATCGCAAAGTCATGGAATTAGTGTTATCAGCATGTAATTACTTAAAAAATATGTTAGGACAACATACCTGAACAATATAATATACAATAGCAAAAAGCCTACAGCAAAAACAGGCAGACACCGCCACACATTATCAATAAAAACTACATAGTAAGAAACCGGATAATTGATGCAAAAAGTTTTAAAACTAGCAAAATAAATCTGATAAGAAACCGGTCCGAGGGCATCTAACCGTAGCGAGTACTATGCAAGAGAAAAAGGCAAGAATGCAAGAGCCAATCTCAACACTAAAATAAAACTTGCTGGTGAGCAAAATAAAAAAGTATTAGCTCGGTGCGCGCCTCTACGAAGGCTTCTTTGAACTTTGCAGCGTTCTATTCAAGTAGAAAAGTGAAAGCGAATTCTTTGACACGTTTTCTTTATATCTTCGATGTTTTCCGAAACGTCAAAACATAAAAGCTTACTTTTCGAAATGTGCGATGAAAGCCCATTGCTATTCAAATGGACGAATTAATAATGTCAATACATTTTCGTCTAATCTCTTCTTTTTGCTCAGACTTACCTATTACGAGCATTAGAGCTGATTTTTCAATTGACAGAGATACTCGTACCTTATATTGGACACAAAATTTGTTTTTATTTATAAGTTTTAAAATAAACACAACATAACATACCATCATGCCTGTATTCCCCGAAGGATTAGGCAGATGTGTACTTATGTAGGTACCTACACCCACACTTCTCCGGTATGTTTAGGTCCAATGTAATAGGGGGCGAGCCTATTGCCATTAACTGGGTACAAATCCAGAATTCCGAGCTGCTACTGAGAATTTCATAGAAAAACCTAATAACACATTGCTCGACCTGGGGATCGAACCCAGGACCTCTAGCGTAACAGTCGCGCTTAGGACCACTACTCCAATGAGGCAGTATATGTTTTATTGAATAGATATTTGTAATTACGCAACAAGTATCCATACAGTCATCACTATACAGCATTTAACTTTCTAGATGCAAGTATGCAACATTGTTGTATCTTTATATTTAGGACGAGTACTCCTATAAAACTTTACAATTTGCAAGCCAGCCAAACACTTAACAATCTCACATACATACGTAATGCACACTTCACTTTCCTTTGTGCTTTCTTCGCAAGATGAGAATTAGCTTTTACAACTTTTTGTATGGTCCATTTTTAGACAAGCTAATCAGAAACGAATAGAACATGTCATTAAAATTGAATCAAAGATATGAGAGTGAATATTGCCGTTCCAAGTATTTCGACTTGATTGAAAGTGACTCAGCAATTAACAGCAATTAATTGAGCAGTAATTGCCAAGTTTTATGACCCTTATACTGCCAAGTCGTAGATGTTGAGTTCAAATCCAAGGCACCTCAGACTTTTCGCAATCATGTGCTTAATCGGTAAAGGAAAACATCATGAGCCAACCTTCATGCTTGAGAGATTTTCTGGACAGTGTGTGAAGTCTGACAAATTGCGGAAGGCTAGCGAGAGAGTAATCATCATATTCCTAACCAGTTAAGTGATTTACGTAAGGGGCGCAAACCAGGACCCCCCGGCTTATAGGTAATTTTCTTTTTTTACAAAGTCTGGACGTTCCTTCCTCACTGAAGGGATGCCGTGATATGGAAAGATGAATAATAATAGATTTTATTACCAGTGCATATAGTCCATTAGAGTTAATGAATATCTGTGTGGAAAGGGTTAAGATTTTTCATAAGTGCTAATGAGGATCCATAAAAATAATTTTAAGGCTATTTTATGCATGCTGGCATATATATGAATGCCGATTTGAAAGCTTTAAGTAGTTATTTTATCCATTTTCATATTGCGTGACTGATTTGCGTGCCAATATGATAATCATGATCAATATGAGATATGACAGACCACCCCGCATCCTATTTTATAGGCCTGTACAACTTACAAGAATCATTTCTTCGTTAAATGCTCATTACCATAGCTAGCAACGTGCTTGCAACTTTGGCGCTGATATTCAATTCAGATAGAGAAAACAAAACGTTCATCTACATAACATTCTGTGATTTCAAGTGCCTCATTAATCTGGTGGTTTTAAGCACGTCTGCTACGCTTGGGGTCTTGGTTTCTAATTCCAAGACTCGAGCAAAGATTTTATTGGGTTTTTCTACGAAATTTACAGTAGCAGTTCGGAGTGTCGATATGTGCCCTATTCATAGCAAGCATTGCCATTCAGCGGGCACATATCCAAACTCTAAGCTGCTACTGCGAAATTCATAGAAAAAATTAATAGCACTTGCTCGACCTGAAATTGAACCCAAGACCTCCAGCGTAGCAGTCGCGTTTAGAACCACTATTCTAACGACGCAGTTTGTCTTGAATTCAAGCATAAATGTCAAGTAAATTAATATTATAATATAACAACAAAAGACGTTTAAAAAAATGTAACAAACATTTTAGCAATGTTCATAATTAAAAACATTTCGGCGTTGTGCCAAAATATTGTGCAAGAGATTATAAATCTTCGCAGAAAGTTTTGGGAGAAAGTGAAGAAGATATCTTACTTATCACTTGGAGTATCAGTTTACAACGTATCTTGGTGCAAATCGTAATTTACAAAGTTTTCCAATCTGTTAATGTGTTTGTTCATAGACTTTGACAATTTAAAGTATCTCATGAAACACGTGATACCTGATTTGAGAGTTAAACAAAACAAATGCCACAGACAAACTGTTTGTACAGTTTTTTGGGACACTGTGCTAGTTTTTATGAAATACTTTGTACCTCATAACAATCTTGCCTTTTTTTATAAAAACCGTCAGACCATGATTGTAGAAGTTTTTGGCATACTTTGAGAGCGGTATTTTTACCTATTCTTGAGTTAAATATCATTCAAAAGAACAAGTGAATCATATTATGATTCATACTTATATGAATCTTATTATGATTCACCAGTTTTTGTTTTGGTTATTAGTAGCTATTAAATAGCGTTCAAGCATTTAATAAAGTAGCGACTCACATCAGACATATTTTCACTGTCCAGTCTGTTACTAGTAAATATCGATACCTACTTACCTTAAAAATTTGATATTCTAACTTTTTTTATTATATTAACCTCGAGGTGCTCTTAATAAGGCAAAAATAACACTCGTATGCGGTATTGCATGATTTAATTCCTCCAAGTCCATTTCATTACCCGAATGACAAAGAATTCCGTTCTTTGCCATTTGGCTACGGAACCCTAAAAAGATGGCGGCCCTCGCTTGACGAGAATATCCGAACTACAACGAAAGGAACCGATCGTCACATTAATAACTAACAGATTTAAATAAGTAAGGCTGTACGCACTTGACGATAATATCCGAACTAAGTACGCCTGATAGAACCGAGAAGAGACCTCAAGAGGGAGCGTAATGCTTTTTCCTTACATGACGAATACTACCTAGCAACTCCTCCATCCGCGTTATGAAACTTCGCTCCAAAATATTTCCCATGTAAGCAGATGTCAATGTCAATATTTATTCACAGTACGTTTTAAGACGTTATCCACGTAATTACATCAAAACATTACAAATAAATCTTAAAAGAGAAAACGTGGAGTCATTGCCCTTGAGTTATAAAATTCCATTCTTTTCTTTATTCTTATACTTTGCTAAGTATTTTCAGTTCGTTACCGACTTACCTCGCTAATTCTCCACCGAAATTGAAAGGCACGAGCTTAATTAACATAATAAAGACACTTATGTTACTTTTGTTTTCGACCTGTAGCCTCTACAAGCCTCATTTTCATTAGTCGATGAAACATCGGAATGTTGGAGGATTTAAGATTTATGTTTTATGAGAATTCTGAATGAATGTGGATTCCGTCAAGTGACTGACTTGATTTTTTTACGTTTTTTTAATACCACCAAGTGCAACGTCGTGCAGGTATAGTAAGCAGAAAAATCTTCACTATATACTGTACTGTTTGTTTAGATCTTTAAAACTACGCAACGGATTTTGATGCGGTTTTTTTAATAGATAGAGTGATTCAATAGGAAGGTTATATATAGTTATATAATACATACATACATAAGTACAGAAAAGTCAGAAAAAACGCGGGCAATGCCGTGGGCGGAAAGCTAGTGGACAATAAAAATGAAAGGGATGGCTAATGCTGCTGTGTCAACTGTGAAACTTTATAGTGCTAATCATCTCTTTCTATCTTTGGCTAAGATGTTTGCCGGGGTCTGTAACTTGATGTTAAACGATTACAGCCACCCATAAACATTTGTAATACCTGATGAGGCGCCGATGCGTTGCCGATGTTTTCATAGTCGCCCTCCACAGTATACAAAGAGCAGACTAAGTGCAAGTACCTAATCAGGGAGGGATTTTTCTGTACCAGTGGTACGCTCTATAATATAATACTTTAGCTTAATAGTTTTTAAGATTCCGTGGTTTCATTAAACTCTTAGGGACTCTAAGCTGTGTGCGATTCGAGGTTTTTCGCGTTTATACAGGGTTATAACTAACATTATTTAATATAATCTTTCGTGCTTTGACTTTTTACAAAACAAAAACTAAAAATAGACTTAGTAACTGCGTAAGTAATTACAATTTAGAGCGTACAATTTCAATATTTTTAATTTTCTAATGACATGAAATTTACCTAAGTTTTAACGAGCAGGCGATCTACCTGATGGTTAGTAATCGTTGCCGCCCATGGACACCTGCAATATCAAAGGAGTTGAAGATGCGTTGCCGAGCATATTTAAGGAAAAGGAACGGGAAAGGAGAAGGAAGGGGATTGAGGGAGGAATTGGGTCACCGGCGCTCCACACTCACCGTACATAACGCAACAGTATGCATTCTGCTACTTGACGTCGATATTCTGTGGGAGGGTAGTACAAACCTCCCCGGATGTACGACCCATTCATGCTGGCATATAGACGTGCCAACGAGGTACTACTCGGTCCGCGTCATGGTTAGCAGTTACCAGTAGTATGCAGATGTCACAATAGTGACACCTGCATACTGATTTTTGCTTATTTTTAAAACCCGCAGGAAAACCTATTCCTGCGGGTTTTAAAAATAAGCCAGTACCGAGATATTTTACCAGATTATCCATAATCCATTTATTCTAAAATATTGATTCGTAACAAAGCCATCCGTCATCACATACAGCTTCATCGCTTCCACTCATATAAATATTTTTACATGAATTCCCAATTCGATTAGATGCGAAACCAATTTATTTTATGACACCCAGTGTATAAATTCAGATGTCGTTGTCGTAAACAAATTTCTCATAAATATATGATATTTCATACATGGTAACTGTTCATTGAATATCTATTTTTTTGTTAATCTTTGTATATCTTACCCTGCGACAAACAGCTACCTATCCCACTCAGTCTTGAAGAGTTAGATAGAGTTACATAGATGTTTGTAACATGTTTTATCGTCAATGGAAACGCGTGATTATGAATATTATCTTGCGTTTTAAAACCAGTCGGAGTGTGGTACACAAAACTGAAAATGAATTATGATGAACTAGCTTTCGCCCGCACCTTCGGTCTCTATGTCAGGAATAAAGCTGTTTATCAAGGATACAATTTTTTGAATTCGATGAGCAGTTTCACGGTTGTGCTCTTACAAATAAAAATACAATACAATATTAGTGTAGATAGCGCAGTTGTATCAACATGGCATCCTACTGTTGTTGTGGTCGTACAGTTCCGGACACATAGAAGCCGTCCTTTCTTGTCGCGTACCGATCTTTGGACATAGTCTACTTTTGTAATTCTACTGTGATATTAAAAAAAATGCAAATTTACAAAAAAAATGTTATGAATTTAGTACAGAATAATTACCAAAACACATATATGTAGTTAGTCGCCTCTCTAACTATAAAACTATAATTATATACCTGGCTTACTATAATACTATATATACCTGCCTAACTATATGTAATACATACGATTGAAAAGCTGGTTTTGTTAGCAGCCTTCATATGACACCGTAATATTTGGCAGTCGTAAATTGCCGGTATACCGAACTCTTTTTGAATATACACAAGTCCCTTCAACATCCAATAAACAGTAATGACATGAAAATATTTGCTTGAGATGTTTTGATACTTTACGTTTTACATCATAACTGAGCGAAGTAACAGAATCTCTAAGAACAATTGAATTAAAATACACAGATGTTGGTATTTCATTTTAGTAAAATAACAAATCTACATTCTAATGAAATAATAACATCTACCCACTTTAGCTACTAAATATTTATAGTAAGTATCAAAATTGTTTGTCCGCAGATACAGTGTTATTCTGACGATATCTACGAATGCTTCCGACGGATTCGCTTTGATAAACGGTGAGTTTAGATTTAGTTTCCTTTGACAACATATAGATTGCTGTGACGCGTGTGTTTGTAAATAATATACATATAATTATAATGATATTTTTTCTAAGCTAGTGCGGTTTTCAGTCGGTCCTACATACTCTGCTGTCTTCCCAGGTGGTAGGCATCTATAAGGATTTTCCGCACCAAAAAAAGCACCACACTTTTGCTTAACCTTTCGAGAAAACAGGCGTAATGGTATGTGTGATTATTTACATAAACGAAACTTAAATACTGACTTAGCATTCATCGGGTATCACTAGGCCGACAAATTTGACATTACGTCATTTAAATGCTACAATAATATTCAAGTGTAATTCATATGGGCAACACTTCTGCGCATAAAAACAAATATTTTGAAAAAAAAAAAACTGATCCTATGTCATAGTTCAAAAAAAATATTGTATATACCCTTGGTATACTGTAACTTGTGCATAAAATATATTCATAAGGCCTAGTCATACTCAATGTAGGTACACTACTGTCAACAAAAAAATCTAGTAGTTTTTTATAGCAACCGGTTGCTATATCAACGAAATTAGTCATCCGTCTTAATCTTTGCCTGTGAAAAGCTTAAGGCCACTATGTGCCGGAAATGTCTACTTTAAAAAAACGTAATAAGTGCTTATATATAGGCAAGTGTTTATAGTAGGTATACGTTTCGTGAAAATATAAATAAAAATGCGTGCGGACTTCATATCGCGTAGTTTTGACATTTATCAATGTAGAAATAAAGAACAACGAGGTTGACCGCCTATTACACCGCTGGCTTTAGTTAGGGCTGCGTCGAATTAAAACATAAGCAAATACCTCTAAAAATCAGCTTTTTAACAGCTTTTTAGTTAAGTTATTTTAGTGAAGGAAAAATACGACCGAACCTGCGTCTTCTGGTTAAGTACACCAGACGCTATGACCGCTAAGCCACAGCGACCCCCACCCGCCATGTCGAAATTTGCCTTCACATTTTTAATTTATGTCTTTGAGGCGACGTCAGCGACGTTAGCCCGCGGTCGTATTTTTCCTTCACTAAAATAACTTAGTAATCTTTGCATGGAAAATGCCTAAAATATACAAAAAGATAGCTTTTTAGTTAGTAACGAGTTCTATAATTTAAGTGATTTCGTCCTCGCTACAGCTTGGATTTTTTATTTATGCTTGGTTAAGGATCATAGGCTCGGTTCCTACTACATGGAATGTTAAATATACTTATACCGAGAAACTTGGGTATCAGTAGGTACACCTCTGCCCACACCAAGCATACTATAAAAAGTCAACGACTAACTTTATTTTCTTCATTTCTTATAAAAAACCTTAATTAAATATTTAATCACCATAATCTACGTGTGACTTTTTTTGTTGTACACTTTTATCTTATAATTTACTTAATTAAAAAATCTGTTTGCAGAAATAACAAAATCACACAAAAAAAAATAATTAAACTTTCAACTACATCTGAGTAGTTTGAGGCAGCCCTTAGTTTAACTTACAGGAGGACGGCGCAAGGGCATGTAATGTCAGACAGTTGAATCACCCGGCCTCTGCAACACTAATTGCTAATTAATCACAATACTCCCAGGACTTGCAATGACTGTTGGTGACATGGCCCGTATCGTGACAGTTCCGAAATACTGATTTTAGAATTAACCTGTAACTTTAACGGGGTTGACCGAAGCTACGAGTATAGGCATGCAAATGAAATACTTTAAATTACTTGTCATTTGCAGAACTAATTATTTAAGGTTTTTTTTAAGAATTAAAAAAGCAATGGCATCTTTTTATTAGTTTTTTTATTGGAAGTTACATTATTAATACTGAGGTTAGTGGAGTAAGCAATAGCGTGTCTTAATATGAACATTTAATTCTGGAAATAATTCTGGTACCGACTGTACTAAAAAAGATTTAATTTCGGCCATGTTTCAGTGTCATATCAAATGAATAAAAAATATCAACAAATTTCATCTCTGGGCTCAATTTTTGATCTCAATTCAATCTAATTTGTTTACATTTAAAGTTTATTTAATTTTGACATTACACGACACGACGAAATGATACCAAATTTAAACTCTTTTAAAGTATCAAAATTACCCATCTGGTCAATGAATACGATTGTGATTATGATGAATGTCAAAATTTACAAAGCAGTCTGCAGATGTCATCCTGTTCGAGTAAATTGAAAGAGTGACTTAGGGATGGCCCACGCGCAACGCCTGAAAGAATGAGTGGTCCAAAGATCTCAATTTTGAAGACGTCTAGGGATTATTTTTTACATTAAGAGATCTTTTTTGATCAGCAATGCATGCATCTTACTATGTACGAGATATCGAAAATATTATGGATAATAAGTGCTTTCTGTGACTTTAAAACAGCACTGAACAATAAATCGATTAAAACAAAAACCAACCGATATTTAGTAAGTTGTAAATAATTTTAAAAAATGTATACATATTACCTACAAATGTTTTTTGACAATCATTGCGTTATAACGATTGTTATGTTTAATATATTATCTGGGTAGAGTTTAAATACCTACCTACCAATAATGCGTATGTTTGTAAAAGCTGTTAGGATGTTGCTGATTATCTTAACAAATATGTGCGGCTTTTGACAGTAGGTATACTCACGAGATCCCATTACGTATTCTACAGTCTATATTTTCTATTAATCTTGACGAAATGTAAAGTAAAAGTTTACATGGGCTGTCTAAGTCTAATACCAAAAAGATATCCTAGAAGAAAAATAAATATGGCTGCGGCGAACAAACTCCCGCGTTTTGACAGCAACATTTTTCATGCGTGCAGTGCGAGGCGACGGGCGGAGAGCGGGCGGGCCGCGTCCGCGTCAAGGTCATTGGTGACGTCACCCCCAGCGCACAATGACCTCCCGAAAACGAGTCAGTGATGGCCGCCGCGCGATTCCGCCGATCCCTCGATGACACTCGTCCAGTAATTTTATTGACACTACCAGAAACGCCTATTGATGTAACAGGATTGATTTGCCAGCAAGTTGGTTTAGGCAATGGACTCATCCCCGAAAGAGCTTTCACAATGTCAACAACTTTTGTTAAGCCTTATTTTTAAGCAAAATTTAACGCCCTAGTTGAAAAAAATCTATGGAATTGGAAGCTGTCAGAGTAATTAAATAATCTTGTTTGTTCAACCGTTTCGCGTGTTAACATATTTTTCTAGTTATTCATTTGTTTGTATAGCGAAACATTTTTGTGTTCAGTTTGTAGGTATGACCGATTTATTTTTATATACCTAGAATTAATGTCACAAAATAGATAGGCATATTAGAGTTAAATTCATAATTAAAGAAAAGACAATGAAAGTAGGTATCTAGATTAGGTTCTGTTTAGAAGAGATTTGTAGTACAGAAGATTTATGGTTTTTTGAAGCTTTAAAACTGCATTTTTACTTTTAATACAATTGAGTATGATATCAAATTATTATTTAAGAATGTATTTCATAATTGAATTCTCTATTGAAATGCATATAAAAATAATTCACACGGTAACCTCGCACACACAATGCGACATGGAAATTGTAAGTGAACTCAATTATAATTGCTAAAACTGATTTAATTTCCTGTAGGTACTTTAGTTTCCTAGGTTTATTGATTCGTTATTGTATTTAGGGCATAAAATTTAAGAATGTAATCACTTCGTCTAGTTAATATAAGAAAAGGCAGAAACTGTTACGTGTTTTTAGGAAAACATTACCTGCGGCTTAGATCCTGTGGACGAATAGAAATAATTTAATTATAAACCAACAGTGGTGATCTCTTGTTACTATGGATCTGGATACAACAGAGAGGTCAAGCTCCATAGGAGATACGATGCACCGCATTTTTAATGAAGCTAAAAATGGCATTTTAACAGGAAAACAAAAAACAAAAAAAAATGGTTCCAAAAAACACATTTTTAGGTTTGGAGACGTTTATAAATTACTATTATTAATACTCTTATTGTTTTATTTTACTATCTTCAATGTATTTAACAGAAACACGATTTACTTTTTTTTAAGAACAGTTTAAATTTATACTTTAATATCTTTTACTATCTATCAACCTTTCCATATAAAATATAAATACTGTTTCTTTAAACTTTATCATCGTAATCAAGACTTTTTTTATGTTAATCGGGAATAATTTAGCTTTCTTTTTGTGAAAGAATACTTAGAAATCGGTTGCGTAGATTCGGGATTTATCAATTACAAACAAAAAAACCTTTCCTTTTTATAATATGAGTAAAGAAGTTCTTGGGTATCACAGAAGATAGATTCACTTTTTTATTCGGAAACAACCATAAACAGAAAATATATTCGACGATATTGTAACGGTAGTTTACAAGACAGATGGGACTTCACGAGACCCGAAGATACCAAACATGCTTCGTTTGTCAAAAGGCTATGACAGGTTCGCAAGAAAATGATAAATATCATAAATAAAAGATGCATTTTTGAACTACAGCCAGCGTTTTTAGTACTGTATTTCTTATTTTGTGTGCCCAAGCAAGTCATTTACTACGTCAAGTAAAATTAACTATATTTTCGTAAACAGATTGATGAATTTAATTAAAGTTGAAGACGTCACTTTTTTTCTTTTGTACTCCACTAAATCAGGCTTCAACTGGGCTGGTTTTGTTATACATCAAGCTTTTGGTGAAGATACTGTTTAATTCTAATCTTTTTAATCGATGATCTCTGTATCGATCGACACAATCCCATTGCTGAGCATGGTTCTCCTTTCAGAATAAGCGGGGTTAAGTTGCGGTATCATCATCATCATCAACCCATTATATTGTCTTAGGTGCAGGTTTCTTCTCAGAATAAGAGGGGTTAGGTTATAGATTACTGAGCTGTTCTGCGGGTTGGCAGATTTAACATACCACATGCCGTCAAGGAAATCTCCCAGGCATCAAAGTTTCATCGTGATTGTTTAATTCTAATTCTTTACATATTTATTTTTTCATCAGATGCATTAACATATATTGCTTTATCTATTGATTGAGGAGGAATACCTCCTCACACATTTTAAAATTTATATCTGCACTTACGGATTTCCTTCGATTACAAGTACCTACCTTAAAGGTGATAAATTAAAATTGCATGTCCGCGCATAAAACACACAGTCCCAGTTCAAATTAATGACTGTCACGTCTCTTCGCTTTCCGCTAGACTTTATGAATGCAGTGACAATTTTAAAAACTTGCAGCTGCTATCCATTCCAAAAATTGCTGGAGTTATAATCCAGACCTTCTTCGTTGTCAGGTACGAATAGAATAACAAACACTGGTGAAAAAATTTAGTTTTTTATCCTTTAAACGTAATTATGCTATGAAATTCTCTGTAGCAGCTCAGAGTCTGGATTTGTGCCCGGTTAATGGCAATAGGCTCGCCCCCTGTTACATGGGACCTAAACATACCGGCGAAGTACGGGTATACGTTAGTACACCTCTCCTCTCTCTCTCTCCTCACCTCAACCGTTCGGGGCGGCATACAGGCGTGATGGTATTACTAGTGGAAAATAAAGAATTTTATCCTTTAAACTTAGATAAAGTTACTAGCGATTGAAACGCGTCTTCATGCTCGGCGCTATAGAAAGACAAAATACTATTTAGGTATTTAGCGTTGCAGTGACGTCATTTAAGAGTCTCACGCCGCGCAGACTAAGTTGTCTGTATCTGGAATAAGCCCTTAGAATATAACAGCTATAAGAAGGTCCAATTACTTCTTCTGATTAAATTTGGTGCGGATCCTGTGAATGTCAAATCATATTCGCTCAAATACGTCGAGAAGCTTTAGCTCCTACGCCGAAAGAATTTATCTAATTTTATTGAATGGTCGCTATTTCTCTCCCATTCATTTTTAAAGTAAAATATCACATAAAATGACGTCACTAATTTAATATTTGTTTGAACATAACATCACGCCTGTATTCCCCGGAGGGATACGCAGAAGTGTACTAATGTACATTCACACTTCGCCGGTATGAGCGAGCCGAGCCGAGCCGGGCGCGCCTATTGATTGAACCGGATATAATTCCAAACGCCGAACTGCTACTGAGAATTTCATAGAAAAATCCAATAACACCTGCTCGAAATGAAACTCTAGCGAAGCAGTCGCGCTTAGGACCACTAGACTAATAAGGCAGTTATAGATTTTTGAATTGTTAAATAATTTTAAGTAGATATAGTGTGTTTTCATTTTATTTCACAAATATTGACTTAGTCCATCTTATGCCTAATTCACACAGGAACTCTTCACGCGCCCCGCCCGAGCCAAAACAAATATTGTCCTAACTTGTAATAGTCGACGGAACTTTCATATTAAATTAATATTTATGTAATATTTACCTACGTTTGCAAAATCGCCAAACATATTGTTGAGCTTCTATTAGAAGCGCAATTAAAATTTATTGTAGGTACACAACCTAAGGTTCGTTGTTTGCGGTTTAATACACATATTTTATAATTAATTTAATATCATAATTTTGTACGAAACATGTATTTTTTTCGCATCAAAACAAAAGAACGGATCCGTTATTTTAAGTCACTGACGCGCCTGTACGTCTGTCTCAGCTATATTCTTGGAAACACATGCAAATATTATATTTAGTGGTGACATTACTTACATATATGATGCGCCTTTGAAGAATGATATACCTGATTGCTGATTTGTATGACTATTGCAGTGCCAAGTCAAACAATTTTATGTTCGAATCCAAGGCCCTACCTATGATTTTTCGAAGTCATGTGAGAAGAAAATAACGAGAGGAAACCTGCTAACCCGCAGTAAGCTAGCATGGTGGCATGTATCTCTTTCATTCTGAACGCAGAGCCGTGCCCAGCAGTAGGACAATAGGGTTTGGTAATTAATTATGTAAAGCGCGCTATACTCGATCACCATGTAAAAACGAGTGTAAAATACATACAATACTTCTTATTATTTATCACGATATAGTCAAAGCAGCAACTAATAAATAAGACATTAATTAGCAGATAACTCCACAAGAAAACTTATTAAACAACTTTCAACGCTTTACTTAGTACACCGATAAGAATTTAATGACGGTTTTTAAAATAGTTAATTTTAAATATTGAACGAGTTTGTTTCGAAGCAGCTTTTAATAAACATCACAACTTATATACCTGCATACCGACTTAAACCTACCAAAAAAATTAATTTATTAGGTACTAATCAATATCAATAGATTCTAAATTGAGTTATAAAAATCGAAATTGAACTAAATTATATTCTTTTTCTCGGATTTCTCGGACATCATTAAGTTTAAATTTCATAATTTTATTTATGATATATTAACAAAAAAATAAACAAGAAATATTAACATTATATCATTTTGATATTTCCATTTCATATTGTTTGAATTAATTGTTGTTACTTTGTGTTACCCTATTAGTAATTGCTATACTTGTAAATGTATCAGATATTACCATAATAATAATTATGTATAACTAACTAACCTAACCATGAAAAAAAAAAACTAGCAGTGGAATAGGCTCGATTTCTAAAACACTGCTCTTCCCAAAGCAACAGCTGCATAAGAAATATCCTCTGAATGTAATAGTTACTAAGTAAATTTTCCGTCAATACGCATCGGAATTCAACCCGTTCCGTGCACAAACTAAAATATCAGATTTTTGCAAAAAAGAACTCTTTATATTGCACGGCTTGACTTCACCGTCGTGTTTTATATCATTTTAATTGTTACATGTCTGTCTGTGTCACGCTGCTTAAGACTAGTGTCACGTCCCACGAGTTCGCCGGTTAATCTGGCACTATTTGCCTCGAATATTGATGTGCCATTCATCATGGCCAGCATCGGCCATGTCATGACATTTGTTTTTTTCTCGATTTACACGCGACATTTTTTAATTAACATTCCACTGACGAACTGGTAACTAAAAATAGTTATTTATTCATCAACAAATTCATAGTTCAACATTTCGTGATTTTTCAATGACAATTTAATGATAACACATTCTGTTTACATTTAATTTATATTTAAGGCAAGTAATCCAGTAAAATAGCAAGTATTCCAACATGGCATTTATATGCTCGAGAACTGGAGTCTTGAAGCGACGATCCAGATTTAAAGTATTTTCGAGTACCAGGATTCTTAAGGGGAATTAAATTAATTAAAAAGGACGATAAAGGAGCTATATTCGCTTTCAAGGAAAGCAATTGTCTAATAACAAAATCATTAACTTTAGTACTAGAGAACTAACAATTATTTAAATACAAAAATATAAGTGTCGTAGTAGCTTTTTTCTTTATAAATTTGGTTATCTCCCATATAACCTGTAGGCATGGCACGCTTACCAACCAGTCTCCGTTCTCCAAAAAACTCGCATAAATTATTTAAATTATTCAAATAAATGCGAAATTACAAACGTAAAATAATTATAATGTTGGGTGTACTTACATACATTAAAATTACTTTATTATATAAATAGCACATTAAAATGTTTTAAGGGTAATAAATTTGAAGTATGAAAAATTATTTGATCGTTATCTTTTATTTTATGCTAAACACAGTTTAATCTTTAAAACTATTTCTAGCTGAATATTAATTCAGTACAGAATAATTATATATTTTTTATCAAACAGTCTTGTTAATGTCGTGCAACTGCTACGTTTTTTGGTTCGATTCCAAGGTCTAGCAAAGTAAAGTAGGTTAGGCAGAGGTGTACTAATATACCGGCGAGATGTAGGTACATTTCGCCGGTATGTTTAGGTTCCATGTTATAGGGGGCGAGCCTATTGCCATTAACCGGGCACGAATTCAGACTCCGAGCTGCTACTGGGACTTTCATAGAAAAACCCAATAACACTGCTCGACCTTGGGATCGAACTCAGGACTTCTAGTGTAGCAGTCGCGCTTAGGACCACTAGACTAATGAGGCAGTCAGCAAAATACAAACTTCGATTTGCTACGGAGATTACTTATCGTACAAAAATCTAACAACCTGCTTGGTAGCTCAATAGGCGGCGTGCAGGTTTACCAAACACGCACTTTCTTTCTTTGAGGAGATTATCCAGGGGACAGCCTATTGTGACCAATCCGATGACTGTAACAGTCTTAAGTCCGTATGAATCCGCCAAAACCCTGCGGCCACTCCAGGTGGTAGAAGATCCATTAGGATTTTCCGTACTAAAATAAAAATACCTGCTAACTGTGGTTGATCAAATTAAATACATTATCCTCTGCATTCTGCTGAAGTACGGCTTCAGCTTAGTTACCTGTGCTTATTAATCCTCATGGGAAAACTACAATCTAATTAAATGATTAAAAGCACTTACAGTCAAACAACTTGTGTTAAATAACTGATAACTTAATATGATTACTTTTTGTAACATTAAATTGTTAATGGTAGCTGAGGCAAAGGAAGATTAGGATATAATATTTGTTTGACACGCAATTTGAGTCTCACTCGCGTTTAAATTAATAAGCGTCTATTTATAGATTGTATTTACAGCCATTTACAAATTGTACTTTTAATAAATACGTAAGAAAATAGATATAATTTTTATGTATTATTTGCCAAAAAAAACACAGAAGTTTCAAGTCAAACCACTGTGTAAAAAGTACAGAATATATTTTTTTATGTTTGTGGTAAAAGAGCCTTTAGCGCTTATTTCGAAATATACAAATGATTATCCACCATTGCAAAGCAATTATTTTAAATATCGAACTCTTATGACTCAGAAGAGCAGAAGGAACATAAATAGAAACGCAGAAGGCTCTAATTCTTCTAAACTAACTAATATGACGATCTGACGATAGATGGTTCCTACATAGTTTTACGTAGAATATCGGAACTGTCTATAGAGACTGTTTTGAAGTTATCTGTTATTATAATTAAAGGTTTCCTGTTTTAATTAATTTGGGCGGTGGTAACACCTATTGGACTGGCTAGCGACCACTGTGGGATTCTGTCGTAGAGTACTTTTGTGCGTGAGAGCCAGATTCCTTCGGTTCCTGCGGCTCTGGCTGTCTGTAGTCAATCGGGGCTCTTAAGACTCAGTAACGCATCAGCAAGTCCACTGGTGTTACCATGAACAAACAAACGTTCAAGGCATGTTGATCAATTGATATGACATTTTGACCGGGAGTTCTGACTGCCTGAGAGCCAGTTTCCCCTCGGTTGCTTCGCTTCTGACAGTCTACAGACCGCGGGGCTCTTAAGACTCAGTAACGCATCAGCAAGTCCACTGGTGTTACCATGAACAAACAAACGTTCAAGGCATGTTGATCAATTGATATGACATTTTGACCGGGAGTTCTGACTGCCTGAGAGCCAGTTTCCCCTCGGTTGCTTCGCTTCTGACAGTCTACAGACCGTGGGGCTCTTAAGGCGCAGTAACGCATCAGCCAATCAAGGTGTTGCAGGTTTCCATGGGCCGCAATGACTATTTATCATGAGGTGTCTGCTTGTTTGCCGACATAAACAAATGTTCAAGGCATGTTGATCAATTGATTGATTGAATTGACGTATTCAAATTAATATAATTTACCATTGACATCTGAATTTGTATTTAATTTTAATTAAAATTTTAATTTTATAATGTTAATGTTATAATTGTACTTAATCTTAATGTGATACCATGCATAATGACTTAAGCTGATTTAATCAATTTATTATATTACTATTCACATTTATCTAATTTATCTAATGTTAATTTCAATCAATTTCAGTGAATATTATAATATACCTACTTGCTAATATGAACGGTGTGTACACCTTTAAGTGACATATTTGCTCTGCATTGTGCAAAAAATAAACTATTATGTAACAAGTTTCGTGTGAATATGTCGTTGGTGTGCCTTTAAATAAATAAATAAATAAATAAATAAATTGATATGACATTTTGACCGCCTCGCCTGAGACGCCGTTGTTATTCATTAGGCACCACCCCTAGACACTTATAGGGTATTGAAAGGTCATTACCTTACTTGACCGCCCTGAACAAAGTCTACTGACTATGAGTGACTATGAGTTCCTCCTAAGTTTTTCCTATGTGAAAATCCTCGTGGATGCCTAGTACTTGCGACCAGGATAAACTGTTCTAGCTCATTAGGAGGGGAGCACCATATTTTCCAATAGCATGCTACCATAAGCCCTCCTATATTGAATACCACTTAACGAGCTACTAAACTTTTGGTAAGTCTAAAGTATGCTTTTGACGCCAGCTCCGCTCCCGTGGGCAAATAGAAGAATATAATACGAAACCAACAGAGAAGATTTCTTCTTTTTATAGACCCGCATACAACACAAAGGTTAAGCTCTAATTTAGGATCTGTTTGTCATAAATTGCAGCTTTTAAGTAAAACTTATGCTATGTGCTAAAATATTTAAATTTCACATATTACGTTTGGAGGCGTGTTTTTAATAAAAACATACACGCTTTATATATTTTTTATTTTACTTTAAGTACTAATGATGTCTCCAAAACTAAGTGAGTGCTTATTATTTATAATACTTGTATAATTATATTCTTAGACTTTGTTTTAGTTTTCTACTTAATCCTAGCCGAGTAACGATTCGATACTCAAATATCAATATGTTTACCCAAGGCAAGGTCTCTAACAAAGGCGTTTTTAATATGGGCCAAGATGTGTCAATATGGTTAGATAGACCCATTGTTAGTATTAACGTATCACAATAGAAGCTGAATAGCCCGCCTTGTCCAGGCTGTCTCCAGCATGTCGCCAATAATAGCTATGATTTCATTGTCAAGTCTATAACGCCCTGTTTACACGTTTCCAGTGTTAATCAACCATTTAACAAACCTACTACGCCACAAAATATATTTTTCAGGGAAATTATCTATATTTAGTGAAAACCCAAAATTTTAACGAGCCACCTGATGGTAAGTAGTCATTGCCGCCTATCTGCAATACCAAAGGAGTTGCAGATGCGTTGCCTATTTATGGAAAAGGCAGAGGAAGGAGAAACTGAGAAGGAAGGGGACTGAGGGAGGAATTGGGCCTTCGGCGCTCCACACTCACCGTACGAAACGCAACAGTATGCATGCTGCTACTTGACGTCGATATTCTGTGAGACAATAAACTTCCCCGGTGGTGCCAACCCATTCATGCTAAATTAAAGTATTTTTTTCTATAAACGGGTATACATGCCATTTGGAAGACCACTTTTAACAGCTTTGAACGGATCCGTAGATCTACAACATTTTAAGTAAAGAATACCTATAGGGTTGAGACTAATCCTAAAGGTCAGTATCCTAAAGACCAACTTTCAATAATATGTATCAAACACATTATTGAATAGGCTTTAGAAATTGAAAATAAAATTATCTCAGCACTTAAATTAAATAATAGGCGACAAAGCAACCCTGATTCGAACTCTGCCTGCTTTTACTACTCAGATTGATATACTCGTCTATTTATAATTGCTGAAAGACGAGAATACTTTATTAAAAAGGAAAATGTACATCCTGTCTCCAGTTCAAATAACCGGAGGCGTGAAACAAACCCCTCCTTGTGTATAAAATAAACAAGAATATCTCGGAATCGAATCGATTTAAATTCAATTACAATAGTAATCGTATTTGATCCTCGATCGTATCCGGTGGACCGCAATTATATCAAGATCAAAAGGTTACATTTTAATTAATCGAAAATTTGGAGGTTGTCTTAATAAGTGCTTCTGTAATCGGTGTGAAGGATTTTTAATTGTATGACTGATTAATAATACCTAAGCATTAGTTTGGCGAAACTGGTTGATTGGTTGATTAGTGCGATTAGATATGCATAGACTAAATAAATGAAAATGAAGCGTCGGTAGCCTAATGGCAAGGGCGTCGGACTTGCGATCATATGGTTGCCGGTTCGAACCCCACTCATTGCACTACCGACGTGAACCCACTCGTAACACAAGAATTTAGCTTAGAACGAGGGGTTAACAAGAATACTAGTAACGTGTGACCCACATTGCTAGTAAGATTAAAAAAAAAAAAACTTATGGAGACGGCAGTTTGCAATGAAATATTTTTTCTAATCTATCTAATAGCAGAAACTATTCAAAAACATCTTTAAAATTATAGATAAATAAATGAATTTTTTTCTAGGTATAGTTTCTAGTATAGGTGCATTTTTTGCGTTTGTCACTTACCATTAGGCGGTATACTTGTTTTTATTAAAAAAATAAACACACTATCAAAAGCTAGGTAGGTAAAGGTAGGAAAAGTGGAGTTTCTCCACTTTTGGGAAGAGTCAAGAGTCTCATCCCGTTATTTCCGCCGCGTTTGCCATAAGTGCGACCCGGACGCTGCGACATGCGGCAGATCTCTTCACTTAGTGGTATAAAAAACATTTAGGCGAATGAGTTTCAAAGTTACTCAGTCACTTACTACGCAGAGCACGTATATATAGGCTGTTAGTCACAGACACTTTGAATTTGAATAATAAATGCACGTTACGTCCAAGATGACCGATAAAGAGGTCGTCTACTTATATGAGGTAATGTTCCAATGTCGCGCGATACAAACACGTAATCACGAATATTGGTGATGTTTTACGTTTACTAGATTCGTTCATAATTCACGCGGCTAATGGTGGGGTCCGAGGGGTGAATGACCGGCCTTGCTGGCGCTCCGAATGTTTTTCTTAATTGCCAGCAAAATTGATAGCGTTCGGTCACGCATTGTCGTACTTCAATAATACAGCGAGTCCTTAATTGTTAGTAACGTTATATCCATTTAGCGGTCACTCCTACGTGCAGTTAGCAATAGGATGAGGTCATAGTTGCAGTTTTCTCGGCCGTTTTCTGGGTGCAGCAATTTGGTGGGCAGACGCAATTGTCACGGCAGACGGCGGGTCGGATGTTGCAATTGTGAAACGTCCGCGACGACCCGCGCCGCGCCCTGTCGCCCAGGCAACCGAATATAAACAATAACATCAATCATGTCATCGATAATGTCTTGAAGTTTGGTGTAGCTATAGTTTATTCGAAACTCCAAATATAGAAAATGCTGAGTAAGTTTTTAATGTATTGTTTTTGCCCTCTAATGTCCTTCAACCCATGAACTTTTATATTTGACAGAACAAAGCAACTACGGCTATTATTTTGTATAATTATTAAGCTGATGCCCTGTATTACGTTAATTTTGATACTGTGCAATACAATAACAGTCAACAAATGACTTATTTACCCATTAATTTTGTCCTATTCATATTCATGATGATGTGAAGGACCGAGAAAATTAATATTAATGTTTAGGTACTTGAAAGACAAATAAATAAATGAGTTCAATATAACATTGTGGTAGTTTTACGGAACGTGATCGTTTAGCAAATAAAAGGATTGTTTCCAAAGAGTCGTGATTCTCATGCAGATATAAAAACAAACAGATAATATCGGTTTTATCAATCAGTCGTCATCCTGTGCCATTTTTAGAGTCGAGCTAAAAGAGGTTACTAACGTTTTCGACCGCTATTGAGATTTAAAAGCAAAGCAACTTCAATGCCTGGTTACAATAAGGCATATTTTGGCTTAGCACAGGGGATGTCACATTCTATGACAATGTGGACACGTTAGCTGATAATGAAGTTGATATGTCGATTTGTACCTACTTACATAGTTAAATGTAGACCAATGTAAAAATATCAAACCTTCGTGAAATCTTTGGATATACATAATTAAAATTTCCAGAGTGAAATTTTGTATTGTGTAGAGAATTTAGACGATCTAAAAATAGTACAGATAAAATATAGTATAGTAAAATATAGTATGCAATGTTTATTCATAAATATAAAGAGTCGTGTGTACGATAACGTAGCGTAAAGCGTGAAGTCGAACTAATTTTTATAGAGCGGTAGGGTATTGGCTTGCGCGCGCGCCGACCTCCAACGATTATAATAATAGTCCGCGTTCATTCCGGTGCGTTCGCGCTGAATAATTACGCCAACACTTATGTACTATAACCTTCGCTGTCATTATTGTAATGAAGGAAATTAAGACAGCTTTATTTAATGCAACAATGTAATCATTATTAATCATGTTGATTAAATTTTGTTTAGCAGTAAGCAGAATTTAATTACTCTTGCAATGATTGTGTGCGCACAGTGAAAATGTATGTCACTTAAAAAAAACTTTAGCCTGATAGCAAGAATGACAATAAAATATTGTTCTGACAAAATACTTTCATCATCATCATCATCAGCCCGTATTCGTCCACTGCTAGACGTAGACCTCTTTAAGTGAACGCCACAGAGCCCGATCTTCAGCTGTTTTCATCGATCCATCCATGCAGCCGCCTTCCGCAAATCGTATTACTACAAAATACTTCGATAGGTAGGTACTTTTTATGCCACAAAAACACAAACATAAATTGCTAATAAACAAATTTTGGCGCCATTCACAAGCTCATTCACATAAGTTTTTTATCAAAGGAAGCGATTCGAATTTTAAACTGCGGAGATTGGCCCTACAGAGCGGTCGCTGACATGAGCGCTCACCTTGAAACGGAACTATTTATGCTAATGCAAGATGAATTCCACGAAACGTAACTAGGCGTATTATCAGGTCAGTAATTATGTGACACAGGTACATCACGCAATGTAGAGCTAAGTGGGTCATCGATATAAATAATAATGATCACCGACAGTTCACCGGTATGTTTAGGTCCCATGTAATATGGGTCAGCCTATTGCTATTAACCTCGGCATTAACCAAACTGAGCTGCTACTAAGAATTCATAGATAAACCCAATAACACTTTGCTCGACCTGGGAATAAAACTCATAGCGTAACAGTCGAGCTTAGGATCAAATGATCAATTAGAGCAATGAGGCAGTTAATAAATAATTAATAGGTGATCAATAATTAATTAGTATTATGTTTTTTATGTTGGAAATAACAAAATAAACGATCTCGCCTATACAGGGTTAGACAAAGGTGTACTGGTGTGTATTTTTTTAAACCACTGCGCCTGCGCATCCGTTCAGTAAAGCTCACTTCAGAGCTGTACGTACTTGATAGTCCAATTCTTAAACAAAGTTATAGGCTAGTTAACGTCACGCTACGACTCATAGAAGCCGGTGAAATCGCGGGCTACAGTTAATCTAGAAATTTACGATTTCCTCTATGAGCATTCACTTCTAAATTAAGTATTATTATCAATACAGTACGAACAGGTGTACCTACAATACAAATATAAAGGTCTAAAAGGAAAGTAGACATTCTAAGAAAGCTATTCTCGTCGTTATGAGAGTGAATGCTTGCACTCGATACGTTCAGAATAATGGCACGAAATATGTAAGTATAATATCAATATTAACATCAAAATGTTCCATAACTTTGCTAACTGTATACCATATATGATAATACCATCTTCTTCTACAGAAGTATGTTCGCAGTTACTAGAAATGTGGGCCTCACATTACTAGGTTTCTTGTTAACCCCTCATACTTAGCTAAAATCCTTGTATTGCGAGTGGGTCTACGTCGGTACTGCAATGGATGGGTTTCAAACCGGTAACCAAATGATCGACGCCCTAGCCATTAGGCTGCCGTCGCATGCCTGAAGAGTATGAGAATTCGGGCTTGCGCCACCGAAGATAGGCACTGCTTGAAGTGCAGATCATAATACCTACATGGCCCTAACCCAACTATGTTGGGATCGAAATGTGGAGAAATCAGGAGGATACAGGCGTAATGGTGTGCAATCGATATGTAACTTGAACCACTATTTAACTAACCATTATTTAGCTATATAAACTTTTAAATGGTATTAAATTGAATGGGAACTTAATATGAGGATCCCACTGGTCTTTAGTAATTTATAGTTCTTGATCTATTGTAACTTTATGAACTCTATATTTTATTATTCTGTACCTACATCTATTTTATTACCCAGAAAATAATTACGGAACACGAAACGTATGAATTACGAGGATCCGATTTATAGAGGCAATAATTCCTAAGTATTAGGTACCGTCGTTTTGTAGAAACACTATCCCATAGGAAACATTAAAACAGCGGAATGATTTTTATGTTATACTATATTTTTCAGTCATTATCATCCCACGTATTGAAACGTTCATAGGTAATATTACAAAAGCAAAACTCTGCCTGTAATATTTTCACACCTAAACCACTCATCAAACTTGAATAAATTTTGTAATAGTTATAGAACGTATAATCATGGTGAAGAACCCAAGCTATCTTTTGTCTCAAAAAGACCTTTTCGCACGCTTAATGTTAAACTGAGCTAACTCAAAATAAGCCGTTTGTTGGAAAATCGCAAAAAACGTTTCATTATTTACAACTGATCTGACTATATGACAAAACTTCCATGAAAATAGCGTCGTAATAATTAATTATGTATTGAAAGCATAGTTGATTAACTAATTATTTAAAAGATACCAAAATTTATGTTTTTTCAGTTAGGACTTAAACTGTAATTGGTCAGTATAGACTGATCAATTACAGTTTATTAAGCGTGCGTTCTAGGTTTTGCATGCTAGTAAAACTGCAGGCAACAACACATACATATTTTTATCCCATAAAGAAACAAATTCTCCTATTCGAGAATTACTTGGTTGTGTTAGTTTAGTTTGAATATTCGTTCTTTGATCGGTAATGGTTTCCAATAAATTAAAATGCCCTGTCCATCAATTTTAGTCTCTAAGCGAAACCTGTGTTTCTAGGCATCACTCACTTTGGATACTAGTTGCAATAATCCAAGTTCGCTTCTCTCATTATGCCCACTACCCTGCTGCACAGGTTTTGCTACTCGTCCTTCTATAAATAGTTACTCATTTATGTAACAAAAACGACTTAAAAGCACTCAAAGATGAAGCGAAAATGGACTGTATATTGGCATTATACAGTCTTTATTGCAAGGGCAAGGTTTCTGTTGTTTCCTTTTGACTATTGGCTTATTCCACGCACAGTGGCCCACTCGCAAGTGGAAGGAATGAATTCCTTACTGCTTGCACTTTCAATATAGCTTGGTTTATTAGTTGATTTAGAATCAGTTCTTGGAATAACTTTTACCAGCGCTCGACCAGTATCAAAATAATAATTGCAATATTTTGTTATAGTTTTTGAGTATTAAAAATTCTTGAATCAATATTTAATGAATACTTTGTGTCAAGTAATTGGCTTCTCCTGCTACTAATAAAAATATGATTAGGTACGACTTCAACCTGAAGTGGGATTTGCGAAGATACAACGTTGAGTTGATATTTTGTATGTCGTATAGCATTAAACTACATGACACGCTGGTAATTTTGGCCTCGTTACTCTGAATCTATGGCCTCAAAATTAAGGCTCAGTTTTCTTAAACTAGCAATTGAATAAAATAGGAAACGATGATCTGCCCCTTAAATCTCGACTGATCCCTACCGATTAAAAGGTAAAAATAAAACCACACTCCGTCATTTAGGAAGCTATATTGTTTGCTACTTAACCTCTCCCACGATTAGAATGCAACCTATGCAAAAATGTGCAGTATGCAGGTGCATATATGACTATTATTGCCATCCTTTTCGTTTCCCTACATTTTTTGCAAATTAGAGCAGGAAAAATAGAGTTTTACGAATTTCCACGATAAAAAAAATTGCAAATTTTTTGCACACTTGGTGTGCAAACTACATTTGCTGGGTTAAAACATTTCCTGCTAGGGAAATTGGTAAAAACAGTTTATCAAAATAATGCTATAACTCATGTTGACGTGACTTTACGACCGATCAAATAATGATATGTGTGTTTCTTTATGATTTGCCGATCGTTTTCATTGCTCATAGCCGTATTTTTTACACAAAGTCAAACGATACCGCAACCGGCATTTCGGGTTTCTTGCTACCACTATCGATTGTCATAGATGTTCGTGTGAAAATATTGTTCGGTATGTTCTCAATTTTCATTCAAGTATGCATCATAAGTCTAGTGATCCTAAACGCGACTGTTACGCCAGAGGTCCTGGGTTTTTCTATGAAATTCTCAGTAGCAACTCGGCGTCTGGATTTGTGCCCGGTTGATGACAATAGGCTCACCTCCTATTACATGGGACCTTAAGAGGATAGTATCCGCTTCGCGATCCATACAAACGTAGTTTGGCCCTTGCTTGAATTTTAAACAATGAAAGTCATTGAAATTTTGCAGTAACAATCTTATCATTAAAATACGTGTTCCTGTAATATTAAATTTCATTTAAATATACGGTTAAAAAGTTACACGAGCTCAAAGATTCGGTGAAGTGTGGGTGTACATTAGTACACCTCTGCCTAACCCTTCGGTGAATACAGGCGTTAGGGTATGTTATGTTCTCAATTTCAGCCATCGAAAATCCATATTGTCTTGTAAAGTCCACTATTGAACATTGGGGTCACAAAACCATACAATACAATCGCTAGCCAAATCGTTCAAAGGCTATTTTAGTAAAATTATATATTAGCGTTTATTCTCATGAAAGCTCTTTACCGAGTTGCTACCCCTGCCGAACAAAGGTAGGCAGGAAATTATAAAAGCTTTTTTTTTGGTGTAACGTTAAGTAACTCCCACAATGTTTTCCTTTAATTTTCATTTAATAATGAAACCTTAGAATATTCCCACTTCTATAATAAGAACGTAACAGGGCATTATACTACGAAAAAAACGATCAAAGAACCCCCTAACAATATCCATAAAGTAGCTCAATCAAAGAATTACGAACAACAGAATAAACACTTCTTTTTATTCGAGTTTCATAAGACTTCCTCATTACATTTTGTTTATTTTTTTCCTTTTGAAGGTTGGTGTTATAATTACGTTTATAAATCTTTTTAGGAAACATTAAATAATTGTCTTATGTTGTTTATTGGCCCTAACTGTAATTAATAACTTGGACTAATCGTTTCGTCTCACAAAATATGGTGATATTTAGTATATTATTTTTGTCGGTCTATTTGAAAATTTTAACGCGAACGCAGTTTTCGAAGTTGTATTGCTGGAAATTCAACTTAAAATCTCTAGCAAAGAAGTAACAGTATTCTAAATCCTTTTGAGACGCGTGAAAAGCCGCGAGCAACACCCTGTTATCTATAAAATAGCAAAGTAAGATATCAAAAACACAAGACTGAATCGAAAGAAACTTTTGCTTAATTTCCGACGTAATAAAAGTTGTTATTTATCATTCGGTATAGGTATTATCACCGGGAACTCGTGCCTCTATTGACCGATTCTACGAACTGGCCCAATGTTATTAACGGGAAAGAATTTCAATATCAAATTTCGTATTTGATGAATCCATTATTTACTGGCAAAATAATACTTAATATTAGCGACCGCATACTGAGTTATCGACACATAATTATACCGATTTAGAAAATTGGCTATTCCAAGCCTTATGGGTGCGTGTACATTCTCTCGTATATTTTTTGTATAAACACATATCTTGTTTGAAGAAGTAAGAAGTACTCAGTAATACTTTCAAGTAGTTTTAAGGAAGCCAGTTAGACTAAAAATTTGGTTACATCAGGTTTATCTAAAACAAAATCTACATTAATTGTATTATCAGCTGCATTTTGACACATATTGCATTATACTTTACCGGTCTTTGTCAAAACACTAATATCAGCACATAGTAGATCGCACTCGTCAGTTACCCACTGTATCTAGTAAGAATTTCTACCAAGAATAATTTTCTCAAGACTAGAAAACGCGTAGCCTCAGTCTTACGCATTTTTTCCAAACAAAACAGCACTTAATAAAAAGCAAACGGAACTTTTTCACTGAATAAGGATATCCCAGCGAGAGATTCGTAAGAAGTATGATAAAAAATCGCGAAACTTTTCGAGAGCAAAGAGTCTCGGACGAGTGCGAAACTCATTATAACTCCCTTTTGTTTTGGTGTAATGTCACTAAACTTTTAATGGGCATATTTTGCAAGTTGTCTTAAACTAAATTAATAATCCGAAACTTTTATAGGTACATAAACTTTATTGATATCTAAATTAGAACGCGTATCATACATAGGTTTCAAATATATTTTTTTTAGTTTTACGCCTATAACACATTCTAAGTACATGACTGTAGTAATTGCCACATTGACTATACAATATCCACAACTGTGAACTTATCCCTAATATATAACGTTATCATGCGAGAGACTTTCCGGAAACTGTACCTACATACTGCCAAAATTTACGATAACGTTTTTTAAGGAAAAGATTTAGCACTCAGTTGTCAATACATTATAGTTGATGTCCCAATTACTGTTGTCATGAACCATGACTGTAATAATAAACCTACAAATTGCGAAAAAGCAATTAATTATGCGAACGCCTCCACTTTAAAATCATTTAGCAAAGACATAAAGTTATACAGACCTATATATACTAGCTTCTATCTGAAATTTCGTATGCGTTGACGACGGATCGGGCAAGTAGGGGTCAGGGTGGTTCCACCAAAATATGCTCAAAATAATTTTATAATACTTTAAGTTAACTAACTAAGAGTTATGCAGTTTTATTCATACAATCGAACTGTAGAATATTATTTAATTTGGGAAACTATCGGCCACGCTTTATATTGAGGCCACGCTTACACAGATATAAAGCTTTAGAGCTTCGAGATTTTCGATATTATACGTATCACGGTGATAATTCTTTACAAAATGAGGTCACAAAATGTAAAATACATTCTGATAATCTACGGAAATGCTTCACATACCTTGTTAGGTATTCATATATACTTATATTGGTATGACTCAAGCAGCCCCTCGGCAACACCCTGCATTCATTCTTGAGTTCTGATGACGTCAGGGGGTCTACTCTCAAAATCGACAACGATATATTCGAATCGATACGATACCACTCCGAATGTATCGCATCCACGCTACTCTAACAAATGTTCGAATTCTTTATCGTTTATTAGACTAAATATTTTGATTTTTTACGATGTTCGGAGTGAATGATAAGTGATAATCTTGATAAAACAACTAAATATTCTCTATGGCCTCATTGTCACAGTTTAAAATGTCAAAACTTGCAGACGCGCGAGATTTTGTTTTAAATAATCTAGAGTTCAAGTGGTTTTAAAATGTTTCAATAAGAAACTTATAACAGTCGTGACACTAGTGAAGTGTGCCTAAGGTGTGTGTGCGTACAACTGATTTTATTATTTCAATAATAAAGTTTGAAGAATGTTTAAAGAAGAAAAAAAGTAAAGTGTAAGTATGAATGCAATTATTTGTTGTGATGGAGCTGTGTGTAGGGAAAAAATGTATTTGCGTTGTATTACTTTTAGCTCATGCAGCATCAAACAATTAAACGCCTTGGTCAGAGAGTAGCCTTAGAATAGTCAGCACAGGAGCTCTTTGGTACACTTGATATATTAAAATATGATAGTGTACACATGGCTACTGGTCAACCTATACAAAACCAGTTTAAGCAGATCTCGCATTGTATAGACTTTCCATACAATAAGAGGCCAGCGTGAAATGATTTTGTATAGCTTGATATGTAGCCCTACGTACCATATCCAAATAAATGTATCTCATCATGAAACTTTTTCGTTCTAATTTTAATACTAACTTTTATTTTGATTACAATCACTGTGCAAATTAGCAAAATCCGTTAATTTTAGGTCTTAAATGAATGTCTACTACGTGTTGAGGGAGCAGTCGATGTCAAAAGATGAAATACAAGAAAATTAACTGCACAGTCACCAACAATCACAACCGAAAATCAAAACGATAATGCCGACGACGTCCTAGGAGGTATCGTTGAGATTATCGTAAAGTGTACGTTTTGGTCGTTGTCAAATTCGAATGTTCGTTACTGACATCTACACCTTAGAGTAGGGTTATGATCGATATTGTCGAATTTTGTATCGTTCGTTCTCTCATCGTTACGACAATCGAAACGATTTAACTAAGAGTAGTATTCGACGCGACAAATGTCACGACATATCGATTATCGATTTTACGAGTAGACCCCCAGAGTAAAACCGCCCACTGTGCCAACGGAGACGGTATGAATATAAGCCTATGCTTACATGCTTTTTATATGTTTGTGAAAAAAACCAAGGAATGCCTATTCTTGGTTGAAAAAGTGAAAAAGCACACGCGTTTTTGTGATATTTGCTTATTTAACTCGCTTTAATAACTCTATTTATAATCCCATTGAATTGTTTACGGTCTGCAACCTACTGCTGTGATTTTACATAAACATAACTATTTAATTTAATATTCTATCCTAGTTATAAACAGAATCGAATCAAGCGGCGGTAGTCTAATGGCTAGGGCTTCGGACTTGCTATCATGTGGTTGCCGGTTCGAAACCCACCCATTGCACTACCGACACTAACCCACTTGTAATACAAGCATTTAGCTTAGTACGAGGGGTTAAAAAGAATACTAGTAATGTGCGATCCACATTGCTAGTAAGCTTTAAAAAAAACATTGTTTTTTTTTTAATATTAATGCATTATAAATACGCTGCTTTGAGTTACATTTGTTATGAATAATAGTATTGACATCGACACCTTGATCGTAATTAGGCTTCAAGCATTTCTTACGATCGTGTTTATAACACATTCGGTATTTCAACCGTGGCTATTGTCCTAATGCCGATTGTCACCTTTATTTCGGTATTATTGGCATCACTCCACGCTATTAAGGCATATGTCAATTTCGATAACAATGTATGTATGTATGTATGAAGATGTAGGCAAGTAACTTATTTGATAAAATAGTAAACAAATGTTAGGAGCAGTGTTCCTGTAGCCGATGAACTAATCAACTCTCTAACATACATACACTCACGCCTTGTTCCAATAGGGGTAAATAGAAATAGAGAATGTCATCTGCTACGATTATAGCATGCTTCTCTTTCTTCGTCCACATTCATACATCTTGTCATACACATGCGCCGATTGCGGGTACTACGCACCTGACCTTTTTGAAGGACCTCACCAATAAGCTGCGTGTGTTCGCTTCCAAGGCGTCCACTTATTAAAGAAATAGGAAAAATATTCTTTGTGTAATATTTCAACTATACGTATGGTGACACATTGCCACTACCGTGGCGCTCCGTGTCGTGAGTTCGATTCCCACCCAAAGCAAATATTTTTATATTCCATGGATTCCGTCGGTTAATTGTATGTGTGAGAAGATTTTTTCGACACATACCTAAGTGCAGAAACTTCAAGCGGCCCGTCCCGGCTTCGCGCGGGTGGACATTTTTTACTTGCAATTAAAATAGCCTATATTAATTAGTGATAATGTAGCATTCAATGGTGAAAGAATTTTTAAAATCGGTCCAGTACTTTTTGAGCCAATTCGTTACAAACATACTTACGTACAAATCTTTCCTCTTCATAATATTAGTATAGACAAGCAAAAAGTATAATGTATCTATTATAGTTTTAATTCGACTTAAATTATGATAATATTATAAATATTATATAAAATTATTATGCTACCCGTGTCCCGGTATATCACCCACGTAGATCTTGTCTTTCCGCATCCGATGGGAATTTCCCTAATTCCAATATTATCGGATGCCTAAAGCTGATAAGGAACCTACCAACCAATTTATAATAATCTTACTATAAGCTATTTTCTGAGACTTCGCGAGTTACTGTCTTTCGCTTTTAGATACCATTGTTCTTTGTATAGATACCATAAAATCAAGGGGTAAAAGGGGTCAACGTAATCATCATTATATAAAACAGTAGTCTAAAATTCATCAAAATCGATTCAGCAGTTCACCCGTAAAAAAGTAATAAATACACTGAGGGACGGAGCTAGTTTTGTATTTATAATATTAGTTTGGATTAAATAAACCATATCTATTAGACACGAACTGTATCAGAATTTGTTGGGGTCACGGTTGTTTAACGAGTGTCTTTACCCCAAGCGGGTCTGATCCCGTTACGTGGAGAGGAAAGCTTTAAAACTGACTGCATTCCGTCTGTTGTTTTATTTGTCTATTCGATGTTACGTCAGGCGGTCGTTAGCCCAACTCGCCGCGTTTTTACATCGAATCGGGTCAAAAATTTGGGTTGAACTCAACTATATCGGCCGTTTGTTCACCTCTCTAGGTCGCGTTCGAATGTGGTCGACCCACTCACACTAAATAACAACTATAAACATATAAATGTGTACGAACTACGATTACGTTGTTGTTGAATAAAACTACGATATGCCACAGTATAAATTAATAAGTAGTCCGCTCCAGTTATATTTTTAGATTCGTTTAAATTTGAAGAATTTTATTACGTCATTAGAATAAAGTTTTTTAATTTGTGGATTCTTAATTGGGGTGCTGTTACCATACTATGCGAAGAATCTTTTATTACTGGCATCATTTTTAATATATGTGTTAGGAAAAGCGTGACCTATTTAAGAAGTCTATTAAAATAATTCTTTTATTTTCTCGGTTTCACATTAATTATTGTTAATTATACAGTTTGACAATGTAACATTAAATTCACACGTAACTTTTGACGCTGATAGAGCTAGCAACATTAATATTGACGTTATAAAATCAACTCGAGGTGTGTTCGAACTAATTATATATTTGGCAGAGGCATAAGAGTCAATACAGCCAAGAGCATTCGATTAAATCCATGGTGAAAGTAGAAATGATTGGTCTTTTTGTTCAGCGACCTATGCTAACAATAATGCCAACCTGCAAATAAATTTTGATCTATTGCAGGGAAAAGGCTTTTTTTAAAGATAAGTAACTAGTATTATAAATATTGATTGGTTGGATTGGAAAAAGTCTAGGAGGATTATAAGGCCCAGGTAGATTATGAGCTGCACTTCAAGCAGCGCCTATCTTCTGTCGTGCAAGTCTGAATACTCTCATTCTGTAGGCATTTGGCGGTAGCCAAATGGCTAGGGCATCGAACTTGCGATCATGTGGCTGTCGGTTATACTATAAGATTGTCGTAAGGTGTTACCTCATCCTGAATCGGTTTACAGTCGTCAAAATATGAAAGTCACGACGAAACTTATCGTTTTTGAACCTAGAATGAATGAAGGTTAAATGATGTAAGCAGAGACTGCAATGGCAGTCTTTGACTGCTGGGATCTCGGAGGAATGAAACCTCATTCCCATAACCTTGGCAAAAATTGTGGATGCGAAACACTCATGTGGGTTTAGTCGATAGGACACCTAGATTGGTTAGAGTCTGACCGCCCCGTCGCCTGCTACTGGGCGGTGAATATCCATGAATTTTTCGAAACGCAAAAAAAGGTTAGCACTAGTAGATAAAAATATTGTTTTACCCATCGGCCTACCTTTTTCCTTTGTCTAATGCGATAATACTTAACGTGAAGTACGAACATCATTCAGAGACAAAACTCTCTATCGAACGGGAATTAATATTTGCACGGATTGTGGGCCGATTTTGACTGATTGGAGAGCGTCGTGGCTACAAAATACCTGATCAAAATCTGTTGGGTTATGCTGTTGATGTGTGACCATTCATAACCCATCGAGAACACACTCCGTGCCTCGGAGAGCACGTAAAGCCGTCGGTCTCGGTTATCATACGAACACCTATGATTATCGTTACTGGCGGTCAGAAGCCCAAAAAGCCTGATAACCATTATATCCTTCAAATATCGGTATTTCCCAGAGATTGGGTTGCGGAGGTCTGACGGTAGTCGCTTCCTGTAAAATACTAATATTTAGCTGCATCTGGTTAAATTGGAAACCAACCCAAAAAAAAAAAAACTGGGAAAAGGCATGATTTGGCCCGAGTTTGATCATATTATTTTTATTTGAAACAGTATACTCCTGAGGTATAGACTGCCTCATTAGTCTAGTGGTCCTAAGCGCGACTGCTACGCTAGAGGTCCTGGGTTCGATCCCCGGGTCGAACAAAGTGTTATTGGGTTTTTCTATGAAATTCCCAGTAGCAGCTCGGAGTCTGGATTTGTGCCCGGTTAATGGCAATAGGCTCGCCCCGTATTACATGGGACCTAAACATACCGGTGAAATGTGGGTGTACATAAGTACACCTCTGCCTAACCCTTCGGGGAATACAGGCGTGATGGTATGTTATGTTATTATGTTATGATGTGCACCTTCTACTATACCGCATCAATCGCAATTTGGTGAGTTAGATTTTCCCATCATAAAAGCAAACTTGTTCAATGGTATGTGTCCGGACCTCAGATCTTCACTCAACATTTTGAAATAAAATAGCTAAGCAACTTTTAACAATAAGTTAAACCGCCTTTGTGCCATCGAATTGTTGGATCTTTTGTTTTCGCCACCCACTTCCGAAACTGTTTTGCACGTAACGTTAATGTCTTCGATTTGAAGGTAGTTTTACATAGTGTGGTACAAGCCTTATAACTCTCATAACAATGTTAAATATACATAGTTTACGCACGGTTCTAGGAAAGTATCGTAGCTCTTCAATCGCGATGTATTCGCACACTGACCCAATGATGGAAGAGTGTGGTCTAAAAAGGAAATCCTACTTGCGCCCGCAACCGATACGCGAGACTAGCAGCGCATTTATCATTACAATTTGTAACTATTACAATAATTGTTGTATCATAGAATAATGTCAAAACCATTAACTTAAGCAGTCACAAATGGGTTAGGGGCAATTGCCAAATCATTGAAGAAGAATTATTAGATACGCAAATGCTAATGCTAAGCTAAGAAGTCCTTATCTAATCTATGGAGTCCAGTTATCAGACCGTTTAGGGAACATCATACTTTGGTTCAAAATACAGATTACCGCCGTTGGAAATACCGTCATAGAAAACCCTTACATTCGATTTTTAAAACAAATTTTGTGTCAATACATCATCTTCTGTTTGTTTGTAAAACAAAGTCATTGACCTGCCCCGAAACAAGCCAAATAAATCACAAAAATATACGAAATAATGAATGTTTTCAACAAGATGCAAAAAAAAATACATAAATCATACTCCTTCCTAATTATACAATGGAAGTGAGCTTTCGGATGGTACGTATTGATTTACATGCACAATTGACTTCAGTGTGCATGTGTGGGTGGCGTGTGGGTGCCCAGGCGCCGGAGATGAGCTACTCGTTAGAGATCGCGACCTCTGCAGGTGTTAATTGCGAAGCTTTTGCAAAAAAAAAAAAGATGAACCACCTCATTGCTACCTGACATACGCAAGCTGCAATGTGTTGTTTTGTTGTTTATCCTTTGTGGTTAATATTAATCTTCTTTGCACGGGTGACAAATTGTTGCCAACTAGTTAATTTATTACAATTATGCAAAAGGTGGCTGTGTCGTCCTTGATATAGTGACTAGGTACTGTGTCTAAGCATTTTCTGGTAAATGCAGCAATAATATTATCGGCGCGTGATCATTAGATACATCATTTTCGAGATATTTTAGTAAAGGAAAAATCGACTGCGGGTATGATTCTAACCTGCGTCTTCTGGTTCGGTACTCCTGACGCACCACTAAGCCACTGCGAGTCCCACCCGCCAGGTCGAAATTTGCCTTCACATTTAGTGTTTACGTCTTTGAGGTGACGTTGCATCCTGCCCGCAGTCGACTTTTTCCTTCACCAAAATAACGTACAATAAATAAGATATTCTTTTCACATATTGAATCTGCGAATGAGACTCAACCAGATCAGTACACACATGTTAATTATGACAGTTGTTAACTCGAATAAGGCAATTCGATATTAAACATACTGCGTCAGACCCAAAAAGGTGGTTAATGAGCGCTTATGAAAAGGCCAAAATTATTGGACATCCTGCGGGCGGTCATTGACACAACATCTCAATGTACATAATCGAGTGGAGCCTGTGGCTTTGTGAAACAGAGGTCAAACGTCCGAAGGTATCTCTGCAAAGGGTACCGCAGGCTTCCTACATTGAGGGTCGGTCGTGAACAATCGCGTGAAAACTCCTTATTATGGCTACGAGTTTTCAAGTTCCACGTGTAAATAGCTTGTTTGTACGCAGTTACGACTGTTTGTTAGCTCGTTTACGTTCGTACGAAATGCGAAAATGTTTCTTTGACGTCCGACAGAAATATACAAACGTTTATGTCGCATTGTCCGGCTCATGATGTGTTCAAGCCAATCAGAAGGCTTTTGTTAGCGTCGGCTTCAATGTTCACAAAGGACAAAGTTCTATAAACCATCAGCCAAGTGCACATTTGTGTGATCAAAAGTCGTTTGTTGGTGAAGACCACACAAGCCGCGTTCCTTTTTTAGCCCCTGTTCTGGATATAGAGCTGGTGCAATACACCTAAAACCAATCAACTGCCTGGTTGTGTATTCCATCAGAATACTCCAATCATTTCCAAAACATTCATCTTCATCATGAGCGTTTAACAGTCCATTGCTGGATGTAGGTCGTCCCTTAATAAAAGTACTACAGCTTCACAATTTCTTCGCCTGTTCTTGATTTTGAATATAGAAAATAGGACTCATTGAAAACATCCAAATTCAAATTCTATGGCACCCATGCAGCATTCGTTCCACCTGAGCGCCAGGATATGTCATATCAATTCTTGTAATAATTTATATGCGTATCTGCAACGTCACGCTTATTAAAGTAAAAAAAAGTATTCCGCTGTCACTTGTCTACTGTCACTGTCCTACTTGGAATTATTAATCAGCTGACTTGGAATTTCACGCATTGCACCCGCGCATGCCGTCACTGAAAATTTTACGCGAGTAACTTTTTATTCCAACTTGACACCGTAATGAATTGTATTTTTGTTTTGGAGGACAAAAATAGCAGCAAATTTCTTACACTTCACCAAAGTTTTTGGTAAGGAAATACTTATAAGGTATCTTATTTCCCAAATTATGCAAGTTCTTGAGTTTGAGGAAAATGCCCCAAGGCAGACTTATCAAACGCTTAATAATATTAAACAACGATAAGGTTTCAAATTAAACATAGGTACTTATTAAAATATGTTCGTGGTATGTAATTCTAGTCATTTTATGCTCAAGTTTTCTCCCCTAAGTGTTTCTGGCAATGATCGGGCGCCGGCGGAAGTCAGCATTGGCATCCCGGGCGACCACCTCTCGCGAACAAACCCATCTTTGTCTGGCGTTTAAACGTGGTTCTTTGACCACATACTTATTTTAAGATATCTTTTTTCCAGAATAAACGGCTTTATTTTTATTGCGAAATTGTATTTCAAGAGCAAAATTTTGCATCATATCATTTGCAAATAGCTAATATTTAAAAAATATGATGAGCTGTATTATGGATGATTTGTTTGACATTGATTATAATAAAAAATAATATTTTTATTGTATGATCAAGATCCATTTGCTGGTAATCCGTTACACTGAAGGTCAGTGCAATGTGTTCTTCTGCATCTCTTATCTCCTTAACTCTCTTCACGAAATTCACTTCCACATGTTCCAATCAATCCTTTCTTATTAAACATGGGTCAGCCTATTAAAAATGGGATTAAAATAACTTTTAACTCTATTAGGTAGTCCTGAAATTAAGTAATGATTTGCATAGAAATATCACCATCGTCCTCGACCATTGAAAATAAAAGGTGTAGAATGAGGTAATAATTATAACAAGTTAAAGCGGATACTTATGAACTTATTCTTTTATTTTAAATTCTTCTTCCACTTTCTCTGTCAACTGTCGTAACTATTCACTAACTTCTTAATTTTTGTTCTTGTATTTTTAACATTTTTGTAAACATAACTAGGTCAGTTTTTTCTCGGCCTCCATTGCCGTCACCGGTTTCATTAAAATGTCCCTATTGTATTAATTTGTTACATAATATTTAAAATTAATATTTTCGTCACAAATCCTTGTATCATATAATATCAACTACTTGTAATTATTAGAAGTCTTTAGAAATTAATTTATGTTTGAGCGATAACTTACTACTACTTTTTTTTTGTTATAACTGTAAGACGACTTTTCAGAGTGCATAGATTAATAGAATTGCTGACGTTTGTTACAGTACGAAAAAACTGTAATTATTCTCGTTTTGCTACGTCACGTTAAATTTAAAAGTATGTTTTGTATATGTTTTGCACAAAATTTTAAAATTATGACTCCACTCCAATAAGAGCACAAATTTATTTTCGCTGAAAGTTGACGTTTTGTGACGGCTCTCAGTTGATGAGGCCGCTCATCTTTTTGTATCATTAATTTCTGCAATGTCACTTTTAATTATTTCAATTTCAGCGTGGATATGCTGTAAATAGACAACTACTTACTGCATTATATTTCTAGCAATCATTTCTTTAGATTTTTTCCCTAAAAATGTAGTAAGATTTATTACATTTTTAGGGTAAGATTTAAATAAATTTTAGATTTATGTTCTATAGTTCATCATTGGATATGCTTATGACAACACTGTTGTGAACAATGTTCTGTAACAACAACAGCGTCTGTATAGTGCAACCTTGAGCTAGTCTCACAAAGAGTCGAATACTAACTACTCTACTAGTATTTCTCTTCAGTGTAACCATCACTACGTCCGCTATTATTAAACGAGTTCATTGGAACATCTATTTGCGCAATTTGTAGCATGGCATCAACAGCATTTCGATGACCTTACTGTGACTGCACGCGTTGCATGCATAATGCAGTGCATATTGTATAAGTACACTATGCACACTGAATCAGAACTGATTTTGCTAATTGACCATTGATCTCTATTCTAAACGCTTTATCAATAGTCAGTTGAACTCTCGTCTTTCTAGAACCCATAGTATCTTTATATACAAGTTTCGCAGGCTTGTTTTTCAATTTCCCAGCCTCGTTTTGGAGACGCTAAACTACTACAGTTACACTACACGAATTTTTAGTAAGTACAGGGGCGCCCCACAGGCGTGTGCGTGGCGCATGCGCGTTCGGTGTTTCTACACGCGCTGTCCATTCACTGCGCAACCGATGCGTCCAGTGAGACACCGCAATGCTTTTGTTCAGGTTAATATTCAGGCTGACAGACTGGCTCGCGTCTTGGACGGGCCCGATGAGATTTTAAAGTCAAATTGGGTATGAAACTTTAAAATATGTTTGGATCTGGTGTGGTGGGTCGGCGGCGGCGCGGCGTGTCGGTGTAGCGCGGCGCTGTGTCGGCGTGTGGAGTCGGTCTGTGTCGGTGCGGTGCGAGTGTGCGCGAGTGCGCGTGTGGTGGTGTGCCGAGGCTCGTCGCGGCGCGCCCGTCAGTCGGCGGCGGCGAGTCACGCGCGTCGTCTCGTACAGCTCTCTCTGCATTACGCTGCACTTCGCGCAGCACACCTGCCACCGTTCAGGCTTTGCCGGCTCTCACGCTCTCGAGCGTGGAGGTCGCGCCGACCTCGCGCGTCGCAGTTTCGGTCTTCGGCGGTTTCACCTCGCGCGCTGATTAATGCCCGCGTCGTCCACAACACTGCAGCGGTAGCCGCGGTACTATTGAAACGTCTGTGCTGGTGCGTGCCGTGACTCCGGCTGGCCACAGGCCGCCGCGTGCTGTGACAGTGAAATCGTGAGTCTCGCAGTATCGTGCGGATGTGCAGTGATGGATGAGTAGACAGAAGCCAGTGTGTTGTGTGGACCACCGACTCGACTGTATTTTTGGCTGAGTGCGAAACCGGGTCGTCAAAATTGAGCCCAAACTGTATCTTGGTGGGTATCTTGACAAAATATGACGTATAAAGTAGTGTAGTAGTGAGAGCTGCTGGCAGAGCGATGTTTAATATTAATATCATACAAGTTGGAAAGTTTTTAGTACGTAAGGGGGTTCCTTAAAATTCGTACTCGAACGCGGGATGACAACGCTACCCAGCTGATTTGTTTTCTCAGGACTGAACACCTCACATCAATTGAGCTTATTGTAGTCAATTATGAAGACGTTTTGTTCGTTGTGATTCAGTAATTATGTATAATGCATTCCGCGTTATTTGAGCGTAGTGCGTGAATCTGCGAGAGTCGACAGCGATCATCACGACACAGGATACACGTGTTAATGTTGAGCTACTGTGCTCAGCATTGCAATGATAGAAATATTTCAATTGACTACAGGATGCTTTCTCTTTGGTTAACTGGTTGTTATTCTTGTTTAGTTTATCATATAGGTATGTATAAATATGTTATCTGCTTTCTTTATGATTCAAGAATGACTACCTAACGTTCCTACCGTTAGGATTCTAAAAATGTCTTATCAATATGTAGGTGACATATTTGGAATAATGGGAGTTATTCGTAGGTCCCAAATGGGTGTCTAAAAATCAATTTCGAAACTTGGAACACACCGTGCTCTAGCTTTTAAATATTTCTTTGAACTTCGCAATAAATAAGTAGGTATCCATAAAACTAAACTGAACTTCGGTCAATAACACGCAACGTAAAAAGCTTACCTAGTCTTAACAACATTGCAAATTGAATTAGTAAGGCCAAGTCTATTGCAATAGAATTATACGAATGCTGTCATTGGATAATCGGATCTCTTGTAGAAATAACAAGCTCCAAGCATTGTTATAAATAAAGATAACAATACAAATTGCGAAAAAGACTATCAAAACTAGAAATTATGCAAATTCTGATTGGAATCAAAACATTTGAAGAGTCAGGTGAATTATTTGGAAAAATAAACTTAATAATGTATGAACAGAATTCTTACATAATAATGAAAGAAGCTTTAATATAAAAATACTGGCGTATCATCTCCAATTAAAATCCAATTTAGAATTCCAAGAATCCAACTTGGATTTTAAATTGGAAATTGAAACAATTCCGTCATAACGATATTTGACACGGGATAGTGATTTGTATCGTTTGTCTCTAATAAAATTTATTTATTAGTTAGGAATTTGTTCATTCTTCAAGAGTGAAATCATTGTCTATTCTAATTGGATTCATATTTATTGCCATTTATATTATAGTAGCTTATTTGTATAAAAATATGAGTTTCTATCTCCTTTCTGAAACTTTACCGTTTCGTTTGAATAAAAGTGGGTGCATAAGATTCTGAATTTTGTGAATTGGTGTACAAAGTATTACCTAGATAATATTCTGTCATATTATGTACACTATACTCTATCAATCAAATCGAAAGTCTACCCAGCGTTGGCTATAGTTCAAAGAGTAGATAAAAATGTGCCAATCTGAGAAGCGGGACAAGGCCGCGCCCTCATTCCCCGCGCGGGAAAACTGTGGATCGCGTAATAAACTCTCAATTGTGAATTCATACACGTCTCTAAAGTAACACGGTATTTCTACTCTTTGATCGAAAATGTTAAATCGTCGAAAATGTTGGTTTGCAACGTGGATACAGATACAAATAGGTTAAAAATAGCATCATTAATCAGTTGCTATGAAACAGCAAATTAGACTAAACAAATTGACCTTGTATAAAAGTTCATTGCAACGCAACAATAAATTACCTACATTGTGAGTTGCGACCTTTATTTTGTCACATGAAACAATTGTTAATATTCGGACACCGCGACAGTATATAAAACTCATTAATGTTATTAAATCCATGAGTGACTCAAAGGATCCAAGCAAACGGGCACGAATGGTTCGAATGAAAATAAGTTTTTAGGTTATCTTAGAAGAAAAAGAAATGTTTAGTACCTACATATATTAAAGGCGCAACGTAAACAATAACAACAAAGTAAATTGTAAGTAAGCTAGGTTCACAGTAGGTACAAATCTTACATCAAACTTACACGAAGGGCGGCAGCAAGCAAAACAAAGCTTAACGCGTTAGATCAAATATTTGTGAGCCAATAATCGTTAAGTTTATCCTAACCACACTAAAATCTCAAGTAGGTACCTACGTTGCACTGACACTCATTATCACATGGAAGCGTCACGGCCGTCAGTTGGTTGTGTCAACAGCGGCCGATTGCAGGTGCCTGAGAGGTCGTTCACCCCGCACGCCGCCGATATTCGGATACTATACCACCCATACTTATACCGAGGTAGACGATAACGGGCCTCAGACGGACTCTCGACGGTGGACACGTGTCGCGCGGGAAACAAAAGGGAATTCGAGGCATGTCGCCGAACACAAGCACGACTTGATCGCTAATTTAATGTCAAGAAACGATTTTAAGATTTATTAGTTCAGTTTTTTTATTTTGCGAGTCGATTCTTATTTTATCTTTTCCGCAGATAAACACTGATAAAAATTCTATTTCCCCAATCTCGATTCCAAAATCTAAAAACCTAGTAACTTACTTGCAGCTGTCACTCCTCTATCATAATTATCTAAGACCAATTTTTTTATCGATTGGTCAAATGCAATTGACAGTTTAAAGCTGATTGTAAAAAGTAATGCATTGGGGACATTTGACCGGCGAAGTCGTAGCATAATCGGGCATTGCGTATCGTACGTCCGTCGTAGGGACCGGGGGACAAATCTGGGACAGAGCCCGGTTATTTTGGTACTTGAATTGGGGCGGCACGTTAAAACATCGGGGTTTCCGAGTCGTGGGTACGATGAAAACAAATAGTTACACGCCACACCTGAGTGGGCGTTTTTATGTCAGTCGATCCTCGACTCTAAGTCGTGGGCGTAGGAGTGAGTGACAAAGTCGACGCAACTACGCCGACGCTCGACTTATATTAATGGTCGAAATCATAAGACATTGTCGAGGCATACGAAGGATTACACAGAAGATACTTTTTCTAGTATGTTTACTTCACTTGATTGGATTATTTACTATTAGTAGTCTTTGAGCGATGGGGTTATTTGTTACCACAATCTTATAGATTTCTTATTCAGGAATTTTCTATGAATTATTATACCAATTTACAACGTAATTACTACAAAGCCAGAAAAATTCAAGAAAGAAAGCCCTTTTTGTGAGAAAGTTAAACACGGATACTTGGGAAACTGGTTCACAAAATTTCACTTTGGATTATTCAAGCATCCGATGGAGGTACATCTTATGGATTATTCACGACTTTTACTTTTAGTTAGCCTCATTAGCCTATTTAACTTAGTACAAACTAACTGTATTAATAACGTGAACCCATGACACTTACAAAGCACATTCACATTGAATGTCATCATTTATTCAGCGTTCATCGTTGCTGACACCGTCAAACCGAATTGGAACGAGCCTACATTTCCTTAAACTATGGCCAGTTTTGTTAGACCTGCTATTCTTCTCCTGACAACTTAACCATGGGTTGAGAAATACTAGCTTTATAAGTAAAGGGAGGTACACGGGAAGTTTGATTTGAAACAATTTTTGAAATTATTTGTATTTCATATGTATCACGGTTGTTAACGTTCTCTATATGCAAAAACTTTCGATATCATCCAGTGTTTAGTAACGCCTGTAGTAATGAATCATTTACGGTTAACCGGGTTATCCTTAACCATTTCCTTATAAAATATTAATTTGTGTATGTAAGTAAAATTGCAAAGTCAAATAATAATTTGGTAGTCTAGCTACTTTTCGGCGTAAACAAATATGAGTTTTATATCAGCTAGTTACCTACACCTGTATTTAGTCGTATAATATTTATATTAAAATATAGTTAGTTTTATTATTTAACATCATACAATGTAAGTTTATTATGTCAGTTGCATTGCATCACAACATTTACGTAAAGTATAAGGTTCAACGTGCTTCGTTAGAATTATAATAGGATGACTAGTATCTACTTTAACTAGGTAAGTGATTCTTAGCAAACAATCATGACGCGCACCTAGAAACCACATACTAAGTTAACAAATCTGAATAACAACAAGGAAGCTTGTTTATCTGCGTGATTCAATCAATACAATTGGATGAGGAATTTGTGTCTGATTTGATGCGAAAATCGTTAACCTTTTAGTAATTTGTAGAAACCAATTGATTCTCAGGTTGTTGATCTCTCAGTGGCCTTTGATACTTTGAGCATCAAAATATTACAAAAGATGACATTCACCAATATTTTCGAGTTTCATGTCATTACAAAACAAACAAAACTTTAGTGCTACTGTGATATCCAGAACTGGTTACACAGTAACAAGAGAATATAATGCCTTCATAATAAATATGGTTCCCCGCAAGGTAGTATACTAGTGCCAAGGCTGTAAGGTAATATCAATACTCAGTCGGTATGTTACACCATTTATTAGGCGCAGAAATGTATGCTTATGCACCTCAGTCAGTCAAAGACTCGACGGGAACCTCTGAAACAGTAATACAGTGTTCAGACCTCTGTAACCTCTGGTGTTAGAATTCCCTTACCACTGGGACAAAGCTCCAATAAATATGGAGCAATCATAATATATTAATACAAAAGGAGAAAGATGTTATTCTATTCTATTCTTATGTCAGTCTTAAAGCATTTCAAAGTTTTCGAAAATTGTACCAATTAGTGATTCCGTTTCCGAATTTGGTTTACTACTGGTAAGTTCTTACTTGTTAATATTCTAATGACAGTAACGAAAAATATTCGGTCACTTTAAGATAAAAGCTATTAATACAACATATTAATATTATTAATAGAAAATAATCCTAATTAGTTTCCTAAGACGAACTGAATTCATTTTTTGCTTGATTCACCAGCTGCGCGTGCGTCTCACAATGTGCTTATGTTTTAAATATGTTAATTTGATTACCAACCAACAGTAATAATAACCCACTGTATGATTACAAGCAATTTTGAATTACCAAACAATTGGTTGGTTCAACATTTTATGTGCAACGAAAAAAATGTAGGCTCGCTCTCTGAAAGTTTTAATAATGTGTTACGTTGTGTCTAATTATAAATTGAGGGATTTCACTGTGATAAAAAAGTATCGATTCGAAAATATTAGTGTTGATAGGCGGCGCAGGCGTCGTCGCGGTCGAACACACTTTCAAATCTCGACGTCTCAGTCCGTCTCGTGCATTCCTCAACTCGCTCACCCACAGCACGCGGACCGGTCTCGAGCATTGTACCAAACGTGGTACGCGACCAGTTTACGTAGTCTGCAGACTGGTACACGTGTCCGACCGACCAGTGGTATTTCGCCGCGGTGGGGTTATAAGAAGCGAGGTGTGGTCTCAAGGTGAATCGCCCGGTCAACACACGCTCGGTACCAACGAACGCCTAGACCAAACACTGCCCCGTGACCTAACTATAAATATATGAATGGTTGGTCCGAATTTCAGTAGCCAACTCTTATTGGAGCTTGGAATTTGTTAGTAACTATTTACAATTTGAAGCTTAAAGACAATGATATTTCGTAGTTTCGTATCCACAACACATATTATGTATCCAATAAATTCATTTTTATTACATACGTTATTTGAACTTATTTGTCCTCAAACAATAGAGTTAGCGATTCACTAACACTACGTGTTGGAAGCCAACAAAGCAATTTTTTGTCATTACATTGCGTGTAGGTCCACGAGTAGGCTATAATGACGCTTTAATGTTACCTTCAGAATGGAAGATGGCTATAGAGTCCACACCACTATTTTATTCGTTAAATTCTTCAGAATTCTGAGTACGTATCATAGTTTTTACAATAAAATTTATCGACGGAATGTTTAAAGAACATAATGCTTAAATGTGTTTTTTTTTGTTTCGTCACGCATTTGAATAACATCCTCAACGTTGTTATTATAATTATGAATTTTAAATAAATATTACATTATATTTTAACGTTAACTGGATCCGCTGCAGGGTGAGGTTAAAGTTCTCATTAAATATCTGTGTAGTTTTTACGGATCGGCTGCCTGGACTATCTGATTGTACGCCGCGGCCCGATACATAATAAAAAAAGCCTTGAAAAACAAGTAAGTAGTCTGAGCGTGGGTTTGGAAATCTGCACGCTCGTAACAATAATTTAGTCGTTTGTGTTAAAACAGTAATGGTTTTTAAGGCGTAACATTTATTGAAGTTTACGGTTCCACGCTACCGTTCACGATTAGCGAGTTTAATATTGATACGGAGTTTTTAGGAGACCCATTAAAAATACCATCAAAAGCTCTGGTCTATTGTACGGATTGTATTACAATCATAGATAAAATAGTACTGCTAGTACAGATTTTTTCGCATCGAATGGAGATAAGCATACACTGTGACTGTAGTCTATGTTGGTCGGTTCAAATCTAACCCTAGAAATCGATGTCAATAGAACGGGCACAGTGAGGCCGTGCACGGGCGTTGACCGAAATAAAAAATAAACATAAATGAAGCTAAGGAATTGGGACCTCGCTCGTGATTCACAGCTCTTTATTACGGTCGCATTACAATTGTTTAGTACGCTTCTAATGCTCGGCTTAAGCAGGGTACTCACAGAGGTGTAACGTGTAATGTAACATCTGATAATGTAACCTACAAACTGGAAATACATAAAGGTTCAATTTCAACTTACTCACTTGATATAGTATTAGACACCATCACAGGCTACAACCTCTAATGGCTAGTTCCAATAACGTTAGTTAGTAGATTTACTTACTACAGCTTAAATTTTGACATAAAGATCATATAAGTAATGTCAAAATTCTATCTCTATTAGTTTTTTTTGGAAATCTATAAAGCGTAACAGACAGGGTTACTTTAGCGTTTTTGATATTAGTTTATATAAAAAAAACGTATCTTATTTATTTTATTAAGTGAGGCCTTAAGTGAGCATCCTGCTTTATGTTTTGACTAGCTTAGACGTTTCACTACGCGGCCTTCGGTCTCAAGAATAATAATTATAAGTCAATGATCCTAAGATATAGTGTGATAATCTTTACCATATTTGGATACCAAAACCTTTAGTATCAATTGTGACAATAAACGTCACATTAACATTTAAGTAGTACCTAGTTTATTATGTAGCGTTCAATACAATAGAGAAGTAGACTGACTTAAATGTGTGTCAATTATATTCTTTTTTAATTTACAAATGTTTATAAAAACACGATTGATGCAGTACTAACTGATCGTTTGCTACATGTGGCAAATATGTCAATACCATATGTGTTTGGGCTTGTGCAAATTTCTTTACATATACTTAGTCAGTCAAGATAGAACAGTCATAGAGTTGTTAGTAAAAAAGTTTTGCTACGAGATGTTGACGCAAAATGAAATAAATATGCTTCTTGTTTTTATTGTTACCGGGTTCAAAAGTTCAATTTGTACCATTAGCATAAAAATCTTGTGTTGCCAAGTGACACGGTTAAGCCCATTATTTTTATTACGGGTGAGGAGATAACTATGAGTAAACGTTTGTAATATTTTTTTATTCCTAACATTTGACATTTAGAACCGTATTGTAACGCAAAACCAGGTTGTTTGTTGAGAGATATTCAAATCCATATAATAAAGAATTTGTCAGTTATACCAAAATATCACAATAAAAGTCATATATCACTAACTCATGAAAGGTCTATAAGCAACAACAATTGTTTGCTTTAATGAATTAATAACAGAAATTTAACTTTTTAAGGTACGTATTAGGGTCATATTCAAAATAATTGTACGTAACGGATAGGAAACAAATATGAATATTATTTGATTGTAACAGAAAAATAACAGAAAGGAATTATTAGGGCAAGTTTAAATAACACACGTTTGTAAATTAAATAATTAACGTTGAGCTAATTACAACATCTGGAATAGTAGAATACCATCATCACTATCATTACTTATACATACTTATTACAATGAACCTACTAAGATTAAGTATTTAAAACGGCTACGAGTGCGAAGCCGGTGTGGTTCGCTAGGTGGGTGCATTATGAAACAATTTGGTGATCGTATTTTAGTTGGTGTAATTACCATACATAAATGAACAATTCGTAAAGTAGTTTATTATTATTATTTAAAAAAATAAGATATAAAAAATTCTCATAAAATACAACTTTCATGCAAGAAAACTTTAATTTACTCACAATAAAAAACTAATACATAAATATCCTTAATTTTTCAATCAATTACTTACAGGTAACCTTTTGTGAAATGGCCCTGTCAAATATTTAGTGAAAACAAAACAAACAAACCCATCGATATGGTCAAATAAAATTAACTTAGGAAATTTGTATTTTTATTTTTTTTAGGTCAAATACACACCAAATGCCATAAAATTCAATAAAACGTAGCTTTTTTATGTATTGGTCTAGTAAAAATTAAATAGTAACGTAATTCTGTGACCGCGACAATATTTGTAAAAACCGTTAAATATTGTAATTACTTATCAATTAGGTTTAAATATTTTGGTTAGTTTTGAAGCTTAAAGGACAAACTCAAGGCATTAAAAACTACAATTCATTGAATTACTAGCCATAGGTGGGTCGAAATCACCTTAACTTATTAAAAAATAACGAGCTAGACTCTAGCCTAATAAAATAATACTTAAAAAATGACCATGTTGATTTGGTCAAATTAACATTAGGAACATTCTACCAGGACCTGAAAGTACGAAAATTATCTTAATTAGTGGTTTTTCAATGCATACAACAGCAATTCTATTTTCGGATTTATTAATAATAATTGTATGAGGATGGTAGTGTAGATATTAGTATTAAAGCGAAAGGATTCTAATGATTTGAATTATGTAAAGCCATATTATATACGTTCATCATATTTTAATCAACATACAACTTTGCACTGACCTGTAAATTGCAAAAAACTGAGCTTTTTTGAATTTCGCGGGCTACCTTGGCGCATCCCCCTTAACTGATACTATGACGTTCGACGAGAGGCTGGGTACGCCTCGGCGAGGCTGTGTGGTTAGTACTAACGGCTCAAGCGGTGAGGACTGAGGATACGCAGTAAAACATACACACGCAGACAATATATGCCACAGAAATGCAATACATGGCAAATTATACGCAAAGTTTACATACTTCAAATAAATTTAGGTAAGTTAAAAAAATTTTTTAGCTAACCTGCGGTGCAGTAAGTTTTTTTTTATTAAATCATTCATGAGACAATGTGAATAACGCCTAATCATTCATATCTGTTACGTAACATAAAAAAGTAACAGATAAAATAACTTATATGAATTAATTGCACGTGTCTAACCTACAAATCTATTTATTTCTACACCAATTCACATTATATACGAATATTTTATACTTTATAGCAAATATCACAATATAGCCATTTCCTAGTATGAGTAATAAAATAGTAAGTACTTACTGATATTGTAAAAGACTCGCATTGAATATTTACTTTTAAAAGTCAAATTTTCTTTGACAACGAAAGGAGTTGAAACACTATATTAAACAAAATTGCCGAGCGTTGATTCTTACATCGTGTAGTGACAGCTAGTGAACGAATCCTGCCAATATATCAAATTTCTTTATTACCATGGAAATAATGTTAAAAATAGCATAACAGAGAAGAATAACAGATATGTGTAAAATCAGGAGACTCATTAATAAATTAAATTTGGAGAACAGTAAATAGTATTTTATATCTTGTTTAGTGAATTGTTGAAAGTTTTAACAATATTCTCTGACTATATATTTTTTTTAAACTTTTGTGTAATGGTTAATAATTAAATATTTTTTTTAGATTCCCGTCAAAGACGTGGACATTGAATACTTGTATGAAACGGAACGTATGCAATGACTGGTTTAATTTTTTAAAATGAATTGTTTAGCTGTACCAAATGTTTCGTTGTTTTTTATTAAGCTCAATTAAAACAATAATCTGTTTGTTTATAAAATATTACTCAGTTGTATCTCGTTATGAAAATAATTGGGTTGGACATTATGACAGTAGTAAATGTACAATTATTTTGAATAAGACCCATTAATCAGTAAATCAAACAGAACAGCATCGATAGAGGCACAAAAATTTAAAGGTTGCAACTGTATTCGGGGAAAACAATAGTCAAGAAGATTGCGCAGGCGCAACGCGATTGACAATGGTCAAACTTGGCCGCCCTATTTGTCCATCGGACCGACAAGTGGCAGATGTGAAAACCGGCCAAGGTGATACCAGTTTGTGACTGAAACCAGATTCTAAAATCTCGTTCATACAAATTTATAGTTATGATACAAGTTGTATAATGAAGAAGTTAATAAATAAATTATCACAATGGAATGGTGTTATTCAGCACCTATAAAAATATAGGTAAATGTGTTAATAATAATATAATGATATGTTTTCATTAATTTATGAAATGGGACAGGCTCTTTAAGTGTCATATTGTTTTAATTAATGAGTAATTAACACGTTATTATTATACTTACTTAACTGATCGTTTTCCAGTTTTGGATGTCTACGCAGGTGGGATTTATATTTGCAATTACACCCACAATACTTGCAGGATCTAAAATCCTAGTGTTGGGCAATGATTTTTTAAAGAAATCGGTCGAAGAGATATATAAGAGTTAGGTATAGCATAGAGGGGACAGGATTTTTTTTATACCCCTATTTTGATCACGATTTGATTTGTTTTCACTCCTTGTTAGGCGGACACATGACAGAAAGACAGAGCAACTTGCACAGAGCAATTTATTTACATCTACCAATCTACCAAAAATAAATAGATTATGATTTTCTTCGTGTCCCGTCTATCGCTACTTCGCTAGCAATATTTAAATGTCTTTGGTTGCGGTTCAGCAGTTGCTACAAAAGAATGTAGCTGTAATTGTTTTAAAGGCTGAAGCTAATGTCATCAGACCATCGTCCATTGCTGAACAATACCGATAACTTAAGGATAAACTAGGTGTCTGTTTTTTCGGGCTTAACTTAACTCTCTGAGACATAGAGAGATCTCAATGTTCTGAGAATGATCGCCGCAGCAATCTTCACAGATCGATTGATCCGTGTCCTCATTACTAAACCACGAACCCGTCTAAGCGTAAGATATGATTGGTAGTTCGATGGCAGAAGATATGATTCGTACTTATTTACGATCAATATTTAAACGCACTGTCGTCATCACAATGTCTACTTTAATGTCCATGAAGTCATATTAAGAGCTAAATTTATATTTATTATCTTCTCAAGCCGTAAATAATAGTGTGGGTGGACCAGTGGTATTGGCCGCGACTTGCTAGTTGTAGGTCGTAGGTTTGAAGCCAGTCAAGCGTTTTACTTTGTATACATTATTTCATCACCACTGCTTCCGAAACGGTGAAGGAAAACACCGTAAGGAAACCGGCAAAAAAGTTCGAAGACATGACATCTACCAACCCACACTGGGCCCGCGTGGTGGATAACGCCCGTATCTCTCTTATTAAGAGGAGGCCTGTTCCCCAGCAGTGGGAACATCATAGGCCGATTATGACGATGATGATGATGAATAATGTGATGACGACTATAAATTGTTAAGAGAACAATATATTTCTAATGATTAATTTCTTAGTAGACATAATATAACAATTATGTAAATAATTGTTTATCTCAATCTTAATCTATTCTGTATCCTCTCTTTCTAATAAAAAAAACTGAAATATTTTCTACATAAATTCCTGAGCTATAGCTATTCGGTCCTTTAAACGCCACTATTCAAGTCGTCTACATAATGTTTGGTCGGTATATTTTCAGGCGTCCTGTGAATAGAACGGACTGTAGACTATTGATCGCCGGCATTCCTGCTCTATGTAGGAAAGGGCCGGTATTCGTCTGGGGAGTATGAAAAAAATTGCATTATTCGGTCGTATTATCTTTGCTGCGTTCGTCTGGGTTGCTACCAATGATATTTAATAAATGCAGATATGGTACTAGCACGCGCAATCTGAAGATTCGAAGGCAACCTAATTGTGTTACTTAGCTTATAATCCGTCAAGCAAAGCGCCAAGCGTGACCGGTTGCAAAAATATAAACATAAATGTCGTGTGTGTACAGAAAGTGTTCAATTATGACGCAAAAGTAACCAAAAGGGGGAAAATTACTTTTGCCAAGTACTTTCATTGTTTTACTTCTGAGCTTATTCTAGAATTCCAAGCATTTACTTAACTAAAGTTTGCGTATTCAGGCATTTAGTCGTTGCTTCTCATGAAAAAGGTTTATGTGACACTGACATTAAGTTCAAATTCAAATAACCTACCCGCACTCGTAAATTGCAACAACTTTACCATAAAATATTGAGTCTGCAATGGGTAAATGCATAGTAAAAGACTTGTATAAGTACAAAGTAGCCCCTATGCCTCGGACCACACATCATCAATTTTAAACAACATTGTAACAAAAGTACACCCATATAACATAGTACATCAATGTCAACTTGTAAAATTCCTAAGCAACAGAGAAAACTTGATAGGCAGTGTTCGAACGAATGACTGCCGCGCCACGCGTTGCAGATTCGATCTCTGCACGAGTTTATTTTTTAAGACACTGATTCCGATTCTAATCTTAAGTGCATATGCTATTTGTAAAGGTTAAATGTTAAAGTTATTGTAGTACGAAGCCTCAAGAAGAAGTATCACCATCATTAGCCATCACTAATTAAGGATTTTATCGTATCCCCGATTGAACGAACAAAATTTTCTGCCAGCAGATAAAGCTATCCTGAATGCTTTTATTCATTTCTATGGAACTTTTCGTTGTAAAATTAACGAATGTGAATCGATCCTTTTCTTATTATTCTTATTCTTTAGGTGCTTAAACAGTATAGATCGTATACGTAAATTTCCTGTGTCATTTTACATTAGTATATAAAACCAAACATTTGCCCGCGGGTTTCGCCCATATAGGATCCCGGTTATCCCGCGAGATAGTAAATAGCTTGTCATATGTTAGTCGGGAAAAACTTCGCTTCCTATTACATAGGATCGAAAGATACCGTCAAACTATGTGTGCACCTTAAATACACCTCCTTTTCATCGGGAAATACATACGTTAAACTATGTTTGTTTTTAATCGGGAAAAATGTAGCTTTCCATTGTTGAAAGAAATAATTATATTCTATAATATAAGTCTTTATAATATAAGTATAGATTATTAATCTAGATAAAAGGTCAGATTGAGCAAATATCTCACCATTTTAAATACAACCAGATACTCAGCTGATTCAGGATATCTAGTAGAAGCTAACGCTAACTTGACCATTATAATTATGCTTCTGTATGCTATCGTGTTCGCGTGACCAAGTATATTTGCACCGCGCTAACTACGCTAAAACGGAAATAGTTTATATTTTTTTTGTTAGCAATAAATACAAAAAGTAATCATTCTCGTGGGAAACCGCGGTTCACAGCGAATTCAATGAAGAACACACAATTTGGTTGTACATAATTATCTAGTAAATACAAGACAATAATACCATAATTACTTAGTTATTATGTCATAAAATGTACCCCTTTACCATTACGTAATTCTTCAATTGAAAAACAAAAACTTCGATATCGGAAAATTAACAACATAAATTTATCGTGAAATCCTTTGTCGCGTCCTTTTTTCAGCGTGTTTTCTACCGACTAATCGAGTTAACTATTTCTTCTGTCAAACAAATTGTTCTTCCATGTAAGTTTTCAGGAAACGCTGTAAATAGGAAGTGTGCTATTGATCAATTTGGGTGACGGGGTGTGGTGCGGGGCGCGGGGCTGCTCAGCCAGAGGCGCGGCCAGTCGCCGTTTGGGCGGGCGGTGCGTGCCGCGGGCGGCTTGCGTTCCCCCCGGGTTCAAGGGCAAGGCCTTCGCCCATTCAGTTCTGAACACGTGCCCGAAAGTAAATATAGTACTCGTTCCGTTACGCCACCGTGCCGTAACCTACCAAATGATGTCCTTACCGAATTTTGTATAAAATCGCACGACATAATTTTTCGCGCTCAACTTTTTTGTAATCCAAGATTTCTTGCGACTAAATTGACGCATGACGCTTGCACGTGTCGACTTTATACCGGATGGCCGTCTAGCGTCTGTTAGACAGTTCGCTATTGGTATGCATGACACGATGTGCCTGGTTATGTTGAAAGCCCCGCAATGCTTGCAAAAAGTAGTTACATCTTGATTTTTGTTACTAGGTACACAATACTCTCTTCGTATGTAAAATGAACATAGACATACCTACTAAGATATTTTATTTATTTAAGAAAACTTGGAATTATACTAAATAATAATAAACGAAATATTAAGTCTGTCGTTGTATAGAAAACTTAGATTGGGTTGGACACAGTAAAAAATATAAACAAACTCGTCAGCTATATACCTTTGACACCAGTGTTCATCATATTTGTAATTAAGGAATTCTTATAAGATTCTTATATTAATATAAAAAGCGAATCACTAATCTCCGGAACTCTGTCGGATGTGAAAAATCTTTTTGGATTTTGAAAGCTGCGGTCCTTGGGCGTGGGGCAAGACGGGCCGAACTCCAAGGTACAATCATCAGGTTATACAAAACTGCCAAATTGCTCCAAATGATTTTAAACCTTAAAATGTTTAAGATTTGTGATGATTTTGTGGTAACTTGATATGCTGGCCAATGTACATCTAGAAGTTAATTTAAGTCTCAGATACCTTTAGTTACTAATAACAAAATATTAAACAACTCCATAGCAACATTATCAAATTCCTGTCCCACTTCTGATGTTAACGTTTTCTGATTTAGCCCTGTTCTTGGCAACTTGCCATTTTATACAACTATGTGGACACCATTTATTAAGTAGGACTTGTGATTAAGAATAGTATCGACATTAATGAATATGAAATTCTTCGTCATTATCGTGGGCATCTCTATTACTCCACACTATTACGTTACTCGACTCCTTCCATACAACCTTTTTTCGAATTGCCAAATACTTTAATTAATTTTTAAATTAAGACTTACTTGGCAGCTCGATAGCGTCTATACTTAAAAATTCATCACCCTATTTACCGTCACTCTGCTAAGCACGTGCCTATTCTTAGCTGGCTAACTTGGCAGTCTTTAGTCCTCTTACTTTAATAACTTTTCTTGTCGTTGTACATACTCACGCCTTTTCTTTCTTTTACCTACCCCTGTAGAGAAAAGGTGACGCCTTTTCTCCACTTGGTAGGTAGAAACTAAAGACCACCACTTGCTACGACTCTTACATACCTCTTTCGCTTCCTCGCATTCATACATCTCGCCCCACGCATCAAATGAGAGGTACCTAACATTTTTGTAGGACTCTGCTAACTCAGATCAAATAAAAAGTTAAGATGGTGATGATTAACTTTGCGAAAAAAGAAGTGAGGCCGGCTAAAACTACGCCTAGCCGTTTACAAACACAATTTTAACCTATATAACAATACCGAAACTACGCCTTATCTTGTCAGTCGGGCTATCAAGCTATCGAATGCTCGACTGACAAGATAAGGCGTAGTTTTAGCCGGCCTCACTTCTTTGTTCGCAAAGTTCCATCTTAACTTATCTTGATGTGAGTCTGCCAATTATTTTTATCTATATAACTATATTAAATAAACATATCGTTATCCTTAATATTTCTTTATATTATTATGTGATTAGGTACTCTCTTTATTAACCTTGTTACCTCAATTACTTACGCTTATTTACCAAAGTAAACCTCCTAGAAGCAAGAAAATAACTTCGCATCAACAAATCCATAAAAACAGATGTATGTAATTACGACCGGTGTTTTTCTCGACAAAACCTGAGGGACCGCTAAGAGCAAAATATGTGGGCCTTGAATGACATCCTTTTCCGATGAAGTAAGATAAATTCACTAAGAGAGGAGTTTGAGTAGATTGTAGATTGCCTTCCTTCTCTCTCCTAAATTGCCGTGCCCGACAGGGTCCATGATTGATACGTACTAAATTACTGTATAACACCTGTTAACATTGTGGAGTGCAATAAATATATTGAGTATTGAGAATTGAGCTACAATTAACCATTGAGTTATAATATACCACCATAAAAACTTGCAATAGGTACCTACTTCAGATAAATCAAAGCTAAAATATAGCTTCTGCTAAGCAAGAATATTTTCGTACACCAATTAAGTTATATGACGTCATCGCATTATCCTGCCTGTATCTTTCGATGAGAATGAGAATGAGAGTTCATGCGTATTTTCTTTGGTTTCTAACTTCATATTATACCTATTTGTCCACATTGCTTCTTGGTAACATGTTCTTCATTCCTACGCGTCATGCGTATGACATAATATTTTACAACCTATCATGAACTCTTTCTTGTAATTTAGTTAACTTAAACCTCACCTTTATGTGTATTTAAATAAGAGTCTATATTGTTACATACGTCACATACTATTGTAAGATTAAAAAAAATAAGACATTCCGTTTCATTCTTCGACTAACGGTTTAGTGCGCGGGCGTCGTATAAGTTTTCTAACCCAACGACACATTTTATCTTATGTAAACAAACAGACAACACCTTGTTGTAATCAATGAGTAACATGAACAATTATTCCAATGTATCATTCTAGTTTTGTTGTTATATAGTCAAACATAGGTAGGACATCAACATAGTGTTGAGAAAAACATCCCACCTATTTTCGTATGATAATACCTGGTCATCGAATTTGAATGAAGCTAAATTTGCTTACCCCTACCGATTTAGATTTGTAATACGGTTTTGGGATTCAGTTTGAAGTCAGCTTAAAACTGTTTTAGTGGAAACTGTTTGTTGTACTTAAAACCTATATTAGTTGCGCATAAAACATGAATAGGGGTTCATTATGTTTTGCACATCCCTAGATTTAACAAAACACTTAATTACTACGTCTTTTATAGTTTTTTTCGCTTTATTACCAAACTGCCTACAATCAAAACACGACCGTAATAATGAAATCTTACGGTCTAACACGATTATTTTACGGAAACTACGCCGCTGCCGCCATAGCACCGTTCGGTACAAACACGCTTTATAACAAAAAGAAGTTCGTCGCAGAATTTATAACTACGCAACTGCAAGCAACTGACGTTCAAAGCACCCCTTGTACGTGCTCTCCTATAAACATAAACATGGAAAACGCACAAAAGCCTCTCGGGCGTCGCGTCGCGTCGCTGTCAGATAAAGTTGTAGCGTTTCTTTTGCGAGACACGCTCGCCAGGCGTGGTGCGACCGAGACGGAGCATGCACGCCGATCGTTAGCCCTGATCTTCAGCGCGCCACAAACACACAGCCCGACCGAGAGCGAAATTGCAGCGAGAATGCACCTAGCTGTGTTATTACCGCGGTGGCTAGCTTGCGAAACGGCCTTCTTCCGCGCCCACTGCACACCAAACACCACCGCACGCCAAGACCACAAGGTCGGGTATCGTTTGCAACTACGGTGAAACCGGTTATTTTCTCTGAACAAGCAATTGTGGACGTTGTCGTTGCGACATAAGTTCCGTTCGGCGCGTTGCAACGCAGGAACGCAGCGGGTCCTGTATATTTAGCCCGCATTGCATGCGGTCGCCGTAGTGGGTGTATTAGGTCGCTCGCACGCACTGCTGAACTAGTCGGAGGGCTTCCTATTATCGATTTATGTTATTGTGTAGGACGTGGTGTCACGCCGCCTGCCTCAACGCGTTTTTCATGAAGTTTTTCTTCATTTCCCGCTGCGCCGCGCTCGGTTTCTCTTTCGCAGAAAGCTCGTACAGAGTGAAACTTGTTGGAAAATATGATTTCACTCGTGATATTGTTCTGATCACGTACTCAACAGTGTGCTCTCCGCACCGTCGTTATTGAGCAATTAGTGTTATTTTTATCTCAACAGTAAACACAGACAGGCGTGCTGTTGATATACCATATTTTTATATAGATTATTGACTCTGAGGAGTGACTAAATCCTTGAAAAATAACATGTAAGTAATTTATTACATCTGTCGATCATTTTGTATGATGAAATATGGCTTTTAATACTTTCAATATTGAAATAATACCTACCTACTACAGAAATTGAATAAACAGAGTTAATTAAGTGAATACAAAAAATATTTAAATCAGCGTCTTGTGTAAGGTATAAGGTTACATCTTAAAAGAAAATTTCTTCGTCCAGTTTATAAAATTAAAATTTGCAATTTATGACGGAGCTCTATAAATCTATCAGAGGCTCGACTGGCACTTACAAAATAGAATCTCGAACAATGCTATCTATAGAAATAAATAACTTTGAGCGCATCTTATGAGGTAGTAAGTTGCATAGGCTTCTCGTAGCTTGAGGGCAGAGGGCGAGGTGTAGAGAGAGGGGGCTGCGGTTACACCCACACACACGATGACACCTCGAGAGGTGACGAGCGGCCATTACAGATAGCCGCATAACCGACGAACACGGCCTATTGTAGCCGACAGTATTACGACCGTCTGTGTAGCATGCTATGGTTAGATCGTTCAAGGGTACCTTTATGCCAGAGCTAGCAACCATGTTGTAGAATCGATTAATGGCATTGAGCAAAGGAAATAATAATCTAAAGTCTATTGGAAATGGATTTCTTCCATCAATCCCCTGGCAAAAGATTTCTTGCAAGCTAGAGCCATTAAATATTACTCCATAACTGAAGTCTTTCTATTAGCAGAAAGTTTAATGTTATAAAACTTGTTTTGTCAGAGATTCATTATAGTCTTAGTTTTAATTAAGAAAACTATGAAATCGCAAAGATTTCTTGCAACATTTTCTAGTCATTTAAGTTTTCTTGTTTTAATAGTAATGTTTGTGTCGTTGCATATTTCAGAACTTACATTACTAATATGTTTTTCTTTGCATTGAGTTTTAATAACGTCATCTTTAAAAAAGTATCTGTGCAGACCTCTCTTCTTTAGCTGAAATTGTGTATTTTTTAGATGTATTTAGTTCTTTCTCTCGTGTTTTTAACTTAAATTTGCTTTCTTTTTTTATTTAATTGGAATCACCTTTTTCAAATTTACCAACATCAACCTCCACCTTTTCTTTACCATGGTTTACATTACTGACTCAGTGTCTTCATATTGCTATTACATTTTCTTTGTAAGGTACTCCAATACAATATTTATTACAGCGTAGAAGGGAAATGGGCGGTGTTTTCTCACAGTTCAATGTCGTAGCGACAATAACATGGTTGTTATGGCTTTGGCTACAATACTTAATAATATGTTGCTTAATGTTTCCCTAACAACTAATGTTTTGTGTCATAAAGCGTCAGGCTATTTCAAATAAAGGAGGGCTAGAACTAAAATGTAGATGTGGTCGGCTGATTTTGCTGGTGTAATGAAATAGAAGGTTCTTTAAAGTTATAGCTTTAAGGCCGCATTTCACCAACTACGAATAGGTCTCGTTTAATTTATTTCACAATATTTTATAAATAAATAAAATAATGGAGCAGAATTTCTGTTCCATTTTTTATTTATTTCAAGAGTAGGAGCTGTTCTGATATGAGGAAATGTGGCCTCCATGACAGTGAAAAATTTGTTCTCAAGTACTTATTTTTCTCAACTCAACTCAACTCTCTCCAACTAACGAGTTTAAAAAGTGTTTTTCCATGAATATCTTTAAACAATATTATTAAACATTTAGGTATTAATAGTGAATACCAAAATCACAAACAAAACAGACACACAAGTAAATTCTGATAAGGAATTAGAGATCATCAGTGGTTCAATCTGTCAACATAAACATTACCGGTCCCAACAGGGAGTAGATACAAATGGGAATAAGTCCTTATTGGCTCCTGGAAGATGTTATCAACTACTGCATGCACGTAATAGACTACCAACATAGTAATTCTAAGAAAGGCGTTTAGACAACTAGGCATATAAAACATTGACATCAATAATGTCAGTTCTCAAAGGGAAATGGGCGTACATCCTCTTCTTTCAATGTCCCAACGTAAATATGCACTGCTATGGAATTCAACCGTGAATTGAACGTTGCAATCAGCAATTCACTATCCTTTTATAGTCTTACTGGTACCCTATAATAATAACGTCTTCTGAGAGTAACAAAATGGACTGATCTTCGTCTATATTGATAATTATTATAACTTACCGGTGGCGAAGGTTTCTACCGACTTCCCTCCTGAACAGTCACTAATAGACATGGCAATTAAACAGCTTTTGACGGATATAATCGCGTTATATCGAATGTTACTATCCTACTGCTAATATTAATCTCAAAGTACTCTATTGCCATAATGCACCAGTGAATAGTGTTACACCTTTTATTTTAAAGGAGTGTCCATAGAGTTTTTTGCTGGATTCTTCTCCATAGGATCAAATTTCTGAAACCGTGCAACTAGAGTCATAACGTTTCATAAATGCTTGTAAAAGCTTATCAAACTTAAAAATGTCTGACTGCAAATTTAATCCAACGCACATGGGTAGGATTGTTATTTAATTTATTTATTGTTAGGAATATTTCTTCAACATGCAAATTGGATTACTTCATACCATGATCAAATTTTCCGATAAGATAAATATTCGGAACGGTAGCTTTGATGTTCAATTTTGTTAATATAGAAAAAAGCAGTGGATAATATTGTGCGTATACGCTATTATGAGTCATATAAAATATCTGAGACATAAAAGAGTATATAAAACGCATTTGTCAGTATAGAGCATGTCTTCAGCCAACGTTAATATTCATGCGTTTAATTGATGACAAGCTACGAACAACCACTTATCTAACAATTTGCAATCTACGGTCGACAAGAAAGCAGCAATTTGTGCTCTTCTGCGTTATTTGAATACAGAAGATTAATTTGAATATGTTGGTTTTATCTATGATTTCGTTATAGCAACAATTCAACAGTTTTTTTTAATAGTAGCGTAGTTATGTATGTTTTTTTTTATATCTGCCCTGATCTATTATTATATTATGTGTACTCACAGTTTTTTTTATCATTTTGTGTTACATTTCATGAAAAACATTAAATTCGTGGTAGATACAACTGGTACAAAAATATATTTTTTAAATGCATCACGGCATTATGAATAAAATTTGCACCATTTGGCATTGCTAATCATGACGTTAAAATATGAAATGTTTACCTAATTGGCCTTAGAAATTGTGTTGTGTGAGAGGTATTTCTCGATATTTAGTATAAGATAAATGAATCGATACATAGCTAAGGTTAAAGTTTCTAGTAAAATCACCAGCTATTACACTACAAATACACATCAAATACAATTGAACTCAAAACGAAAGGAACTACGCATGCGCTTTAGAAGTTTGAAAGCTAAAACGCAGTTTCGCCGCTCAGTAAACATACTCGTACATGCAGAGAAATGCAACGCTAAATATAGGCCGGGTGAGCGCAACGGCTGGCGGTTGTGCGTGGTCAGGACTTGCCCCCCTCTCCCCCTTCATCCAGGGTTGCCTAGCTCCCAAGGGCGTCTGTTTCAAATTGAGTTAGCAACGCTTCGTGAAGCGCTATTGGGTTGTTGAGGCAGGCTTAAAGGGGATTCGTCTGGTCTACACAAATAGATATCATTATATCTATCAGCTGCCCAGTTTAAGTACCTATAATTACTTTGCATTTTATGATTTTGCCAGTATGATCTGTAATTTATTTCTTATACTGATGTATGTATTTCGTTTGCAACACCACATTTTTCACTACATTTTGATTGCACTCCATAATATTGCAGAGTTATGTAACTCTCGCATTTCTGAAATATATAAAAAATCTTAATGAAAATGAAAACTTTCAAATGCATCGACCATAAAACGTAAAACCTCCATTACCTCGCTCACAATGACTTAAAGCCTAGGTTACTTCGCGCAAGCCCTAACCTGTTATATAAAGCGAGGGACTGGGGAGACGTAATGAATACATAGGGGCGCGAGCTATGCGTGTGCGTGCCTGCATTCGCATACATGCACTTATACAGCATGATGCATATATTTATGCACGAAACTACGGTCAGTCGGGCATACAGGGCTGATCGTTGCAAAGTGACATAGGTCGGGATCGAGAATGCTCGGGAGCGACCGCCTACTGAAACATTCATAATTTCTTCATTTAAAGTCTTTTCACGTACGTTATAAAAGTGAAAATGTATTTCGTAGTTATACGTTAAGGGAGCATAGTCAATTATTGCACATGAAATCTCTATATTGCCTTGCTGGAACACCTTTGTTTCAAGATGCTATAAAATTTTATTTTCGCGTAAATAACTAGCTTTAGTGCCCTTAGTGTCGGTCGTCTGAGTACCTGACTTGGTGCAAGCCGTGATTTATTGAATTGCCTCGTTCGTGCTTTGTCTAAGGGAAGTCACCTTGCGGACAAATATTTTTACTTGTCCCATTCGACTTTGGGAATATTTTTCTTGCGAATAGAATTAGATTGCTTTATAGAGTCGACATTAAATCGACTAAGTTTCATTTTATGAACTTGTTATCCAAGTTTTTTACGAAGTTTAGCTCTGATTAAAACTACGTCACGTACGTAAGTTCAGCTCTACATAGTTTATTGTTATCGCCCACAACGAATAGTTAGAAATCAACAACCCAATCTACTCATGTCTACGATGACTAACGAGTTACTAGAACAGATAACAAGTTATATATTTTCACTACATTTTGAGGCTACGATATCTTATAGTTAGGTACGGAAAGAGGCCGCGGACCGGCGCACACATCGGCATACACAGTATACACATACATGCGTGCCAAACCTGTATTAGAATAATGTTCGGTAAACATAGTGTGTTGGTGAATGTGTGTGAATGTGTGGGTGTGTGAGCCATACATAATACATTTGCATGCCGCTGTAGACAGCTACATATAATATTTGTGTATAGCAAGCAGACTATACAATCGAGTACTCGATCAGTATGTCACTGATAATGACGAGTTTTTTAATACTTCACTTAAACCTACTTTCTTAACATACTATCACGGCTGTTTTCCTCGTAGAGTGAGGCAGAGGTGTACATCTTCACTGTCAGTTCGTTGGTATGTTTAGGTCCCATGTAGTAGGGGGTGAGCCTATTGCCATTGACTCGGCATAAACCCAACCTCCGAGCTGCTATTCAGGATTTTATAGAAAAACCCAATAACATGTTGCTCGACCCGGGATTTGAACCCGAGACCTCTAGTGTAGCACTTGGGACCACTAGACTAATTTCTTCTAACCTACTTTCTCATATGAGATTAGCTGTTAAATTGAAGGACCTATAAGTAATGAACTTGTAAATATGAAATTCGGTATGACTATTACCTCAACATTGAGTAGGATTCGATACTACTCGAATCCTACTCAATGTGATTGCCATATTTGTATGTAATGATTGCCATATTTGTATGTAATGACAGCTGTCAAATCTGTAAGCAAATGTAGACTTCACATTTGAACATTATTGAGCTATAAGTGCCACACATTATGTCACCTCCTTTAATCAATAGTTATGATGTTTTAATTACTTACAGTAATAACTCAATATTTTTGTATCGACGTTATTAAAAAACAATAATCGTTTATTAAAGTGTATATTCGGACGCCTATCTCTTTCTTATAACTATTAAATTGATATTTTAATTAAAACAAATCATGCAGACGCAGTTTTGTAAATTATACCACACAGGAGTTAAGTCAGATGTACTGTTTTGTTATACAGAGCTAGTCTTGATATTCGTACGAAAAATTACCTCAATCATTTTTTTACGCGGTGGTATACGAACTCGCGGTTCACTTGATTGTATGTAAGTACCTAACCACCGAACGTTAGAAACATCTGCCACACTAGATTTTTTCTTATATTATGTATATTTATTTAAGCGGTGGTAGCCTAATCGCTAGGGCGTCGGACTTACGATCATGCGGTTGCCGGTTCGAAAGCCGTGCATTGCACTACCCGACATGAACCCACTCATAATACAAGCATTTAGCTTACTAAGAGGTGTTAACAAGAATACCAGTAATGTGCGACCCACATTGCTAGTAAGCTTTATTTAAAAAAAAAACACCATCACCGTGATCTTATTTTTTTCATTTATTTATCATCCAATAACAAAGCTTTGCTTTTTACAAAAGCTGCATAAACATCATCATCATCAGTCCGTATTCGTCCACAGCTGGACGTAAGTTTTTTAAATGAACGCAACAGATCCCGATCTTCAGCTCTTTTCATCCAGATGCTGCCAACCGCCTTCAAATCACGACTCCACCTGACCAGTGGTTGCCATTGACGTCATCGCCTGCACAAGATACAAACGAACTTAAGAAGCTAATTTTATTTAAACATTTTGCTTCGACACAGTAACCTCACCTTTTAGCTCTGACATACTGCCAAAATCACGATCCAAAGGTTGACAATTTGACATTTGATGTGACACTATTTAAATACAATTATGTATGTCACCTTAATACTACCGTTTGGAATTCAATGGAAAATTACCTGTTATTAATTACTATCATTTTTATTTGTATTTATAAAGATACATAAGTTACATTATTCGTGCCAACTATATTCCCCGAAAAGTTAGGTTTTATATGTACAAATGTACACCCACGATTCGCCGATTACTAGGAGGCGAGCCTATTGCCATTAACCGGGCACAAATCCAGACTCAAAGAATTTAATCATAGACAAAACCCATTAATACTGTGCTCTACCTGGTAATTGATTTAGGTCTTAGGACCACTAGACCAATGAGGCAGTCACTAAATGCGTGGATATCCAATATTAACTTTACTAAGAAGATGATTTCATTTTGCATATGAAATATTCTACATATGAGACTAAATCAGCCGGCGCTTGTAAAAATACAAAAGAAATGCTGTCAGAGTCGTGTAAAGTGTCATCTTTTTTCTTCAAAAAATATCCAATAATATTAAAAATAAACGAAACTGATATAAAACTCCTTGTATTCTTTTGACATAAAGTTGGCGTACGTACGTTGACATTACTACACATAATTAGTTAATGTCAACAGTCACTACAGCTGTGTCTTGCGGTTTCACTCGCTTTACCCAGTAGTTAGGATTTGTGGCAACCTTATAAGGTTTCCAATTCTTGAAGAAGGTTATAAACCTTCTTTAATAATGAATGCTATGAAATGGAAAAATAATTTTCAAATCCGACAGGTAGTTCAAACGCTTCAACTTAATATTATTACAGTTGAAGTATAGATTAAAATCAAGCTCATTTTTTTTTATTTAACTGTCTGTCACCAAATCAATTACCGATCGTTTAAGTAGAATTGTAGAGTACCTTGGCATGTATTCAAATTATATGGTCAATGACCTCAGGGTGGTTGGATCGAAACACAGAGTAAGCCACACGAGTGAAACTAACGATGTAAATGTCAAACTGTCTCAATGAATGACATTTTCTTTTATTTTTCTTTCGGTGCCACTTTATCCCTGAAGGTTGGCTGTCAATCATGCAACATGATCCAATTTTTTCATTCAAATTTAGAATACACTTCTAGAGATACTGTGTGAAAGAAAGGAGATGTAATTATGTTTTTTTGCTATCAATTATGAAGAATCATTTGAATTAGGAATATACTGACAATAAATTAAAATAAATTAAATACACTCCGAAACACGATTTCAAATACAACTGTTTTGTACTTTTATCTTCATCATCAGCCCTATTGCGGGTTGGCAGACTCGACACGCTGTCGAGAAAATCTCTTAGGCATGGAAGTTTGCTCACGAGTTTTTGCTTCATCATTTAATCACTAGACAGTTAAGATTGATTTTTTCACAAGCCTCCTTAGTCTAGTGATCCCAAGCGCAACTGCTTCACTAGAGGTCCTGACTTAAATTCCCAAGTCAAGCAAAGTGTTATAGTTTTTTCGAAATTTTCAGTAGCAGTTTGGAGTCTGGATTATGTGCCCGGTTAATGGCAATAAGCTCGCCCCCTTTTACATGGGACCTAAACACACTGTATATTTTTTCATAACTTTTATTTATTGCAAATACTGAGAATTTATTGAAACTACAATAATACAGATTTTCTTCTCAATGCAGACATTTTGTATAAAAAAGCCAATATGTATAGCTACTATACTTTCATTACTTAAGCTTTCTTCGAATCCAATTTGCAAAGCAATCGATCTGAAATAAATTAAATAATTTGATTGGAAATCGGTCTTGATCCAGTATAATTTCCAACTTTCACGTGGTAATACGGCCATAAAAACGTCATAGCCTTCGCTCTAGTTCTGTTGAGGTCAGTTATCAATCTATCCATAATCTTCTTAGCCCTTTCTGTCAACTATGTTGGGTTTAGCTTCTAGTCTAGCCAAATGGGGCTTAGACCCCAGCAACCCAATATCTGAGCAATACCGAGCAATATCAAAGGCATATTGAAATAGATATTCAAATTTTTAACCCCCAACGCAAAAACGCAAGGTGTTATAACGTGTGTGTGTGTGCTCCCGAACGGATGAACTGATTTTGATTTTGGGTTTTTTTTTTGTTTGAAATATGAATTAGTCGGGAATGTTCGTAGCTATGTTTGATGAAAATCTGTCGAAATATAATGCAATTGTCGGGGTTTTTTTATTTATTATTTAAAAGAGTGTCTTTGGAATTTCTTGCCTACTCTTCTTGATAACACCTACGTTTAGGAATTGGCTTTGACATTCCAAAATTCCTTAATTATGACTCCTAAAATCAATAAAAGTATTGTGAAATAAGTTTGCAGTTAACCACTTATCGACCAAATGCCCTTAATAATAAGTGTGGAAAGAGGTCAAACACCAATTTCTTTAATCGAGACGTTGAAAAAATAAATGAATATGAATATAATTGTGCTTTCTACGTTTAAACAGAGAACAACTAAAATAAAAATGACTCAGGGCTCCAAGTTTCTTGGTATTACTTATTTACCACAATTCGCAATTATTTTTTCCATCAATTCACTTTTCATAATGGCTACCTTCGTAAAACAATACAAAAACTGCATACCGACAGTCCTTAATTGAATCGAACATGTCCATTTTATTAATATCCCCACATTACACAGTTTTGTTTACGAATGGTTTGAGTATAGAGGTCAAAGTTAAATGGTCTTATAGCCGGCAGTTGCGTAATCGTTCATACGAGTGTCGTTTACCCCGGCGGCCTTCGGATCGAAACTTCCTACTTCATTCAATAATTGTTTTGGGACTGCCGATTGAACGATTGAGCGATTGAAATGGTGGCAAGAAAACAATTTGCGAGAAATTAAACGTTTCTTAGAATAATAAATGTTTATTTACGATGGTATTTGGGAAAGTTTCGATTTAATTATTCAAAGTAAGTCTTCTGTATAATTTTAGCTCTGTTATTAATATTTGACCTCCTTGGAAGGAGAATTTGGAAATACCCATTGAAAATATTTTATCTAATTTTGAACATTGCGTAAAAATACTTTGTAATTAAATGAAAATAAATATAGAAATACTTAGTTAAGAATATTCTTTATAAACACAAATTGCTGAAAATAATTTAACCACAAATCTAGGTAATTCAGCGACGTGATTAGGCCGTAGTGTGTTTCAGAAGTTAAATGTAGGTATAACTTCTAAGTTACAAATTGTGATAGATTTGGAAGCATCGAAGAAAGTCAATTTTAAAACTTAATTTAAAAACAAACGTTAGCCTGAACAAATTCCAATAAATTAAACAAAAAATGATATAGAAGCAAGAACTATTAGTTTTTCCCGTATTTTCCAATTATCTTTGAGAAATATTCTTTCCCAAAAAATTTATTCCATGCTATGGCATATAAAACAATTTGCCAAATCGGTCTATTGGTTTCAAGTGATGCGCTTACTAATAAATATATTTTTATAGATAGATTGTCATAGCATGTATAAATGTCTGTATACAATATTATATACTAGGTATCTAGCTTGACTAAGCCGGTCTAGCCTAGAGCTAGATAGTAAATAGTAGATATACCTAGCATACTTTCAATTCTAAGAAAAAGTCTCTAAAACTCAAATAACCCGTTATTGTATATCAACCTCATTTTAATACTAAAAGTCTAAATTCCTAGTAATATTCACTTGAATACCCAGAGGCGGTTGGGACTAAGACTAAGAGTTTTCGTTTATCTAACTCGTCGTTTCAATCTGGGCTTATCCGGTCATAAAGACATCCGCTGACACCCACAGTCGGTTTCCTTTCAACATCAATGACTTAGTTATCTGTTTACAACTTTACAATATTTACGTATTTCTGAAACTTTTATCAATGATCTCTCACTATCGCATATCCTTTTATTCAACTACTGTCTGCATTTTAGAAGTGACCATGATTCTTTGAGTTGCGTTTCGGCGTTTTTCCTCAGAGGACGTCAGAAAGAACATCTCACGTATGTGTATGTTTTTACAATTGCATATTATAATGTTATGTGGTCCATGAAAACACGACACTTACTTAAAACTTTATTTTATACCTAGGTATAGCAGGTATTTCGTTTTCGTGGACAACAAGTGGGTATTATTTCAAGTACCAAAAAGTAAATTTGGACAAAAAAATCACGTATTTATTTATTACTTAGATTCTTAGATAGTAAAAATTTAGAGAAGTAAAAAAGCCATTACAAAATTCTAGTTAATTATACCAAAAAATAATTATTATGTTAGAGAACTTAAATTACTGAATTGTACATACGTTATAGGATAGGAACAGGGAATTTGGAACCGTATAGCTTGTGGAAAAAGTTCTTATTTTGCGAATCATAATTGGGGCAAAAACACCCTATATTACTAATGTACCTAGGTTAACGTACCTATAAGAATATTATTATGATACTAACCTTGAATGTGTTATTTATTGCAGATTACAACGCCGCCCCGCTGTTCGCCTCGGAAAACGCCTCCAGTGGTAAGATAAATACTTACATAATAAATGCTAAGACTACATAAGTATATAAAAACGCCCACTGGGTTTTACCCGAAAAAATAGGAAAAAAACTTGTTGTGTTTCAAAATATAAAATAATTATTTCATATTAGAAACAAAATCGTAATCTATTTGTCTTTGACAATTAGAAATGCTCTGTTTCTGTCATAATATGTCAACTGTAAAAGAGAGGAAACAAATCAAATCGGGATTAAGATTTTTGAAAAGGAATGAAAGAAATATTCACTATGATCACTCTATAACCTTTTTAATTAACTTTGTACGCAACGTAGAGATTTATGAAGAGGTCTAATAAAACAAAAAGAAATAATTGACGTAATTCGGTTAGGATTTTTTAGAAAGAGGTTTTATGCCCCATATAGCTTAAACTAAATAAGTACCTACTACAATTTTTTTTAATGATTAAAACTATTTACAAGTGTTACCTTTTCAATTACATTAATTATGTCCTAATTTTTATGCAAATAATCATATTAGGTACTATATTTCATACATCTTTAAAAAAATAAGCGACTTTAATATTACAATGATTATTTTCTTCATTACAAACGTCAGAATCAGAAATCATTGACGTCACCTCGTGACATTTCTAGGCGTGTAATTAAGGAAATATATATATATATATATATATATATACGTTATACAATCACCCTGACTCACCCCTAGCCTCGATGCGAACATAAACAATATATACAATAATATAATACGTTCGGTACGAAGTTAAGTAAGGGTGGGTGTATCATGTGGGTGTAACATTAAAACCTATTTAGCTTCTAATTAACACCATCGCAAGCCTTTTGCAGAACACAATATCAGTTATATACGGTGAAGAAGTAATTATAATTCGCGTATCATTTACTGACCTAGATAATTATAAAATCGGGAACTTCGAACCAAAATACATAAGATACCTACGTATAAATTAATTAGTTTAGTGTGCTGTACTTGATAGACCTCATTATAATAAATTAAAATTATGTACGTACTTTTGAAATGATACGGTCTCTCTTGGGTAAGGTTTTTATTTTCATGCGATTATTAAAATGCTGTATAGGGCGCCAAAATATGATATTTTTTGTTAGTATAAAGGCTAGGTTTTACTAAGGTTGTATCTAAAAACGCTAGATTAACCAAGTGAGAAGACTGAATTAATTCAAAAATGGAACAGAATTTGTAAAAAAACTGTTCAGTAATTTAACGGGAACTTATTCGATGTTGATGAAATGCTAATCGAATTGACCCAGCTGTTCTTATATCAAATTTAGTTGTCAACGTGACTGCTGAGCAGGTCAGAGCTGAGCTGAGTGTGACTGATGAGGTCCTGGGTTCGAAATACAGGTCAAGAAAAGTTTAATTGGGTTTTTCTATTCAATTCTAAGTAGCAGCTTGGAGTTTGGATTTGTGTCCCGTTAACGAGTCGCTTCATATGTATTGTACATTAGAATACTAATCTAACCCTTCGAGAAACACAGAGGTCATGGTCTGAGTTTATAAAATCAGTCTCTAGCTTTACTCTCCTCAATAAGAGATAGGCATTAAAATATTACTAGTTTATGCGTTTTAAATAATGGCAATGTAATCAATAACTGAAATCCAGAAATTAATTAGCTAATTCATAAAGCAGTGTCTAGTGGGCGGACATGTTACATGGACTGGCTAGTCAGCTTTTGTTTAAATTAAATATGTCTATTTATTTTTAACCTCTTCTACGATCACATTGTTTGACGAAGACAAGCCCCTCAGGCTTTTAATTATAACTAATAATAGCTAGTAACTTTCTCTTGCTTCACCCTCTCAATAGTTCGAAATCCGCTATAGAATTTCTAATTAAAAAGAAACTGGTCCAACTAAATTTTTGCAAGTCGAGTTATTTATTGTTTTGTTAAGGCCGCATTTCACCAACTCCGAATAAACTCCCGTTAAATTACTGTGCAGTTTATTCCATACAAATTCAGTTCCATTTTTGAATTTATTCGGTCGGTTATTCTGACATAGTGAAATGTGGTCTAAAAATATTTGAATTAGTTTGTTTTTTTAAGCATTCCGTATCGAATATAGATAGCACCACATCCTTATTCGATCTGTGATGATAGGTGCTACTAATATAGTCCATCCCATTTATTTTATTTTGTTCGTCCGTAATTTTAGGTTCTAGCCAGCTCATTGCCATTTACCGGGTACAAATCCAAACTCAAATGCTACTGCGAATTTCCTAATACACAATTGACACTTCGCTTGACTTGCTGATCGAACACAGTACTACACAATTTATAGCTGTTCTTGGGCCACAAGATCTTGACTAGTGTGGCAGACATTACACATCATCATCATCATCAAAGTAATTTATTATTTCCTCTAAAGTAAACAATTAAGACAATTTAGCTTTTAATATTGCACTAAACTATACAGTGCAGGGTACCTTCGTTTGATAATTCTGTGCTGTAAATCAAAATGGCCGCTGTCAAAGCACTTTCACGACTAAATTTATGCAGGACCGATGAATCTAACAAATCGTGAGCACCCCGAGCTAAAGCCTTATTATATCCCCACCGATGATTGCTGATCTGAACACCTGTGCGAGGTTTATTTCAATTTGTTCTCATTGAGCTATATACCGCTAGCAGAGAAATATGAAAGAAGAAATTCTTAAGATAAATGTTTCTTGAGTTAAATTTTACGTATTGACTGTTTAAACCCAAAGCATTCACATGTCAGGATACCAGTACTCGCGGGACATATTCGAAAATGGAACAGAATTTGTATGAAATAAATTGCCGAATAATTTAACGGAACTCATTCCGTTTCCGTGAAATACGGCCCTAATTAAATTAAATTTAAAAATATAATGTTGATTGTTACTTGGATATCTGACGTGATAGTTTTCTATTATTATTTAAATTATTATATTACTACGCCTCTATTCCCCGAAGGTTAGGCAGAGGTATATTTAAAAAAATATCAACCAATAAGTTCGTCAAGACATTTTCTTTTATAAAAATATACTTAGACTATAAATGGTTGCTCAATAGCTGCTCAATGCACAGGCCTACTTTCAGGTGCCAATCAAAATAGGTTGGACTATTCCTGTAACATGGTACCTGGATATATTTATTCACACCTATTTTGTCCATAGGAACGAGGTGTGCTTGCAATTCTACGATACAATTGAAAGAAATACCGAAAAACAGATAATCCTGGCGCGTAAGGCGATCCGATGAACGTTACCCAGAACAAGCTTTATAGAGGTGAATTTCTTAACCCTTATTCTTACCCTTTTACCCAATTCTTGGTTATTTGTTTTAATTCCGGAAAACTGTGGGTAAACAGCAGTACACCTATGCCGAACCCTTTGGGGAATATAGACGAAATGGTACGTTGTGTTCATCAGTTTATGAACTGATTTCTTCGATTCTGTTTTATGAGATATAATAGTAAAGACACTTAAAATATTATAGACAAAGAGATAGAGAAAAGATGAGAAATGATAGCTGATAGATAAGTTAAAATCAAGCTTAACAATGGACCTATACGGGTAAGTTGCACCTGCTACAGTCAGATTATAGATGGGTGAACAGGCAGGCGTCCGTCCATCTCGGAGAACACGTTAACCTGACGGCCCCAGCTGTCATATGAACATCTATGACAATCAGTAGTGGTATTCAGAACATCAAAACAGAAGAAGGCAACCCCAATATAATTGAAAAAAGCTAGGAAGACTTGAATAGAATATATCTACTTAGTTGGTATCTCACTATCCAGTTGTGTAAACTAACTGTATGAAGTAAGCTAAAACAATAATAACAGAAATTAAAACCGCTTTCAAAACATTAATAAAAATAATTTTATGTGCAAAACAGTTTCGGAAGCCTTTGATTAGTTTAGAACTTTAGTTTTCGCTACCGACTTCCGAAACTGTTTTGCACATAAAATTATTTTCGAAATTGGTTGGAAAATAGGTTACGCTAGATAAACAGCCCTTTACTATATAAGGGCTTCTTATTTTCTTTAGATAGTCTAGTGCTCAGCCAATTAGGTACCTATAATATTTCGCCGATTTACTTGTTAGCAACTAAAATACCTAGTTTCATAACCGAAGGGTTTCCTTAGAAGACAAGATGATAAGTAGTCGTGATTGCACGATATTCCAATACTGGGCAATAGGTTGTTAACCCAGAAAGATAGCGTTATCGCTCGCCAACGCGCCTGCCTACATACTTCCGACAATTACATATGTATAATATGGAGGTAGGTATGTACATGTGAATGTTACGTGTAAGCATCTAAATATATTATTGGGTTTTTACGCAAATTTGCAAGTGGCTCGTGGCTAAGTTATATCTGCGCTGATTACAGATTTACAAAGTTAAGCTACGCCTGCCGCGGTCAGCCTGTGGATGGGTGACCATTCTAAACTTAAATTTGTCTATTTTTGTGATGATAATATTACTTACTTATTAATTATAATTTGATCCACCACTTCCTGGACTTCGGACAGGTAAGGAAATCAAGTCGATGCATCATAATATCAATTCTCTCACTGACGCAACCAATCCTTTGACGCCAGTGTGCCTTATCATGAATTTAACATTGCTTAACTTTGGTTAACAATCTCTAATCTCACGAATCTATAAACACTACAGTTTTCCTAGAATTTCAATGCATGTTTAAATTTTTCTTGACGCTGCAACGGTTGAAGATTCCGCTGGCCATACAGAGCTTCTTATTTCTATTGTATAACTAGGGATGAGCAAAAGCAATTTCAAATCCGTGCACTATGTAGATTCCTACAACGAAACAGTGAGATAAGGACATTCTTTATTTTTTCGTATACAAGTCACGTTTGAGCGCGCTCCCTACTTTGCTGGTGCGTTATCTCTGTAATGTATTGCACAAACCCGCTACGGTGAATTCCCGGAGTGGCTGCGCCTGGGCATAGATCAGGGAAAAAATGCGTGCGGGCAGCCTCGACACACCGGCGCATAATACGCGATCATAGCAATTTTACACTCGCGCAGTCCCTCAGGCCAAAAAATACCGCATCGTGATCATCGCGCGACAAGCAGCACGTCGAGGCGAGTCGCGAGATACCGGCCCAAAAATTAGAAGACAGGACACAGACTGATTCGGACACGACAGTAAAAAGCCGGATACCTGATAACCCTAGTCGCAAACCACTTGTTTACACTCTTGTCTCGCAGTTCATCTCGCAGGTCTCGAATGTAAACGGGGCTATTTTGTTTTTTTTTAATTGTTACGGACGGATGCGAGCTGCCCAAACCCGGGATGCTAAGCGTCATGTTGGCGTTGGAGAATGTCAACTGTCACAATTGACGTGACAATTGACATTAAGGGGTGACATTAGTGGCGTTCACCGTTTCGTCGAGAAATGACTTCAACATCGATAATAGTAACACGAAGCGAACAACGTTTAAGGGAAAATCCCATAAACGGTACTTGCTTAGCAGCCCTATATTTATGTCGGCAGAGAAATCAGCGACTAGTTTGCGCAGGCGCAAGGGGCCTCATTAACAACATGTTTAACGTTTTCAAACACGATATGGTTGTGTTATTAAATGAAAGTGAACGATATGACTGAGTACTGGAGAACAGATAAACACTTTAATATGACTACGTCTGTCCATGCGCATATCTCATGAACTGCTAAGCCGATTTTCAAATTTATATCCAGATTTTTTTTACCGACTTCATAAGTAATATTGCTGGAACTGTACAGTATTCGTTCACTATTCTTTGTTAGTTTCTAAACAGGACTGGCAAATTTCACTACCTGTATATAGTGAAATTAAGAACACTATAGACAGGATATATTTCAGTATATACAGAATGAAAGGGACGTTAACACACAACCACTTACTTACCATGAATTCAGTACATGATTCTGAGACCTCCTGCGTTGATATTCATCGGTTATTAAATAAGAATCTGCTGTTTTTTCTAGCAAGCTAGCAAGCCATGGTTCAGAATCTCGTACTAAATTCGTTGTAAGCGGTTGTGCATCGATATATCCCTTCCACTCTGTATGTAGGTATATCTATCCACGTATGTTTTCATAACCTCCCAAACTATTTGCCCAATTTTCTCATAAAAATATATTCTATAGGTATAAGAAAGATACGTACATAAGTACCTGTATAGTAAGTAAATATTAATTCAAAACACACTAGCCTACTGCTAAGTTAATTTGTCATACATTTATTAAGATAATACAATTTTATGCAAACAATTCATCAATACCGGATGTCAGTAATACAAAACAGCCCAACCAAACTTACATTAAATTTAATGCATTTTACCCGTTCCTTAACAAATTCAGTTGCATTAACATTGTTTTTTTCATGCATTTGACTTTGAAAACGCATCCAGGTGTTCTCAATCAAATCGTTCATAGTGCACCTACTCTGGCATACGCGTGGCACTTTAAGAGATAAATATTCTGATGTCACTTGGGTGGCCGGTTCAATCGAGTGGAGATGTAGAAATATCGATATTTATGTATTTTAATCGATACATTGAGACAGGCCAGAGCGTCAGTCGGGCGCCATTTTAAATGTCATGTTTCTGTTTGTGCTAAGTGCATTACATAGGTGAGGTTATTTAAATTTTGGAATTTTCGTAATGTTACGTTACAGTGATTGAATCTCCCTTCGAATTTGGGTCCTAAGTTCGACCATTTCGAGCAAAGTATCACTGAGTTTTCCATTAAGAAATTTTAAGTATCAATTCGTGTGCCCGATTAATGGCTATAAGACCACCCCCTAGTTCATAGGACCTAAACACTAGAAACTGTCGGTTAATTTACAACCTCAGTATGCCTAGGCTTCTGCGTCACCCATAATGGTAAAAGCTCCGTAAGCAAAACAATTTATTCATGAATAACTCATATGTTCAAAACACATAAAATACTATAAATCAAATGTGTTTTAGTAAGTACGCATGCGTTTAAATTAATGTATGCGTACGGAATCGTTTGGAAACCAGCACAAAGAAAATGCTAAATACCCGTTTTGTTTCGGCCAACCCATTTCCGGAGTGAGCCCAAACCTATTTTGCCTACTTCCTCTATTGTTTTGAGTTTATGTTGGTACAATGTAACAATTTTGATTTATAATAACTTTATCTGATCGTTCTTTGTTTTTTTAATAGTTAAATATTTTAGTCATTATCATAGGTCAAAACTACACATTGGTATACGATTCAATCCCGTAGTGAATTCGTAAAACGCTTTATGAATGGAATGCAAATTTAATATTTAATTAGTAGAATGTACATAATACTTTATAATATAACTGCCTCATTAGACGAGTGGTCCTAAGCGTGACTGCTACGCTAGAGGCCTCGGGTTCGATTTCCACGTCAACCAGTGTTTTTGGGCTTTTCTATTAAATTCTCAGTAGCAGCTCGAAATTTGGATATGTGCCCGGTGAATGGCAATAGACTATTGCCATTCACCGGGGATCTAAACATATCGGCGAAATGTGGGTGTACTGGTACACCTCTGCCTTTAACCCTTCAGGAAATATAGGCGTGATGGCATGTAAATAATATAAACGTTTATTTTCCCTTCACAAGTTACATAATACTAGGCTTAACAGTAAAGTGCGTACTAGGAGATACGACAGTATACATGCCATCTCGCCTGTATTCCCCCAAGGGTTTGGCAGAGACCTTTGCAGTCCACCCACTGTATATCCAGTATTTTATTCCCACTTTGTAGGGGGCGAGACTATTACAATTTTTCCTAGAAAATCCAAATGACACTTGCTTGCCCTGGAAAATAGAACCGAGGGCGTCTCGCTCAGCTGCTTTGCTTGCGACCACTGGGCTAAGGAAGTACAGGTAGTTTATTTATTGTACTTCCATTTATATAGTCGAAGCTTTAACTACACTTTCTCTATCAACATCTCAGTTGACCCCAAACCACAAACAAAACATTAACTACGAAACTTACTACAAAAAGTACTTACTGCGAAAGTGTTCTAATGATTATTATTTAGCATACTTTTTTCCTTTTTTAATATACATCGTAAAATTAATCTGATTATGCTAATTGTAGTGTAACTAGTCCTTATGTTAAGATTTGCAAAAAAAGTCGTGCATATTATAATATGCTCGCACGATCAATAAGCCTGTTTGTCGCGCGAAACACGATTTACTGCCGCATCCAGAAAGAAATGAATAAATCTATATTTCATAATTCGCAGACGATTTAACACACATTAAATAGTTAATGGACACCCTGACTCGAAACAAATATCTGTGGAATATACAGGATGTATATAATAGGTAATATTATAAATGCGAAAGTGAGTTTGTTTGTTATGCTTTCACGTCTTAATGGTTGAACCAATTCTGACGTTCCTACTTACTACATGGGCGCTTGAAGGCGGTCAGAGGCTACTTCTTTTTACAGAAAACTTGAAAATGTATACAGGGTGGAAGGAATCGACGCACAAACGCTTAGGTACCGTGAATTCTCCTTGCGTTGTAATTTTTCATCGGTAATTTAGTAAAAAACAGCTTTTTCCTACAAAATTGGTCTGATGGCAATCGCTGACTGTAAAAAAAATATTCAGTTGCATCTGTATATTTAAGAAAATAGAGATGATGTAGTCGGCGTAACAAGATGAATTGGTCATCATATCAGCCAAATGAGGTACACTGCTGACCCCACTGCACACCCCATAAACTTCCAGAAAGACCGGCTATATGCCGCCTGCATCCAACTTCCAGCGAACTTTACCACGTCGTCTGTCCATCTAGCATTGGTCACTATTATTTAATTACATATTTATTTACCTTTCATTATTTTATTTATCTATTCTCTGAGTGCGGCAGGAAGGACTTGACATCAAGATAAATTCTTACTGCAACAAAAACGTGTAGAACTAGTCTTCGTATCACTTCGTTGATTAATAATAGTGCTGCTATTAATTTGAAGCAATCTGCGTGATTTATCCAGGAGACACCATCATGATGGTATCGCAATGACACTTTACCAAGTCTACGGTGGAAACGGAATGGTTTCTCACTACGACATGTGTTAAACCTCATGTATTATGTCGTGTCACATTACACAACTTAGTGTAAATGTTTTATGTTAAAACTATTTGCTTTTGCTAAGAGTAAGAAAAGTGTCAGAGCTGGTTTTTTTTTTATTAATGATAGACTTACGCTTGACCGCCAGTTCACCTGATGTTAAGCGATACTGCGATCTACGATGGAGCGCGCTTGTCCAGGAGAAACCGATTCACTCGTGATTTAAAGACGCCCAGATTATAACCATCGGGGACGACCCACTCGCGAAGCTTATTCCACATTTCAGTGGTACGCATGATAAAAGTGGACTTGAAACGTTTCGTCGTTTAGATATTCTAAATATAACATAACGCCTGTATTCGCGAAGGGTTAGGCAAAGGTGTAGTCAATGTACCATGTCTCCCATGTAATAGTGGGCGAGCCTATTGCCATTCATCGGGCACATATCCAAACTCCGAGTTACTAAGGCTACCATTCTAAATAAGTATATTTCCAATCTAGTCCCAGATTCCTTTATTTCAAATGTTATGCTCCTAATTAAACAAACATAGATAATTATTGTAAATAGATAACATTTTAAAAATGGTTACTTGAATGATTATAATTTTGCGTCATAGTAGGTACGTACAGGGGTTCAAGTAAATTTATATTATCGGGCTGAAACGCAATAAAACTATTTAAAACTAGTCTTAAAAGTGAGGGTGATAGGCAGCTAGATGGATTATTAGATAATTAACTCAGATCAAATAAAAAGTTAAGATGGAACTTTGCGAACAAAGAATTGAGGCCGGTTAAAACTACGCCTTGCCGTCTACAAACACAATTAATAGATTATATTATTTCCCATTGACTTTTATAAAGTGCAGTGATAGCCTTGTGATATGACCATTGGACTGCCAAGTCAAAGGTCTTGAGATCGAATTTAGGGCACGCACCTCTGTCTTTTCAAAGTCATGTGCATATTAATAATTAATTATCACGCGCTTAAACGGTGAAGGAAAAACATCGTGAGGAAACCTGCATGCCTGAGAGATTTTCTTGACGGCATGTGAAGTCTGCCAACCCGCAGTAGGCTAGCGTGGTAGACTATAGCCTAATCTCTCGTTCTGAGAGGAGACCAGTGGGACAATGTAATGGGTTGATGATGACTTTTATATATTTAACATCTACCTACTAACTTACCAGCAAATATTTATATAGCTATTTCAAAATGCTTCCAAAAATAATTGCCTTGATGTTATTTTTTGTTTACGGGACCTGATCAAAGATTTACTTACTTTCATAATAATTAATTAGCATAAAAGCTTTTTAATTAAGGAACAGGTTGCAAAGAAAATAATTGTTTTTAAGGTAGGTACATCTTAATTAAATAGAACAAAAAAGTTTATAAAATATATTTTTGTTATGAAAGTGCTTTGTAAATACGTCTTTGAAATAACTACCAGATTTTCAAACACTGACATTACAGAAATATACGCGTATAAGTATATAGGTCACAGTTATACAAATCGCAGCAGTACAAACAATGCTAACTTGAGTTAGATTAGTAATACTGTTTAGCTACACACAGTTATAATCAATTATTCGATTAAGATATCCAACACTCTGACTAAGAGGAGTCCAACCCTTTATTACCCTTTAGTTATTTTATTATAACCATCTTATATACATTGTTTTATTATATCTCAAAAGGCAGGATTTTCAAATAAAGCTCGCAGGCGGCTTGAGTTTTTTCAACAATTAACGTCACATTTCAACCAATTTACACAAAACTTTAACAAATTATACACTTGATGAATCACGAATCCCTCTGTTTATTGGTGAAAACCGCACGAAAATACGTTCAGTAGTTTTTGAGGTTATCACTCAGACGCGGTGGGGGACTTTGTCTTTTATTAGTAGTGATGAACATGAGAATCATTCATAGCATTGATTAATAGGTTTTTTATTTTCACAGGCTATATTATGCTAAGCTGTAGAATATATGGCTGTCAAACCCACCCCCAACTTTATATTATTTTATAGATGTAGCGACACAAATAATTAATTATAATTCTTATAAATAAAATATAATGTAATTTACTAGGCCTTACAGGGTCCATGATTTTTTCTATTTTGAAGCACATGCTTCAGACCTAGTAAAAATATATAAACATACATATGTACCTACTATCTAATCTAAAATATCTGATATAAGCAATAATTTGTCAAGATATATTTTTATATAAGAACTCTATTAGAACGTGCCTACACAATATCTGATAATGATTGAATTAGTACCGGGAAAATTATTCCAGTTTTTTTATATAAAAATCAAAGATTTCCTTATACAATACCTACCTATATTAGATTCCCTGAAGAGTAATCAGGAACAGGTACAGAGAAATTGTAACTCAGTAATTTAGGCTTTCTATCTAGTGATTGCTTACCTTTCATTTTGTATAACATTCTAATAAAATCGTATCATCGTAATAATCTCAACACAATTTTCTATAAGAACAAACAAGATCTTTTTGATTTACCTAAAATATACGAGTAGTTATAAGCAAGTGTATTTCCATTTCCCATTCAAAGTTAATATACTTTGACCTTTGACTTTTACCAAAGCTTCTTCGTGCATTGATTACGGTTCTAAAAACAAACTGCGAGGGCCCAAATCTTATGGCAAATGTGACGAATTCCATAGCCGTGACTTATAGGGCATGAGCGGGAAACTACAGTTTTTTAGAAGGTATTCGTCCGACATCCCTAACCTGCCACTTCCCCCAGGTGGCAAAATAGGGGCCGAAATCTGCTATTTCAATTTCGACTTAGAATGGTCTCGCAATGGTACTAAATTACACATAGACAGACAGATAAAAAGTCAAAAATTCCGAAGTCATTGAATTGTAATAGAAATTGAATTTTGACACAAGAAAAATGATGAAATGGTCATCTTTTACAGAGTTATTTTGTTTTAATGGCATTTGTTCCTTATCTAGGCGCACTTTGTGTCTATTTAAATACGTGAAGAACAACCTAAACGCTTAGTGTCATCATAAAACAGAGGTGTTACCCTCCGCGGGCAAGGGTTATATTATCTGCCTCCTATAGAATTTCTTTGCAAACCTGTCAGATACAACACAAAAACAAAACACTAGGTATATAATATACGTACTCACTAAACCTGATATAAAGAAATTGTTACATTATATCTCAAACAATCTGACCATGATCTGTCAGATACATGAGCTTAGTAATGAAATCTATACCTACTCCTAAGCTCAAGTCATTCATATTACAGCACCAATACTATTCATAGAAATATACATACCTACTTACATCTACGCTCTAAACATTCAATGGAGAAATACGAACAAAGCGAGTTCTATAAAAAAATAATTGTTTTAATACCTCATTGGTAGATATTATACCGTTGAAATTACGATTTCGTCTTTAAAAAAAATTCTAACCTGAGAACCTACTTTCGTAATTGAAAGGAAAAGGCAAAAGATATTTTTCCAATACCAAAAAACAAATCGTAATAGCTAATAATTTTAATATTTCTTTCATACAAAGATTTCTCGTCCGATTTTTTCTTGGTCCCCACACATCGAAATGAAGATGACAATATACTGCAATAGTTATATTAACATAGTTAATAGACAAAGAACCATTGGCATAATGGTTTCTGAACTATTGACATTTTAAAATAAGAACACTTAAATAAAAGCTCTATGCTCATTGTCAATTGAAAGCCCAAAATTTTTTAACAGGACAAAAAAACTGCAAACCGCGTCAGGGGTAAAAACTAGTTATAAATAATCGAATCTATAACGTACACGTGTACTGTCATACATTGACAAATTTGTAGTTGGTACGACCTTTTATATAACGTGACGAAGCGATCATAATGTGTCTAGCTGTGGCCATTACAAAAGCGGGTACTTCAAACAATATATACGGCGGGAGCGAGTCGCTAGTAAATAATTATTTTATCGAAGAAAAGACTCTAATCTGGTTCATCCTGTTTGCTTACATCACACGCTTTAGTCAACTAAGCTACAGGTTAAGTGTTATAGACTAGCAAGCCCTAATCCCACCCAAGGTAAAATTTACCTTAATAAGTATCACACAATTTTGGATCACCGAAAATTTGCGTATTGAATGTAAAAGACCTGTTTTTAGAAATAATGAAGGTTCAGTTGGAATGTTGGAATATTTCTAATTATGTATGTCCGTTTTAGTAACATTTGAAGGAAAAAATAAATACTCTTCCTTTTATATAAAAATATCTCGTAATGATCTCGTTTCAGGAATGAATAGGTATTCCTTTTTTTGCTGGGCTCATAATATAAAAAAGTGAATATACATTTCATGTGTTGCTAGAATTTTATTAACTTACAATAAATATAATCATTGTGACTTTAAACACACCGCACCAACCTCATTAAACTGGTGTAATTTTACCGGAACCTTATTTCTTTAATAGCTACTAACCGCTTACTTTAGTGCCCGCAGCAGGCATAAGTCGCTGTCAGTTATTTGAACAAAGATAGACGGTATTAGGTCGACGTCTTTGTAAGCTAATACCTACTTTGTTTTTCTCTTTCCTGTGACGTAATGAAGGAGAGGTTTTATTTGAGACAATGCAATATAATTCCTTTCCTGAATCCTTTTGTTAGAGAATATATTTCGACAGGTTGTGCGAAGAAAGTAACAAACAACAAGTAGGTGGTATCCAAAGACTTTCTATAGTTAAATCCGTTAATAACAAATAAGTCACAATAGAAAAAAATATTGTGCCTACTCAGGCGTCGAGGCCCAATAAACTTATTTTCCAAATACGAATTCTGAAAGGAAGAAATGTGAAAGTGGATAAAATATCGAGGTTTCTTTACCATTAATTAGTTTGTAGCTAATGGGTCCATCATCATCATCATCTTCAAACTATTTATAGGTATTGTTGTGCTGGGCCCGGGTCTCTCAGAATGTGGAATAGGCTACAGTCTACCACGCTATTCAACTGCGGGTTGGCAGACTTCACACGCCGCGCCGTCGAGAAAATCTCTCAGGCATGCAGTTTCTCACACCGGTTAAACGAAAATGGCGTATTAATAATAAATAGTACTTAAGTATATCAAAACCATACCTGTGCACGTAAATTCTGTCCATATACAATATGCGTATCTTCGAATTACGGCCAACTTTTCCGTGAAAGTTTTTACTTATTACACTCTATTTTGGACGATACAAAAATTCCAATTTCAAAGACTGACAATGTAAAATTTCGGTAGGTACGTTTATAAATAGCTCACATTATATTCGGGCGCTGTTTTTCTTAAACACTTCTCACCCTTGCATGAGTAATGTGAAAACATTTTCTACGTAAGTATAAGTCTTTCATTGTTCCGCAATAAGCTCCTGTTATTTGAAAACACTTAACCAAAGTTTTAGGGCGTAGACGTAACAATTGAAAGATATATTTTTGTTCTACTTGCCCATAAGTAGAACAAAGCCTATTATTTTTACTTATACCAAAACATACCATCACACCAGTATTTCCCGAAGGGTAACGCAGAGATGTCATAATTTAATCCCACAGTTCACCGGTATGTTTAGGTCCGAATATACCGACGGTGTACTGAGAATTACAATGAAAAATTCAAGAACACGGTTCGACCTGGGAATTGAACCCAGGACCTCTAGCGTAGCAGCGCTGACCACCACAAGAGTAATGAGGCAATCTATTATTAGTCAGTATATTATTTTTATTGGCAACAAATTATATTTTACGTTCGAAAGGTAGGTAGTGTTCCTTCCTGAATGTAATTTGAACGATATGGAAAGCTTATATTCCGAACTTGCAACAGTAATTTAAAAATATATAAAATAAGAGACGCGAAAACAAATTTTTTGCAACTAGAAAAGTTTCTAAATTACCAGTCTACTTTATTTGCTGAGTATAGACAAAATGGCGAACTTTAAAAGTATCAGTATTTGTAGATTTTTCCTTATCTAACAGTTAACAACTGCTTCATTAGTCTTGTAGTTGCAAGCGTGGTGGAACGTGAGCTCCGTTCCTAAGTCTAGCTAAATGTTATTGGGTTTTTCGACGAAAATCTCAGTAGTAACTTGGAATCAGATTAATGGCAATAAGCTCTCCTCTATTACTTTATACATACCCGCGGAACCGTGCACCGAACATCAGTACAGCTTCGGGGACACAGGCGTGACTACCTATGTTGTACAAAATCTTTGAGATTTTTGCTTCCCCATTTCTCGGATATGCTTATCTCATGCTTATAAATACACGAATTACGGCCGCCAATGTCAATAAAGATTTTAGGCCATTATGATGTCCTGAATACCTTCACGTGGGACGAGGCCAAGGCCTGGCGGGTCCAACAATAGATGCGTGTAATATTGCCAGGAAATCTCACGTTATACCGTGAATCTTCCTTATTAAGGGAATTTTGTGACACCTCTCGTTAGTTATGACATATATGCCTTTATCGGCTACTCTCATAATATTATTAGGTATTTTAATTATTTTGTTAATGTTTTACTAATTCTATAGCCATGCGTACATTTATTTTCTGCCTGTAGTCGTATTTTGTGTACCTAACCTGTAATGTCCAAGGAGGTTGTTGAGAATGTCTTAAAATTGTTGAAAATAAAATAAAAGTTGAAATAATGTGATGTGTCGGATTCTCTTTGGTCATGAGTAGACGCCATTGATCCGATAAAAAACCCCAAACGTCGGGACATAATGATGTCAATATAACACAATAAAATCTTTAAAAAAAGTAGTTCTACTTCAATCTAACACTCGCATGAGAGTCAGAAATCTCGAAAAGTTGCCTTACCCTCAATAAGAAAACTCTCGCAAACCCCAATACAATGTAAGTTTTTATTGCCTTCCACCTGCAAGCTCACGAAACAAAAGCACTTCGTGTGATTCGTCCTTACACGTGGCGTCTTACCGTACTTCTTCGGGTAGGTCAGGCTCCCGAGTCCCGGGCGAGAGAAACTGAAAGTACGCGAACCAGTTCAAGTGCAGATGGGGGCCGGGACCGCGCGCGGGGCGGGGGGCGTGACCCGGTCGCAGCCCCGGGCCCAGCCTGGAAGACGCGATGTGTGTCACTAAACACAACGATGTCATTGCAAACAAAATCACATAATCGTATTTGGAACAAGCACATGAACGGCCATCTTGTTCTTTATTAAAAAAAAGACGTTTATAGTCCGAACAAATCGTAAAAGTTTCCTTTAATTACCTGTCAGGCTGTATATTTATTTAGCTTTGTCTCACACCACCTTAAATAAAAATCTGTAATAAAGGACTTTGCTGGTGTTTGTAATGGATAAACCTTATGAACTTATCCAATTATTATAAATTATGTTTTACGATGACAACTTATTATTAAGATTTATTGAAAATATTTGCTATTCGCCTTCTAGTATAAAAAAGGCAGTCATAACATAATAGGAACTATGAAGCTTAATAATCTTTTTTAATACTAACTAGATATCCGCCCGCGGCTTCGCCCGCGTGCACTACATATACGTTTCTTTATATTTTACGGGATAAGGTTTAGCCTATGTTACTCAGGAATAATGTAGCTTTCTATCCAGAGATTCCCCCCACAACCTTTACCTCTTTTTAATATTAGCGTAGATATTTCTGAACACCGTATTCCATTTTCAAAAGCATATTAAATTTTGAACTATGCAGATATTAAAAAAAATTTTTTTTTTTTAACAATCCTATAATTAATTCTTAATTTAATCTGCTAGCTAGTGGTTACACAGTTCATCATTTACATACACATTACGTCCTGTCAGCGACCTCTAGGCCGCTCTTATGCAACAGCTCTGCTGGGTGGCATTGTCATAATAATTAGAATCCTTTGACATTCAACAGAATTACAGTGCGACAAACTTATCTAAACGTTCTAAGTTCCATAAAACATCCTAACTGTATTAAAACGACTAACGATTTTGCATTCTTGGAATAAAATAAATAGGTACATACTCAGATGGATAAGGGCTAATGGTTTTGTAGTTAGGTATATTATATTTCACATTTTAATAATCTATTTAAAAAGTCCTAGATTTTATGGAACTTTTACGGTAAAGCTTTAACAGGTAACGTCAGTGAATATACTAATTATGTAAATATCACATCCACTTCCTGTTACATTAAGATTAAAAAGTAAAATTTAATTACTTAAGGCGGCTTTGATAACTCATTTTGATGATTAAAGTAAAATTATTTTATTATGGAATTACTTTTGTTACGGTGTGTGGTTTAAAAACTCCATACAAGATCTCACTGGGGTTTTAATAAAGAACATAGTAACAGATAATGTTACGGATAATAATATTTAATTACAGCGTTCAACACCATTCTAAATTACTATGACTTCACTAATTACTCTTTTTTGAGCGAATCTAAGTGAGCGTTAAACGTGGATGATATTCCCGCACAATAAGAAAAATGCGTTAAGGAAAATGAGAACCGGCTAAACGACTTCCCAGTATCGCTGAGTCATGCAGAAAGTGGGCTGTTTTGATACGCGAGAATGTACGATTTTGAAAAAAGAACGTTATGAGCATAATGCTCTCGGGAAAGTACGCGAACCGTTTACATATATATCCAGGAAATATTTAAATGCTCTATGTTATAGAATTCGTATTTTAAAATTGTTACGTTCCTAAACCAAAAAATTATAATAGGATATAGTTCGTAGACCGCTTTCCATTATTTTTTTAATTGTGAGGCGATCCAAGTTGCCAGTTAAATAATTATCGATAGGTGATCTACATTTTAGTTCTTCTTTTACTCAACTCAACCTTCTTAGAAGAAATACTTCTTTACTTATGTACGTACCATTTATGATTTTATAAGAGGACTCTGATTTAACTCAGAAGTAAAATTACGAACCTATGTAGTTTTATGTACTTCAAATTTTAATATTCAGCAGGTACACATACATATTCCATACAAATAGTTTGCATAAATTTCTCTTTTGTACTTTTGCTACATGACCAGTGTTCCGTCAATGACGTAATTTTAGGAAACGCTTCGTTAATGACGCAAATAAAAGCTAAATATACAAAAGACTAGAAGATATATATCCATATTTATGTTAATTGGTTTGCAAATACTTATGAAATATATATTTACTGTGATTAATGTGTGAAACTAATAGTGGTATTTAATATATATGTCATATAAATTAATATTAAATGTTCAGTGTATAAATTTAATTACTTTTAACAAAAAAGTTAAACCGCCTTCAAAAATTAATAAAATAATTTTGTCTAAAACAGTTTGGGAAGTCGGTGACTTCTATTTGAGTGGGTCTTTTATTTTCGCCACCGACTTCCCAAACTGTTTTAGACAAAATTATTTTATTAATTTTTGAAGGCGGTTTAACTTTTTTGTTAAAAGTAATTTTATTTTGTAATTTTTAGTGGAAAGTTTTGTTTAGAAATACTTGTTAGCCAACTAAACGCACTGCTCCAATAAGACAGCGATGTTTCGGAGTAAACGATAATATCATCGATGTAAACAATTTTTAGATTTTTGTTGATATTTTCAAAACTGCTCAACCGATTTCGATAAAATTTGAACGGGACCACCTCTGAAGTATAACCTACCAAACAAAAAAACAATCATTAAAATCGGTCCACAACTGGCGGAGAAATCGCGTAACAAACATACAAAAAAAAAAAAAAAAAAAAAAAAACATACAGACGAATTGAGAACCTCCTCCTTTTTGAAGTCGGTTGAAAAAAAATGTATATTTTAAACAGTGACCTATGAATTTGTAATTTTTTTGCGAATTTGAAATCGATTGTCAGTAACCGCAATCGATTCCTCATTACGATTAAGGCTTCGCATGTTATTGATGGTGTGTCGAGACAACTAATCGTTTCGTAGTCTTTACCAACTTGGACGAGAAGTAGCTTCTTTAATAATTATCTAATGTTTGTAAAGACACCATATTATTCATATTGCTATTATTATGTTGCTTTTTTATTTATTTATTTTATTTGGATCTCCAACAAGAAGTACACCTTACATACTAATTATAGATACATAGAATATTTGAAGATGCCTTGTGTCCTCTCAATTAAAGGAGACCACATCATGCAAATTAAAAGAAGAATTAAATGCAAATAGTAGGTCAAAAAATATAACAATATTTATAGAGAAAAAAAAAATTGACATTGACGTTGTTTTGTAATGTCACCATTTATTCATATTGCTATTATCAAGTTGCCGTACATAAGTATTAGTAGAAAAACGGAAACTATTTCAATATCTCTGAGTTACAGCTGCCCTAGTTTCAAAATTACTATCTGAAGGTAGTTTTCACCCTTGATTCTTTATAGAATTGCTCTTTTCCACCTGAGCACGTAAGAACTTGTGCTATTCTGTTAGTTTACATAAAAAGATCACGAGAAATGTGCTGGTTCAGAAAATATTATCTATCGTTCCGATCTTTATTTTGTAGCCAGCTGTTTACATAGCTATTTTCTTACAGAAATATAGAAAGGGTCCTTGGTCCAGGGGGGCTATTACGAAAATCTAACGACAAAGCTTTGAAACGAATAAACGCACACACATCTATCGCTGTCACTCAAAGACTAATAAACCACATTCTCTTTGATATCACTTTAAGTACATGTACTGTCTTACAACCAGGCTACGGAATAGAGTCAACGGAAGACTAGAGAAAAATACATTTTCGTGGTAGGAAAACTTACGATACACCTGTCGAATCGCTGTTTTTCGGAGTAGAACCGCACCTCTGACTTTTCGAAGTCATGTTCATATTAATAGCTAATTATTGTGAGCTTAAACGGTGAGGGAAAATATCGTGACGAATAACTGCATGCCTGAGAGATTTTCTTGACGGCATGTGAAGTCTGCAAACCCGCTTAATCCCTCTCATTCTGAGAGGAAACTAGTGCTAAGTAGTGACAGAACTACAGCTTTACTTAAATAAAACTTTAATGATTCAATGAAAGCAATTACACCCGCGTTCAGGGAGATTAAAGTAACATGATTGTAAGTGCAAATTAATCGTAATGACTTGATAATATCGCCATTACACTGATCACTGATGATAGGTTGGTTAATGTTGCACAATTACCTGATAATGGGTTAGCCATGGGTCTATTGAGTTGTATAACCAGTTTTTTGACCTGCATTAAGTTGTAAGCGGCATCTTCAATCAAGCTGAATAATTACTGGTAAATAAAGGTTCTACCACGTTTTATAACCCGAATACTGAAAAATCAACTAAAAACTAAGACCAAAAATAATCAATGAAATACAAATTAGCAAATTACCTATGCCATTATGTCTAAATTTTTTACGCCGACTGCCTCGTTAGTCTAGTGGTCCCAATCGCGTCTGCTATGCTAGAGGTCTTGGGTTCGATCCCCAGGTCGAGCAAAGTGTTATTGGGTTTTTCTATGGAATTCTCAGTAACAGCTCGGAGTCTGGATTTGTGCCCGGTGAATGGCAATAGGCTCGCCCCCTATTACATGGGACCTAAACATACCGGCGAACTGTGGATGTACATTAAGTACACCTCTGCCTAACCCTTCGGGGAATACAGGCGTGATGGTATGTTATTTATGTTTTTACGCGATATTAGGGATTGTCCCATACAGCTGTTTATATTAATAAGAAGTACAATGACCCCTTTTCCGATAAGGGACAGAAAAACTAGGGTTGTATAAAAAAAAATCATAACAGAATCTTTATGTGAATAAAATAGGACGATAATGATGGCTCATTAACTTATTGCTTATCTCACTGCTGGGAACAGGTCTAATCCAAGAATAAGAAGGGCTTTGGGTTTACAACGCTGGCCTACCAAAATATCCCAGCTTATTCTAAAATTAACAATAAAATTACTTTATTTGTGTATGAAAATACATAACATATTTTTTTGTTCATTGTTCAAATTGAGTTTTCGCGGCACATATGCAAGAATAATTTAAATCGTTATCAATTCATATAACCGCGTTCGTTTATCAATACGGTTTTATATTGTGAAGTTCACCTTTCATTTTTACGAGTGTTTTTTTCCATGTTTGATGCGTTTGCTACAACGAATTTGTAGCAAAAACTTGAGTAGGTTTTTATTGGAATCCTATGCCTATGAAAGTAAAAATAAATTTCAACTTTGACCTTTCCAGTTCTTTCAATAAAAACGTTTCTAACGTAACTTCTACGTAACGTTTCTCTATTTCATTAAAACAAAAGCAAGTTTTTCATAAATGGAACACTATGACGGTTACCGTCATATACATAAAAATATAAAACGTCCAATACATTTTTTATATATATGCTATGCTGTTGTATGCTATGTTGTTGTATGTTTTGTCTTCTTTTCCCTAACACAAAATGCTACGTGTCAAAACAAGACAAAACACAGTTGTAAGCGGCTTATTTTTATGAATAAGACCCTAGCCGTCTTAAAATAAAGTAAGTATTACGGCATAGTTCATAAACTTCAACAGTATTATACTTATGATGTGTTCATTCATAAAATGTCAAGTATTAATTTCATTGGAAGCTATTATGTAATATTGTTTACTTCGTGAAAAATGAAACCATTAGGTACTGACAATGACTGAGCAGGCCAAGAAGTTCTATTCATACGATGAATAAACCGAACATTATGATAATTAAGTGTATACAATAATAATAAATTCAATGTTTGCAAGAATTTATATGCACCCATTACAAGGGACCTAAACATACCAGCGAAGTGTGGGTGTACATTAGTACAACTCTGCCTGATCCTTCGGGGGATAAAGGCGTGATGGTATGTTTATTTAAATGTACGGCAGTGCACCGCTAAGTTTTAAGGCGATGAACAGAGTACCTATGTTTATCTTAGATTTTCGATGACCTAATATTATCTGGGTCGTGGCCCAGCGGTAACGGCAGCGACTTATGAATTTTAAGGTAGGTTCGAACCCAGACAGGCGCTTTACTTTGGGTACATTATTTCTTCGCCACTGCTCCCAAACGGTGAGGAAACAGGTATGTCCTAGAACCAAAACTTCGAAGACATTATGACATCTACCAATCCGCACTGGGCCCGCGTGGTGGATTACGGCCCATTCCTCTCACAGAGAGGAGGTCTGTTTCCCAGCAGTGGGAACAGTATCTAGGCTGATTATTATTGTATTATTATCTCCCCATATAGGTCTCTCATTTAATTAATTCAGGAAAAAAACATCAAAAACCATGCTACGCTTAGTTTCAGCTTTAATCATTTAAATCCTATTTTTTCCTATAACTTGGCGCCTTAAACAAATGGATAGGTATTAAATTAATCATTATATCGAATGATTATATAGGACATAAGAGCCAATTATAAGTTATGGACTACTGGTCACTTCCAATGGCTTAAAATATTATCATTTTCCATAATATTCTTAAGAATTATAGCAAAAGCTGACAAAAACAACGTTAAAACCCTTTTCACCCACTATGTACAAACAAAAAACTAAGGCATATTCTACGAGTCTATCGAAGCTTACTATAATCTTAAATTATCTAAAATTACTTAATTTGGTTTGTACTGTTAAAAAGCATATGCTCCAACTTAAAAACTGTGGTACATATTATCTTAATTAGTTGAATAGGGCCAGATCCATAGCAATAAGGGACCATCACAACTGGATTTTTGATTAAATTATTTCTATGTGAAAGTTGTCAATTCCTATTGCTTCACGGGCGTGAAACCGCGGGAATAGCTAACTATAGTTAACTTATAATAAAATATACACTCAACTCCAACGAATTCATTTCTGTAAGTATAAAAAAGTTTCTCAGACAAATCGTTATTTGTATTGCGCAAGAGTGTAGCATTTCGTCAGCGCAGCACTGAAGTGCCCCAGTTTGATTTATTGCTAAAAATAATATAGTTTTAAACGCCGGTGGTCCATTTTACCTTCGGGAATTTGTTAAAGGAAATGAGAAACGGCAGGTAGGCTCTAAATAATAATGTTTTAACATAACATACCATCACGCCTGTATTCCCCGAAGGATTAGGCAGAGGTGTACTTATATATACACCCACGCTTCGCCGGTTAGGTCCCATGTCATAGGGGCCGAGCTAACCATTAACAGGGCATAAATCCAGACTCCAAGCTGCTACAGAGAATTTCATAGAAAAACTTAATAACACTAACTAACGACGCTAGGGACTAACGAAGCAGTCTACTAGTATAATGTATTAGTTTAAAATATATTACACTACGCTATACAATTGCTGATGCCTGTGTGCTTTCAGAAAGTACTGGTCAACTCAAAGCTGCTACAATATGGAGAAGCATATTATACCTGCTTCCTCCTTTCTGTTCAGTTTCATTCCAGTCTCGTACAGTCAGCAACAAAAGTTGATGAACACATACAATATTACAATATATCTGAACACTAAAATTCCATAAATAAGTGTCGTGACGAGAGGAGAAAATAATCTTGTCATTTGAACTTTACAAAAGCAGTGAACACCAATTTTCCATAAGTCGCTGAACATCAATAGCGACCACATTAGGTTAACAAATAATAATGTTTTAAATTTGTTGGTTGTTGATCTAATTTTGTCATTTGAAATGTTCAGGAACTTATGGAACAGGGCTAAAACTGCTCAGTATGAGTATCAAAGAGTTTTTTATAGATTATGTTTGGAAAGTACTTTTAATCGAATTCAAAAAGGAAGAGGTTATCAATTTGGACGTTTATTTGTGTATATTTTTTATGTATGTTCGGACATAACTCTGTCGTATATAGACGGATTTACAAAATTCTTTTTTTGTTCGAAAGGGCTTTATTTCGGAATGGTCCCATTTAAATTTCATGCAGTTTAGATGGTGAATTTCGGAGACAGAAAACGGAACTCTTCAAAAAATTACAGCAAATGAACCGCAATTGCTGCTATCGCTATTGCATTGTTTACACAATCACACAACATAAAATCACGCCGTGCGGGCATGATTTTCGAACTCAGGGTTATGCAGATTTTCTATCAAAGTTATTAATTTGAAAGTGCTATAGTCTCATTTAAATTTGATAAGATGTGAGCAATAAAAATATTGAAAAAATAACTTTTAACTAAAAAATAAAACCGCCTTCAAAATATAATAAAATCTCTTTGGCTAAAACAGTTTCGGAAGTCAGTGGCAAAAACAAAAGATTCACTCAAATAAGAAGCCACCTACTTCCGAAACTGTTTTAAACAACATTATTTTTACTATTTTTTAAGGTAGTTTTAGTTTTTGTTATCAGCCAATTTTTTTTTTTTTTTTGGTTTTGTTTATTTTTATTTAAGTATTAAATTTATTATGATGATTGCCGATTGGATGATAGTGAGTGATGAACGATTGATATATGAAGGATGATACACATTGAAGATTCAATAAATATGTCGTTCTTTGTTGAAGCCTCACACGGATTTTGTTCTCTCGAATCAGCATACTCATAGTTTTATTTATTATTATCTTACTTGTTGTTTTTTCTTACTGCGTTCTCTTGTTCCCCATGTTATGCTGTGCGAACAAATTAATCCGTTACTTTCTTTCTTACTTTTGAATATTGGTAGTAAGCATTAAACATGTTTTGTATCCTATTTAAATTATATTTAATTGATATTCTGAACTGTTGTGTTTATTCGGCAATGATTTGATAACGAATAACATAACTTTTAACAAAAATATAAAACCGCCTTCAAAAATTTATAAAAATATTATTCGACTTCCGAAACTGTTTTAGATAAAAATATATTTATTATTTTTACAAGGCGGTTTTATTTTTTGTTAAAAGTTATGTGATTACAATATTTTTTGTGATCACATCTTACCAAATTTGAATGATACCACCGCAGGAGCTTTCAACCTCACTTCAACTTTTAAATAAATAAATTTGATAGAAAATGTGCTGATATACTGAATGTATCTGCGTAATCCTTTCGAGTGTACAGACGTGATGTTACGATAGTAGCAATCACGGTTGATTTGTTGTCAATTTTTGAAGAGTTCCGTTGTCTGTCTCCGAAATCCATGATCAGATCTTTATGAAATTTTAATGGGATCACCTTGGACCCTTTCGAACAAAAAAGAATTTTGCAAATACATATGTCTATATTCGACGGATTTATGCGAACATACATAAAAAAGCATCCGATTTGAAAACCTCCCCATTTTGAAGTCGGTTAAAATGCGGTAGCAAATGGTTCTGGGTTTAACGAAAAGGAAATCGGCTATGTTCACCGACTTTTGTATTTATTGCAGATCATATAATTATGTCGCTAGTAATGTTCAGCAATTAATGGTTTAACCGAGTTCAGCGCTTTTTGTAGTCCAGTAATGACAAGTTATTTTGTAGTTTTCTTTGATCAGTAACTAATGGTGTCTACTCATGTTTAGGAAATTTTGGAAATCAATTATGTTCAAGGACTTCTGTTGCTGACTGTACAACCTGGTAGCCTTGAAATCACGAGTAAATATCCTCATCCCTGCTTCACATTAGGTGAGCAAATGGTCAAACACGAGCCCTTTCATACAAAAAAGACCGTTTCAGACATTGCTTATTGATGCTACTTTTTAAAAAGGATGAGGTTATACGTTCGTCTGTATATTTATCTTTTTCTATGTATGTTAAAGAGATTATGATTATCTGAGTTGCTTTCGGCGTTTCGAACGGGTATCGGATAGGAAATACTGGCGCAATCTTGGAGCGCCGGAGGCCCAATTCCTCCCTAAGTTTTTCTTCTTTCTCCTTTCCCTCCATTTTCTTTGGCTCGGCAACGCATCTGCAACTCCTTTGGTATTGCAGATGTCCATGGGCGCCGATGTCTACTTACCATCAGTTGCTCGTTTGCCGAGATTACCTATAAAAAACACTTTTAAAAACTTATTTACTGAATGGGAATGAAAAAAATAGCACTCATTATCTTTCGATTGAAAAGACACTTCAAATGATACGTAATGCTATGCTACGTATCCATTCATTCAGTTCGTCAGATTGTTGATTTTTATGATACTGGTAGGCAATGCGCCAGATTCATGTAACTACTTGCATACCACCGTCAGTCAATCAGATGTATAATCACATATGAACGAACGCAAAGAAAATCTCATTACATATCCCGACCTCCTTCGACATTCAAAAATAGAAACGTCAAAAATTAAAAACGAAATCCATTACCGTTTTCACACTAAGCTGGCAGACGTAGGCCAATCAAAAGTTTTAATGAAGTGCGTCCTTATCGAAGGCAACAGATACAGCGGGGTGCGTATCGATTGGGCTCCCGATGTAGGTCACAGGCTGCGGGTCAAAGGTCACGGGTAGGTCACCTCGCCCAGCCTCGTCAACGTAAATAGTCTGAGGTAGGGCTGTCGCGATTATAAAATCCTCGGACGGAACGCATCCTTGGGACGCCGACGACCGTGTGACGTATACATAGTGTTATGCATGTTATGTGCATTAAATATATTACGGAATGGTGTAAAAATATTCTTTTTCATAAAGAAAAGCAGCCTTCGATGAAGCTTTTTCCGATAAAACTGATTAAACAACTAGTTGTTTTATTACTATTAATAATTATAAGCTCCTAATTTAAGGCGCAGGACAATGATTAGACTACTTAAGGAATAAATAAAAATTCAAACTGAATTAGAACCGTATTTACGCTTCAAAATAATATAGCTGTTTACTTAATATTTGGACTCATTGACCTCAATGCATTTAGCTACTTTTCAAAATAAAGCACATAGCTGGTAATGTATCTTCGTATCTTATTGTTTTTTATTGAAATTAATTGACAGGTTTGTTCCACAATAATTTGCAAATGATACATCACCTAACATTACCTAAATTTAACCTTTCCCGTTCATATACCTACTTCGTTACGAGTACTACGTACCTCACCTTTACATTAAACACAATTTACATTTACAACACAACAATTATTTTTATATTATAGTTATAAATACGTTCAGCCTATATTCGGCAGCCCTACTAAGATCTTCTCGTGACCCGAGTCTCGCCAAGGAGACTGGCAACTTCAGCTACGCCCTTTGTTTACCCCTCACCCGTCGCGATCGTAAAACGCGGCTATAAAAATACATTGTTGAATACATGTTACTGTAAAACCAAGAATAACAGTCTATGACGACTATTCCTGACTTGTCAAGTTTCGTGTTGTTCGATACAGCGACACCCAGGTTTACTTGACCTATGGAAAGGGATAGGGTTAAATAGTAACCTTGGTAGGTCACCCCTTGCTTCCGTCACTTAGGTAGGTACCTTATTCATATTATTCGGGTTCCTCTCAGTTTTAGAGCTATGGACTACATAAAGTTCTTAATGTTTTTTTTACGCTGATAAGATAACGTTCCATGTAATTATTGAGTGCCAAAAGCAATGAAATACTAGCTGTTGCCGCGATTTCAGTCGCGTGCCAAATGAATTTTTGAGACAACCAGTAGCTTATGTCGTTTTCTAAGGTCCCTTCTATCACTAGACTAAAATTCCTCAAAAAAAATTCAGTGGTTTAGGCTTCAAAATAGTATAACAAACAAAAAGACAGATTTTCGCATTTATATGAAAAGTGTAGATTTAAATGTAGAGATTTTAGAATATTTTCTAATCCTCTAATATCCAACTATTGACGGTAACACACATACTCATAAGCGTTTACATTCAGCAAGAATGTTATATAAATTTACTAGCCACTTTGTGTAAACAGAATCGTGGAATGTTACCACAAACATAAAATATAATACAGACCAATATATAAAACTGGCAATTAAATGAGAACATTGTGTTCGATGCTCTTATGCGCACGCAGTTTTTATAGGTCATTTGGGGAATATATCCTATGAACGAAGTTTCTGGCACGCTTATTGGCGTATGCTTGACGAGTAAGCTGGGAAATCACTGAAAAATAGGTCGCGCAAGTTGCAAGAGCTACTTACGTCAAAAGAGTAGCAGTTTCTTTTTATCTACTTGCTTGAAGGGCGGGCGTTTTGGGGCATGTCATTAATGTAAAAATAGCATAACATACCATCACGCCTGTATTCCCTGAAGGGTTAGGCAGAGGTGTACTAATGTACACCCACACTTCGCCGGTATGTTTAGGTCCCACGTAAGGTTGCGAGCCTATTGCCATTAACCGGGCACAAATCCAGACTCCGAGCTCTACTCAGAATTTCATAGAAAAACCCAATAACACTTTGTTCCTGGGGATCGAACCCAGGACCTCTTTTTTTTTTATAAAAGAGCTTACTATCAATGTAGGTCAGACATTATTAGTATTTTTGTTAACCCCTCGTACTAAGCTAAATGCTTGTGTTACGAGTGGGTTCACGTCGGTAGTGCAATGGGTGGGGTTCGAACCGGCAACCACATGATCGCAAGTCCGACGCCCTAGCCATTAGGCTACCGCCGCTTTTGCAGCTCTAGCGTAGCAGTCGCGCTTAGGACCACTAATGAGGCAGTCATTCATGTAAAAATGACGTCCAAAAATACTTCTTAACTAGTATCTTAAATAAATTATTTTGACTTTGACTTTGACTTCTCGGTAAGCGCAACGAGGGTCTAAGGCAGTTTCTTCAAATGAGTGGTAACTCGTCTTTGCGGATACTGAAAGCTTTCTTGGCAGTAAAAGTAGATGTAAAAATAAACATAATATATGTAACGCAAGTCAAATTATTTTTTTCAACAGCTGTATTTAAGATCCAAAAATTTGGGGCTATCACAAGAGTGACTTATTTTTAGCTACACATTTTGTACGAAGGAATGCTGTCTTCTTAAGGTATCATCAACTACTTCAGATAGGTAACAACACAACACAACAATCTATATATTTACATATAAGTGTAACATATTTGTGTAGAAATATTTATAAGTGTTGTATAGTTTATATTATAAGCTTTTCTTCATTTACCGTTTTACCTAATTCTCTATTTAACTCAAAGGTTGACTGGCAGAGAATGCCATAAGGCATTAAGTCCGCCTTGTGTACCATTTGCTTTGTACATAAAATATTAAATAAATAAATTATAACAGTACTACGTTCTAAGATTACCTATATGTATATTTGATTTGTTTAAGTATATAAAATTGAACTTTAATGAAAAAATAACTCAAGATCTCAACCTTTTTGTAACTTTCTCAATATCAAACAACTCAATGTGAATTTCAAATTTATGTTCGAAATAAAATCCTTATTCGTTACATACCAAATTATACACTGTCTAGTAAACAGACAATCACATAATGTTTCACTCACAATCCGTACTAGATCTCGACCAATCATATTAGACATCCCAACACATTTTCTAAATAAGAAACTCAAGTTTAAATTTGTGTTGGTTATGTAAACAAGTTATGCACTTTCTCACGCTCGCGCGCTTTGAATGCACAAAGCCAATTTTCCACAAGAGCAAAAACAACACAAATTCAATTAGGGAAATGGTTTCTGTTTTGCGAAACAGGACGTTGGAATTTATTGGTATAATGTTAATAATGTTGTGGAGTCCCAATCAACAGATGGAACCCGTTACACTCCTGGTAAACAAAATGCTATCACCAGTAACAGTCGGAAGGAAGACGCAAGATTTATGTGTGATTGTATAGCTTCCGGTGCTTTCAAATGATTGAATTACATGGAAACATGTTTGCCTGAACAATTTATGGTGTTTTGAAGAGTTTTGCGCTACGCTTTAACTGCCACATTAAATGATGCTTTATAATGCAATAGGAAACAACAACACATAACATAAGTACATAAATATTGCAAATTTTACTAAAAATACATTTCGACTAAATGAAAATGCTCGACACTAGCTGTAACTCCCGAACATTATAGGTTGATCGTGTTTGTTGTATTTTATATAGCTTAGTTGTTAAACCGGACTTTAGCTACACTAGGGCATAAAGACACGCGCTGCCTTCAATATCGATCGACTTTCATCGGCTTAGCGACGGCGACGACCCAACGCTTCATAAAAGATGCGAGATAACCAACTGCATTGACGGAGTACTCAATGAATTTTAAATGTGTTTATTGAATAACAAAGCAGCCTATATTCTTCATAAGGATAAGCAGAGTAGTACCAATACATCTTCTAGTACACACAACGTACCTTTAGCTTTAGCTGTTATATGTAAACTTTTACCATTGGCTGAGCTCAAATTCAAATTAAATCTATCGTATCATAGCATACAGAATCTTGTTAAAATTATACATGAATCGATCATGTTATGAATAAGTCGTCATGTTTATCTGTATCAAAATTGCATGATAAACGACTAGGAAGTAACTCGACTTACGTCAAGAAACCTAGACATTTGAAACGTAATATCATATAACATAGGTTCATATTTTTTATTCTTTTCGCATCATCAGTAATCAGTATGCAGGGATATGAATAGCAATAAAAACACTGACGTAATTCGAGTACAATTAATTTTTATTAGAAGTAAAGGAGTTCACTCAGTGCATCGTTCCACCATTTTTAACAGCACGTTTGATAAAGTTCTCCGCGCCCGCTATGACGGTGTGCCGAATATAATAGACTCGCTTCCTACCCGACGTGAATACTCATGTACCTAATCCACACATAGAAAAGGTATCTGTTTTGCGTGAAATCCGTGTCCATTAATTGTATCTATGAACGACCACGTGAGAGAGGGCTCGTTCGCGAGTGGGGAACTGTCTTTAAAAGGAGTTGGGAATAATCAAAAGAGTGAATAGGAAACAAAGCTTGTTGCTAAGTAATAACTACGCTGATCTCTCGATCAACAAAGCCGTCGTCAGTGTATAAATGGGTGAATATTTTTAAGATAAACCTTGAAGACAATCTATAATAGTTCAAAAAGCCTGACAAGCATTTTATCCTTAGGTTATTATTATCACTTAGAAATTGGGATATAGAAGTCTGAAGGTAGTGGCTTCGTATAAAATCGTGAAAAAAGATTAAGTCGATGATGAAACAACATCACTAGACTAGACACTCCGTTAAAAATCAGAGCATTCTTAATAATCAGAGGATTTCTTTTGTGCTCGCTACAAACGGATGCTACGCTGTAGTGGGTGCATTCCATTACTCAGTTAGTATAAGGAATTGCAATTTTGTCACCGGAATTGCAAAATTCCTTATGAAACAAGACTATCGCAATCCCGCGCCGTTATTAGGAATGCGCATAATATTATGCATGGGCCGTCATGTAACTACTCGGCCTATCGTGATATGATACAGCTAAAGTACCATGTAGTTAGTTTTTCCATTCACTTCTTCACAACTCTTGCAACGTTCAGACGTGTCTCCTGATAACATGTCCCTTTGATTGCCTGTAATTGTCTGGTCTGTTCAGATTGAAATTTCCTAGAATACTTAAACGTTTAAGCATGGAGAAATGGGGAAAAAGGACTCGCTCTCTATTTTTTTAACATGAAACCAAAAACATACCGGTAAACCTTAGGGGAACTAAGTTAACCCTTTTAGGAAAATAAGCGTTGTATTTGTGTGTTAAAAGCAAAGCCGGTGTAATCCATCTCTAGGCGTATATCATAACAAAGCAGTTAATAAAAAGAACAGCGAATATGCCATACATATATGTACGTGTATTTTAAAAAGTATTGTATATAATTATAGAAACTGTCTTGAAAATTGAGAAAGTAAAACAAGTACGCTCAGGAAATTGGATACCATTTCAAAGTACAGAACAGTTGGCGAGGAAATCGAAAACCTGAAGGACTTGAAGCATTGTCGAACTATAAAGAACAATCTTTGCTAACAAATACGAAGTCGCCATTTTGAAAATCGGAAACCACGTTCAATTTTGTATAAAATTCATCTGCGCAAACCTATACAGCTAGTATCGAAAGATTTATGACAAAATTATGGCATTTTACGTAGCTCGTTATGTATATATACGCCTATTATGACTGTATATAGCAGCAACAGCGACGCACTGACGCCACACCCGTATGAGCAAGTAAAAATAGCCAGTTCCCCTAGAAAACATTATTCATTCATCATTCTTAGTACAGGACTCTATTAAACATTGCAATTGCATCGCAGCGACCACTCGTTAGCTGAAACATGCTAGCAATTTGTTCCTAAATTGAACAACGATATTCTAAAAATTGGTTCGTTCAAAAACAAAAATGTGCATTGTCACAATCGCCTGCATACATACGAGTACGTCCTGGAACGGGTGCTAAATTTGCGTTGTTGTGGGCGCAGTCGGCTCAGCCTGAAATGAGGGCGCCGGATCGATACAGGCAGACTGGCAGACACAACAGAACGTTCAGTGGACGCGCACTCAGCCTTATTTTACGTTTAGGAACCACCTTGCACATTAGAGCCTTCAAAACAACCGAGGCCATGTGATAACGATTGTTTGAAGTAGTAGAATAGCTGCAACTGCATTGAAATGGATCCCAAAGGTGTAATGTTGTGAAATAGTTCTGGAAGCAAGCAACGATTCGAAATTTCTGGTTGCTCCGCTTTGTTCATCTACAGTCGTATCGTATAGTACAAATACACGTTTTATTCTGATATTTTCTTTTCCATTCCATTCCTCGTGGCGGGTCCATTAAAACGCGTCAGTGGCAATCAACAATGTCATCCGTAACATGTTTTCGGAGTCAAGGCTCCACTGAACTATAATGCTGACACATTTGTCTCCTTTATTTTTCACACAGAATTGGCCGTAGCAACACAAAAGGCATTATTGCGAGCAATCTATTTAACGACATGATTACAATGAGTTTCTGGTGGTAAATTATTGTGGAAAACACCTATACAAATACGTTATTATTTGTGGTGTTTGAAGGCCTCAGGTTTATTAACCTCGTGCAGCCTCAAGGATGGAAGCGATTGCACGCGCTGTGTTATTTACTTGTAGTGTACGTATTGAATACCAATACGTTCCTCATTTTGAATATTCAATAACAACTTCGATTCTACTTACAGACACTTGCACTTAAAATATAAATAGACGTGAGCTTAAACACTACTTAGTAATTATATTATCCCCTTGTTCTTACACTATCAGACTTTAGTGCTTCTTTATGAAGTGGGTTACGTGCAAGGTCTCAAATTACTATCGCCAAATCCTAACTTATATTATGAATACGAAAGAGAGTTTGTTTGTTAAGCGCCTACAGTTCAATCGGTTATGATCTGTAACAACGATGGCTTTGATGTCCAAGCATCTATCTCTATTGAAGACAGTTAGTTATAGGAGACTTTTTTTTGCCAAAACTTGAAGATCTAGACTAAATCATATTTCTTTATAATAAAGAGTCAAAAGATTCAATAGTTCATGACTTTGTTCGTCATGATGTGAAATACTTTCCAAATATTCAACCCAACTAAATAATCAAATATAACCAATTCAGTATCTAACCTACTTTTATTTCAACTAACATCTATAAGTATTACGGAAATATTTGATTGCGGATTTCCTTGAAACTATGGATATTGGTTCGTTTGAATTGTTATTTCTGTAGATACTCCTTTATTACTAACGTTTATTGGAGTTTTATTTGTTGAGATTGTCAATAAAATATCTGTATTCATACCATAACTCGTTTGTAATGGTAATGTTACAGATCTGTACAATAAATTTTAATGTTGGTACCATTTCTGTTTTGTGTCCCCTGATTAATGGGTGAATGTTTACTGTATACTCTTTTATTAAATCAACTTGACAGTTGGATGTTTGCAGAAAACTTCGCGAAAATGTTAAAAAACAAGTCCGTTTTTGCTACCTTGCTTTTTTGTGTCTTGTTTTGCTGTTTTTACTTTAGTATATCAAACTTCCTTGGAATTCTTAGATTTCTAACCTGACAAATGTCATCTGTTTGTTCTCCAGAGGCGTGACGTAAAGTAAACCTTCAAAACAATATTATTGCTTTGCAAGAAACTAACACTATCATAGGGAACTTCTTGATTTTTTTTTAAATCACAGCTCTACGGAACTCTCCCTTAGGCTCTAGGCAGACGGACCGCATTTCAACTGCAATCCAACCGCAAATTGCAGTGCGGATGCAGTTTGAATGAAGTTGACACGACTGCAATAGAACTGCAAACCAAAAGGGCAGTGTGATTGCAATTCAATTGCAGTCGGCTTGCAATCGTGTGAACTGTGGCTGCACGTTTGGTTTGCAGTTCTATTGCAGTCGTATCAACTGCATTCAAACTGCATCCAAACTGCAATTTGCGGTTGGATTGCAGTTGAAATGTGGTCCGTCTGTCATCAAGTCTGTCTAGAGCCTTAGTCACAGAGTACCTTACAAACGTACTTATATCAAGGAACATTATATAAAAACTGCTGTTTTGCGAGTCATCGATTGTATCGAATAAGAATTATTATTAAGGGTGTTTTATTTGAACAAATAAAGGTTTGGCTAGACCTTACCGATAGAAATAAGTAGGTATCGTTACCCAATGCCAAATTAAAATCTGTTATAGGCTTATGACAATGGTCATACCTCGTACCAGTAGCTTCTGCCTACTAGGATAAAAAGATAGAAAGAAGTATGTATGTTAGATATGAAACCAACAACTGTGCATATACAAATTGGCATTGCCTACAAGCATCATTAACCTGATTCTCTTTGTTGACTTAAACAACGCGAACGGCTCACAGCTGATACATTCTACGTCCTACTTTCTGACATACGGAAATTAAATCTCTAGTAACAACACATGTACAAACGATATGGCACTAAATGACTTATGACTATTTTATTTATTTATTTATTTCAATCAACTTTGGATCATACAATTGAGATACAAACAAAAACACTTAATTTATAATATTATATTAGATTAATTAAATTAAAATAACATGCAGCAGTGGTTCATATACTGACAGTCGAAACGTTCAGCAAACTCAGCCAGCTCAGCCAGTACTATCGTACCCATAAGTATATCGCTTTCGTTACCAATGGTAGGTTGATAATTGTTATCTAGGGATGCTTCAAAAGAAGCCATTTATATATAGTATAGTAGTATATTCCAATAGATACATCTACCTAGATGAGAATGCAAAAGGACATGAAAAACTGAAGTGTGGTTAATTGCGATAATGAATATAGCATTCCAAAATCATTATTAAAGCAAGATTTTGATACCTTGATATATTGATAAGGAAAAAATAGCATTATGAGTAAATACTCTTTCTTACAATACCTCTTCTTTAGTACTTTGCTGTAATATCAGTCATATCTTCTGAAAGGACGGATAAATCAATATTTACGTAACACTAAAGTCAATAACTGCCTAATTAGTCTAGTGGTCCAAACCGCGACTGCTGCGCTAGAGGTCCTGGGTTCGATTCCCGGATCGAGCAAAGTGTTTCTGGGTTTTCTATGAAATTCTCAGTAGCAGCTCGGAGTTTGGGTTTGTGCCCGGTTAATGGCAATAGGGGTATTACATGGGACCTTAACACACTGGCGGACTGTGGGTGTATATTTGTACACCTCTGCCTAACCCTTCAGGAATACAGGCGTGATAGGATTTAAATAAATTTAAATTTTCAACTGTTAATATTTGTCAGCATTTTGCAACAAAACAAATCTGAGACAATGAATGGAGACAAGTAAATTGCTGTCTATCTAGTGCAGTGGGTATCTAGATAAATTGCACGATTGTATGTGATCTGCTTACAGACGAACTTTATTCTGCGTTCTGCATTTCTCTGCAATAATGCTGCACCATACTAAATAACTTTACGTGTCTCAATCTATTTAAACATGAAACTATATATTTTAGGTACAAAACTAGACGCTACAATAAATACCGTTGACATTTATGAATACTTCAAAAGAAAAGCAGTTACTCGCAATTGCCGGGAAAAAATGACCCAGTGAAGAGACCTTTTAGTAGGTCTTCGAGTCAGACAGGAAAAAATATAAATAGGTAGGTATTATTTTTCTGAATACAAGATTTCTAAGCTTTTTTAATTTGCTCGGTATTAAATAAGCTTTCTACTTTACTACGTAGGTACTACAGATTCGCAGATAACGATTTTATTCAAGATAAGACGTGGGTCGCAGCACTCACAACCGTCATACCTCGTATTAAATTCTTAATTAAATTTCTACGCAATAAATCTGCGTACTCTGAAGTGGGCGTTGATTTATGGTAACCATAAAAAGATGCACAAAGGACATCATCCAGATAAGTCCCATATAATTACAATCTTAATACAAATGAGTAAGGCGCGATTTTACGAGACTTTTTATCGAGATTATTTTAAACCGATTTAAGTGTCGTTGACTTATCGTACAGTCATGATCGACAAAACCAAAGAAGGGATTGCAAAGATTTTTTGTAATTAAAATCAAATTGTTTAAGTATTTCCCGCCCACAACCTAATCCTTTATTCAAGTTAAGGCCTTGGTGAATGTTATGATTGCTTGAAAAACAATCCCGGCTAATAATTTTGCAAACTAATTGTATACAGACTGTAGGTAGATAAGTTATAGGAAATTACAAGGTCTTATTAACAAGACGATATTCTCATAAATATGCGATATTATAATAACGTTTTAATACATAAACTAATTCATTATAAATACATTCGTGAAACTATAAAAAATGGACGCCATTTGTCATAGCACAAGGCCGTCAAACTTGCTAGTTGAGATATTTTTTTACCTCAGTGTAAATGTTATTCTTAAATAAATCGATTGAGCACGTCTACAATAACGCATATACCTATCACGCATAATAAACTACTAAAATAAAACAATAATACATGTCACACTTGAATGGAAAAGAATATATCGTTTGCAAACAAGTGAACTAAACCCGAATGTAATTTAAGATCGTAAAAATATTATATTGAATGAAATTTAAAGAGTTTCCAATAATATTCGTAGGGAATGCAGCTGAACATGAAATAGGAGTAAAACTATTATGCAAACAGTCTAAACTTGAACGTACGAACAATGAACAATTGGAACTTTATGTGAGAACTTCTAACTTCATCGCTGGAAGGAACGAATTTTGACGTTTGTGTGTCTAAATTCCCCCATCTTCATTCATACGATATTATCTTGATAAAGTTTCATTTATTGAACAAAATGTCTTTGTTATAATGAGTTAGCTTATGAGAACGGAGGACAGCTAATGATTTTACTATATATCTAGTTTATAGTTATGATGACCAAGTTCAGCCGAATTTTCAGATATTTGTTAGTGACTCTCGAGACATTTACATCTCTCTCTTCTTCTAAATTCTGACTATTGTTTTCCAACTCAATTGACTGTTCAGAATGCTCTTGAAATTATACCTACGAACGATGAAACCGCTCAGTATTATATTGTACAGCAAACATAGAGATACTGTAATTTCTTTTTCTCCTAGATAAGCATTCTGTACTGCAACTTTTGTTAATCCTGGTTGTATCATCTAATCAACACTGCACATAACAAAATGTAAGCTTACTTCGATATCGTAGGACGCAAGGTCCCTCCGCCCTTGCGGCAGCCTTGCACTTTGATTAGCCTTGGTTTTATCAATGCATTCTACCAGTATAATAACAACAAAATGTTCAAGAAATATTCTGAGCTCTCTTGAAATACATATTTTTAGAAAACGTGATTATGCTTTGGTTAGCAATTGTGTCGATACAAGATAGAATATATTTGGCAGTCTAGATATTACAGAATCTAAGGAAGATTTATTTAATACATTTAGATAATAGAAAAATTAGACGTCTGTTTTTTATTTGTGTTTTATTGCCACTTAATAGGATAGGTAATACCTCTTTAAATAGTGCATCTATGATAATAACTTTAGTCTCGTACAAAAACACGAGAAGATGCAAAAAATATGACCTTCCATATGCGCGAAAAATAAAGACCTCAATATTCAATAAAGACTTAGGTACAAAGAAACACAAACCATCGTCAACTATAATTTATCAAACACCTTTTGAGTTAAAAATAGCACAACTTTATTAGCAAGGCTGTCTTGCAACTATCTTGTACAGCATCAGCACCAATAACCTTAAAGTACAAAAACATCGAAGGTATGCAGATTTTAATCTTCACGCTGTAACTAGAGAACAAAGAAAATAAAAGTATATTGTACGACAACACACAAGAAGCCATTAACATTGGTATAGCAAAATTATAGTGTATTGAAGCAAACGATATAAAATGTGCAATATAAATGTATGTAAAGGATTCCAATTCAAAACATGTAGCGAATATCTTTATGAACGCTCACTTCCTCACACTCTTCCATTTTAACGTTTCCTTAGAAGTAAACAAAGTAATTGGCATTTGAATAATGTCGGAGGTAATACTTGATATCAAATTCCCCTTTTTGTTCTAAATTTCACCTTATTATTTTCCGGTTGGCGTGGGAACTTCGAATTTCATGACAGCACGTATGTATTCGCTAAGTAAAAATGAAATGGGTCGGGCCTGTTTATCTCCGAAATAATGGAGAGGTTTGTTGGCTTTTACTAGAGAAAAGGTTCCTAAATTAAGACAGATGATACATAACTTGGATGGGGGTTTCAGAAATCTAAGTTGATGCTGGACGGCTGGATATGACTTTAGCCAACTTTGTAGTGTAATGCCTGTGATACTATGATCGTCTTGCAGATTAGTCATCGAAATTATTGTTTTTTTTTTATGATTGCTTAACAAATTTTGGTCGATACAATGTATTTTATATAACTTTCCATTTCTTAAAATATATCAATCCTGCAAGTGTCATCTGCATTGAACAAAGTTTATTGTGTAAATGTTCTATATCCTTATTAGTTTTTATAGTGGCCACTTTCGAAATGTTTAACGAAGTCCTGTCAAACATAATCAAACTGGTCCCCATCTTATAATAAATTGTGCCCATATTCGTTAGTACGCTCTAATAAAAGAATTGTACCCATTGAGTCATGCTGGGCAATTCATGACGCAAGTGAATCGGGCAATACATCTAAAGGCATAATACCTTTGGCACATCATGCATTAGATTTCAAAAGAGCTTGTGACACGACTAAACATGTGTTAATCTTTGTCAATGTAATTTATTTATTGGGTCCTAAAATGGTTTCGGTAATAATTAATCTTGATCATTTGCGGAAAACTAAAATGAGTAATACAGTTACATTGATAGATAAGGTACGTATACAATTAAATTTCAAAACGTTATAGAAGGCAATTGAAGCGGCTAAGTGTTACCTTAGCTAAAAATGTTTCGTTAATTGTACTCCACTCAGTCATTACGATTTTTATGCATCAAGACTTTCTTGCCAGTCCGATATTAACTCTGGAAATGTTAAAAATCTCAGCGTGTAGTTAAATCCTTTTCGTAAAAGTAGTGGCAGTGTGGTGGACCATCTAGACGGTACGATGCGCCGATAAAATAGCTACGTGATTTCCCCGCTCGGCATCCTCCAATCTTTTCATCTCTCCCCATCCGCTCGGATCGTCTCGTGTTCCAGCAAAAGACGCAGTAAACACACGGACTGTCATCTGGCGGGAATATCCGACGACTTTACATTCAGACTAAGTTTAGAAATCGCATTATTGAAGCACTCCCTCGTGGATATCAGTGCCGTATTGCCAGTTTCAAATATCTTGAACAAAGCGAACAGATTTATATATTTATCGTTACTTGATATGTTATTTCCAAGGAATTTTATTGCCAACAAATTCGTTTCTTGTTTTCTATACTTATTGCTGGAAAGCAATTCTCATTTCTCACAGACAATAAAGTGAAAATGCAGTTTTGTTAGAGAGATGTCCCGATCCTTGATTTGTTCAATTGCACTAGAGTTCTGCATTCGTTATTTAAAGTGGGTTGGTTGAAAATGTCGTTTAACTCTTTTGTGTGATGAAAGTTCCCCACAACCGGAGTGTCTGTAGGTAAATGGGTGTCGATTTTAATTAAAATATGTCGTAGAAAGAGCATTTTTTTGCAGTCCACCTGATTTTTGTCAGCCATACCAAGAATTCTTGAAAACTTCATAAAACGTGGCGTACATTCGCAGCGTTCCACAGTATATATTGCGCGGTGCACGCTTTAAATTTCATTAATGTTACGTAAAACAGCCCACAAACACGACGATAAGTCCCGTGGGAACTATAACAATTTGCTCGCAATCACCTGAGCCCGGTGTCTGCCTACCATGCGCTCAACTCAATAATGCATGAAGCCCGTCAGTCGTCCGCTGCACCAAACAGACTCTCTAATTACGACAAACAGCACAAACGGTTTATTCCCACCTCGAGGCACGGTTATCGAACCCAACACCTAGAAATATTGTATGCCTACATAAATGTATTATAACAAGGCCATTAGTCTAGTGACGCAACAGCAACAGAACGCTGGCGAGCCAGTGACCTCGCTCAATATATCACACGACGATTGTGGGGTCGCGACACTCGTAAATTCTATTTCCGCGTCATCGACAATTCTTTAATGCCACGGCAGCGAACGAGGGCCACAGAGCTTTGCATATATATTGCGACAACCTGCATGAGTCAAATACTCGGTGCGCGCCACGCCGGCTGCGACACTACATCAGTGCCATCGAGGGCGAGCTGCGTGCATTCCAGAATGTTCCCAGAAAGTCGCCAGCACGTCCTCGTTTTCTCCATAATACTTTTATGCGATAGTATATGCGCTGACCGCACCAAAGATACTTTATACGCGAGTTCTCCGCGTGAACCACCGAACCGCACCGGATTTATTTCACAGAATATTTTCTGAGCTCCAGCTCTTGTATAGCACCGCGCATAAATCAGACGATCGCTATCGCAATGACTAGCGACTCCTCGCGATGAATATTTTTCGAAAGGAGAATACAAAACCTTGCGATTCCCGTAAGGAATGAGCTAGCACTTACATTCTTTCGATTACTCTTCGAGTATTTTATTCTAACGTTATCGTAATGAGTCATAAAAGTTTATAACTCGCGTCGTAAAAGTAAATCCTCTTTTTAGTGTGATAGTAGGAGAACATTGATGTTACGAGAAGTGAGACAAAGCTCACGTCCGCCGTGGTGCCTGCACCACAGTAGGTATTGAATTGCTCACCGCTTGTCGAATAACAGCGAAATCCGATTTGTTAAAAATTAGAAGAGCGCACGGCGCACAGGATGCAGTTTATTTTAATGATCACGGTGGCGCCAATTGCACTTGGTTTTATTACTGTCAAATGCAATTACACAAATCATTTTGATACTAAAATCTTATGCTTTACAAACTTTTATGATTGAAAAGTAACTAACACTAAAGCGAGCAAAATGTCATTTCTTGAATGAAAAGTTAAGTGGGCTTGTAAATGGCCAACCAACACACCGTTCTTGAAATTGCCTTCTAAACCGGCATACTAGCATTAGCTCTGATCAAGCGAAAGTGGTATATCAGGTCAGCCAGTAGAAATACCCACCGATATTTTATACTTAGTATAAAATTTTAAATATCGACTTTCACTGGCTTCATTTTTCAAAAAAAAAAACTATGCAAAAGGATGCGTCGACGCATCTAAACGTCAGTTAACACTTTTATTTTCCCCGTGTTTAGAATACATTTGAACGTTTCAGTGAGTTTGCTAAGGTATTACGCATTGGATAGTAACTTGACGATTACGTTGTGTTTATGTCTGCGTGAAGAGGTACACTGTGGGAGAAAGCCCGGCGACATTGGGCCGGTATCGGCAGAAGTGGGTTGGTGCAAGCGATGTCGGCGCGCGCGCAAGTAGGTGAGCGTGTCGAGGTCGTGACGTCACCCGCTTTCTCTGCGCGCGCGTTGTGCAACCGCGCCCGCGCCGCTGCTGCGGTGCTGAATGCAACGCCCAAAGTTGGTGCACCCGATTTATTTGGTAGTTTGTGTGGATCCGTCTATATCATAGAATTATGAAATACGCTACTAATATGAACTCAACGAATTTTTTAGAAAACGTGTTCGTTGGACACAAATGACTAAAATTTCGGTGTACGTGCATAGTCTCACGCATAAGAAAAATCTATGAATTGAGAAGTACTATGGTCAAGTTTGTCAGTCTTATTTTCCTGATGGCGTCTCTATAGGTAGAAGTATATCCTTGACATGAATCAGTACTACTTAGTAGTATTTGCATACTCATACCTATCTATAAGATATAAGTAAGTATAACCTACAATTCTTAATTGCCGAGATATGGGTTACTTACCCTCTTGCTGACGTCAAAGAAAGTTAAACCGCATGATTCAGCTAAATCTTCACCCGGATCTTTATCGTTTAGCTATTACTTTCCTAAAACATGTTTTCTTGGTAGTACAAGGCTTAGAATCCTATTTCAAAATGTACACCGTGAAAAGCACGAGACAGCTAAAGTGGGTTTAAATCACGCCTGTATTTCCCGAAGGGTTAGGCAGAGGTGCCCAACAGTGGGACAGTAAAAGGGTTAATGATGATGATGATGATGAAACAGAGTTACAATTTTGTTTAGTCAAAATTGATTAACTAGTTTAATCGTTACTAAGCATAGCACTAAAAACTTATATTCGCGTTTGTAAATTTATGTTGACTATGAAACAGATTTTCGTTTTATTAATTTACATCTCGCACCCACTGTTACAATAACAGTTGCACATTTTATTTTGTAAAATATAAAGTAACGTAATGTATAACACGTATAAATCAGTTTTACACACATAAACTTACTTCATCTCTGTGTACACAAGATTATGTTAAACCAACGGCCCACCAATAGTTAAGTCGGGTTTGGGTTGAACCGATTAGTCTCAAGAAAGGTCACTCTTACGTTATCTTGTGGAGCCTGTCAGGATTAAAGTTAGCTCAAAATAAAGTACAAGTCAAAACGTATTTTATTAAAGAAAGAAAGTAATCTAATTCATTAACTAAAAAAAACTAATTAAAATTAAACTAGACTAACTATATTTATAAATAAAAGAAAAATAACAATGTAATTGAATTGTAGTTACAAAATATATAGTCAAAACCGTGTTACTGAATTTGATGAAATTTGTCTTCCATTGAAATATATTAGACTATCCGTTTATTGGGATATAATAAGGAACAGTATACTGCGTTCTTAAACTCAGATATCCGACGTCAGTCTGAGAGTACAAGCTGAAATGGAATCGGGCTGGTTACGTCTTCAGCATATCGGACTAGCTATGGGCAAAACTCACCTTTAGTCACCATAGAACCCACATAACGTTAGACGACGACAGGCGCAGAAGATGGCAGGACAAGCTAGAACTTACTTGGAAGGAATTCCCACAGACAGCTTAAAAACCTAAAAAAGTGTAAAGCCCTATAGTAGGAAAACAATGGCTCAATAAAAATAAAATTCATCTAGTAATCGCAAGCGATTCTGCCGAGAATGATGTCCTAGATTCTATTTAGGAAACTAAGAAATTATAAAATGAAACTAGGAAATACCAGCTCGCAGTTCGGATTTATGCTCAGATTTTCGAGACAGCCTAAATTACATGATGTAGTAAAATCATACATTTGTGGGATATAAATTTACCTATATCATTCATATATAGTAGTAGGTATATTTAACTAATATACAGGACTACTTTAGAGTTCAACAGGTAAATATTTCAAAACTGTGTAGTATACCCGCAATTATTACTTTTTCCCTATCGTACGCCAAAAAATATCTGAGTTGCCCGCAATATCCCGGATATTTGATAAATAATATAATATAGGTATACTTATATATTTCTTTTAAACGCGCTAATGCCTTAAATATATATACACTATACCTATATAATTTATCTATGACCCTTACAGACCGAGTAAAAAATAAAAAAAACACAATAGCGGATAAAAGTAAATAATAAAATCTAGTTCCATATTATAGATACAATGAAGCGGCGGTAGCCTAATGACTTGCGATCTTGTGGTTGCCGGTTCGAACCCACCCATTGCACTACCGACGTGAACCCACTCGTAATACAAGCATTTAGCTTAGTACAAGGGGTTAACAAGAATACTAGCAATATGTGACGCACATTGCTAGTAAGCCTTAAAAAAAAAAGAAACGTATTATTTCGGTTACCATCGACCGGTAGGATCGTCAGTAAAATAATGGTTTATCTTATACCACTAGGGTGGCAAAAAAGCATACGGCCCGCCTGATGGTAAGCGGTTGCAACTCCAGGGATATCTCGTGTGTTGCCAAACTTGTAAAGGAAAAGGGAAGAGAATGTAAGGGAGAAATTGAGCCTCCGGCGCTCCACACTCACCGTACGAATCGCAACAGTATGCATACTGCTTCTTCTGCTAATGTGTGGGCAAAATTATTTATAAATTATTACGAACGACGAAATCATCACGTATATATTCCTTATCAGGTTACATCAAGCCGTTGCTATCAGACTTTACGGCATTTGGATTACCATAGCACATAATTTACCATGGGAATTAAGCGGTCGATGACCTAAAAAAATTCTAGTCACGAGTAAGTGTAGTAACCCATTATGTAAGAGTCTAAACATTTTTAAATATGTGTGCTCAGCGGTGTGTTCCGTGAAACATCATTAAAATGTTTTTACCGACGGGTTTAGATAGAGGTCTACTAATGTTTTACGCAGGTTCGCCGGTATGTTTAGGACCCATATAAATGGCGGAACAACCTCCGATCTGCTAGGTACTAACAAAATAGTAAACCCTTATTCACTTCTGAAACTGATAGTTAAACAACGGACTAGACCTAGAATTCCAACGAAAGCTTTAAACAGACGCAAATTATGTCGATTATAAAATGTCTAGTTGTATTAGGTCTTAAGACAAGAAGCAAGTTGTAGATTATTTGAGGGACGATAACTGTTGCGGACGCCATCGCGCCTTAGTAATAAGAAAACTAGTTAGTAAGAACAAAGAGAATAAATACTTATTATTTGTGTGTACTTTTATTTAGTTATAAGGATTAGGTTTAAGTTAAAGTTTTAAGTGTATATATTGTATATAAGAATTGTTAAAGTAAGACCCGTATTTTGAACTAGGAAAAATGTAAAATGTTACAAGGGCTCTCAATAAGGTAAAGTTGTCACCTTAATAAGCAAAGTGCATGCCCGCCCACCTGAGCGGTGATTGGGTAAAAATGGCGCTCTCTGATTGGCCGACCAATCAGGGCCCCTACATTCTCTTAGGAGAAAAAGTATATAATGAGCGGTGTTTTGTTAGCCGGCATGCACTTCCCAGCGAGACCCTCAAGAGAAAACATCAAGAATAAAGGAAGAAAACAAAAGGAAGTGTTTCATTCATACAGTCCACATCAGTGAATGGTCCTTCGAGCCGGATCCGACGAAGAATTTGAAGACTTGAAGACACAGTATAGTGTACGTTACGTGTCGGCAGGAACGTAGTGTCGTCAGGAACGTAGTGTCGTCAAGAACGTGGTGTCGTCAGGAACGTGGTATCGTCAGGAACGTGGTGTCGTCAGGAACGTGGTGTCGTCAGGAACGTGGTACCCTCAAGAACGTTGTTACGTATACTAGGCACCGTCAAAAAACGTATCGTCAAAAAACGTTAACGTCAAAACGTTGCCGTCAAAAAACGTTAGTCCTGGTATCGTAACAACGCTAAGTACGGTTGTGTCAAAGCGACTGCACGCCACCTACCGAGCGTGATGGTGGTCACCAGAAGCCAAGGTGACGCGGCAGAGCTGGGGGTACAACAGGCAGCGCTCCGCGACGCAGAACAAAGACGACAGATCGAGATGGAACGAATAAGGCGACTGTCATTGGAACCTCCAGCCTCACCCTCTTCAAGGCAAGCTGGAACGGAGGAACGCAGCGCGGCTCTGGGAGTGACAGCCGCGGGACTCACCACCGCAGGACCTGCATCGGGCCTTCCGATTAGTGAAGGCCGACGCCGAGAGAGGTCGCCTGCCCGGTCGATGAGGTCACAGCGTTCGACAGCAAGCGCCGCCACCAGGTTAAGAGTCGCTGAGTTGGAAGCGGCAGAGAAGCTGGCGGCCCTCAAGAGAAGAGAACTGGAGCTGGAAGCAGAGTTAGTGAAGAAGAGATTAGCTGTCGAGGTGTCTGCCCTGCAGGATGTACAGGAAAGCCTCCATGAAGAACCCCTGGCCCAAGGAGAGGACCACAGAAAGGTGGACGAGTGGTTACGAACTAACCCGCTCAGTTCACGGGGGGAGGGGGGTGGAACCGGAACCCGAGAAGACACAAGGCAGATACGGTTCGATACAACAAGAGGAAGATCACCGACGCCGACCAGACAAAGGGGCGGTATCGAACAACTGGCAGCGACCCTAGAAAAGATGGCGAGGCCAAGACTGCGGCATACAGATCTACCGACGTTTTCGGGAGCAGTGAACGAGTGGCTTCCCTTCAAAGCGGCTGTGCGCGACACTACGAATATGTACCACATATCGGCCGCGGAGAACATTCAACGTTTGAGAAGTTGCCTCAAGGGAGAAGCACGTGACGCCGTGGCTGCCCTACTACACACGGCCACCGACCCAGATGTCATCATGAAGACATTGGAGCAGTGCTTCGGGAGGCCCGAACTAATCATCGACCGAGCGTTGGACGAAGTGAAGAAAATGCCGAAGCCGGGATCATCTGCAACCGACCTGAACAACTTCGCGATAAAGTTACAGAACGTCGTCTGCGTGCTACAAACTATCGATCGACGCGGGTACCTGTTCAATCCCCTGCTGACGCGTGAAGTACTGGAAAAGCTGAGCCCGCACTTACGATCAAGATGGTGCGACTACGCCGATGAACATGAAGGCACGGCGGACCCCGAGATCGTCGTGCTGTCCCGCTTCCTCATGCGCGAAGCGGACCGAGCGCTGAGGTACACATATGCCCCAGCTACGAGCGCCACCTGCACGAACGCCGCGAAGAAAGAAATGAAGCCAGCTGTCAACCTGAGAAGAAAGGCAAGCACCGTGTACGCCGTCGTCGAAAACACCGAGAACCAAGACGACAAGTGTCCAAGTTGCGGTCAAGAACACCTGCTGACCCAGTGCCCGAAGTATAAAGCGATGACGATCGAACAACGCTGGGACCTGGTACGTGACAAGAGGATCTGCTTTAGGTGCGCACAGAAGAAGCACAGGCGCTTCACCTGCAAGGCAAGGCTGTGTGGGGTGAATCAGTGCAGACGTCCGCACCATGCAACGCTGCATCACGAGAAGGAAGAGAAGACAGAGAAGCAAGAGAAGCCAGCAAGTACGGAGCCGGCTACAACCACGCCCTCTGTCGCATCTGTGATGACGGTAGCAACGAGATCAGCGGATGGCCCACGAACAGTGTTGTTGAAGATGTGTCCGGTCGTCGTTGTTGGACCACGGGGGGAGCAGAGCACCTACGCACTTCTGGATGAGGGAGCCACTATCACCCTCATTGACGAGGAACTGGCAAGAAGCGTCGGCGCAGAAGGAACCCCGCAACCGCTACACATACACGGCGTCAACATGTCGCAGCGGGAACAAGACAGCAAGTTGGTGACAGTGCAAGTGAGAGGAGCGAAGGAAGGCACGCTATACAGGTTGCGTGCTCGAACCATGAAGAACCTGAGACTTCATCAACAAACAATCCCGGACGACTTGATGAAGCATAAACATCTGCAAGATCTACCAAGAGACGAGGTGTGCTACGACCTGGCGCGCCCCGGCATTCTAGTGGGGACAGACCACTGGGAATACATCGTCTCCCGTGAGCTACGAGTCGGCGGCCCTAACCAACCGGCCGCATCGAGGACACAGCTTGGGTGGGTGGTACACGGAACCGTACCACGCAACATGATCTGCGAGACTGACAGCCTGCTGCACGTCTACGAGCCACGAAACATAGACGCAGATGAACAGCGCGACCGACAACTTCACGACATGGTGGAAGCGCACTTCAAGATCGAAGCGCTTGGCGTTGCACGAGAACCGCGAGTGAGCGACGCCGACCAGCGAGCCGTTGCCATCATCGAGAGGACAGTGAGGAAAGTCGACACAGGCTACGAAGTCGGACTGCCATGGCGAGAAGATGACGTCACCATGCCACCAAGCTACAACGCAGCACTCCGCCGACTGCGTAAGATCGAGCAGAAGATGGACGCCGCGCCCGAGTTCGCTAGAGAATACAGCGCGCAAATTGAAAACTTATTGAAGAAGGGATATGCAGTACAATGTGATGGTTCGGAACGAAAGAGTGCCGTCTGCTGGTACCTGCCACACTTCGCCGTGCAGAACCCCAACAAGCCAGGAAAACAGCGACTAGTGTTCGACGCCGCTGCAAGAAACCACGGAGTGTGCCTGAACGACAAATTGCTGGAGGGCCCAGACCTGCTACTGTCACTACCGGGGATCGTGTTTCGATTCCGCGAAAGGGTGATAGCCATCACAGCAGACATACAAGAAATGTTCCTGAGAATCAAGATTCGCCCTGAAGATCAGCCAGCACAACAGTTCCTGTGGCGGGGAAACGATCGTGAACAACCCCCGCGCCACTACAAGATGACCAGCATGATATTCGGCGCAGCAAGCTCACCGTTCATGGCGCACTACGTTCGAAACCATAACGCGAACGCACACGCGCAAGAATGTCCGCGAGCCCAGGAAGCCATCACCTGCTGCCACTACATGGACGACCTAGTGGCAAGCTACGACGACCCCGAAGAAGCATGGAAGGCCGTCGAAGAGATTAGGAAAGTACATGCCGCTGCTGGATTCACGTTACGCGGATGGAGCGCGAACAACAAGGATGTGCTGCGCGACGTGCCCCCTGACCTGTACGCTACGACACCTACGCAATTGGGAGGAGAACAGCCCGAGAACAAAATACTTGGGCTCTTCTGGAACGCGGAAAGAGATGAGCTGGGATTCAACACATCAATGAACAGAGTACCAGCAGAGGTGCGCACACGAAGACGCGCGCCGACAAAGAGGGAAGCGCTCAGTGCGGTCATGTCCATTTACGACCCGCTGGGCCTACTGAGCCACTACACGGTACGAGCGAAGATAATACTGCAGAGTTTGTGGCGGCTTCAAACATCGTGGGATGAGCCGATACCTGCGGAAGAAAACGACCTCTTCGCCGACTGGCTGTCGCACCTCACCGAGATTGCGCGTCTACGCCTGAACAGATGCTACGCGCCGAAAACCTACGAGCGCATCGAGCTACACGTCTTGTGCGACGCGAGTGAACAAGCCTACGCAACCGTGGCATATTGGAGGATCGTGCATAGCAACGGGAGCGTCGGTGTTGTGTTAGTGGCTGCCAAAGCTAGGGTGGCGCCGCGACGCGCACAGACTATACCTCGCCTGGAACTACAAGCAGCTGTCATCGGGGCCAGACTCGCCAACACCATCAAGAAGGAGCACCGCATCGAGATCAGTAAGACGACGTACTGGACTGATTCATCTACGGTGGTGCACTGGGTACGTCACGACGCGCGACGCTACACACCGTTTGTCGCCCACCGACTTGGCGAGATTGCGGAACTTACACACAGAGACGAGTGGCGATGGCTGCCCACCGAACAGAACGTGGCTGACGACGCAACGAGGTTCACGCACACGCCGATCGACGTGAACGACCGCTGGTTTCGAGGGCCTGGTTTCTTGTACGAACCAGAGGAACAATGGCCCACGGAACGGACACTCGCCGCAGAAGAAGACGTCGAGGTGCTACACACGAGAGAAGAAGACCCACGACAGACAAGTTGGCTACCTGACCCTGCCCGCTTCTCCAAATACGAAACTTTGGTACGGGCCACTGCACGTGTACTGGCATTCATTGACATGTGCCGGCGCAAAGTTACGCGCCTGGAATGCCAACACATAGAACGAGCTGAACGAGAATTAATAGCAAGAGCGCAACAAGACAGTTTTGGCGACGAAATTAAGAAGATCCAGTGTGCTCGCCCCTTGACCAAGACGAGCCGACTATACAAGCTGGACCCAGTGATGGAAGATGGTATGCTGCGAGTACGAGGCCGCATCGAAGCAGCGACCGCGCCACAGGAAGCCAAGCGACCTGTCATCCTGGACGGTCGCCACCACCTGACGAAGCTCATCGTGCTACGAGAACACTGCGCAGCGGGTCACGCAAACAGGGAACGCGTGACCAACAACCTACGACAACGGTACTGGGTCATCCACTTGCGACCCACAGTACGCGCGACCGAGAGGAGTTGCGCGCTCTGCAAAGTGCGCCGCGCCATGCCACGCACACCTGCTACAGGGGACCTGCCACGCGCCCGCCTTGACCCTTTCCACCGCCCCTTCTCTAACTGTGGGGTGGACTACTTCGGCCCTATGATGGTTAAGGTGGGGCGCCGCCGGGAAAAGAGGTGGGGCGCACTCTACACGTGCCTCACCTCACGCGCCGTGCACATCGAGCTCGCCGCATCGCTGTCTACAGACTCCGCAATCATGGCATTGCGACGCATGGCTGCGCGCCGAGGCTGGCCGCGGCTGATGTACTCCGACAACGCAACGAACTTCAGAGGAGCGGACCAAGAGCTACGTGTCGCCTACGCCGAGTGGGCGCCCGCCCTGCGAGAAGAAGGACTACTACACAGGATGGAGTGGCGGTTCATCCCTCCTGGCGCGCCCAACCAAGGCGGCGCATGGGAACGACTGGTGCGCTCGATCAAAACAGCGCTCAGTGCCACACTACGAGAGAAGGTGCCTGCTGAGGAAGTCCTGCAAACCCTCCTGACCGAAGCCGAGTTCTCCGTGAACGCAAGACCGCTGACGCATGTAAGCGTTAGCCCACACGACCCAGAGGCGCTGACACCCAACCACTTCCTGCTGGGGTCATCAACGGGACTGCCATCGACGGGACCCTGCGACGAGGCTGACCGCCGGACCTGGAGAGCGAGCCAGGCGCTTGCCGATCACTTCTGGCGGCGCTGGCTGCGCGAGTACCTTCCCACTCTGGTACCGCGCGGCGAGCCGACGGACAACGCCAACCCACTGCGCGTCGGCGACCTGGTCATCGTGGTGGATTCGACCCTACCCAGGAACACCTGGCCAAGGGGAGTCGTCGAGCGCACCTACCCAGGACCAGATGGCGGCATCCGAGTGGTCGACGTGAGAACGAAGACTGGAACCTTCAAGCGACCGGTTAGCAAGCTCGTCGTCCTGAAGCAAGAAGAGGCTACGCGAGACTGCGCCGGGGGGAGAACTGTTGCGGACGCCATCGCGCCTTAGTAATAAGAAAACTAGTTAGTAAGAACAAAGAGAATAAATACTTATTATTTGTGTGTACTTTTATTTAGTTATAAGGATTAGGTTTAAGTTAAAGTTTTAAGTGTATATATTGTATATAAGAATTGTTAAAGTAAGACCCGTATTTTGAACTAGGAAAAATGTAAAATGTTACAAGGGCTCTCAATAAGGTAAAGTTGTCACCTTAATAAGCAAAGTGCATGCCCGCCCACCTGAGCGGTGATTGGGTAAAAATGGCGCTCTCTGATTGGCCGACCAATCAGGGCCCCTACATTCTCTTAGGAGAAAAAGTATATAATGAGCGGTGTTTTGTTAGCCGGCATGCACTTCCCAGCGAGACCCTCAAGAGAAAACATCAAGAATAAAGGAAGAAAACAAAAGGAAGTGTTTCATTCATACAGTCCACATCAATAACCTTTATTTTTTTATATAGAATTGCGAATATTTCAATCCGTACCACGAAAAATACCTACTTATACTAACCCCACATCACTTAGAGATTGGACAGACACCTCGTTTATCAAAATCGATCAAGTAGTTTTGACACTGAGCGAACATCTATTCGTACTACCTACTTATAATACACGGATAGTCCTTGTTTGCTTATGTAACTCTTTCTTTTATGCACGAAAATATTATTAAGGTTTCTCGACTTTTCTGTACTATAATATGTATGTATTATACTCAATTTAAACCTTCCTTTTGAATCACTCTATCTATTGCTGAAAACTGCATTAAAATCCATTGCGAAGTTAAAAAAATTTAGCGAACAGAGAGCGGAAGCGACTTCATTTTATATACGGCTTTTCTGTAATATAATATTTATGTATTATACATAATTTAAACCTTCCTTTTGAATCACTCTATGTATTGCTGAAAACTGCATTAAAATCCGAGAAGTTTAAAAGATCTAAGTGAACAGACAGCGGAAGCGACTTCGTTTTATACTATGTAAAGATATAATTCGAATTCATGTTCATTTGATGCTGTTTTTTTTTTTCACAGTGATGTGGTTCACCAGTGTGAATTTTTATAGGAATCACCGTGAAAATAATTTATCTAACCTGCTACCTTTTAATCACAGTGAATTTCCTTTCACAGATTTTATACTGCTACTTATTGGCTATGTAGCTATAAGTTGCTACATAGATGTGCTGTGTGTTAGGAACTATAATATAAAAAGTGCGATAGGTATATGATTTCTCACGTTCTATCTGTGAAATACTCTATAGTTATTTCTTGCGTCACAAGTAAAATAAAATATTTCTAAGAAAATATAAGAAAATAAATCGGGATAGTGCTTGTACAATAGTACCAAAATACAGCTCACCATAAAACCATGTATCCGTTTTACGATGTACACGATGCACAGACAATTGTTAACATCCCGGGATCGGCGTCATCCCGGAGCGATCCCGGGGCGATCCCGGCTAATCCCGGGACGCTGTGGTTTATGACCGCGATCGCCTGATACACCAACTAGATTTACTATCTAGTTTGTTCAAATTTAATCTCGGTGACCAAGGCGAATGAAGCGTGTATGTGTATTTGTGAGTTATTAAAACCAAGTACGTAATTTTTATAATAAGTTACGGTTTTATTCAAAGGTAATTGGAAAATGTTGCCTCTACATAAGCGTTTCTTAAGTGGGTTCCGCGCCTAAAGATTCCGTAAAATTGTGCCCAGGGTCGGAATTTTTCGATTACCTATATTTAATTGCAGTAATTTTAATTACATACATACATACATATTGTCACGCCTGTCTCCCATGGGGGTAGGCAGAGACTAAATATTTCCACTTGCTACGATCCTGGCACACTACTTTCGCTTCATCTACATTCATTAATCTCTTCATGCATGACCGTCGGTTTAGGGTGCTCGGAACCTGGCCTTTTTAAGAACATCCGCAATTTTGTTGCGGTACGTTCGCCGAGGTCTTCCCCTTCCAACTCGTCCATCCATACTCACCATATATACTTGTTTCGTCAATCTCCGTTCATCCAATTTAATAATAATAATTGTAATTTTAATTGTAACTATAATTTTAATTAACCATTCAATTATTTAAATAAACACGACGTTTAATTTATTGACTTGTGCTCCAGTTGCTTTACAGGCTTTGCTGAATTAAATATCAGAGGTTCCAGAAAAATTAATGATATTTCTTGCGTCAGGTCTAAAAGATAAAAGAGTTATTTCATTATTTTTTTGTATTCGATTAATTAAGGTGGTCTAGGGTGGTCTTGAAAAATACGTACAAAACAAATTACGTAGTTTAGATAAAATCTACAGGTACACACTACACTTTTAATATATATTCTAGTGTCATACTATATAAAGGTAGTGAAAGCAGGAATATTCCTGATTTTAGTAAAAAAAAAACTTACTTCATTATATAAGTCTTAAAGCTTTCTGTTTTAGTATCTTGCCTTCGTGTGAAATAATCAGATTAAAAGGTTCCATAACATTAAAAAAGAAAATGTAAGTTTAGATGGGTTCACTAACCTCGTTTGCTGTTAATGTACATTTATGATACTTTACATGACACATAAAAACTACTAGGAGTATTTTATAGAGCTTCTTGTTATAATTTATTTTGTTGAAATTAAATAATTAGGTTAACTTTTGTGTTATTATTGCCGTAACTCTATCATTATACTATCGTGCCTGTATTTCTGAAAAGTTTTCTTAGGGCTGTTGCACATACGCAAATCGCCGGTAAGTAGGTTTAAATTCCATGTAGGTAATAGGCCCTATTGCCATTAGCTGAGGACAAATTGAAACTCCGAGCTGCTACCAAGAATTCAGAGAAAAACCTGACCTCTACACTAATCCGAGAGCCCGTTATGGCATGTCATGGCAGATACAGATATTTTTACTTTAACCTATAACGACATACTTTACTTAACTCCATTATATGTCTTGGAACATAAACTGTATGTGTGCATAGAATAAGCAATAGTTTTAACTCTTAAACGAATTGTTTCACTGTATGACGTCAAAACTTTCTAGCCACCTTCAAATCCCTTTGTTGCCGAACCGACGCCGTTCTGTTTATCTACGATGAGATTAAAGATTAAAATGGCCATGGGAATTATATAGTTGGGTCATTCGATTGTATACTCCTGAATTATGAGATAAGGTTTAGAATTATGTTCGTCCATTCTTTCGATTATCGCTCATTTATCTGGGATAGGATAGATATCTATCTTATTAATATCTTACATTGAATCGATGACATTAAGAGGAATTAATTATTAGGAGTGTAAGCAATGTTAAAGCATTAACGTTATGGGACAAAGCTGAATACGTGAACACACGAGGACGTACCTGTGTTTATTAGACCCTGTGTGCATAATATGCAGCTGTTTTAGACGAGAAACGTCTTATGCATAAGAGTCTGTTACAGAGTCTCTTATTCTATAACATAATTAATTAAAAAAAAAAAACTGTTATTAAGTTTTGGTTTATGCCCGGGCATTTATTTTCATGCCCAAAATGCCTTGGCCGGAACCCATCTATGACTTTAGTTTGTGCCGAAGCACTTATTTTAATTGTCCAAAATATCTACGCGTCAACCCATCTCTAGCTCTGACTAGTAACTTGAACTTTAATAATCTAACAATGACCAAAGATTTTGACCTTTGACCTTTTGTAAAAACCATCAGCTTAATAAAATTCTCCTTTGTCCAGAAGTGTGGAGCGCGGGCGGCGGGGCCGGCGGCGGCGGAACAGCATGCGGTAGCAGCGGCATGGACTTGAAGCACGAGGTGGCGTACCGCGGCGTGTTGCCGGGGGCGGTCAAGGCCGAGCCTGGGGTCAGCCACAACGGCCACCAGGCCAACGGCCACGTGAGGGACTGGATGGCCGGCGGCGCGGGCGCAGGCTCCCCCTCCCCCGGCCCGCCGGCGCAGCCGCAGCCGAACGGATACTCGTCGCCATTGTCCTCCGGAAGCTACGGGCCGTACAGCCCTAATGGAAAAATAGGTCAGTGTCTTTGTATATTATAATGTACAGGAAAAATCTTGGTAGACCATGTAAAAACCATGGTTAGAAAAACTTTTCACTTTTCCGGTGACTTGGCCTAAACGAGCAATTCACACGTCGACTTATGAACTTCTTCCTTGAACTCTGACCATGTTCGCAAAGATTGGAACTCCTCTAGTATCTCGCTAATCGCGATGAACTGTAGGTAATTGAAAACTTAATCAAATAGGAAGAAAAATTTTCATGGGAACAGGGAAATATAATTTGCCCATTGTCTTTTACTGTATATGGTTACTAAGCTAATCATAGTTTCGACTAGGAATTGATACTAATTGTCACTGTTGATATGCGCACTAGCATGAATTTACGCATCTAAAGTACAGTGAGGCACAGTGTCATTTCTTAACAAACAATGTCAGCGTGACCCAGTTTTCATAATGTGACCGACCGTAATTGTGTAACAGCAGGGAGCTAAGTAAAGTACGGTAATCCTACATTGAATGCGTGACCTACTTATGCATAACAAAGAGTTACTAAGGTCTGGTTTCCCAACAGCCTTTCAGCCATTAATGGTAGCGTAGGGCGTAGGAAAAGCATCGGTTTTTAATACTGTTATGTCTACTCTAGCCAGTCTCTAGTACACATTTAATTAATAAGCCATACAATAAGCTACTGAAATGTGTACTCCTAATTATCAAATTGGATCCGAATAGTTTAGGGGACCTAGGCAATGTCACATTTTCTGAAATGTATGGAATTGGCACAACCTTTCGATATGTCACGTGAAGAAGGTTATGCCAATTCCATATATTTCGGATATCTAATTTCGTTATGGATAATGAAAACGTGACATTACCTAGGCCCCCAGTGTAGAAACGAATTAAAGATGGCTGATGTAACTTTTTCATCAGTTAACTGTCGTAATTAATTAAAAAATCGAACCATTCAAATAACCATTTTTAATTCACTATTTATTATTTTTATTAGATATTGCTTGCGATTTGGCTCTCATCTCTCATATAATGTCGAACACAGCGCCATCTATTGGGTCCAATTATAGCTAAATACCGTCCGCATAAGTACGAAATAAATTACAACAGTGGTCAACCCGTCTAGGAGGCGAAGAATTACGAACATACGCACACCGGAATTTTATATTTGAAAAGATGACCCAAATTGTGTTGGACAATAGGTTTCCTTGAACCCGTCATGAGCACTATTTGTTAAATTTTATATAAACATGAATGAAATAAACCAACAATGTTGAACCACCACTGAGAATCCGAAAATATTCTTACAAGTTCTGTAAGATGATAAAATGGACATGGAAAAATATTTTGCGATTTCCATAACTTTTTCGGTTTATCTAGGACTAGTTATTAGGATTTAGATCGAATAAGATCATCGACCAAGATACATCAGTGAAAACTGCATTCAATTCCATGCTGTAGTTTTTGCGTGATGCGTGTAAAAACAAACACACAGATAGAGAAAAATAAAAAAAAAATCTTTTGGCCACTGTTGCCCTTAGTAAGTCCTCCACGTTCATTTTTCTTCAATATCTATAATGTACAGACATCACCCTATTAACATTTTATTATATATAGGAAAAAGAGTAACGTATTTTTGCAAAATGACAAACTAACGAAGGTATTCCTACGTGTCACTGATCGGATGACATGATAGGCGAAACTACGATTTATGTAGAAGGAACGAATTCTTGATACTTTCGTATTGTCGAGTAAGATGTCAAGATGGCGGATGATATCGTTGAAAAATGATGTTATTCGGAAAAGTTATGATAATTTTCGTGAAAAACATACCTACTGAATGTAATTTCAGCTGGTTATTTGAGCATACATTTTTTTGGTGCACATATACGAAAGCTTTCTAGTTTTTGGGTATACTTAAAAAATATTAGTTAAGTAATTAAAAATTCTTTATGAATAATAAATACTTCCTTAAATTTACTACGAATTCATGAATATTTTAAGGGCTGGATATAGGTAAAGTAAAGTAATAGTAATGAAAGTACCTAAACTTGTCAATCTGTCAGTTTTGAATATCCATTCAATTTCTTTGTATGCTATAAACGTAAAAAGAACTAAGCGATTTTATATAACCTCTTCTTAGAAAACACCTCTCTCTAGCTTGTACTTATATTTTCCACCAGTATTGTATTTAATAATATATAAACTTATAGTTGTGCCTCATGGTTTTACCCGCTATGTCTGATTTTTTTATTCAATCGCTGCTCAACTTCGCACTCACTGGCCTAGTTTTAATTATTTCATCAAAGTCCATCCAGCCGTGTTGGAGTCCAGAGGGGACATACATATATACCTACATTGAATTTTACATATCCTTGTACGCACGGCTACACATCAAGCTATAAAAAACCAGTTTACGCTGGCCTCTTATTGTATGGGAAGTCTATACAATGCGATCCGCTTAAACTGGTTTTGTACATGTAAATCACAAATGAGCGATCAGATATATTCTTAGCATGATTAATTAATTAAAATGACGCTACATTGGGGATTACCTATTTTATTAATTAGCAAACATCACGTACTTGCTATTCTCTAAGTGTCCGTGTAAGCACGACTAGGGGAATAACCATGTTCTATATAAGCTGGTACTTATCATAATCTAACACCTACATTACACGTATTTGAATTACATAAGATACTGTGCCAAGTGTTGCCAGCGTTGATCGCGTTGAAATTTTCCTAAAGGCTTTACCTAAATATGAACGGCTCATGACAACGATCAACTCTTCTGCAAGATTAAGCTGCGTTTCTCGCGGTTAGCCTTTGGATAAAAAATGTTAAACAGTAGGTTGTTAAACTATCTTTAAAAGATGTATTTACAGAAATAAATATCATCTTTACCATTAAAGCCAAAAAAGTAAAATATCTTATTCAATGGCGGGACGAACTGGACTCCTATTTACGAAATTTGGCTGTAATAGCTTTAAACCGTGAGAACTGGAAGAAAGATAGCGAGGCCTTCACCCAGCAGCGGGAACAATTAGGCTGAAAAAAACAAAAAAAATAAATTAGACCATTGTTACAGGTATTTTTGAAATGTCAAAAACTATTTGCACTGTTCTAATTAGTGGATCTTACGGCGAAAAGCTGGCTAGAAGCTACATTATGGTCGTAATACGAACATCTATAGATGACAATTACTGTTACTGGTAATCAGAAACTCAAAACTCTGACGACTGGTCTATCTATAGGATTCTATTGCTCACAAATATCTCTTCGTATAAAATTAAATAGGAAGATAGGAAGTCGATTAAAATACAAGCCGAGAAAAAGCTAAAAGTATTTCCAAAATTTTCTTAACTATTGTCTTAATACTACGTCAAAGCCAATTACGTCACGAGTACTTATTATATTAAAGATTAACTTTATCAGACTTGTATATTCACGTCAATTGTAATCGGTCAAGATAGTTGGAAAATTTATACGAAAACCGTGTTACACATTTTTTCGTTAAAGCGTTGGTGCCTACTTCACATATAAGCAAATTCGAATAAGAACCAGTCTGATAATTGTTATGACTTCCTCATTAGTCTAGTGATTGTAAGCGCGACTGCTACGCTACAGGTCCTGGGTTCGGTCCCCAGGTCGAGTACAGTGTTATTAGGTTTTTCTATGAAATTCTCGGTAGCAGCTCAGACTGGATTAAAGTCCTTCGCCCCCTATTACTTACATGGGACCTAAACATACCGGCGAAATGTGGGTGTACATTAGACTTCTGCCTAACCCTTCGGGGAATACAGGCGTGATGTTATGCTGATAGTTGGTTGGCTGTTGATGCTTAGCATGAGATCCTAGGTTCAACTGTAGGTTGGACAGTGTCGTTGGGTTATTCCATTAGGAATTTCTCAGAAGTAACCCATCTCGGAGAAATACGGTGACACCTCTCCCTTACCCTCCAGGGATTCAGGATATGGTGTATGTTAAGAATAAGAATTTTGATACTATTAAACAATTAGGCCTGGTATTCACAGCACGATACGAACTAAAATCCTTTGGCACTACTAACTCTAATTATACTAATGGCACCTATCCACTATATTGTTCAGGTTTCAGCATACCACGTAGTGTCTAGCTAAGTAATATTTACTTAGCTAGACACTACGCCAAAGCCAAAGTATCTAAGTATATAAAGGCATTATGCATGAACTTCAACTACTTAACTATCGTGTCCCTTTTCCCAGTTCTTTGGCTCACCTGAATGCAAAAGGTAAACCCACAAACGATGACAGATACAACTGATGATAGCAATGATATCATACTACTACCCCTGTATTCCCCAAAGGTTCACTAATGCACAACCTCACTTTGCCGGTATTTTTAGGTTCCATGTAATAGGGAGCGAACGTATTGCCATTAATTGGGCACAAATCTAGACTCCGAGCTGCTACTGAGAATTTCATAGAAAAATAACACTTAGCTCGACCTGGGAATCGAACCCAGGACCTCCAGTCGCACCAAAGGTTACCGTGCGAATAAAATCTGAACAGAACCGTTTCTAAATCGATTAATAAGCGCCATATATTTTCAAATTGAGAACGATTTGCACAGAAGTCTGTAAAAACAAACCATAATATGATTTCAGGTTGCCAGTTTAAATATTTACAATAGTGTTTGCGACCTCTGGCGACCCCACCGCCGCCGCCGCTTGCGATTCGCCACCAAGGACAAGCTTCTGTTTACCCAAGCAATGCGTGTTATTAACACGTTCATCACCCATTTTAAGTGGAACTCTAGAGTAATACGCTGTCTCCCCGCTTCGACCTAATTTCGTTAGCCTCGCGGGAATCGCGATGGACCTCATGCCACTGGTCGACATCTTTATCAGACTGAGAATGGATTTTTTCTGTATTCCACGTTATCGCGCAAAGCGATAATGAGGGCAACGACCTGACTGTTGCGTGATTTAGATATCAATGCCGTCATGTAGATATTTTAGTTCTCGTATCAGTGTAAAAGTGTGATATACAAAAACAATCGTTACGGAGAAAGACACAGATGTTTATTTCCCGGACACTGACCCCATTAACATACCGGCAACAATTCAAAATAAAATGAGACTGTTATGGGCGTTCGTAAATCGTTAACGTCAGGTTGGAGATTTTCCATTACCCGTATACGTCAAATTAGCCGCGAGGTCAGGCCGAGTTCGCGCTCCTCCGCTAACAAACCTAGGAAAACACGTTATTTGAATGTCTGAACACAACAGACGTGGATTGATGTATGTAATGAGGACTAAGGTTCGCGCACATTAGCGGTGCAGATCGGGAGCGCTCGCGCCTCGCACAGAGGCCAATGTTAAGATACAGCGAATATGTTCGTTGTTAACCTTCCATGACCTCCATCTCAATACGTGATTGTAAAAACGAAACAAAAATAATTTTATACTATAAGTGTGTGCGTGCGAGGGACATTCTAACTTGATCTTAAGTGATATCACAAATCCGTAAGTCGTTAACACGGTAGCGATTCTCGATAAATGATGACGTGTTTTTTCGGCTAAACTGGGCCGAACCCGAATTTACACAATAACGAACTACTGCGCAATGAAACAGTTCAATGATTCACTTGCATTTTATTAATTCCGAAGATGAAAACGAGAATTTTCGGAGAACTAATTAAGAATGATTTGTACTTAAGAAAAATATATTGTCGGTCTCTGTTCCGCTAAAAGCATCGTGTTGCAACGTGTGTCTCTCATTATTTTCTCGTTAAGATTTATTCAACGATATATCCGTCCCACAAGAACATTTTGCAAAAATAAAAAAGAGTACCTACTAATACAGACCGACGATGATATATAGATTTAAGAGGGTGTGCGCAAAAAAACACTTAAACCACGATTTACTACGAAGACGATGACACACATAAAATCACAAAAGTGGTATCTCTGTCCGCCTTAAATAAAAATAGGTTCCATAAAAAAATTAAATCGTAATAAAAAATAAATCAAGCCTTCTATTATTTAACTTATCCATGGTGGATCAAAACGATTTATATGTAAAACAAACTGTCATTCGCATAAATCATTGAACATCAGTTAAGAATGAATTAAACAAAATGTCAGTTACGATAATCACTGATAGTGTGTTTAGTTCTTTTTGTGGTGGATGCCGGCGCACGGCAGCGAGCGATTGAGGGCGCTAAATAAAACAAAAACGAAGGGCCATATCTCACAAGCCGTTTGAAAGCAGCCCAAGTATTTAAAGAATTCTAATTTGATTTTTAAAACGAATACACTGAACCGAAAGGCGTATCGTGGGAGGATACAGACATTTATATTTGTCAATAAAGTTTCTTTAGAATTTGTTTTTATTATTGACGTTTGTTCCCTCATAATTTCATTGTAATAGCCATATTATGACGCGTTGTACAAACAAAAACTATATTCTCTCCCACGACCAATATAACATGAAGAAATAAAATCTACCCAACGCCCAATCAGACAAGCCAATACTCATAACTTTCTCATAGCATTACGCGATCGATAAAATATTTCTAAGGTGTTATTTTACAACGTCTAAAATAAAACGTCCGCCGCGACGCAGATATATCTAAACATAAAATTTATGCTCCATATATACGTCTATATCTTTATATGCGCGTGTTCACTGAACTCCAAGTCTTTAAGATAAGTAAAGTAATTATATCACGTGTCATACGTAAGAAATATTCTTTTCTCCACTTAGACCTGTTTACGTCGACACAATAAACGTATTACACATACTTGAAATAGCACTTTACCTTTTTATTTTCATTCAATACACGGTTGTGAATAGAGCTGTATTTTTCTGCAGGCAAGTCATTGTAAATTCAATGATATCTGCTGTTATTGCTGTATGTATTATTTCTCTCCGAGGGCGAGACGTTTGTATACTTGCAAATCGATGCAAGAGCATTCGAAGAACGTCTAAATGAGATACTATAATAGATAGGAAGGTAATAAAATAGTTCCCAACGTGGAAACATTGATTTATATCTTCAATACTTTGCCGCACCTATGTGTGTCGTTCAACTGAAATTACATTTGTACTGCGGAAACACTCACGGTATATTATTTTGTTTTGTTATCGACGTTTTCCCATCAATTGAAATAGCTTGTAAAATGTAAATAGACTATTCTACGTCGAAATATTATGACAAGAAAATTATTTATTATACTGAAATATAAAATGAGGTTTATGTGATTCGAACTGTGCGAACAAAATGCACCTTTCTACGATTTTTTAAGAACATTATGCTATTGGTAAAAGGAATAAAAAAGATGATTAATAGTATCAAGGTAAGCAATGGAAAACAAACTATGTATGATGTCATCATGATGATGACGAAATTTGTTAAATTATATAATTTTTAAAAAGACTAAATAGCAAAGAAAATTGCTAATGTACCTAAGGTTAACAACGTTACTCTTTAATATATGTACGGTCTAAATGGTGGACAATCATCTCATGCACTCAAAATTCAGATATAATAGATGAAATCTAGATTTTAATAAAACTTATTTTATAAAGATTGTTTAAAGTATACTCCTCGTTGCCTGCTGGACTGCGTCGTTGGTCTAGTGGTCCCAATCGCGACTGCTACGCTAGAGGTCCTGGGTTCGATCCCCAGGTCGAGCAAAGTGTTATTGGGTTTTTATATGAAATTCCCAGTAGCAGCTCGGAGTCTGGATTTGTGCCCGCTGAATGGCAATAGGCTCGCCCCCTATTACATGGGACCTAAACATACCGGCGAACTGTGGGTGTTCATTAAGTACACCTCTGCCTAACCCTTCGGGGAATACGGGCGTGATGGTATGTTATGTTTAAAGTATATTATATTATTATTATATTATATCTCAGATAGCTAACCAAAGCAGCATTTTGTGCAAATTTGCATTGAAATTTGTGATATCAATCATTATTTAATATTATATATTGACAATATTAATCATGTCTTTTTTATATTTGAATAAATTTGTGTTCAGGAAGTAGATCTTTATAATAACACAATTAGGTACTCAATTCACTCGTTAATAGAATTCTACGAGAAATGAGATTAATTAAATACATTTATAACTCAATTAATTATTGTGTTTTACATTTTTTGTACTAGATGGCGCTAGTATTCCTGTCAGTAGTTCAATATATAAATAATTTTCGATACCTGAGAGAAAAAGAGGGTAGACAGAAACTTCATTTACTTTGTATTCGCTGTCGTTGAACGGTGAAGGCATTCAGTCCGAGCGATTGACGGTGAGCGTACGTTACGCTATAATTCTCGTCGCGCTGCTTGTGACTTGTTTGATTATTTAACTCGTGAACATATAATATTTTTGGAGACCTCCCTGGACGCTACCAGACTGCTGTGAATGTGTTGTGATATTGTGATATCAACTGCAGTGCCACGAATACTGAAGGCCTAGGCGGCTGTGGATCAAGGTTGGTGGAGTTTTCTTTATACCTCCAACATCACAGAGGGATAGTTCATCAGTTTTCTTTCCTCATCTTCTGATTGCACCTGAATTTACCTCATACAGTCCACAAGAAAATTGTACCTCCCGTGACCGTACGTGGATCGTATAAATAATATATTGTTTACTTTTTAACTAGTTTTTAGTAGGTAATAAACACTGTCGTTTAAGTGTTAAACACCTACTTACTCTTGTACCTGTTTAAATCAAAGCCAACAAAATTTCTGATACTCTTTAGTAAAAAGCGGCGGTAACCTAATGGCTAGGGCGTCGGACTTGCGATCATATGGTTGCCGATTCGAACCCCACCCGTTGCACTACCGACGTGGACCCACTCTTAACACAAGCATTTAGCTTAGCACGAGGGGTTAACAAGAATACTAGTAATATGAGAACCACATTGCTAGTAAGCTTTTTCAAACAAAAAAACAAAAAAAAAATACTATTTATCCATGTCCCTGCTATCAGACATGGGCCTTTTTACATATTATAATAAGAGATCTTTTAATAATTAATATTTTACAAATAGTAAAATTTTTACCACAGAATTTCCAACGAGCTCTTTACTCTGATGAGCATAAATTAAACGTGAAATGTACACCCACATGAAACCATTACCGTTACTCAGAACTCGGCACAGTTTTGAATAAATAATTGTGAAAATACGTATATATTTTTTAAATATATACCTACTTTTTTAATAATATTTACTTACATCACAGTCTAAAATAAGTTGAAACCACTAGTGTTTGACCTCGAATCGACCAAAAAATAATGGTAATGTCCGGGCTAATTTTAGCCCAAAATTATATTTAAAGATATACATTTTAGCAAAGAATGCGGCGCAGAATGCGGCCTCAGGCAGGGTTCAAACCTGCATCCTTCCGGTTAAGTACACCGTACAACTAAGCTACCGAAACCACTGTCTGTGATGTCGAACTTTTCTTCCACATTGAATGCTTATGATTCAACAAAGATGGCGATTTAAGCTCCAAGGAAAAGTGTTTTCATGAGCACAAGGACCTCTACATGATTTGTTCACTCTGATTGATTACATCACTCTATCGTGTAGAAGGTGAAAACCTCATAAAAATCACTTCAGCAGTTTTTAAGTTTATTACGAACAGACAGACAGACGCTGCCTGGAGGACTGGTGCTGGGGGACTTTGTTTTATTATATGTAGTAATATGACACAGTTTTATTATGCAAAAGCGTACGTAAGATAGGTCAAAATACTAGGAACATTCGCGTTATAGTGGCGTTTGCCAAGTTGGCAGCAACTGTGCCTTATTGAGTCGTTTTATTGCATAAGATACGAGTGCCACCACTGGTATTATTGCTTGGATGAACCTGATACTTATTAACTATCAAGCACATCGATATATTAATACTAGCTGTGCCTCGCGGTTACACCCGCTTTGATCCGCTCCTAACCATAGCATATAGCCTTCCTTATGAATGAGGCTGTCTGTCTGTCATCAACCCATTACATTGTCCCACTGCTGAGCACGGGTCTCCTCTCATTACGAGAGGGATTAGGCTATAGTCTGCCACGCTAGCCTACTGCGGGTTGGCAGACTTCACACGCCCTCAAGAAAATCTCTCAGGCATGCAGGTTTCCTCACGATGTTTTCCTTCAGAGGTGCGTGCCTTGGATTCGAACTCGAGACCTTTGACTTGACTTCCAATGGTCATATCACTAGGCTATCATATGAATGAGGCTATCATGCACAAAAAGATTTTTCAAATCCGACTGGTAGTTCCAGAGATTAGCGCGATAACAAACAAACTCTTCAGCTATTTATAGTATAGACAAGCCTGCATATATTTTCTATGAAGCAAAAAGAATAAGCCCAATATTGAAAAAGCTTTCATTTAGTTTCACTAAACCCAAAACCAATGTACGCACGGCTACACATCAAGCTATACATATACAGTATACGCTAGTCTCGCATTGTGCTCTAAGCCTTTACAATGCAAGGTTAGCCTGTATTGGATTTGTATAGCTTAATGTGTGGCCGTGTGTACCTACCCACTTCAAAGTTAATTGGATTGGATAATTCATTGCCGTTTACCAATTCAATTTTTTCTTCATATTATGCGTAATTGAATTTTGAACTATTTTCTACAGCTTCCCAACAACTTTGTTTTAAAAATATTTTTCTTAGAGAGTTAGAGTTCTTTCCAACTGAAATGCTACTCAATATCCATTCATATACTGCAAGCCATATAACTTTAATAAAGTTTGAAAGGGTTTTATTATTTAACTTTTTTAATATTCCAGAGTAATATGACTTATCACTAGAAAGTAATATAGAAAAATATTTAGTAAAAAAAACACCACTACCAAAAATACATAGTAAATGATCACCAAAACTAAAACCTCTTTATAATATGAATTCATATCTTAGCATTTATAACTGCAAAAATACATTAATATCATCAAAATTTTAACTAAGAACTCTATTAAATTACTCAAGATATTCGTTTTCTGGCGGTGGCCAGCCGCTGCCGCGGTACCGACAAACTGATGACAAAAAACATCTTTAAACTTGCTATCTTTTCTACTCATCGGATATAGAAAACATGCATAACCTCGAGAATGTATGTGAACCGTATCAAGTCTGTTTATATCAACAGAGTGCTTTCGTCGGCGATGTCATAATTACCATTGTTTATCGCGGCGCGGCGGGGCCAAGGCCGCAGTATCGCGCGTCTGAACTCGCGTGAACCGAGTGTAGCGCAATCTTTACTTCGTAATACCGCGTATCGCACGAATCTATTGGTCGTTAGCAGAGATTACACCCCTATTGCTTGGGTTACTACTAGCTTTATGAACCGTTTTATTGTAAATGGTAAAACTGATACTTAACGCAAACAGTCAGAGATAAGCTTGTATTCTTTCTGCATGATACTAATTAATATTTTCTTTTGGTTCTGTAACTAAAAAAATATTTGCGATAGGCGCAAGCTTCTCTACTTTTAAAAGCCCTCTAGTGTCACATGAGGTAGGTACTAAAATCAGTATTAAAATTTAAATAATTTCATATTCTTCTTACAATAATTTAATAATATTACAAACATTCACTAAATTTTTGGTACAGCTACTTATTATCTTAGGCTATTAGTTAATTTAATTAAAACTTGTCCCTGTAACGCACTAATGAAAAAATAAAAAATCTTTGTTAGATTTCAAAAAAGTGCATAACTTTTTCATTTGTTAAACTTTTCTTAGTTTTCCCGCTCTGCTATTTAGGTATTAAATAACAATGTCAAAATGTTCATCCGGAATCGAAACTCGTGCCAAAACATTGAGAATTGCTGGTAATTCCCCGTACAGAATATCGTGAGAGCGCATTGTTCATTAGCGCGACCTTAGCAAAGTGTTCAATGGATTGTGCAAGCAGTTCTATTTTTCAACACCAATCGTAGTACCTAGGTATATCCTAGATATATTTATTCTAATTTTGAAAAAATAAATATTGTCGTTGTCATAAAGTTCAACTGTACCAACTATATTTTGATCGACTATATTTTGGCATGAATAATTATGCCAAAATATAGTCGAGGTCGAGCATTAAACAAATCACACGTTACTATAACTTATTTTATATTCATATATAACGATTTATTATAATTAGTCTGCCTCATTAGTTAAGAGCGTCGTAAAAGCGACGTTCGGAGCTAGACTTGGGTTCAATTCTAAATAGCTACGTGTGTGACGGGCTTTAAGACAGGAGAGCTTCAATGATTCGTTCGCGCGGTGACTCTGTGAAAAGTGATGAATGGTACCTATCTACGAGCGATCGTGTGGCATGAATGCGATAGTGTTGCCCGACCTTGTGGAAGAGGATGACACGCAACTACGCGCAGTGCGGAATATAGACATGTTGATACTTGGTAGTGGTACTCACATTGTGTGTGTCAACAATGGTACCTACCCATTGTTGATTAAAATCAGGTATTTTCTGAGGGAGCGTCCATTAATTACGTGAGGTGATTGTGGGGATTTTTTGACGCTTGGTGAGATGTCGTGAGATTTGACTCAACCCTTACCGCTCCTTAAATTTCATGTGAGATTATTTAATGCATATTATTTTAAGTCGAGGAGCTACTGAGGCTACAGACTGCTATTTTGTGGCGTTTTCAGAACCGCATTGGGATTGTTAAGTGTATGTGTAATTATCAATATTTTAGCGAAAATAAAATAACGTGATAATTGACGACCTCCTCTCTCCCACGTGAGGTTGGATGAGATGGACGCCCCCTTACTGCTGGTACTTATTGCTAGATACAGTAAGGAAGAAGAGGATATAATAGAAGTTTATTTATTTACTGAAAAACTAGTCACGCCTGTATTTTCCAAGTGTTAGGCAGAGATATTATACCCCATTTTTTTGACGTGTTTTTTTGAATTCTTTCTGTGATGGCGCCAACCATATGTTAAATAAAATAAATGGTTATTTACAGCTGACCTAATGAGATGAGTGCTGTTCATCTTAGAGGTATTTTTTTCATCTGTCTGTTAAATAATAAAATGAAAATGTGCGCATAAACATAAAACTTAAGTGGGTATCACCCTGACATCAAAAGCAAGCAAAAATCAAAATGGTGTTTGGCTATTTCAAAGGAAAATAGGTTACTGGCTTTAAAAAAATATATCTTTAAAGATATTTAACAGTTCGACAGTTCACCTACTTTTTAATATTTAGTACAAAGAATAAATTATTTATAACATACCATCACGCCTATATACGAGTATCTCAGCGGTGTAGGCACTGTTGTATATAATAATTTCGCCGTTATGTTTAGCTCCCATGTAATAGGGAGTGAGTCGGCTACTGAGAACTTTATAGGAAATAAACTAGCTATGGTATAGCTCTAGACATCATCATCATCATCAACCCATTACAGTGTCCCACTGCTGGGCACGGGTCTCCTCTCAATACGAGAGGGATTAGGCTATAGTCCGCCACGCTAGCCTACTGCGGGTTGGCAGACTTCACATGCCATCAAGAAAATTTCTCAGGCATGCAGGTTTCCTCACGATGTTTTCCTTCACCGTTTAAGCGCGTGATAATTAATTATTAATACGCACATAACTTCGAAAAGTTAGAGGTGCGTGCCTTGGATTCGAACTCGAGACCTTTAACTTGGCAGTCCAATGGTCATATCACTAGGCTATCACTGCACACTGTTCAGCTGGATGGCTGCAACCATCCCCCCTACCCCCATTTTCCTAACTACGCCATACAGACATTGCTAGACTTTTATGTAGGTAGATGAAACATAGGTTCGGTACATAAGCTCTAGACTTTGGGTTAATTTGTACAATCACTAAGAAGAGGTAGGTACCTACACTATAAAGAAGAATATAATGGTACATGGTATTAGGTTGTAAACAATGTCCACATAAATTAAAGATTAAAAAAATGTGACCAACTTTAGTACATTTTAAGTATAAAATAGTAACACTTTAATCAGAAATAAGACTATTTTCGAAGACCATAAAATATATTTTTAAACGCACCTAATCCAATTCCATGAGTCCTAAGGACTTCAATTTATCCCTCGATAATTTGATTTAACAATAAAATGGAGGAAATAGTTGTAAAGTGGAGATCGGATGCGTAGGCGCAGTCTGAGTGCGAATAATGACTCGCACGCGCGTTACAAACGACGCCGACAAATTCCATTGTAGGGGATCGTGCTCAGAATTGATGCGCAAACGATTGCACTATATATAACAGGGTTTGTATGTTTTTTTATTGGTACTTAGGTAATGTGAAAGAAAATCGAAGGTAAGATTTATTCACGATGATAAGGTAAGCACTTAGATATTTAGCTAAAAGTTTGCATTTACGTCAAATATCTACCTATCCAGTCCAATGATAGGAACTAATTTATCATCATCATCAGCCCGTATTTGGCCACTTCTGAACGTAGGTCTCTTTAAATGAACGACACAGAGCCCGATCTTCAGAAACTAAATGGCTTGCACAAATTAAAATAAATAGGTATAAGTTCTTGTGTATGTTGTTAAAAATAGAAAAAAAAACGAAATTCATAAAAGCGGTTTCATTTTATTACTTTTATTTGATACACCTTTAAAACCTTGGCTGGTAACTTAACATTTACCATATTTTTTATTTTTCCTCCATTCCAAAACTATAGTGCTTGCGGTCACGACTCAGTTACGTAAACTTGGCCCTATTTCAGTGTACTTGACAACCTTAGTACTTACACGTACAGTCGACGTAAAAGTTAGATATTCAGACAAACGGCGAACAACATAGGTTTGTGTTTTGACTAGGGGTCTAATTTTTTCGGCCTTTTATAAGTAATACAATAAGTAGTAGGTTTTTATAATTTTCAGAGTTTAAAAATGCGAATGCCCCATTGTCCAAGCGCGACTGCTACGCTAGAGGTCTTGAGTTCGATCCCCGGGTCGAGCAAAGTGTTATTGGGTTTTTATATGAAATACCCAGTAGCAGCTCGTAGTCTGGTTAATGGCAATTGGCTCGCCACCTATTACATGGGACCTAAACATACTGGCGAAATGTGGGTGTACACCTCTGCCGTACCCATCGGGAAATACAGGCGTGATGGTATGTAAAAATGTGGAATATTACGAAAAAAAGTATTTTATAGAATCAGTGAATGGGACGTTTGTTAGTTTCGATGTCGCAAAAACAATCCATCCTACTGAAATAAATGCAGATGTCGCTAGCTGCATATATGCCTCGTTTGTCGACTGTAGGTACATGAATTCATGTTCTATATTATAATACATACATTTATATATAGTTAGTATGTGGAACAACAATCGTAACACACACAAAGGCAATTCATTGCATTGTTTATTTACAGGCAACGATGCATGAAATTACTCTCAGCTTAGTTTGTCGTATAAACGATTACATCTATCATGCAAGAGCCATAATGGATGTAAACAGCAAAGGCGATTTCGCTTTCAATAATATAACTTGCTTTAAAACAGTTTAATATTTTCTCTTGCATCATGGATTCGTTTCTCACATAAACACACAAACAGCCAGACTCGAACCACAATCAAAAGGTCATACTTATTCCTCCCTCATTTCCCTTTCTTCTTCTTACCCTCCTCTGGACATGGACAGATGACCAGGTAAAGATCGCTGGGAGTCTTTGGATGCAGGCGGCATATAACCGGTAGTCGTGGAAGTCTATGGGGGAGGCCTTCGTTCAGTGGACTTAATTTGGCTGATATGTCGAGGCCACGGCTTGGTTGTGGTTTCGTCACATTGTTTAGACAATCCTAAGAGAATAAAACCAGTCTTTGGGTAGCGGTTACCACTTACTATCAGGTGAGCTGCTTGCTCGTGTACCTACCAAAGTTCATTTAAAAATGTATACAACATAATAATGCATACAAATAATACAACAATATGATCCATGTGATAATCGAACTCACGTTTGGTAGCGAAGAAACCGATGATAAGTCAGCCATTGCGATGTGCGTTTGATATGATCGGTCAGAGTTTTTATTAAAGAAGTGTTTATTTAGTTAGGTAGTATTCAAACAATGCAACCTCGCTATAATATTTGACGTCGAATTCAACAACAGGCATGTTTTTATTTAAAAAAAGAAAGGCTGCCTAAAAAATTAAAGAGAAAAAATCTCAAAAAAGTCTCTTTTGCATTTGCAAGCCTCGGTTTAAACTCATATTAATTCTGACTTAATTTTCTGTGCTTCCTTTTTATTTCTTTTTGCATTCATTTTTTAAGCAAGATGCTTTTCATGTCAATCTTACAACACAAATTTAGTAAAATCACTTTGAATTACTGCAATGGAATACTTAAAAGGCACATGAAAAGGTTTCAGTGGCGGTGTTCCAATTTATTTCAAACCCAAAGTACAAAGGGTAGCACTTACGCAATAAGAATACGGATTACGCGACATAAAATATCCAGGAAATTTCCAAAGAAATATCTCTTGTTTAAGGAGTTGGTTTCAAATTGAACGTAAAATAAATGGTGATTGAAAAAGACATTTGCAATGGCTTCACAGTTGGATTAATACCGAATAAACAGTGAGTTGAATTCAATAGTATAACAATTTTCTTTCTTAGCTATTGTCTCCATAAGCCACTGTGTAGAGTGGTGAAGCGAGATTTCTCCCTCGTCCCCAAAGGTTGGAATACAATTCCTCACTGCAACTCATATAGGCATCTCGTAGAAGGCGAGACAATCAGACTTGTTCAGGTAGATCGTTGAGTAGAAGGACTAGGAGTGTTTCGCTAGCATGTCTACATGCCAGCATGAATGGGGTCGACACGACCGGGGAAGTACTACCTTCCCACAGAATACCGACGTCAAGTAGCAGTATGCGTTACGTCCGGTGAGTGAGGGGCGCTCCTTCTCCTTTCCTCCTTCCTCTCTCCTTACCTTGGCTCGGCAACGCATCTGTAACTCCTTTGGAATTGCAGATATCCATAGGCGGCGATGACTACTTACTATCAGGTGACTCGCCGGGTCGTTTGCCGAGTTATCCTATGAAAAAAGAACCTTTTAGGGTTGGACTGGCTACACACCTACGTCGGCGGCAATCATAAAGCACTTTTGCAAAAAAAAAATATACAGTCGACAAGAACAATAGGAGGCAATAATATTGCCTGTAAAGAGGGTGCCGGTAGCAATAGCTTTCTATAGAGCCTTCGCCATAAGCTTAAAATATCTTAGTAAGTATTGTTTGCTTTGAAACCTCTGCGTTGATAGCATTTTTAGTAATATAAACCGTGTAATTGGTTAAAAAAACCGTAGCCAACTGCAAAAAAAGCATAAGTACTATTTATTATATTTCTTGTAACCAGTAAAAAGATAATTATACCAAATCGAAATGCATTTGTCATACACAGACAGCATATTAACTTATTTGGTTTTACCCAAGAAGAAGAATCACACTTACATAATTTAAATTATATGCGCACATTAAATTACGTAATTGCCAGACTAAAAATTACGTCAGTTGTAATAATTATTATAGAATTTATTGCCTGCAATATAAAAAGTGATTGGCTCTAAAAAATAAAACATAAATACGTTTACAAAAGAACTCTTCTTATTTTCAAAGCATATAAAATAACAGACGGTAAGGTATGGCATAACAAAAGAAATTGAAAAAGGTCAAAAGTCAAAAACATCGTTAAATCTGGTATATCAGCTTTCTTTTGAGTAAACTGAGCTAAGAGACTCCATTATTATTTTAAAAAAATAACACTTTTACACGCCAATTCCTCCCCCAATCCCCTTCCTTCTCCTTTTCTCCTTCCCCTCCCTTTCCCTAAATAGGCTCGGCAACGCATCTGCAACTCCTTTGGTTTTGCAGATGTCCATGGGCGGCGATGACTACTTACCATCAGGTAGCTCGCCTGCTCGTTTGCCGAGTTATACCATAAAAAAAAAAAAAAAAAAAAACACGCATGCCATGGAACGGTAACATAGTTTTCAAAAAGGTCAGAACTAGACACATCATTACATTTTTAGGTCACTCGCACACACAACAATGAAATAATTACCGACAAATTTTAGCATTCGCTCTATACCGATACAATCTTTAGAAATCAGTAGATTACTGGAAATATTACCAAAAATGCTTTATCGGTTCAAACGTGGATATTAGCCGTGAGGTTCCCAGTTAGATTTCAGGGACGGATATGGATCTCAGTAACTTTAGACTTGTGGCCGGAAAATGGCCAAAGGCTTCCTGGTACATAACACTAACAACAATATAAACAGACACTGGCAGCTAAGAATACGCCTATCGCTACAGTAAAAAACTTGACGATAATCTCTAGGAAATCAGCATCTAACCCAACGTAGGGAAGCTCTTTCAAACACACACGATACAAGGCTTTCTTCGCGATAATAGTCACGATGCTACCTGGGGCCTAATGGCGCTAACTTTGACCACATTGCTTGCCAAATGCATCTACACGTTCCGAGACGAGGACGACACGACTTTAATGTGCCAAAATATATTATCAGTTAGAGATAATTTTTGGTGGACGATTTTTAATAGTTTATTAATCTCAACGAGAACTAGCGAAATATCGTCACAATTCTATAACCAAGCAATACGCCTACAAATATATGTTTGTATCTCCGTAAAATTTCCTTTGCCTGTCAAGCAAAATAAAGAAGGAACGAACGTCACTGCGGTTTGTCATTGCGTGTCCACAATTTGGGACCATCATGCCCTCATGATATTGCCTTTACTTGAATAAGTAATGTCATGCATATAAGGCTACTTTTACATAAACTATGATATTTTTTGAGTAAGTATAAACACGTGTAGAGATGTTTTGTCTCGTTTCATTAAACATTTATTAACAAAACAATGTTTTACTAAGTAGCAAAAGCATGAAAAACAATTTATAACCATTACGTTTTTATGCAAAAATGAACATATTGTTTAGTTCGCCGTTTTACCCTTGCTGCAACATGAGGTTGTTGGTTGATGTCGAGGATATGATCAGGAAGATAGTGTTATAAACTGCAACCCACTTCCTGGTTTTGAATCTGCTTTATTTCTAGTAGAACAACTGAGATACGCCAAAGGAGCACATGCTCGTTCAGTTGAAACACAAAAAGAGAAAAAGCAGTGTTGCCAACATTTAAACATTTTATATAATAATAATCTTTGTTGGTGTTGCCAACACATATTGCTGCTAAACATCCCTTAATATCTTGAATAAATAGCATAATATCGCATAATGCTTCTTTCACACGTATATTATAAGTTGCCTCGTATGCAGCGACCTTAGCACGACCATTAGGGTAGCTACACGCGACGGTCGTGACTATCTCGTAACGTTGCGTGCTAAGCGTACTAACACAAACATTTCTCTTTTTAAACTCCAACATCTAACCAGTATCGTTAGGGACAATATGGTAAACGATAGGTTTAAGAATATCAAGATAAGTTAGCATGTCCTTTTCTTAACACTGAATAGTACCCATGGGTGGTCTTACAGCATTAGTAATGGGGTACCTTTGCCCACTCTATATCAAACTTTCATTGTTACATAAATATCAGTAGAGTGCTTGTATATTTATTAAAAAAACTGTTTCTGTTTGAGAATTACGGTCCTAAATCTGAAATATTTGGTAGTGATTTTATAGCTGCTTTACGCAATCTTTGAATAATGATGCCACTACGCCTGTATACCCCCAAAGCGCTAACTTCGAATTCCTTCCACGCACCACGAAAATATTTTTTTATTTATTTAATTCATCACAAGATATAGGATTTATTTTCCATAGTTAAAAAAAAAAATACTTGAAAAGTGTGTTTAGACGATAAAATTTAAAGTAATTAAATATAATTTATAATTTAATCATTTTTCCTGAACACTTACTTTAACTTTATACCATCAAAAAAGTATGTTTTTAGTGTAATCTAGACAGTTAAAAACACTATTACACATTTTATTACATCCGTTAACATATTTTTTAATTGCAATCATTAGCCGTAAAATTATCTGTCTTTTCATACGAGTGAAGTGATGTCTCTCGCATAATAACGCAGAATTAGGATGCTATAAACTTTTTAATTACGACGTCTATCTTCTTAAAATAGTAGAGTTGTAAAGTGGGGCTTTTTTAAACACTGGAAGGAATATTTTTCAAGTATCCACTATCTGTGAGTGTATACCTTAATTAAGTACAATAATAATATAAGATTTTATGATTTAAAATAATCCATCTTTTTTTAAGTTTAAGTATGTATGATTGCTAGCAGGTAAAGGTATACACAGCCTGACGTGATAATGTTTATAAGATTAAAACATTTTTAGATCTATAATTATTAGTGAAAGCGTGATGTTTTTGCGTTCATGTAGTTTTATTTATTTATTCATTTTTTATACACCGACGATATCGTGTTGGCACAAATGCGGTCTTAATGCCATTAGGCATTTTCTGCCAGGCAATTTTAGGGCGATGCCGAAATAAATAATAAAACAGTAGTGCACTTGTAATAACACGATAAATTAAAAGATTGTTGCGTTAAAAAAAAGTTTTACTTAAATCTTAAAATATAGTTACCCTACTTTCATAACAAAGTACAAATTATTAATTTATCTATCCGTGTTGGCCCGTCACTATTTATTTCTACTTATCGTATCGGCATGGTCCCATCTCTATTTCTGCCGTAAAAGCATGTTTAACGCCCCAAAACTGCCCAAACACGTCATAAGTCTTAAACGTCCCGGATCATATCAGCACGCACAAATAGGTCGTGAGGTAGGTCGCGGTATGACCCTGCGAATTGGGACGCCCAACCTCCCTCCGTGCCCCAGATCTGGAGGGAAGTTACTTCGACACGTGTGTACATAGCTTTGAGCTCTAACGGTTCGTGTTACTGAGTATACGCTTACCTTTATATTGACACTAGTTGTTTCACACGGTTTCACTCAACTAAAAGGACAATTTAAAAAAAATATTTTAGTAGCTTATGTCCTTTTTCAGGTTGCAATCTTTGTCTTTGCCAAATTTTATTGAGCTGTAACAGGCAAAAGAGTTACTCTCACATAAGTATCGAATACATGGATTAATTTTGATATGGAATATTTTCTAATTGCGAATTCTACTAAATTAACACTCGCAATAAATTTACTGAGACTCTTTTTTACTGCAAACAGCGTAATTAAATATAGTATTCGAAGAATTTCCTTTTAAGTACTCGACTTGTTTCATGCGATGAAGTAATGAAAATATGTAGTTGTATTTTTCTTTTCGTAGTTTATTTTATAGCATGGGACGACAAAGCTAGGTAAAAAAGCAAAGGCACGATTTGTTTTTTTATTTTTATAACTTATAGTTTATTCTACTGGAAAATTACTTTCAATTGTATTATTTGTTTTAAAATTAGACTCGACAATTCCTAAAGGGTTTGTCGGTAAATAAGTACCTACATTATATTAAAAATAGTCTACAGCAATGCTAGATTTATATCTAAAAGTAATAAACAGAACATAACACACCATCACGCCTGTATCCTCGAAGGATAAGGCAGAGCGGTCCGATGTGACAAGGAGCAAACACAAGCCCAGACTCCGAGCTACTGAAAATTTAATTTAAAATATATTTTATTTTATTTAATAACCCGCTTTACTCGTCCCCTGGAATTAAACCATTTTTTATTTTTTTATTTGGGAAAGAATATATTTATTTAGATTATTTACTACCAGGGACCTTTCGGGGAATACAAGCATGATGGTATGGAATAGCAACAACACATACATACTTTTCACAAAAAAAAATACAATTGAATATTTGTCATATTTCAATACTATATTTTCTGTGATTCATCTTTACGGGTCAGTGTGCCAGTCCGGGACGCCTGGGCTATGCTATGACCCGGCCGTAACCCGGTTTATTTGCCGTACGCCCATTATGCCAGTTACAAGCCTCTTGTTATGCCAAATGCTATTTATTCTATTTGATTACGACATCTGTGGTTGTATTGTATGTGATCTGAAATTCTATTTGCTAGTACAAGAAGGTTAAGAGAACAAGGCACTTTACTTATTTATACTTCATCTTTAAGTTATCAATAAAATTGATGTAATGAATCTGCTGTTTATTGTAGACTAGTAGTACTTTGTAATTTCAGTATCGCTTGGCAATCACTGCTATTCACTAGGCTATTACTGCGAAGGGTTAGGCAGAAGTGATAATAATGTACATCCACAGTTCCCCGGTATGATTAGGTCCCATGTAATAGGGGGCGAGCCTATTGCCATTAACCGGGCTCAAATCCAGACTCCGAGCTAGTACTAAGAATTTCATAGAAAAACCCAATAACACTTTGCTCGACCTAGGGATCGTACCCAGAACCTCTAGTGTAGCAGTCGCGCTTAGGACCACTAGACTAATGAGACAGTCTTAAGCTTAGGCAGGTCAGTCAGAATAATATCAATTAGGTACCTCAAAAATTAACCCTTCAAGTCGTATATTATAAACAATCAAAAATGTATTGTCCCGGTCCTCAGGAGCCGTTACGGGCGGCGTTGCTGAATAAAATATCAATCAATACAGAGTGACTTAATAGTTGAGAAGTTGAACATGTAAGATAAAGTAAGTTAGCGACTGAGCACTTTCAACCTTTTACTTTCAATAATAAGGTTGAAAGTGGTCCACGAAGATCGTCGATTGTATTATGTTACTCCCGCAGAAATTCTACATATCGCTTCTTTGCTTCAATAACGTGACAAGTCCGAATGCTGACTTTTTAAGATTTAATTACTTAATATAAAATCTTGCTTATAATTCATAGAGCTTTAGTTTTTTAACTTTATATTTTATCTCAAATTAAGGTAAAAAACAATTTGATTGGTCAAATCGTTTTTGAATGTTAGCAATGGCCGACACCGTAAAATTGTATTTTTCGAGATAAAACGTTATTGAAGCAAAGAAGCGATATGTGTATGCCGCTTTCTGACGTCACAGAACAATCAAATCATAAGCGGTTAGCACCTTTGTATTCCACGTGTCTACATAACATGTGGTAATCAATAAAGGGAATTCCTGAACAAATGAAATTCTCAAGTCACCCTCTATTTCCAAGAAATTCTCGGAATTGGAACATGGAAATGGAATTACAATACTAATACCGACAATAATTCCAACATCTCGATTTATCCTGTGGCTTAGGCATTCGTGTTCAGCCCTGTAGTCCGCGGGATCAGATGTAGCCGTATTTGTACGACCTCTACATGATTTTCCGACTCCTATTGATCCTATGTGTGAAGTCTATCAATAAGAAGGTACACTCAAATCGAACCCGCAACATAGCAGTCGTGCTTAGGACCTAGCCTTATCATTTACCTACTCATAAATAGGCAGTGGAAAAATTATGTACAAAAATAAAAAAAGGAATAAAATAATTTATTTATGTATCACAGCAAATTAATTACGTTAAATACTTTGATTTTAAGTGCGATTTGAGGAGAAGCCAGGGGATTCTGATGGGTCGGTGGTTGTCATACTGATTATAATTGCTTGCTTGTTCGTGGATAGTAGAGCGGCAGTGTAGTAAACAAAATGAGTTGGAAGGCTTCACTGGCTACTCGAATTACTTCCGCCTAGGGCCATGGCCTGGTAATTGAGCACTGCACTAAAATGGCCTCGGGGACATCGGGAGAACTTCATTCTAGGCTTAGACGGAACTACCAATACAAACTATTCAGCCAATACCCGCCGTTTTTAATTTAAACTGGAATTGGTATAACATTCCAATCTTAATTTCAAATCCTATTTTTTTATCTTCTTATTGTGACCTGTGGATACTGTCGTATTTATACTTTAGTTTCTTATATTTATGTAGGTACTACAATAAATTGTGTGAAATGTTAAATATACTGCTGTTTGCAATCCCTAATAAAATAATACAAAAAAATCTTAACTCCTTACGACTAAACGATGCACGTAATTGAAATTTTAAGTATATTGAACTCAATTTTTTTTTTATATTGCTACTGTCAACCGGAATAACGGTTTACTGGTATATGAATCCTATTTATATATTTTATCCATTATAACGTATATATATTATATATAAATATCTAGTTGTATATCTCGTTTTTATCATTGGTCATTACTTGGTACCTAAGAGGCAGACTTCAGACGTTTTATCTAAGCATAGTTGGATCGTTCTATTATATAACAGAGAACGATTTGAAATTAGCTGATACCAAAGTGTATCTTTACTATTATTACTTAGTAGTCTGTAGTACCTATACAAGGAGCTCTAAATACTTTAATGATAAAATTTATTTCCGATAAACCGAGTCGTCACTCAGAACATCGAACGGTTCTTTTCGGACGTTACACAACGCGCGAAACTGCATTGAAATTCAAATAGAGAACATTTTGAATATTTCAACATTGATGAGCCACTAAAACCGATAGAATGACGTGAACAGCGTCCATTGATAAACAATATTCGTCACAAAATGGCGCATGAACGGTGCACAACAGTATTTTGACACGGAATCCGTGAATATCAATTAGTCTTACGATATCTTCAAAATTGCACAAAATGCAATAAGAATACAAAGTAAATTCGTGTCAATAGGTTTTTATGCCCCTCAAAGCAACTTTAGAATAGATTGCAATCTTTACTTTATATTTCTTCAAGCTGAAACTCCATTGTAAATAGATAAATTCAACGTTGAAATATGAGATTTTTTATTGAAATTTGGTAATTAGAAGAGGACCTTACTAGACACGCAATATGCAAGAATTAAATTATGAAGGGGTCGAAACTAGTCTCAAATGGTTCGTGGGATAGCTCACTGTTCTGCCGCATCGCCCTTCTGATTTGCTAACTTGGCTGATACACAGATACTGATACTGTGTACAGATAAACTAAAAACTTAGAAAAAATAAATTAAAATAATATCACCAAAGATTTGTTGCTAATACAAGGAGGACGAATTCTCGAAACTATTTTTTATACCAGAAAATCTTTATCTTTGACATCCAACGTCACCTCATATTCATTCATTTCAAACAAACATTGGCGCTCGGTAAAAAAAACGGATTCTAGAATCAATAAAATTCGAATGTGAAAAAAAAAGATGAATTCGTGCGCAGCGCGGTTGTAATTAAATTACAAAATAAGTAAATCGAGATGGCCAGTGACAAGATAGGTCGGTCCGAGGGCAATTGCAGCGCGCATACATAACATATGAACAGTTGAGCATGTTCATCCGTATTCAAGGGCGAATGGACCGCTTGCGGCCGATACAAAACGCTCACAATACAAGTGACGTAATACCTGCATTCATACTTGCAGTAACGCCTTTTCCCCAAAGAGGTACGCAGGTACTACTACGATTCTTGCAAATTTCTTCCACGTTCTTAAAAACGTGACGGTTCCAATGACAAGGCCTTCTTGAGCGATCTTTCTTAACATTCTTTTATAAATTCCTTTCATTCAATATCTTAGATTTTTTTTGGTCCTAAATTACCATCATTATATGTCTCCTTGTTAAACAATATTGATACTAATTACCTTCTTCTGCCATCATTGTAAAGTTCTGTCAGACTTACATAAAACTTTCGTTCTCTTTTCAAATGCAACCCAGAGAAAAATAAGATACCTCTTTTTTGGATTTCAGCCCATCATTAGCATCTCTCCAGAACTTCTGAACTTCTCAATTGTTAGTACACAATTAAGTCATAAAAATAACTAATGATGTAAATAAATTCCGTATATATAGATATAATGGCACTTTAAGTGTCCATAAAGAGAAGAGCTAACGACCGAGCGTAATCGAGGCCGGCCCAATTTAAAGGGCTTTGGTACCTTGGCAATGATTGTAAATTGACTGCTGTAGAACTCAGTTCCGTTCCAATTGGTACAGATTCTGTTTCTTTTAAATGGAAATTGCGATTATTGCCTGCCTCATTAGCCTAGTGGTACTGTGGATCGTAGTGTAGCTTTGAATTAACATAGGATTTGAATAGTTTAACAAGTCAAATCAAATGTTTTTATTTCAAATAAGCTTTTACGAGCGTTTATGAAACGTTATTGACTCTAGTTGCACGGTTCCAAAAAGTTGTTCCTATGGAGAAGAATCCGGCAAGAAACTCCATGGACAAACCTTAAGTTTATTAAAATACAAGGGGACGAAGCCCTAACAAAATATATGTCACGTTCGTCCTCTGACGGAACGTCTAGAACAATTACTTACACTTTTAAAATGATTATTGTTGATACCAGTCAATCTTATTGTTTAGGTGATGAAGTGCGATACCCCGATCACTATAGTACAGTGGGTTATAGCTGACCCACCCTAGTTGGGCCGGCGGGGTCTAAGTGGGTCAGGTAACAGCTATATGAAGCGCGACTCTTCCTCTAAGGGTCCTGGGTTCGATACCGGTCGAGCAAAATTTTATTATAACTGACGTATGCGTGCCGTCATAGTTAAAAGAGACCATGATTCTCCGAGTTCGTTTCGGCGTTTCTTCTCAGAGGTCGTGAAATAGGAAATGCCGGCGCCATTTACCCCATAAAGTTTGACTTGTAAAAGTGTCTTTAAAGGATCTATTTACAGAAATAGATCATCTTTTATCAATATTGCTAATTGATAATGTTTTTGAGGGAAAACTGCAATAAGTACCTATATATTTTTCCTTTTCTATCTCTAAGGACAGTGTCATAACGCAATGACAGCATGGCTAGAATTTTTGCGGCTTCAACTTCATACACGCGTGAAACATTAGTATGGGCTTTTCCTTGACGATACCGTATTCATATTACATAATTATCATATTATCATATTATCATTACCTATAAGAGTAAGGAATAGAACCGACTTCTATTATATTAATTAAAACGTTTTATTTGTATTTTTACGCAATTTATAAAGTAACTTTAGTGAAGAAAAAATTCTACTGCGGGCAGGATTCGTGGTCCTAGCGACGGGTTTATCTAACCAGAAGACGTTCGAATCCTGCCCCCAGTCGAATGTTGCCTTCACTAAAATAACTGTTACATTAATAAATTTATTATTCACGTTCTGTTCTCGTTACTTCGATTTTTATTTTATTTTTTCGCCGCGAAGACATTCGTTCATGGAATAAAATATTTCGTAATCACGGCCAGACTTCAATATTATTCACAATCACGACCTCGAATTTTTTCAATACCTGTGCCATTGAATGAAAAACAGGTTAAAAATAAATTTCAATCAACGTGACAAGACGTCAGTTGCATTGCACCATTGACCTATACTATGACAACTGATGTCTTCTTCCTTTCAAGGTTCTGTATGGATTTAAACAAAACTCAAGTAAAGGCAGCTTTCATTTATAAAATTAACTAGATATAGTAGTATTATGGAGATGTTTTCTAATCCTTCCTCGAGTTTAAGTATATCATCTTTCATTTTAATTGGTTCTATGATTTGCCAATAATAAATTAACATATGTTAGAGTAAATACAATCTCTTTTTCGCTATAAAACCAAATCATTGAATGAATCAAACGCAACTTTTTGTTTTATCTTGTTTGGAAATCCTTTTGATTTATGTTTAGTCATTGGGATCCAATGTGGAACTCCTACCAACTAAAGCCACACAGTGGCCATTTTTGAAGTGATGTTCATCTCCAAGGAAAACACTTCCATGAGCCCTCCTCAAAACCATTAATAACACCTATATCTAATTCTATTTCCTCTTTTGCATCCTCTGATCAACTAACTTATCCATCTTAGTCATATTGGTTATACGAAGTGATAGATACATTCACTATAGTATATCTTGTATAGTAGTAGCTACTGATAATTATTTCCAGGTTTGAATGAAGCAACTAGGTATAAAAAACTAAAAACATTTTTAGAGAAAAAACTATCAAAGCATTTTGGGGATTCGATAGTCTGACATCAACCTATACCGATCATTAATAATTATGGGATCATATCGTTAGTAATAACCAATGATTAAGTAATAAACAATGCGCGAACGCACATTAAACAAACTATTTTTAAAAGTCGGTGAAAAATAAGAAAAATATAATACCAGTGTCATAAAAGATACTTCCTGTTGGCTATGGTCATTACCATATTCAGTTTTGACCTCTGTGTCTAGTGAATAAAATTCTACGTAGGTAGGTACCGCTGTTACTTGCACAACCAAAACCTACATTTACATATTCGACTACCGTTGTTTCATTGAGGTCACCAATACGTCTCGGTTTTTTAAAGACGATTTAAGTACTGCCACTCTCTGTCTAGCATTCCTTACCTACCTACTGGCAAGCATATAATCTATAGTTACCTTTTAATTAACAAACGACGTCATTTTTTTCCCCTACATTTTCACCTCTGGTAATGCAAAACCATGATTTTCTTTCGCATTTACTATTGTTTGCAATAATATTTAAATTATTGACTTCTGCCATGCTGTTCTGATGGTGACAAGAGCTTATTCTGTTAAAAGAAGTGAAGTCACTTGTGCTTTGCAATGTTTTGGTCTTAAATTAAATTATTAAGTATAGGAGTAATTTCTTTTAAGAGTTTATGTAGGAGTTTATAGGCCATCATCATCATAATCAACATCATCATCATCTTATCCTATCTTATCTTATGATTATGATTATCCTAGTCCCAAGTCGTTCGAGGACGATTTAGCATGTCCTGGATATTGGATCATATTTGATATTAATACAATATGCACTTTCATTTAGCATTTCGGACAACCAATCTATCAAAATAAAAATGTCAATGCAACGGTTGTGTTTAATCGATTGCAATGCTGATTGTTTGCCAAAAACTGACGTATTGTGTTTCTGTCGGTATAAACATGACAAAAAATTATTAAATATTGCATTGAATATTTAGCGAAAATGTATTGTCAAAAATTTAATATTTAATTATCCTCGCCAACATTTTTAATAAAGACCGCTTATAAACACAATAAGCAATGTCACATGGGTTATACATATTTTACAGGTATTTTATTCATTTCAATGAATAATATTTGCATGAACATTTTAACATTGTCAACAACACAACTGAAAGCATTGCATGTCCTCCCATTGCACGAAAATACACCCAACAAAGTTAAAAGAGCAGTTCCAACTATAATTTCCACCTTTACAACCTCAAAAATATTCGTCATAACCATACATTTTGGTTGCAAACACTACAGAAAGAAGCAAAAGTCCTTCGAAGCTCACAAACCATTGTTAGGATAGAACACAATAGCGGTCTCTAAGGCACTGTTTACTTCTATTCTATTCTAGAGAATCAATTCCAGAGTGCTATAATCCTCCTTTGGGAATCATAGAGGTATGTGCAGCCACTTTGCAGTTATGCCCTAAGGGACACTTTTGTTGCGGTCTAGAATTCTATAGTATCTGTAGTTAACTAGACTTCAATTTACGTCTAAGGCACGGTATATAAAATATCTACTTTCCATTTAGAAAAGATACTAAATAATATTCAAATAAATAACACTTCGTTTCACATGCTTTGTTGATGAAAACATAAATTTATTGGTATTTATTTTTGTTACAGGTAAGAGATTTCTCACAAGATGTCTAGTCGTACAAAAAAGGTAAGTTTAAATGAAGAAAACCTATTTCTGGAGATGAACATTTAATAAATACGATGGATATTACTTCACCTCATTACTAAGTTACAAAATGTATTTGAGAACAAAGAAGAATAATTTGCGTCGCATGTAACTAAAAATTGCCATACTTGCGTCTAATGCTTTGCCACAAAACGCAGTGAAATCGCAGTAGAAAGTGTCGTGGTTAGCCACTAGATACGCCCTCTTATTTAAACTAGGCATCTGCAAACTAAGTTGAAATATTACTTTCCAATTGCACTCACTGCAATTTCTGTTGTTATGCGTAATTATGTAACTTACTCTAAAAATGTTTATGCAATAAATAGTATGAAGTTGCGTCTACATTTTTGAAACTGCACTTCTGTTATGCACTGACCTATACTAAGGTATCTATTATTAAACCGATAGTAATCAGTTCGGCACTAAATATACTCACCCATAATTACAAGAGGTGACTAATTGCTACGGGACTCATTGTTTGGCGGTCACGCGCCGTCGCGCCGCCAGAGGGCGCGGTATTATGCGACACAATAGTTGCAGCAGACGTGCCCTCCATTGTAAACTGACCTTATCTTCAAGCCTCATCACAATGTCACGCTATACAATAATTACATGTTGTTCTAAAAATATGTACTTCCCTTCGTTTAAGGGATACACTTGACCAAATTGTTTATGTTGGTAAGATGTTTGGCTGAATGCCGTGACCAAAGCCATTGGACAAATGATTCTTTGGCGTAATGATGACTATCATTAGGTCGCCAAATAAGAATTTAATTCGAGTAGAATTAAGTTGTTTATCTTAAATTCTTGCCTTAAAACTCTATAGGTATGATTGAAAGCCAATCCCACATATTTTGTACGTAATTTTTTTTGCAAAGGGGATCTTAGTACTTAGCGGGTTATACCGGTTCTGTGACGTCACCACCAAATGCGCTCATGACTAAAGACTTATCAATGCATTTCATGGTTCTCTTCACTGAGGATTAAAGGTCAATTCGGTAATGGTGTAGCTTATCATCAATACTTTGATTGCACTATATAACCTTATTGGATGTTACGATATCACAAGAGATATGTATAATGGACACGGCAACATAGAAGAGAGGAGGATACTATCGATATTAGGCTTTAGTCTCTGTCAACCTCAATGGGAGATAGGCGCGATTGTATGTATGTTTATTTATATGATGATGACTAGTACTTATATTAGGATGTAAGTCTATTTTATGTAACTATTTATCCTATATTATTTCTTCAAATTATTATTACTATTTGTTTCACTGCCCTATGTTTTGTTATATTTAAGCATTAGAGAATGCGAAATATTCACAAAGATATGAATTTTCTATTGAAATTTCTTTCACTAGGAAATTTTCTTTCAATAGAAAATTCATATCTTTGTTTAATATTTGTTTCACTTACATCTATGATATTGTATTCTAAATTCTCAATGAAGATTGATCAAAACGTCAACTATGAAAACAGCTCCATATATTTCATAACGCATCTAAATGTCTATTTTGGTTGGGACAACCAGTGTCAGTGTGATTGCCATCGACCAATGAGTAATGAGACAGATGAGATCACTTTCAACGGTGCTAATTTCAAGCTGCCGCCAGAGTCGTTACACTTTGTTGTTGCGCGCGGCCATTTGCCAAACTCCGGCTCTAGTCTGTAATTGCATTCGTTTGTTTAGACTTGGTACACTCAGCTACAGATCAAGCTATTCAAAACCAGTTTATACTGACCTCCCATTGTAAAAAATTTCCGTACAATTCAAGGCCATCCTATACTGGTTTTGTATATAATGTGTAGCTGTGCGTACATAGGCGAAATATTAACAGCGTTATATTAGTGAAGACACGAAAGCTAATATGCACTAGGTGACAGGTGTGGCGAATGTTGTGGATGCGACACCAAAATTTCGCAAGATGGACACATTTCACTTCTCCATACTACTTTTCCTTCTACTTCTGTTTCACCCCTTTCTTTACTCAACTTATACGTAACCTTCCGGCAATGCTCTGTTATACAAATCATTACACTAATTTAAAATATAAGGATTAGGTAAGTATGTATATAATAATATCTTTAAATGACGATAATACCTTTAAAATAAATATGCCTTAAAGAAAATATTATACTTAGATCTATATTAAATCAATGCGTTACAATACACTACATGCCTCATAAAAATTAGCAATCTTACTCCCTTGCGGTTTTATCGCAACAACTTACTACTAGCGCCATCTCTGGAAATACACTGGAACTCGGTCGTATTACTACGTCATGTCGACATTGACCGCTAGATGGGGGCACTAGTACATGGAACGGGTGACGCGCGCGGTTAACGAACGTTCTTGACTGAGCACTCGAGTTCGTTCGACGCTATGCCGATGCCGCCGCCCGTGACACAACAACACAACAGCGGATTCGATCGTAGGACTTGCGTATAGTGCGGCCTACTAAACAAATAATACTGTGCTTGTAATTTTAATAAGTTAATTATCATTTCTGCTAAAATAATATTTTCACAGCTGCATTCTTAAAGATTTTACTAAGTAGGTACAAATCCTTTGTGTTTCTTAATTTTAAACTGAAGAAAAAAATTTTAACTGAAATAAAATAAAGTGAAAATTGAAAATAATGTTGACCGGATGTTAAGTAAACAGTTTTTATTTAGTTCACATGACATTTTTAATATCAGCGCAAGTCGATAGATGGCGGTAAACATCTCCGCTACGATTTCCAAGCTACCTCCGCTGTTATATGAAATGGTGTTATACTGTGGAGAATTGGATTAAGTTTTGTAGGATGTTATATAGTAATTATTTAGTTATTGTCACAATTACAATTACCGGGAACCCACAATGTTATCGCGAAAAAGCATCGAATTTGGCGGGAATTTATCGCAATACTAGCACAATTGCTATCAACGAAATCCATTCGATTATTTACAGAAAAACACAATATTGCATTAAAATAAAATTAATTCCTTTAAAGTCATGCAAAGATGCACGTTAATGCTACAACAACGATGTGTTTGTCCGAAACGACATTGACTCGTAAAAATGGTAATAAAAACACAAATGTATGACAAGTAGGTAGTTGGAATTTTTATGTGCTGACCACGGCTCAGGCAGACTGTAGGACTAAGGTTTCGAAGAGGTTTTGTTCCTCTCCATATCTTTAGTCCTAATCTTGTTTTGTATCAAATGTTTGTTGTTTTTTTTTTTCAAGATTTTTCTTGCACTTTTTGGCCTGTCCTCGGAAATTAAGCCTGGTTAATACGGGTGAATTGGTAAAAAAAAATATTATTTCATCATGTTGGTATGAAAAAAGGTAAAGGTTTATATTATCGTACGATATTGAACCTAAATAAAGGAGATAGAAGGAGGATGGGATAGAGCCTTAAATAGGTCCTTCTTGCTTTTTTGTTCCATAAAAGTTACGTTACCTTCCCAACGCTCTTCAATTGTCTTTTAATTATTCTTATGGATACTTGTAGTACCTATCTACATAATTATAATCAACATTGTCACAAAAACAGTGTAGGTAGGGTTATTTAATACCGTGACCGATTAAATATTCGCACCTGCCAAATTAATTTTAAAAATAAAATTTTCTTCGTAATAACAACTTTCAGTCTGCTTTGCATCCGGGAATAGGATTGACGGAGGCTAGAGAAAATATTTATACTTAGATGCCTGTTATAATGAATTACCTATATATCTTATATACAAAATGCAGCCGTAGTTTTTATTGTTTCATAATTATTATCAATTTTATTGATGTTTATATAATGGAGTTATTCTCAAATATATACCGTCAAATACAACATACCTACGCCAAACTTCTTAAGCGCTCTAAACGAGATTGTCTAAAGCAAAATATACTACCTTATTTCCATGAAACAATGCACTTCAGGGACTTGAAAAAATTTGGGGACTCTTAACCAATCTGAAAGGGAATAGAATAATACCAGATCATTATACGCATACAACTTTTTAAATTATCAAAAGAAAATCCATCATTATTCATCCATCCTCTTTTATAGGGATTTTATATCATGTCCATGTTCTTAAAAAAGGCCAGGTTCCGAGCACCCTAAACCGACGGTCATGCATGAAGAGATTAATGAATGTAGATGAAGCAAAAGTAGTGTGCCAGGATCGTAGCAAGTGGAAATCTATAGTCTCTGCCTACCCCCATGGGAGACAGGCGTGACAATATGTATGTATGTATATCATGTCCTTGGTCTTCCCATGGAAAACCAATTATGTGCTCGCATTTATTGAGGTTAAGATATCTACTGATCAAAAATTAAGATTTTAAATTTCACTTATATAAAATTATATGTATAGGTCTATAAGTAGATTCTGGTATAAATTAAAAATACATACCAAAGTACTAATAAACTGGCAATAAGTATTGAAAAATCCGCAACATTACTTGAGTCATTAATTAAAATCATTATCTGTTCATGCGTCCATCATAAAAAATAAAGTACCTACCCATCATTATTTATTGCTTTACTTGACATTACGTACAAATCCCTACATAAAATAAGTAGGTATATTTATTTATTCTAGTTCTTAAAATACCTTTAAATTGTTTTATCTGCATATTTTTTTCTTCCATTTACTGTACTTGTACACTAACAGTTCACCGGTATGTTTAGGTCCCATGTTTCATAGACAGACCCATTACACTTTGTTCGACCTAGGAATAGAACATCGTACATAGCTCAGGATTCCCTCATGCAAGAGGCGAATGAGGGACGTTGGAAAGACCTAGGTACGTTGAATGCCGACTGAACTTGCATACGTTAATAGAACAATAATTCTTGTCACGTCAATCTCTAAGCTGCCTCAAATTATCTCACTTGCATGTACCTACCAATATGACGTCACTAAAAATAGTTGGCTATTGTTTTCGGCAGTGGTCGTCAAACTCAACGCTCGGCGTTTAGCCATGCAGTTATATATTCTGGAAATGACGATTTACATGATAATTAAGGATTTTCGCACAAAGTTTTGCATAATTTTGAGGTCCCAGCAATTTGAGCTTAAAATCACACAACTGAAAATATCGCTGCAGTAGTAATACAATAAAAATACAGAATTACCATAACCCCATTAAATAATCCAAATATTTTAATTAATTCACAAGAGTCGATAAGCATTTACCCACATGTTTCTACAGCACTATCAACTCATTCACAAATAGTCGAAGACAATTAATTAGACTGCTTGCTTTCTACGTACAAATGATCCATAAATAATTTAATGAATTTTGATCCCTACGGAACTGCACCCACCAAACCCACCCTAATATTGATTAGTAGCAGCACACACTATCAAACATGGGGATTGCATGTCGTGTTTTAATCCATAAATCGTTCTGGGAACTTGAACTGCAACGTACAGTCAAAAACTGAGAATTTAAATGTTTTAAAAATAACAGCATTGCTTATTTTTTTAAACATTTGAACTTGTATACCAACACAACACTACACTTCGATACTTTATTAAAAAAAAAATCTGAAACGTTCGTTCTATTCATAATTTAAATTAGGCTAGAATTGGCGCATTAAAAACACCGTTTTTTTTTTCAAGGACGCCGAAACAAAGGTTAACAATTCTTACAAAGAGTTTAAACATTTTATGCCAAAAAGTCGATGAACACATAAGAATTTATAACAAAATTATTCTATTGTTACTACTTATATTATAACGACCGCAGAACCTCTACACAATGAAAATGCAAATTTTGTGTGAATTTTAACTTTTAGTTACTATTTGGGAATGTCATGCGAGTCAATGTACTTACAGTTTTGTACCTAATCTGTGCCGAAAAAGTATTTGTATAACGTAAACGTGTCGTAGGTACCTACGTAGGTTTCCGCCCGCGGCTTCGCCCGCGTACACTACTTTTCTTTTCATTTTACGGGATCATATATGTATTAACTTAAAGCCAATTCACTCAGGAATAAAGTATGTTAGTATTGGTGAAAGAAATGTCAAAATCGGTTCAGTAGATCCAGCGATTACCCCCGACAACTTCACAGACTCACAAACTTTCCCTCTTTATAATATAAGTGCCTATAGACCAGCTCTAGCTTTTACCTGTGACTGCTCTCGTGAATATTGAAGCAATATTTAGGATTCGAAATCAATGAAAATCACCCAAACTCCCTTTTCAATTTAATCAATCCATCAGCGGTGATCTCTTGTTTTTATGGATAGCAATATTGTGATATTGTTATCCAGGTCAAGGTCAAAGGTCAAGCTTTATCTCAGGATTTGATTTACTATTTCAGATCAGATGTACAGTCTAGCGACTGTACATCAGGTTATACAAAACTGACAAATTCTTCCAAATGATTTTAAACCTTAAATATTTTAATGTTAAGTTAAAAATCGACTGAGAAAATTTGATGTTTTGTGGTTACTTGATGTGCTGGCGACCGTACCTACCCCAGTTTTTATGTAAGAGTATAATTTATTTTCTAAAAGTTAAAACTAAATTCAAATAGATTTAGTAGTTTTTGCGCCAACCTCTAACAAACAGACAAATAGACGAGTTCTAAAACAAGTAAGTTAAGTTGTAAGTAGGTATATTTAATGTATATTACATATTCTTTACGACTTATAGTATAAAATAAGTAGGTAGATATTCTAATCAAATAACTTTTTGGCATCGTACGATTTACGAGGACTGGTTGTAATGTGGAAGTGGAGAATCTAAAAATATTTTTGAAGAATTCACAGCTTGGAATGGCGTAAATGTCAAATAGCTACAATCCATCTCTAGGTTATTTACAATCAAAATGCGAAATAGTTTTATTTAAATGTAGGTATAGTTACGTCATCATTCATTGTGTTTGCCGTTAGTCTCACCCGAATTTATATTAATCAAGGTGGTTTACCTACTTGACTTTGTTTCCAATTCAACCAGTCAACAGACTTCCTACTGCCGCGTTAACTTGTGCACACGGCACAAGCTATACAAAACCAGTGTACTATGACCTCTTATTGTATTGGAAGCCTATACAATGCGAGATCAGATTAAACTGGATTTGTATAGGTTGACCTGTAACCGTGTACTTCCATCATTTATTAAGTACTTATTTCAACATTTAATTCTAATGTGACATTCTCAGTATGAAATAAGTACTTACCTATTTTTAAGTGGATAGCAACTCGAGTACCTAATCTGTGCCTATCTACTTTAGTACAATTACAATGGTACTTTTTCTGCTTAATACCCCAATGAAGTCAAACACTTTTTCCGACTGTGTTTGCAGACCAATGGATTTGTAAGAAAGAACCGCATTAAAAACAAATCTGCAATTCACTGTATTTAATTATATTTACATTCATCGATAAATCACAATCTTGTATCCCTAAAATATCTTGTAAGTATATAAAATAACCATTAAATGTTGCTTCCTCTATTCTTCACTGCATAGTATAAAACACAGTCGCTTTCCGCCGTCTGTCTATCCCTATGTATGCTTACTCCTTAGATCTTTAAAACTACGCAACGGATTTTGATTCAAGATTCAAGATGGTAATATAGGATATATTACAGAAAATCCGAGAAACTTCGCGGGCGAAGCTGTGGGCGGAAAGCTAGTGTTTTAATAGACGTAGATCAAACTCTACAATTAACTTAAAATGTCGACCACGGAGGCACAATTACAGGCGATCATGATTACATTAATAGCAATGATGAGTTAATTAATCATTGTAAAGTTTTGTAATTCTCGAATGAGCTCTGTGGGTACAGTCGCCAGCATATCAGGTTATACAAAACTGTCAAATTTCTCTGACTGATTTTAAACCTTAAAATGTTTAGAAGTAAGTTCAAAATTGATTGAGAAAATTTGAACTTACTTCTAAACATTTTACCGTACATTATAATTGAGGCTCAGTATGGTACGATAATCGTGGAACATTTAGTTAATAATTTCGATAGCTTAATGAACCGTTCTGTCTGGCTCCCCCGCCCCATCAAGCGTGAACCTTCAAGGCTTCATGTCTGGTTTCTTCGTATTTTAATTGCAATTATTTTCATGCTTGAGGAGTAAAGGAAATTTGTGAGAATCGTTCTCAAATATTCGATTCTTGACAGCTTAAAATTATTTGAAGGCTTATTCTAGTAATTAAAAAATGTTGGACATTAATGCTGATTTTATCTCAGTCATAAATATCACAAACGTGAACTTTCGGTAAATTTTCGATTTATAACAAGATAATTTGTTCACGTTTAACGTTGTTTGTTAATGTGACACTTACGACACAACAAATAGGAACTATATTTTTAACGTTTTATGCTACCAGAATTAGCTATTTTTTGTTACTATATTTTAATATACAGCATGTATATTAAAATATAGTAACATATCCATGCTGTATATTAAAAGGCTAGTAACCTACATCATTTACATGTTTTTTTTTAAGTTTCAAAACATGTGCGCAGTTACTCTGGTTTCAACTTGTTTGACGTTATTGATTCAAAGTCTTGTTGACTCACCTTCGTCGCAATTTATACTGGTGTCCAATAAAATGATGCTGTCTCACTCCTTAGTCCTTTAAATGGTCGTTCTTGACCCTCCGTCTCCAGATCCTGTCAATTTTATCGCTCGGCGAAATGATCTCATCACTCCATTGCAACGACCTTATTGTGATTAATGCTGTGCTGTCGTTCGTATATAAATTATACGCGGACGCTATCCGTCGATCTCTAATTGAAGGAATTGTGGCAATTTATAAGACACGGAGCCTTTTGTGCGAGCAATGAATTGAGCAATTAACGATGTAAGAATTTTCTTGATTAAAAAATAAAGGTTCGTTGTAAAACTCAATTAACCTGGCAAGCGGTACAGTTCCTCTTTTAAGCACATAACAATAGATTTTGCATTGTGTCTACAATCTGCCGCTTGACAGGTTAATTCCGATTGGCCGGTCGCTGGCTTTATGAGCAAAGTCTTGGCGCTCATTAAGCAACTAATTCGAATTCATAATTATGGTAAACAAAATTAAAATTTATTTTAAAAGCAGGCAGAGTAAATCATGTTTCGTGAGAGTTTATAACTCTTTAATAACGTTCGACTACCCACTTGATTCAATTACCATAAGCACTGGGCAGACTCATACGGCATAATAATTCCATTGTTTTTAAATGGTGTGCAATAATACCTTCCTTCATATATTAATGATCATGGTGAAGGTTCGTCACGATCCCTTGTTATTTTTTATAAACAACGAAGCTGTGCCTGCGTGCCTGCGCCTTTCCCGAATTTTCCAGTAGATTAAAAAAGATATTGTTTTTCTATACATATAAATCTAACCCTCAGTTTTCATTTAAATTTGAAGTTCCTAGGTCAGTGCTTTTGTTACCATTTTAGTGACTTAAGCTAGTAGCGACTAGAATTTGATGTAAGTAGGTATTACTATAGTAATTTATTAGTCACAGTAGCAACATGTAAAGGTTATTACTCTTTAAGAATATATAATGAATAATTAAATATTAATTAATGTCAAAAGTTAAATCGTCAGACGGCAGAAATTAATTATTATTCATTGTAGAAAAGGTTTTACATAAAAACAGAGGTGCACAGTTTTGTGTAATAAAAGGTGGTCCTTATAATCATGATTAAATAATAAATTAAAAGAGCTTTTACTCAACAAAGCTACTTTTGTTTTAATAATGGCGGTAAACAAAATAACGAACTTTGCGTGTCTCAGACAGAACCACTCTATTATAATGTTATTTTTTTAATTTAACATACTTTTATTTATGCGGTCTGATACAAGCTGGATAGTTTTGTTTTAGGTATAATGCAATGTAAAGATGTGATTTCCAGAGGTGCTCATTACTACGAATGGATCTATACTTAATCTATATATATAAAAATCAATGCCACTTTTCGTTGTAATCTTATAACTCAAGTACGGGCTCACCTATCCAAACCAAATATTTAGGCTTTGTTCGGACTATTTAGTAGATGGTTTATGTGAAGTTTGCACAAAATCGGTCGAGCGGTTCTTCATTTATCACATTTTTTGTAACAAATGAATTCAGTGAATGGCGGATTTTGCTGTCAAATTGAAACGAACACGCGGGCAACGCCGTGGGCGGAAAGCTAGTTACTTATATAATAACGCTTCAGAGTTTGTTTGTTCGCGCTTATCTCGGAAAATACCATAGACGGATTTTGAAAAATCTATTTTCACTTAAGGTTTGAGGCTATTTACCATCGAGCTACGACCTTTACAAGCAGAGTAAAATAAGTGAAACCACAGCACACAGCTAGTTTTCTTTATAAACAAGCAAACACCAAAGGCAGTCTTGAACAGCTTATATAAAGTCTGCAAGACACCCACGTAGACATACGTCACGTACTTTGCGCTCTGTATTCATCCTATGATAAATTAATTTAATCCATGATAAATGATCATTGTGACGGTATAATAAATCTAATATTTCGCTCATGCAGTACCTACATGGAGTGACGTAACTCCTCTATTCGACCTCCTTGACTTCCTGTACTTATATCTTTGATCCGACAGCGGGTAGGTTACAAATAAGTACTTACATGAAATTCCAACACAATAGACAATTAATTATTATTATTATTTAATTCCCACTATTTCGGGATGCATTAGCGTCTTCTGAACATAAAATCTTAGGATCAATTTATTAGTAAATACGGAGAAACAGTTATTATTTGTGGATCCGGAGTTTAGACACTACAGTTTGGATTTGTAGATAGCTTCAGGACCTAAATAACAGGGTGAATAGTAGGTGTGCAATAATAATAATAAAAATTAGAGATGGTATTTTTTATTTTTAGAATAACTAATAATGTTTGTCAATTGAAATGCGGGCAATGAATTTAAAACATATACAAAAAGATTTGAGAATGTTTACGCGGTACATACAGCGACAAATATAGCTATATGGTTTGCCCTTTGGACCGTCCGTATTCCGTTGCAATAGTGGTGATTTTTGCAATGCAACTGCTTTACGTGTTGTTAAGTAGGTATACCTATATGCACAATCCATTTAAGCTTCATCGAAGTCTCAGACAAGTCACTCTTTATAAATTACTCATAATTGGCGTATCGAATGAGCTCGAATGCTTTTAAATTTTTTAACAAAGCTTAATGGTAGTTACAAGTGATTGAAATCACAATTTTGCAGTTTACAAACCCAAGATATTTTTCAATATTACCACATAATACATGAGTAAGAAACTCGGATACTGTAAAAAAAACTTATTTAGAACTTTCTATTTCCAAATTATGACTAATTTATGGATACTTTATGTGTCATTATGGCATATTTATAAATTATTGATTATGTAATAGTTAAAAGAATGGCTGCTTAACCTGAGGTCCTCAGGTTGAGCCAACTTGTTGTTTTTTTTTTTTGAAATTATTATATTATTTACTTTTAAAGTAAATAATAGTAGCAATCAATGCCTAGATTTGTTTTACGCACTGCCACGCATCAAGCTATACATATCCATTATAAGTTGACCACTCATTGTACTTAAAGCCTAAACAATATGAAGTCAGCTTATTTGGATTTGATTGTGGTCAAGCTGACCATTTGATTGATTTAGGCTCACCTCATAAACATACCGGTGTACTGTGTAAATGAGGAAATGTCTGCCTAACCACTCGGGAACGTCAAGCGTGATGATAGATATGTTATACAGAATGACTGGTTCAAAAGTAGGTATAAGTACCTACATATTAAAGGGTATAGTTTCTATACTGACCTAACAAGTTCTCTTAAAAATAAATGAAGTGAAATTATACATACCTAAACTACATAAATGGAATGATCACATAACACCATGGCTTGGCACAGCTTCGCCTCCATAGTAAACTGGTTTCAAACCTTGACATTTCCAAACAACATCCGATGATAGTCGAATAGTTATTTTAAAAAATTTCGTTATGTCAAAATATGATATATAAACCTCTTCAGGGCCTACAATTTTAATTATGTAAATGGACTCCTTAAGTCACGAGTAACATGATTTATTGTACTTTATAAAATAGTAGAAACAAACACACACAAGCAATACAGATTAAAAAAGAAATTTAAGTATATAAATGTTTGGCAGGTAGATTCGTTGTAGATACTATATTATATGTATGTATAATGTATAGGGAAATACCCATGGATCGAGAAAATATAGTACCGATGGATAGGTACCTAATTATAGATAGAAGGGACATGAAACTCACTCCATCATCAATGTTATATTATCTTTAAGAATCTGTAGAAATTCAAATCCTAACTGAATCGTAGTGAAATATCAAAAAACATTACCTTCCTTTCGAACTCCACCGCAGTCGGATATTAAAAGTAAGTAAATATTTTAATGTGTGATCACGTTTCTCGGGAACGCATTTATAATGTGATTTATAAATAATTCGGCTGTTTGATTCGTTTCCAAGGCCAAACCACTCCGAAAAGTAAACTCTGATAAATGGATTGAATTTGTTTGTTATATCAATTTAATCTGTGGTTATACCTATATGTTATCTGAACCCAACATGGCTAATGTCGAGAGCTTTAGCAATAGATTTGGAATTCAACATAACTCGTATTTACTCAGGCCCTGATTCGAAAAGGCTTTACCATTAAAATATGTACACCCGTCCTTATCATATTGATGGCAATTATGTGAGATGGCAATAATATTATACCCACTTTAGCTGTCCTTTAGCTAAACACCTTATCAATAAAATAAGCAAGAACTCGTCTCTAACACTCTTTTGGCTTACCGAGTTAAGAATGATTACAGTTGAAATATTTTATTCGATTAGATTTAATTGTTAACAGAACTCAAGTATTCTACAAACAGCCACTAATGTCAGTGGAGTGTTTATTGTGTACCTATATTAGCTTTATAAGAGAATATGTATTAATTGATTTTGATTTAAAGTTAAATATTGGTTATTATTAAAAACTGAGTTCGATGCGGTGCTATGCCTCTTTTTCTGTCACTTTTGTCAGTGGACGCGCAGCAATTCACAGAAGATTTATCGAAATCAATTAACGCTATTATAGAAACGAATAAAAACCAACAAACAATTATTCATTTTTAATACTTGATAATATACTTAGTTTTATTTCAAATTAAGTTTATAAAACCACATGTAGCAAACATTTAAATTCTTATTGTACTATCCTAACAAGAATCCAATTAGCATCTAATAGAATGTAATTTGGAGATTTTTAGTCATTACTGACAACTTGAACGACCGTATTTAATTTTATAATTATGAATTTGTAACCACTGGTATGCTTAGGGTTTTACTTTTCCAAGGTTGACAATCCCACCATTTTTTTTATTTAATTCATGAGTTAGTAGTTAAAAGCCTGTTAAATTTCTTTTGATTCAGTTAAACGATTTTTTTTAATAGATTTTCATCTACGAACTCAAAGGTGCTTATATTACCGTATATCTTAATTATTTCGTTTAGCAAGGTCACTTTCACCTTTTGAGTTAAAACACAAGTGATTTGTATTCTTATTGGTATTGTTATTTATTTTGATTTAACCATCCTTATTTAAATTGACTGTTCCAAAAATTCCAAGTTATACAGGATGACATTGAAAAATTCGAAATGGGAGATTCGTTAATCGTGTATTATTCATTTTTTAATAATGGTACACACCGCTACACGTTAAGCTATTAAAAATCCAGTTTAGACTGACCTCGCATTGTAAAGCTTTTCCGTACAATTCAAGGCCAGCTTATACTGGTTTTTTATAGCTTGATGTGTAGCCATACGTACCTAATTTCGAAAATCTAAATTGTATTAAAAATATACTCGTTCATTCTGTAATGCAGAAATTTATCAAGAGGAGTATGGCAACCGTTTTGTATTTGCAGTCATTTTCCAATTTCTTTTTCTATTGACAAGAAAATTTGCAGTAAAGTTGCCAAACCGCTTGCTCATACGCATCCGTTTCTGGCCAGTTGCCGCCCTCCACGGTTATTCGCAAGCTCTAAATTTTCTTTACTACACTAAAAAATATCTACTACACTATAAAATATCTTTTTATTTGTCGCATCTATTAATTTTCATCCTTTAGACGGAATATTTATATACTTAATAACTTTCGGACACTTCGGATTTATCGCAATATATTGCGATAAATACACGTGGTGTAAATGACTCAATTGCAAATCTATATAAGGCTGAATTACGGTTATTTCACAAAACAAAGCCGTTTGTTAAATCTATGCCTACTTTATTCCTCAAAAGCCATACCTCAGATTAAATTCTTCATGCCTTCTTCTAATTTTGATAAAATCTGGTTTCAATACCTATGCCATGTTATATTGAAATAAAACTTATATTTGTTCTAAATTAGTGACAGGAAATAGCTAAAAAAATATAATTCATTCTCGAATCATACATAATTAATGTAATTAACGCTTAGATATTAATCCTCTGTGTAGCTTATACATATATTTTATTAGACTTATGTTTTAAATCCGCAAAATCTTTAAAAAAAGGATTGGATTCGACATTGACTTAACCTTTTTACAACATATTTAAAAATATGTCCATGTTCAACCACCACAATTTCATGTTTAACCCAGAGCGGATTGAACGTGAACTAAACTTTAAAAGTGCCTTTTAAATAGTTGTTTACAGAAAATAAATGTAGGTACAGAAATAATGTTTGAATTTCCCAAATATTATTTGTCATTTCATTTCATTTTTCTATTGCAAATAAAATTTACTACCACATGTTTATCAAACACAGAAAATAGCTTCCCATGAATCTGATTCAAATTCTCATTGCCACCAAACTAATTGTAATCGAGATACAATCTCAACTGCCTACTCGATTCATACCGATTGCTAAATAGGAGTCGTATTACTTTTGTGATATCGATACTTGAGCAATTCGTTATGATCGGATCACAAGCGTTGGTAGCTGTATCAATATTCAGAGTGCGTCATTTTAGATCCCAATCACGGATGTGTGAGGGAAGTGTGTGACTAGTGTGTTGTTCGCTTTTCCTGTATTCTTTTTATAATCTCTAATAATACTTCACGGACTTGTAATAGAGGAGTATATTATAATAATGCGCTATAAAAGTTTGACATTGAATTGAATGAGAATAATCTCGGAACTCGTTGCAATATAATTCTCAACTTATTAATTACTAGCTTTCCGCTCGCAGCTTCGCCCGCGTGGAAGTATACGTTTCTTGGCATTTTACGGGATAATTATATAGCCTATGTCACTCAGGAATAATATAGCTTCCTATTGGTGAAAAATATTGGTTTTTATATCAGTCCAGTACTTTCAGAGCCTATTCAATGCAAACAAACAAATAATCAAATCTTTCCTCTTTAAATTAACTTGAAATTTTATATAATTACATAAAATCACGCCTATAGTCCCCGAATGGTTAGGAAGAGGTCTGAACAACTATGAAACCAGATTACGCCGGATAGGTCTTATGTAATAGGGGGCGAACTTATTCCTATTTTATTTTTAAGTTGTATGGCCGTGCTAAATAAATAAATTATTAATTATTAAATAAATTATTATTATTATTATTATTAACCGAGCTCCTATTAACCGAGAAAATCCAAACTGCGAAGCTACTACTGATAATTTCATAAAAAAACAACTTACCAAAGTACACTTTGCTGAGCCAAATCGAAGCCAACATCTTGGGTGACATTTGCCCATAAGGCTATAAGATTATTGCGGCCTATTACCTACATAACGTTATCTTATCATACTAATATAATAATAAAATGTAATTACATATTAATAGCATCGGCCGTTGTTAACCTCAGCCTAATTTCATAACTATAAAATCTAGTCCATTTATTGTGCAAATGTAACGCATAAGTTTTACTTAGGAATTATATTACAGTGCTTGGACGCCATTTACATTTCAAATGTAAACAATAATACAACAAATTAGACAAATAACAGTTATGTGGAATATAATTGACGCTATAAATTCTTAAAACCGCATAACAAACGTACTCAATTAAAAGTTATAAATGTTAACAGGTAAAGCAGACACAACCATTTTTAATCAAAACATCTTTTCTTAGTTAATTTCAAGGACAAACTAGGTATCAATTTAATTTAAATGTTTCTTACTAAATTTGGGAAAATTTATGGAAATTATAACTAGTTTCGGTTTGTGGCCGGTCAATGGCATAGACTCAAACATATCAGCGAATTGGTAATGATGGTATTTTACGTTGACTGTATGGAAGTTTTAATAAATACAATTGATTCGCAAAAAAGTTTTTTTTATATTTTTTAGGGCACATAGACGACAGGGTTCGTCCAGAAACTTCAATTCATCAAACTTTTTTCGTGTTTCCATCATTGTTCCAAATTCCAAAAGTAAACGCTGCTATCAAAAATCCTTCTGCCAAACCAAAAATTCCTGAAAACCTTACAAGAAGTAGAATTAATATGTTAATCATTATGACATTTAATTATTGTGAACATTTTTCTCTCAAGTTGAAATCAAATAAAATGATGACTACGACGTATACTACTGTCTATTGTCATTACGTCACACAATAATTATCTAGTAAGTTACTCAACACAATAGTACCAAGTTCAGCTAGACGGCAGTGATTGCATCGCGCATGCGCCACGCAGGAGAAAGCGACCTGCAGTACGATGACCCCGGCTAAATTCGGCCAAGGTCTGCCGGCGAGACATCAGGTATCCCAAGCCGGCTTACAAATATACCAGCGACATTTAAATACTCGTAAGGAAAACAACTCTATTGTGGAATGGTGATGCCATAGTCCTAACGAATCATGTTTATGAGGGACGAGAGTAAGTTTAATTGTCGCAGTTCAGTCTGAACGCTGATTCCTGTACTATAATTGCAGGATTTTCAATTTCCAGTGTTCAGTTCACTGTTTAAATATTTCCATAAACATTTTATGAACGTCTTTGCCTACCATCTGGCAGATGTGCGTCTATTTATACCAGTACGGATCATCAGGAAACAAAGTTCAAACATGAACTTTATCGCTAGCCGGGGAAAGATATAAAACGCACACGCCGCGCCGCCAACGCAAACGCGCCCGTCGAAACGTCGAACGTCGAACTTGCGTTTAAAATCGGCCAAGGTCCCACAGCGTACACTGACCTTATACTTGTGGTTACGAAAAAACCGAGCCGAGAATTCGAACTGCCTCGAATATTCCGAACATTCTTTTTTTCTAAACAGATGTAAAAAAAAATCGGAGCCCATCCGAGATTGCGTGTTGCATTCCTCTGCCAATCGCTATAAAAGGTCCAAACCAACATTAAAACTAAATCGAGTGTCGTCGGGGAGTCCGACGAACCGCGTCTAAATCCAGCCAGCCAAGGTCTCAGTCAGCTGAAGGGCGGCTCGCCCGACTGGCTTTGTAGTGGTCGTTTACACTGAGCGACGATAACAAAAGGGTTGCTTAAATGCCTACGACCTGACTCACATCTAGCTCGAGTGCGAGACGCTAAAACGACGTCGTAAAGAACACTGGCGAGAGCATATGAGTTTAGTCATAAAAAATTACACACGATTGCATATCTCAGCGGAGACCACCGAATGAGATCCACAATTTACAGAGCCTAAAACAAATTAAATCTGAAAACGCATTCGTAATAAATATCAGACGGCCAATGTAAATTGATCCTCAACGCCCCACCGGTGCTAATTCAACCTTGTTAAACAAAAGAAAGTAAATAAATATTGCAGGTCTGAGTATTATGGTGGTGTTTGTATACAGAAGCGTCTAGACGTGGTTTTGCCTGGCTGCGTCGAGATGCGCTCGTGTAGAGCTTGCGGTAGACTCCTGCTGTGTTCCCACCGTGGTGAACGCGGTTTAAAAAAAAACTTTAATCTAGAGACCGTGGCGTAGCAATAAAAACAATTTGACACCAATCTTATTCCACCGGTAAATATGGATGTCGATTCGTCACGGGTAATTTAAGCTCAATATTATGTTGTGATTCCAATAAACAACACAAGCGGTTTAACGAAGCGTCAAAACATCATAATTAATTTTATTATAGCCAAAAATAACCTAACATCATAAATAATACACAGCCAATATTTAAATAATACCTAATTGCATTACGTCAGTGAACCTTATCTGAGGGTAATGACCTCCAGACCTGCCACAACATTGCCTTGCCGCTTGCCTGATAAAGTACCCAATTCGCACTGAACCCGTACAATGCGTCATGGTTCGTCTCATGTTACTGTATGACCTATATTTTCCCCCTAGCACTTAGGGCTTGCTCGAATTCCTGTGCCTGACCTACGACAAGTGCGCGGCAGTTGCGCGGGCGCGCCATGGCTAAAATAACCGGGACGGGTGTCCCCAACCACTTCCGCACTCGCCATCGGTTCGATTTATTAATTATAGCGGTCGTATTACCGAAAGGGCGTTTGGGACTTTCCCCGAAATTTAAAATCGATTGGTTGTCGTACCTTTTAAATATTCTCGTTTCGCAAGGATTTTGATTTATGACATGCGCTTTGGTTACCAAGAAATCTAAAATAAATATATTCATGAGCAATTTAATTTGGAATTATATTTGTATTGTTAATTTAAATATTAATTAGGTTTGTATTGAGGAAAGAAACTTGATAAGTGGCATAATTTCGTTAAAATTAAAACATATTACCAATGATCCATTAATATTAACGGAAGGTGCTAATAAAACTGGTTCTGTTACAAAAATTTTATCGTCAGCAATTAACAATACCGGACGTATAAATAAAAAAACTGCGATTTTAGTGATGTAAGTGTTATCTATGTATTTAATGGAAATTGTATTTGAACTTTATAAAAAAGTACTTCGATTCAACAAATCACAGGATACAATTTCAATAATCCAAATACGCGTATGTGTCGCGTATACGGAACTGCTGCACGCTAGTAGCATCTATTATTGATTGGCATGAACCGGTGCATCGTCGCATTGTTCGTAGGATCGATTCCATCGCGTCCCTGTCTCCCCCGCGTCTATTTTTACCGCTTCATTGCTTACTCCCCTCACTGCATGCTTCCTGTCTTTTATTAAACTATCTGTATGTTAATTAACAACGGCCTCGCTCGGACCGGCTCTGTTTATTTTTCTATTAGCTGGCTCCTACGAAACATTTGCTGTTTAAGGCAATGCTATTCGGTGTGTATGCGCACGATCGCTAGTCATTACAGCTGGATCCAACTGGTTTTTACATCTTACATATTCGAGTGCTTGACATAATGTATCATACGTCCTTTTATTTTTTCGACCTTCAACTACATTTAATTAGACGTCCCTGCATGTTGTCAAACCGAGCCTCACTCCCTCAATGTTGCGTTCTCTTCTAACTTCAAGTTTATAAGTATGTTCGTCTCGCTCGGTATGGGGCATCTGGTATACATAAACCTGCGTACGTGTGCGTGTTGTTGCAGGGGTGCAAGCGTGTGTTAGTGAGCGTGGCGTTTTGTCTACAGCTGTTGTGGGTTTGTAGAACCACGCCACGCCGCCGTTACCGACTCCTCTAAATTTATGCTTCCTCATGACCCACGCTCCGACGCACTATAGACCAGCAGGGACACATTAAACTCGGCCCCGTTTAATATTCCATTCAAAACACCATCTAAATAAGAAATACACATTTAAATGACATTCGTTAATACCCTCTACGGTGACATTTACGTCTTTCTTTCATCCTGATTAATTCTTTCTACGTCATAAAGCGGTAACAGAATATTCTTGAATAACCGAAACTGCGAAGTGTTTAGCTCCACAGTTTGCCATTGTTTATGGTACCTCTACTTAGTCATTATAAGAAAATAATGATGTCATTATTCACGCCTCTTTTGTTACGGTTTGAATAAAAGTGTATACCAACACAGCGTACGATTCCTTAGTAACCCGTCTTACCTTGTGCTTGCTTTGTAAGCCACGATAGTCAAACAGCTGGCGAGAGGTCATCGACACCGGCTCTAGTGCAAATTGTATAGTTACACATTGGAAACGCAAAAAATAACATCCATTTTGCCGTCGGATCCGCATGCACGCTCAAATTCTCAGAATATTAGGGATCGGTCAAAAACACGAATGTGTTGTTTATTTGTGGATGCGCTTATCCTTGTTTCGCCTTTCGAGTTTCGGGCAGTGATGCCACTAGATTATTTTGGTCTGCGTACTTATGTTTCATTACGTTTTTTATTTTGAAACAAAGCAGCGAATCACGGTCGTGATCTCGAGATGTGAAACCACAAAGCAAGTTTCGAGTGTAAAAAACCAAACAAACGCGTGACGTAACCATTGGAACACATTCGTGTTGTTGAGCGGGCTGTAGAAGGCGGTGACGTCATGGTCCAAAAACCCTCGGGGTCGATGCTCGGGCCCCTACCTGCATTTTTTCGTGCATCCCCTCGTGACATTAGCGGAATCTCCTCAAAGGGATATAGATTGCTTTCGTTACAGCTCGAACTCAACCGTTTTTAACTCTTCCGTGTCTAGTTTTTGTTCGTTGATGGGACATTCACACTACCACAACCTTACCCTTATTGTTACAACGGACGTGTCAACAATATTTTATCTAACAGGTTACTAGTCTCTTCTCATGATATAATTTAATCGTCACTTTAAATCAGATTGCCTATTTAAAATTGATAAAGAATTCCTGAAAACTGATGGCGTTGAAAATCAGAAAACAGATGTTTTTTCAATGAGTTTCTTGACTTGGTCATATCCTAACAGAACATTACCGCGTTTTGTTTAGTCCACATTCTTACCTTCATTATATAAGTAAACAAACTTCAATGCGTCATTGTACTTAGTCACCAATGGATTTTTTGGGTGATTGACATCTATACTAAAAAATATATGTTTGTTTTTTGTTTGTATTTTTATCCAGGATCCTATAAAAGCGAAGTCGCGGGAAACTCTCTAGTTAGCTTTAAAGTATAAATAACACCATATTTTTGAGAATATAAATATTATTTTGGATAGAGTAAAGTATGTACGACTGCCTCATTAGTCTAATGGTCCTAAGCGCGACTGCTACGCTAGAGGTCCTGGGTTCGATCCCCAGGTCGAGCAACGTGTTATTGGGTTGCCCGGTTAATGGCAATAGGCTCGCCCCCTATTACATGGGACCTACACATACCGGCGAAATGTGGGTGTACATTGGTACACCTCTGCCTAACCCTTTGGGGAATACAAGCGTGATGGTATGTTATGTTAAAGTATGAAATATACATGCCAAATAAATATATTGATTCAAGAAAACACTGAAGGATGTTGTTGCCAAAAAATATAAATTGTTTGTTTATACAGGCATCGTTAATTTTTTTATAGACTTTCATGGACGTAAAAATTAAAATTTGCTTCTTTTTACATTTCTTTATCCGTCTCAGTAATGACGACACTTTATTAAAATAATTCATTGCTTTGTTACAAAGGTTATTGCAGTAAAGTCAATGATAATTAATACTAATTGAATGATGGTAACTTTTTCAACATATTCTCAACTTTTTTTAAATACCGGTATGTAAAAAAACTCTCGTGAAAGTACTCTGTAGAACGGTTCTTCCAAAGTTCCCACCCAAGCCGAAACACAGGAAGCGTTCCATTTCGGTTCCGATTCCCAAAGTCGATTGGCACAACCGGATTCCCGTTGCGCAAGTCGGCGGCGCAGGTCGGCGATCCCGTACAATTGGGCCGTCCAAAAATGTGTCAAGTTGAACCCAGGTCGGTGACCCCACTGTTTACGTTTACCTCTTTCGCGACCACACTCCGTGACTTGTGAAAGGCCTTACTTTTTGTTTTGTCCGTCTTTCAAAGGACCACACTGCCTCTCACTTTGATCTTTTGATGCGCAAAGCGGTCGGTAAAGGTGTAATTTGTCAACTTTTAAGTTTCAATTAGCGGATCTGTCATGCTAAATGTGATGTGGTCTATATTTGGAGCACTTTACTGGTGTTTTCGGCAAGCGCATGCGTGCGTTCAAAATAATGAAATTGTACCCATAAATATGCGATTTTACTGCTCATTTCGAAAGGAATATCGCTTGCAACGCTGACTTCAAAATTTTCACCGAAATTTGCAAATCCAGGAGGAAAATAAGAAACGGTACATCGTTTCTTCCGAAGATTATTTACAAGAATAATTTGTGAGATTGCTAAAAATATAGCCAAAAGAATATATAAAAACCTGCTTTCATGAAAAAATGACATTCACGTTGTGATATTATGTAGCGATATAAAATATACTTAGTACTTATTTTGCCTTGCCGTGACCACCTTATCTTACCTACTTTTTACAATTTCAAATGTTTCAACTTATTATTCACAAGTCGTTTCCTTCAAGTAGAAAAGAAATAATTGTAATGGTGTCTACGCGAGGAATAAATAATTCATGGAGATCTTTTGAAAAATATTATGGTCGACGGCGGCGCGGGAGCATTATAATTGTAGATGACGACGGTAAACTCACTGTGTCTCGCTGTCCGTGATATTCGTGGTAAAAAACAGACTAGCTCCCCGACTAGATATGGAAATGATAACTATTGTTCTTGTACTATTTTTTGTTCGTATCTTCTAATTAGGTAAAGTTGCTTTACGGTAGCTCGTCTCGCTTTGGTCGCCAAATTCAATTTTTTATTTGTGGTGGCAGATAGTTGTATCATAGTGTAGTTTCATTACACTGTGGTTTATGATAGTGATAGTGTAAATTTAGGATTCTGACGATATTGACAATTAAAACTACTATCTGCTACGATAACAATTAACGATTACAAAAAAAAAAATTGGCGGCCTAGGCTAGGTTGAACGATGCACCTTATGTATTTTTAAGTTAGAGTAAGTTATCATCTGGCCATAACTTCGGGGTATATAGTATGTTAGGTATCTTAAAGTTTAAGTATTTAGTTTTGATATTTACAAAACTCATACTTACTGTGTTCGTATTTACTGCGTACCTATTGCACCTGCGGTTGCGTCGTACATACGCCTCAAATGTGTTATGTTTGTGTACCCCCATATGTATTATACGATTAACTACTTGCCATTTTAACAGATGTTTTAAATGTTAAAATGATTAAAGTTGTATAATTAAGTCTTGTATATATTATTGACATAGCATAATATACCATCACACCTGTAACCGCGAATGCTTATGCAGAAGTGTTCTAATGTCGCTGCTTATGATACTTCTTAAGGTCGCATATAACTAGGCTATCGCTGCACATTACGTATTGCTTACGGTTTTTTTTAATGCGGTGGTATCACCCCGTGGAAGAACCACGACTCCAGTATTGGAGTAGAGACTACCTTCAACGCATTAGGTTTTAATTCCGCGGAATTTCTTAGAAGGACACTTCCTCCCGAGTTCAAAAGACAGGGATTCAATTTCTAATATACAAAATACCCTTTCAATTGCTATTATGTATTTAATTTATGCTTATAATTATTTGTATTTTTTAAATTATCATTTAAGTATTTAAGTAATGTAAGGCTTATGAAAAAATAAAGATTATACAAAAAATACCAAGTTATTTAGGAAATATGTAAGTATGTTATGTCTTAATAGATGTATTGCGTCCATACGTCAGTGACGCATTAAACAATGCTGTTTAAATCTAAAACAGAACTTAACCATCTCATACTTATACATTCATAATAATGCCTTTCATGTTTAACGAGGCCTTAAATATAAAATACTGACTTAATGTGTCATAAAACTAAACACTTGAATAAATATAAAGAACATGCATGGCCACATCTCATATCCTGCCTGGTTTGTTTCTTTGAAATAATATTTTTTAGTTTTAAGCGCAGCTGACTATAAATCTCACTCGAGCCCCAAATCATTCAAATAATGTCAACAGCAACACATTCATACATTGTCTATTGAAGTCCATTTTCTATTATGATTGCGTTCTATGGTGCATGTTCATTGATACAAAGATAGTGAACGTTGCCCCGAGCAACGGGCGCCCCATGCAAGGGATGGTGCCCTTTTCGACTCACCCACAAAATACCTCACCACGGAATTCCCCCGGTGAAGTTTTTTTCATAAGGCCGATACGATCCCATACGGATGCATTCGTCAAAACTCATTTTACATGTATACATTTATTTGCTCACAAGCTTTTGAATATACAGTGACGCATCCGGAGAATGAAGATTTATTTTGTGAATTTTCTCTCTTATGGTTAAGTTTTCTAACTAAAATATTTCCAATCCCAGCGGTCGTTCCAACACACGTTCAAAAGTTCACAGTACCAAGTAACTACTCAATTACTATCCAGGTCATTTAGTCTAAAAGTTTCCTTCCCTTGGCGCCGCATCGCTGAAAAGAGCAAATAAGACGCTGCGAAATCGGGAAAGTTACATGAAAAACTATGCACTTTCACACTTTTAAGATATTAAGCGCATCTCAAATATATGTAGCGACGACGTGGGAATGAGAATAGTTTGATGCCATCAGCAAACTTTGAGCATCGCGACTGGCTCCGAACTGAATATTTTAGTCTCTTGGCAACTCAAGATGTGGTTGAGCTAAAAAACAATTCTACAGCAGTACACATTAAAGCTCAGTTTTGCGTGTCTCATGTAATAAGAAAACGACCGTGTCCACAAAAAACTAATCTAAAATGCGATGCGGACTCTACACGAAGACTAACAAAACAACAAAGCTTATGCAACATCCTGCTGTATACGAACTCACTAAAGTAAGGGAGGGTTAGATACATATAGGACTTAGCTCGCATTCTGTCTGGCGTGGCCTTGGTTTTTCTGAATCGGCGAGGCTGGCCTCGAGCCCGGCAGGTGATTAGGTTACATAAACTCAGTCCGTCCCCACTTCCGGCTGGCGCGGTTTGCAGTTGTCGAAGGCTTGAAAAACGCCAAATTCGCAGGCGAATTGTTTTGTTCCTGTTGCTTTAACGATTTTCTGGCCAAGGTTGCACGCCCACCTACCAATTTGGAGCATTGTGTTTTCAATTTAATAGAAAGTTTTACAACGACTTGATAAAAAACATACTTGATATACAGGGTTAAGAAAGGGTTTATTGCCAATCCAAAACGGGTAATTGCAGTCATATTAATGAATTCCTTTTGTTCTACAACTTTTGGAAATACCACACAACATCAATTTCAACGATTTACTTGTCGAGTTTGTATAGGAAGCTGATGTTTTTGGTATTTATTCGTGTGATCCTTTTCACCGAATAACCCTGTACAAACCTACGACTAGTCCAATACATTTTTAGAATTGTGTTCTATTTGGTTATATGCAACACTAAACAAATTCTCACGGTTCGTTGAATTCCCAAAGAATAATTAAAATGTCGTTAAACAGTAAAACTTAGTTTAATTACATAGATTTCTTTAAAACAGAGAAAAAAAACTTGAAGTGTAGGCGCTCAGCGTTACCAGTGGAATGGAGAATAGCATCAAACTGGTTTGGAGCACGCCAGCCGGTCCCAGTGAAGGGACATGCAACAAATAAAAAGAATACCTATATGCAGCTCTAGGAAACGCTGACCTTGAACGCAAGAGGCATGGCACCTGGCGTTTTTATTTGCCCTTCGAATATTTTGCGCACTTATTTTATAACTCATCCAGGTCCCTTCAATTTGAAGTGTTCCACGTTTTTTGGGGGCTTTTGTTACGTCCTGTGATGTAATGAACTATTTGTTTGGTGATTAAGAAGGGCGCAATGTTTGCAGGTGCTCGTTAGTGATGGTGTCGGGTAGGAGTCTCTTTGAGTGTATGCATAGCGAATGTTGGGTGTCGTCGCGGGTCGGCAGCGCGCGTCGATATGTCGGTCGTGGTGTCGGTTGCGTAACCAGTGTCGAGTCGTGAGGAAAGTGAATGCAGCATTTCGAGGTCGCGTAGAAAGTTGCCGACGCGACGGCTCTACTCGCTGCTCCTACTACGACATTAACTATCGTTCGCTTTGATTCATTCACTCCATCTCCCGACCCGTCACAGCTGGAGCCTTTGACTGGTTTATTTACTCTACTTCGCACCACACTAGCATAGCAACACGCGATCCTAAAATGATTGATGGCTGCTACAATTCGCAACACGTTACGAAATTAAAGCTAAAAACTTCGCAATAGTCCGAAACCTATTAAAATGTTGCATAATAAGATATTCAACCCAGAACCTTTTCTGATAAGTATTATTAAAGGAATTCCAAGGAGTTTTGCACAAAAAGTTACACGTGCCAGCTCAATCGCTTTGGGCTATTGAATTTTTGGCCATGGCCGCTTGCCTTGCATATAATGGGACATCAATTCCACCTGAGTCGAATTTAAGTAAAGGGACAAGGTTTAGGTCCTTCAGTTTCCATTAGATATCGTTTTGAATGCCGTAATAGGTGGTTCGGCATGGTATTCATGTTCACGTGTTAAAGCATGAAGTAGTCAATTAATCCCGCTTTATTATCCATTCGATATTCCTCATTTTATTGCCGCATTTTTAAGGCATTTGATGGACCGATCACGACCGTGTATTCACTTGCAGTTGAAATTTACGAGCATTTTTGGTAGACGTGCATGTTGTTGCGACTGCGGTGTTCATTTATCTCAGTCGGTGTCTACCTATTTACCTGTCCACATTGTATCAGTTTTGCGCTCGGAGACTCGCTGCATACTAAGCAGCCTCACAATAACTTACAATAGCTGCTATAAAAAGTAGTCTGTTCTGCCGCGAACACATGCGCTCCAAGTTCAGCAAACTTATGGAAGCGAGGTGTCATAAAATGTCTTGGATGCTTAAAATATATCATAAAAACCCCTTGCCTATACGTTATAGCCCTTAAAGCCGTAAATTATTTTATGCTTACATATCTGTCCAGCGAGTTTTATTTCTTCAAGCCCGACATATTTTTATCCTTTGTAGTTATAGTTTTCCTCCTACATGTTCTGTCTGAGCAGCAAATATAGCGTCTGTAAAATTTAAGTTATTATGTTTGGTTGCAGCGACTTGATGTTAGCAGCGTCTGTGTGTCTCGCATGCACATATCAATAGCGATTTGCATATGAAACGAGACTCTTTCAATGTTTTGCTTTTTACTGAACCACTTGTGCACTAAAAGGCTTGCAGTCTGCTTTATAACCCAAGGTCTACAAACGTATTCAAGACGCTGCACTTGTCGGGAAAACTGTTTGCTGCCTTCACGCCAGGTTTAATGTTTATTTCTGTTGTTTCGTGAATGAAAGAAAAAGTTACACTTGTTTTTTACGGCACGTTAATGCAACATGCAGTTTCGAGCAGTACACGTACGCTGAGAAATTCTCTTGCCATTTAAGTCTTTACTCGTACGTTGTAGGTCGTAAGGGTATGTGTTCCAAGGTAAAAAGAATAAAACTATCGGAATGTAAGTAGGTACTATGTGTGTACATTAAGAATTATATTTCAGTCTGTTCACAATCAAGCGGACAGTCTGAAGTGTGTGGTTCAAGTGTGTAGATCCAGGAAGGCGTCGTTATCAGGCGCGGCTCATCAAGTGTCCCTCTTATCGGCCCATATGTTTGATCAGGTGTACTTGCACGATGGTACCCACATTTGTTACTTCAAGGTCCCTCTGTCTCACATTGTGACCGTGAAACCGAGAATCCTGTCCTGTGAAACGAATTGCCGTCTTTAAAATTTATTAAAAATTTATGAGGACTTCTTTGAAGGTGTTTTTTGATCAGATTGTGTGTTTTGCGCAGTAAATACGGGACTGCTAGTGTTTGTTTTTAATACTGAATAAAATATTCAAGCTTTTTCCCTTGATGAAGGCTCTAAGCATATCTAAACCTGAGAAGCAACAGCTTGAAAGCAACTTCCTTTATACGACTTCAAAACAACGCCATATTTGTTATTGGATCTACATCATAAATAGTCAAGTAAAGGCATACATATGTATAGTTTTAATCTCCGGTAGACAAGGTATGTCTCGAAGCCCAAAATTTTAATCGGCTTAGAACCCGCGATGTCAAATTGATATGTCAGATTTGCTGCGGGGATTTTGGGAGGCTAAAATTATACGATAACGTTTTTTTGGGCTTTCATCAACATTGTGGATGCCTGTTTTATACTGGTTTTAAACTACAATCTCACATCTTTAAAACTCTGACATTAATCATTTGTTTATTACATTTCTAAGTTGTTATATTTATTAGTTTCCATATCACTTTTCTTATCCTTGCAATATTTTTATCATGTCCCTACATGAGAGCGAATGCGGCACCCGTTGTCGTCGTGTCATTTATAATATTTAGCTTACTTGTTCATCCGATTCTATTTATCTTCAGTCGCCGTAGCGCTTTGGAGAGTCGATTAAGGCAAATGTATTTTGCTCGGCGTCGATATACGGCGGCTATCAACATGTTGTCACTTCTTATACACCTCAATTAAGACATTATTGCTTTGTATGTGATTTCAAGCGCACTTTGCGATGCAACCGCTTTAAGTGCAAGAAAAATATTATGAGATAATCTTTAGGTACATGTAAGTTAAATTGGATTTTTTACAGTTAAAGGAAAATGGCTTAAAACTTCCTTGGAGTCTTACATGAGGAAATAATTCTGATTAATAATATCCTCTTTGCTAAAAATCTAAATAACATGTAAAATACATCTTTATCCCGGTTTTTACAGTTAAGATAGCCTTAAAACCTCGTGGTTTTAATATGTAAGGTTTATTATATATTTATATATACCTCTAAATACAGAGGTATAGTTTTTGAATTGTTATTCACAAAACGATAAATATAATATTATATTATCCAATCAATATAGTTCAGGGGCTCGTACAGTTGTAGCTAAGTTATAACTACGCTTATTAGCAGATCTGCTAAGTAAAGCTGTTAGTCTGTGGATCGGTGATTATTCTTAACACATCGAGACCCCTCCGTGCCTCGGAGAGCACGTAAAGCCATTAGTCCCTGATATTACGAACACCTATGAGAATCTTTAGTAGGCAGAACAGTCAGTCAGTCAGAACAGTCAACAAAAAGCCTGACAACCAGTCTATCCTTCAAATATTTGAGTAGCTCAGAAACTGGGTTATGGAGGTCTGATGGAAGTTGCTTTGGGTAAAAATTGATAAATATCCATTTTTACCAGGCTAAAAATGGTTAGATTAAAAGGGTAAAAGGATCATCATCCACCTAACCTTTTCCAACTATGGATGACCAGATGGATGATCCAGTGAATGTAGTTTTGGTTGAGATTACCAATACCTGTTACCCTGTTTTAAGTTATAAGTACGACGGTTACGCTAATTACCCTCGGCCCCGTGTCTGCCGACAACCCCAGGAAATATTTTTAATTGGTGTTGCCATTAAAAGACGATGTTACCATATAATTTAATTCCCATCGCATGGTAGGTCAGTTCACTAAGTAGAGGCAATAGATATTTTTTTTATAGAGTTCAGTGTTTGCTTACATGCCTGAGCGATATTAAACTGAGGTGGGAAATAACGGTTTGGTAACTTAATGCGAAGATAACCACCGAACGGTACTTAAAGAGGTGGAGTAGGGCCTTTGCCGCGAGTAGAATAAATAATAAAAAACCTTCGCGAATAATTGTACCATTACAATATACGTAAATAACTGAGAACATTACGCCTCAAAAACCGGTGTTTTTTAAAACATGCTCATGGAAAGAAAAAAAGATTTATGTTTTGTTCTATACGTTTCATTTTAAGTGTCGCGTAAATCTTACAAAGAAAATCTTAAAGAAATAAAAATGTTTTGCGTTTTTAAAATATTATGCGTCGTTTATGACAATCAGTCTTTATTATGAATTTGGATTTAGTAAAAAAAAAACATTTGACATGGAAATAACACATAATATAATATCTATTTAATCCTAGATTGCCAACAACGTGTCACAAACTTAAATTGAATACAAAACTCAACTGATTAATTTTCAAAGAAGAGTGTTAATTTTTTAAATTCGCTCAAGCACAGCGATAATTTAATTATGTTTTTATAAGCATTAGAACGCACGAATTTATCAAAACAAACATGAATAATAGGAATTTGGAATTGAGAATTTGTAATTCATTTTCTTTTGTTAATACAATATACATACTTATTAGAAGTTTTTACAATAACAAGGAACTCATCTCTGTTCTTATACGCTAGCATAGTGAAGTTCGACAGACCAACCCACATTTCAAGTATCTTCAAAAATATTATGGAGATAAAATAATCAGGAATATAGTGTCGAATTAAATAAGCGTGACATACAAGAATATCGGACCAAACAAATACTATTCAATCTTAATACGATTTATCTCTACATGTATAAAACAAAGTTGTTTCCCGCTGTCTGTCTGTCCCTATGTATGCTTAGATCTTTAAATCTACGCAACGGATTTTTATGTTTTTTTTATAGATAGAGTGATTCAAGAGGAAGGTTTATAAATGTATAATACATGGTACATATTATAGTACAGAAAAGTCGAGAAAACACGCAGGCGAAACCGTGGGCAGAAAGCTAGTTTATTATAAATCAATATCTGGAAACTTCCACATTTCCATGTATTTTTTTTCTATTCAACCTACATTCATATTTTTTTCTTTCTCGTGTTGCGTAAATGTAAAAATAATGATGGCTCATTCCTCTCGTATTTATTGGCGTTTCAATTTTATCGTACATCGGTGCCGAAAGCACACGAAAGAAAGGCGAAAAATAAGGCTCGACCCGACCGACCGGCATAACTTTGTGGGCGTTCCTGAGATAAGCACGAAATACATTTGTATAGAAATTTCCTTAATCATATATGTGTAAAATTTATTGCTCCCTTATTTATTGAGGTCCTTCGTTTGTTGATTGCAATATTTTGTAGATAGGTAAAGCTACTGATATAACGATTGCTGTTATTTATTACAGGCTGTTTACACGTTCGAACATTTTCGACGTTTTTGAGTTCGATTCGGACACATTCGAACGCGGAAATTAGTAAAGCTGTTTAGCATCTTCCATGGTACTTTCTTGTCTAGCAAGTCTCTATGTGGAGAGGAGATCCACCATAAGGGAATGAGTCGTTAATTTGTGCTGAATATTTTTAGTAATTCTCGTAGGTACCTACCTATATTATAACTCGATCATTCTTTTTATTTTCGTACTTATATGATCATAGAGTGCAGTTTTTATAGTCGATTCAAGTCTGACATTGACGCTTCCTCCTCAAAGAGGCAGTGGATGACCAGTAAGGATATATATTCTCAGTATTAACATGATCCATTCTACGAGTATGTACTTTACTAGGGTAATATATAAAATATAAGAAATAAGAAATGTAGAGACGCAAAACCCTATAAAAAAAATGTAAGGGCTAAGAGGTATAGCTGTATAATCACCAAATAATTAATTCAGTTGAGACCTATAGTGACATTGGCATAAAATATTTAAAACCTGATTTTAAAGTCATATCAGAGGGATTTCCCATTTAGTTCCAGTGAGGAAATAAACACAAAAAGTGTATTATCGCGGCCCCGCCATCGCTACCTGACAATAATTATGTTCCTGACGCCACAAAAACTAAAACTCACTTCCCATGACTGTGAAACCATGTTGGATTATTTTTATCTTATATTTATTGACTAAACTAGCTCCTGATTTATCATAGACTTGATAAAATAGCTCTCTTTCTTGCTCCATTTATTTCTGTGTTATATTTTACACGAAGCTGAAAACCCAGAAATTGGATTCCCTACCGCAACCAAATTTTTGACAATAGGTACTCTAAAAATAAAATGTTTGTCAGACTTCTTGCAGACCTCAGATTATACAATGCGAGATCAGTTTAACTCAGCGAGATCAACTAAATTTGTCTAGGTTGACCTGTAACCGTGTGTACTACTAACGATTGTCATAGATTTTGTGGCTAAATGACAGGGAATTGATAAATTTGTATTTTATTTTCTAAGGACTGAATGAGGACATTAAATGAATAATAAATATTATATTCAGACCATGACGTGAGATAAGGGTCTCCGGTTGAGTCGTTAAGCCTCCTTCGAAGGAGACTTCGAATGTGATGATGATCCTAATGAAGCTGCAAAATAAATCAATTACATTTGCTAGATATAGGATTTAAATAAAATGTCATTTCCTCAGAATTTCAAGCAAGTTTCTTCGCTAAAAACATAGGTACCGTAAAGTTCATAACGTAACTTTTTGTTTTGTTTATAATTTTCGTTGTTCTCAATAAGGACATAAATCTAACTTTCTTCAATTACTTCTTATATTTAGACCAACTCCTGACGAAATTCGAGCTAAGTCTTGCTCCAACATAAACTGTGTAAACAACATTCCATGCAGTTTTTTGGCTTGGCGCTGTAGGCATTTGATTAAATTTATCCGACTCTGTCCTTTTACAATCAAATGACGCAATTCTACGTGAGACGAAAACTAATCGAAAACCCGTGCCTCTAAAATTATACTGAATAATGTAAGTAAAGACGCGATATTTTTCAAATCGTCATGCTCTTAGACTACGTTTGCGAAATACAGGTACAAAATTTATAGCAACTAACGAGGTATGTAGGAACTTAACAGCGAAACAATCAGCTACGATACCTTCCTGCCACTGATGGCCTTGATCAAGCGCGCGCGCAGACCTTGAGAACACAGACTTAGCGAGGCAACGTGCGCGCGGGCACAGTACTGCCACGGGCGTTCACTAAACTTTACTGATTACGTCACTTTGTATTTTGGTGTGTTTAGATGAATAATAGCCTCTGAGCAGAGTTCTATGATCGAAATTCTAAATATTACCAAGTTTTTTGTTGCGTCGTACATTAGCCAAGTGGCTTTATTATATGTACAGTGTGTGACGCCATAATAACCGAATTTCAAGATGTTGGCTGTTGCGATTGCGATATGTGAGATCATTGCACCACCATGAATAAAACACATTAGTCATTGTTCAATCATCTTGTCGGTTCAAGTTCTCACCCACTCGTTTTTTGTTGGTGAAAAACAAACAGTTTGTTCTCGCACCTCGACAAAAATTTATTTAGCGCGCTCTGTGTACGTACCTTAAGTAATAAACTTACGTATGCACATACGGATTATGATTACCTTTAATAATCGAAAAGCCTCCGCCACTAGGGACGTAAAGTTTTTATCACATGACAACGGCAGCCGTGAATTTTCTCGCGTCATCTCACTCTACGTTATTTACTTTTTAATTTCAGACTAAAGTGTAGTATTCCTAAAAAACAAATGGCCTATTGCCCATTTCACAATAGAATATCGCTACTTTATCCCCTCAGACAAGACGAGGGTAGAGACATGAATGCGGATCAAGAAATTTATCCAATCGAGTATATTATTATTCAATTCGATCGGTACTTTGAACATGAAAACTGGTTTGGATATTCGATTCATACATCAGAGAGCGAATTTCCTTCGCATTATAATATTTTCTGAAGCTTATCTCTTTCAAGTAAAATAAAATTCGACGAATCCTTTTAAATACATCATTTTAACATTATTAGTCCTAGGGGTGTAACAATACTGATTTCGATGTAGATATATTGGCTTTACTGCTCTTAAAAATCGAATTACATAATATGATAATAATATCATTAATATTTTTGTATACAAAATCTATATAAAAACGTATTTCTATTTCAGTTGTCCTTAATTTTAACCTGTCATGTAAAATGACTAAACAGAATCTTCTTATTCTGTCATGCTGTATTGTACCGATAGCAGTACCAGTATCGCCGATACCGATACAACGCTGCTTGCAGAACAAGTAGGCATCGGTACATCCCTAGTTGTATGTCTTGTATCTACATCACCCTGACACAGACTGATAGAGAGTGCCCGAAGTCCATCTCTGAGCCTCATATGATTTAAAAAATATTTTAAGCCCGAAATAATTTAAATATAGTGTTATCAAACTACCAATCAGACTCGTTCAATTCCTTCATGGGAAAAATTGATAAAAGAGAACAGAATGAATAATGATGACATATGTTGTTTATACACGGAGATGCTAGATATGTATCTACATTATTATTTATGTGCGGTTATCACTTTATTTGTGCTTCGCCAATGTCACCGAGTTGTTAGGGGGCAACGGACGCGATATCTAGATACACACACACACAATACACGAATGTCACATTATCTACACATATGCATTATTGATATGTGTTTTCTATCTGCCTACATTGCTGCGAAATGGATTATGTACTTGATAAAAAATGGGTATTATAAATTCATTGCCCTTGCCCACTATTTCTTGAATCACGTCTGAATACAGTAGAGATCATTAGTTTGTACATAATTAGATACAGATAAGTGCTTATTCATTTGCAAGGAATTGCGAAATAACTATACCTAATGTGCTTACATCTTATATTATGTGCTTACACACTACCTATACATATAAACACATCTACAGAATATCTAAATACTTTTACATATAATAATTACTAGATTTTTCACGCCGTTGCACACGCCTTTTTTCGTCCAGACAATTAGTGTTTTGCGACATACGGACAGAGTACCTAAGTTTCGCAATTTTGTTATACTTAAGTAATTATATTCTCAAAAACTGGTAAAAAGCCCATTGTACATTTTATGTGGTAGATAAAATAAAATAAATAAATAAAATAGGTTCTGTTTTTTTTTTGTCATAGTTGCTATATTGTAACCACTACTTTTTTCCCACAACTACGTCCGCCTAGATATATACCCAAATATGAAGTGTTATAGCCTATGTCAATCAAGGATAATCTAGACTTGCTATCTATCATTGAAAGAATTTTCAGCATCGGAATAATTCTGGAAATTATTGCTAAATACAAAGTAACAAATTGTATCGCTGTAAAATATTAGAGTCTTACTCGTCTTGTGTAAAAAAATATATTATACAACCCCAGCTGTATAAACAACGTCTCAACATTATGAATTGCTTTATACCTAAGGACATACCTAATTACAAGCGTTCTGCCCTGGCTTCCAATGACAAACACACAATTCATTCAATGTACCAACAACAAGAAATGTATTTAATATTCAAGTTAAATTTATTTATAACTCAGACAGTCTGGTATGCACATCATTTTGAAGCCTATCTAGAATGTAAACATGTTTCCGATAATAAATGAGACACAAGATTACTGTGATGTTGAATGACTTCGTAGAGCTCTCTATCCTATCCACACTTACTATAATAAAGATAATTTTACCTAAAGACCACTCTGTACATTCTAAAGCTTCGCGTAATCACCATTTCATGATCCTAGGAAAATCTATTACAAATAAGTGAACAGTCAACATGACAACTAAATATTTTATGTCCTTTTAGGAAAGTACAGATTTCCATCATACGTGATACGATATATTGAAAAAGCATTTCATAATAAAGTTATAAAATATCTTACCACTATTACGAGAATCTGCAATACTATTTTTAGTACGTGAACGCTGACATCGTTAAAAATACTCCAAATTAGTACAGAATTGTCCTAATTTTTGAATAGTCCTAATTATATAGAAATAGATAAAAAATATTTCAGAAAAATGTGTTGAACAAGTGACAACGCACATGTCGATTAATAAACCGTGTCGACAGAGTTTCCACAGAGTTGTTGAAGCTTAAAACCAACTAGGATTGAACACTAAATAAGAAAGAGACCAACAACAGAGCAGATGAAGCTTCAAAAGAGTGTGGATTATTCACCTTTAGCAATTTTATGGAATTATAAAGATCTGTTGCAAGTTAATAATCATACGAATATTAATAATAACAAAATAGAACAACATTTCCACAATTTATCAAGGTTTTATTATTATATAACCAACAACCAATTACATTGTCTTATTGCTTGGCCCGTTTCTCCTCTCCGAACGAAGGAATTAGGATATAATCCAACACGCTTGGCTACTGGGGGGTACATTCGACGTTAATTAAACATACTATTTTTGGTATAAGTAAATAATTACATTAAAATCAAATGAATTATTCATTGAGAATTTGTCAAAAATTAAAAATTTTAGTACCTAATGTAAATTCTGTTCCCAATTTCGTTGCCCATCAAGATGCACGAACTGTATCTTTAGATAATGGTTCATTAATGTAAATGAACATATTTTTAAGACGAGTGTAATGTTGAAATAGTTAAAAATCACGAGTGTCCAATTCGTCCGACTCGACATTGCCACGTGTAGCGTTCGACCGAGACGACGAGGGCTGCGCACCGTTTGGGTCAGTAAGCATGCTCTTGCGCAACTACCTTACACGGTTAAGATCAACCATTTTGTTACAATGCTCTGTACACGGCGAATTACTCAGTGTTTTTACTTTGACGAACTAAAATCGATTTATAAAATAACCATGTCCTTTATAGACCACCAATAGTGCTCAAATTGTCATTCTGTGAAACTGGTTTTTGTTGATTTCCGAGAAAATGCAGATTTCTGATACTTGAACTAAGCAGGATAAGCTTTTTTTAATTAAAAATAACAAAAAACTTGATATTGCGACTCTATCAGATCTCTCTACTCGATAGTTCTACTAGAGCTCGCTAGCGACACGCGAGCTACTGAGCGCGTAGCTAGCTCATAATCATACAATAGTAACAAACTTAAATCATTCTTCACAAGACAAAATCAAAACGAATATAATTATGTAGATAGCAGTAAATAGGTAGACGATAGGTATTTCATGAACAAACATTATTATCTAGAACAGATAGTTCTCTCACGTATGAAGACAGGTATGACTGTCATGACTCAAAACGACAATGACGAATATGATACCTATGCTAATGAATAAACTTGTAAGACCTCCGATTTTTAACAAACTTCTTCGTGTTTATTTAACAGAACACTTCCTAATATTTCGCAAGTTTCCTTGAATATCAATTTTGTTGCACTTTGTAACTGAGTTTATTTTTGTTATAAATTATGAACACATTTACCTGCTAAATAACATTTCATTCCCCTCTACTGTTAGTTTCCTCGTTGGTTTTATTTCCTTTAGCAGTTTTTATATGGAATCGAATCTGGTATCTCCATCTATTAATTGCACTTGCTCATGTCTCTTCTTTGATGAGTAGTGTAATACACTAAGGACAATTTAATATGCTTTTATTATAATCGTTAATGCTATTAACTTTCCTATCATCACTCCCAATAGAAATTTCTTGGTATTCTCTATCTTTCAATACTTCAACTGATTTTTCCTCATTAGAACAATCTCGTTGCATGCCACAAACTTGGAAACAGTTATAACCAACAAAAGTGATACGGTATCAAACATTAGCCTACCAATTACCGTCTCAGATGAACCTACCAAAGTCTATGGCGTAACGATGCCACGCAACACATTGTAAGTGGTTACTACTCGCTAGATTTGGTGTGGATTCTATGCCCCCGTTATTTTATTCATGTTTACCGTTACATCGATAACTTGTGAAACTTGGTCAGCTTTGTACTGTGTTCTCATTTTAATGTAACATAATTTGCTTTCATGGTAGGGCGAGACTATAAAATGGTTTTAAGGCGGTATGTTTCGTAATTTGAAATGTTTTTGTAGTATTATTTGATAATATCTCCTTTTAGCATGACTGTTTCAATTTAAAGGTTATGGTTTCCGGTAAAATCACAAGCTCATGAAAATCACAACGTGCATGAAATATTTTGGTTAATAAAAAAAAAATAAGCGATGTCTGTATACCATCACGCCTGTATGAAAACCCAATAACACTTTGTCCGACCTGCGAACCCAGGACCTCTAGCGTAGCAGTAGTAGGCAGTCACTGCAATAGCTGCACTGCTAAAAATAACACGCTACCCATAATATACAAATTATTTTCAGTTGTGTTATTTGCAATTGTGATTTACCAGTTTCTGACGCTACTAGTTGAATTACTAAAATAAACATTATTTCAGTGCTAATTAAAGTTTTCCTCTTTAGGTTAACTTGAAAGGTTATTTAGGTTAGGAATTTTCACTAACAATAACCGACTAAATGCTAAGTTTAACACATTTTGCTGTTGCATTTTATGGTTTTAATATCAAGTCACAGGGTATAATTTTGCTTTGATCGCATAGTTTTCTCATTTTATCACTGACACTGTCATAAAATTGTTTATTGAGTTTAATAGCAACTCACCTTTTGACCCCAGAATAGTCCGTGGACTATCTTTAGTTATTGCAAAATGTTTTATTATTCCTCTATTGAATCTCCGCTATTTTTAGGTCTGTTTATATTTATTTTCTTTCTCGTCTGTTCTTATAATTTGAAAGATTGAGCAGCTCATCTGAAATAATATATTTTTAAACTTCGCATTCAGTTTTTCTCACTAGGTTTATAGTTCTAGTCCGTTTCATTCATTTTGTATTTTGTCTCCTAGGGCTCGAGTCATTTCAGACATTGATTTGAAGGACCTAGATATAGGAAAGCTCTACAATTTCAAATCATATCTGATTTTATGCTTATAATAATCAAGTTTGCTTGTTACCCAGCCAACAGCCTATGGCTATTGGACGTGATTCCCTCTTAATTGATGTTCCCTCTTGCAATTGCTCGACAAGTTCAATAATGTTCGGCCATAAACATATGTTTTGCGCTTGTTTCACTAGATACATTCGTTATCTGTGTGCTAGTTATGGCATCAATCCCAGTAATTACGGCCCGTTATTCTCAGACGTGGGAATTATAATTTTGGATTACTGGCTACACATCAAGCTATACAAAATCAGTATAGGCTGGGCCCTAAATTGTGCGGAAAACCTTTACATTGGGAGGTCAGCCTATACTGGTTTGGTATAGCTTGAAGTGGACGTGTGGTTTAGAGTTTGCGTAATGTTCACTGACGTTTGCGTAGTTCTAAAACTTCAAACGCGTTTCTGGCGTATTGAAAATCAGATTGTAACTGATAAAAAGAATTAATTTTAAATAATAAATAAACGATTATTTTTATCTGGACTCTCTCAAATTCCAAAAAACCAGAGCTGAGATAATACAAAGTTCAAAAGATTTTTTCCTCATGAAATTATACATCAAACAATTTATTATGAAACATTTCACGAACGTTACAAAATGTTTAATATATTATTTTGTGTTTGAAACAGTATGTATCATATTGTAGAACGGTAAACAATTATAACCTCGGATAGATAAGGCAATGAATTGTGGAAAGTCTTCGACGGATGTCGCTCACCCTTGACTTGTCGTCCATCACACTAACGCATTCTACCTTCAATGATACACTCTTCCATAAATAATATTAACTGCTCCGAAGTATTTTGTTCTGTCAGTATCAGGGTCGCAATGTTATTTACCGCTAAATAATATAAGGTATTTACAAAATAATTGTCATAGTAGATAAATATTAATTATGAACTGTCGCTGAGACATAACAATGTATTAATTAAAGACGTATTGGTCAGTACTTGCTTCAATACAATTATGTTTTCTTGTTGCGACCACTTTATACTTTGTGCAACTGTCGTGTGGCCACGTAAGCAATTGCAAAGGTTGTAAAATAAACACCTGTCTTACCAGAAACAGTTGTAATATATATTTAATAATAGTTGTAAAATGTTCGTTCTAATAGTTATTTTATTACAAAAGCAAGCAAAAGCAGAATTGTCTCGTAAACAAACCGACAATTCATCTATTTCTGGAACTTATTTTGGACACTCTTCGTCGTGTAAACAAATTTACATATACTACTTACACGCTGAAAAAATTATAAAAATAGAAGTACATTTTTAAAACAAAAAACAAATAATTTGTTGTCACACGTAGGTTTTTGATGACGATTTACTTTGGTACTGTTTGGAGTCCAAAATAAGTCTTCGGTCTATTGGATTAGATTAGGCTTTGCGTTGGCGAAGTTTTTTTGAGCGGCGGCGCCGGCGGCCCATTAGTAGGTAACGGCCGCGACTTCGAACCCGGGTAGGTGCTTTACGTTGTGTAAATTATTTCATCACCACTGCTCCTTAAACAGCAAAAAATCGCGAGGAAACCGACATGTCCTAGAATCAAAAATTCGAAGACATGTAATATCTACCAATCCGCACAGGGCTCGCGTGGATAGCGGGCCACTCCCTCTCTCCAAGAGATTGCCTGTGTCCCAGCACTGGGAACATTATAGGCACATGCTTGTGCTTGGTCAAATTATAAAACTAAAACTGTACCATGACTTGTTAACGCGATAATTTTTAGGTTGCGCAAGAGAGATGCCGCTTTGCAGTTTGCGTAGCGCCATCCCTCTCTGGCAACCTAAAAATTATTGCGTTTACACGTTTCCTCGCGATTTTTTAATGTTTAAGGAGCAGTGGTGATGAAATAATTTACACAACGTAAAGCACCTACCCGGGTTCGAAGTCGCGGCCGTTACCTACTAATGGGCCACCGCCGCTCAAAAAAACGTCGCCAAGGCATCTGATCATAAAATAACTGATAGATAAAACTACGCTACAATGTAACTGGCGAACTAACTGAAACTATTTATAAATTCCATACAGGTGCGGCGGAGCGCAGGTGTCGCGTTGTCCACTGCGAAGTATGAACTTTGCATAAAAACACAGTTTCTGCTAGCTAGCCTCCTGTAACACAGCAATGTATATTTTTATGACTTGTTTACGACACAGCCTGACGATTAATCATACAAGTTTGATGGAGTTTCCACACATCTCACCAATTGCTGCTGGGATTCCACGCCCATGAATGATAATTCTGTGAGCAAATTTAGAAAGTACGGATGGATTAATATTTAAGGCAATTATAACGTAAATATTATCGAGATCTATTTAGAAGATAGATGGAATCATTATGAATCTGAATGCGCAATAACAGAAAGATATTATATCTTTTTCGTCGTGTAATTCCCGTACCTTAAAAACAATATACTCCGCAATAAGTCACGGTTCCAAACACACATGTATAGTTTCTGAATCAAATATTGTGATTATATTCGTTGTACTCACCTCAATCCTGAGCTGAAGAACATATCTTGCAAAATATACATGTACTTATTCTAAAACAATTAGAATTAAAATCCACACCAGGAAATGCTGATATTTCCTTATCATTTCAACAAATACAGTGTCAGAATTATTTAGATGCAACCGTAGTAGGAACACAGTAATAGACGTTAACGAATTTGTCATAACACGCTCAAGGCTTTCAATCGTTTTTTTTAAACAGGCCAACAGAAAGAGTCGACGATCAAACGGTACTCAGCTTCCTCTCGCCTACACTGATACCAACCTTCGCGTTAATTGTCGCTTCTCATTGTCAGATAATATTTGAACGTTCAAGCTCCATTGTTCTAATGTTGAATCATTGTCGCGTTATAATTTTCGGAGTTTTAGACTTTATGTCTTATGGAAATGCGCACAAGCGCTGCCTACCATTCAAGTTACCGCTAAGCGCCGCCCAGTCATTATTCCAAAAACCTCTAATAGTACATAATTTGATCTGCGGCTAGATAGTCATTGTACGTTTTTGTAAGTCGCAAATTTCGGCGTTCATATCTAACGTTGAATCGACAGACTTAACCAAAAAGCCGCATTAAGAATCTAAATCGAATCACGTAGAGTTGATTGGTTTTTATGTTAAACAAAGTGTACCTATTACATTATTTTGTTCGTTTATTTCCGGATACAATCATTTGTTTTTTATTTGAATTTTGGTATCATTTTTATTATAAAGCTATACAGATTTTGTATTCATATCAATATGTTGCAACGTTGCATACAAGTGCATATCTATTTTGCATTCCGAACCAGATGCATGAATACATTTAATATTATCACAACATGACTGCAAATATGAATTACGATCAGCACAGCAGGCGAACAAACAAGCATGTTTATCAGATGGCTGCGATGTGCCCGAGATAGCGCTGTAAGTGGACCAAGGGCACTGGACTCAGATAACACAAGGTTGTCGCAGTGTGCACTTCACTGTGCCTAGTACCTAGTGCGCACACTTACCAACTATGTCGATTTAGACTTGTTATGTTAAATACAGCAACGTATTACGCAAAACGAACCGTTATAGGTTCGTTTGTCCAGCCGTACGTGGATCGTAATAAATCATTCTATAGGTAGTTTGCGACAATAGTAATCGTGACTCTACAAGATACATAATTATGCACTCAAAATTTAAAATTTTAAACCATTAAAACCTTTACATCAAAATCATGTAGGTAAGTAACTTGACATTTCAAAAATATAAAATGTAATTTAATCAAATCGTTCATTTCCATTAGCAGCTTCGCATTAAACGATAAGGCCACCCATTGTATGGTAACAATATTAAATGTTACAAAAATTTATTTGTAGTGTACAGAAAAGTGTAAATAAAATATAAATTCAGTGAGAAGTGTCACTGGCGGAAACCCCTGACCTCACTGCACCGCGTATCTACTGAATTATACATACATGATATGGCTAATCTACTTCTATCTTTATTTAATAATATCCAGGCGAACTGTTTGCGGTGCCTAACGGTGTCTTTGTCAGGAATCAGGATATTTATTCTCCCAGAGCGCAGTGTTGGGAGGGACATTGATAGGGGCTTATCATCTGCCGATATCGAGAACTGTGCTCTAGCTTCCTACTTGGAATGCAAGATAAAATATCAAAATTTTCATGAACTACAACGCGAGCACAGATTGGATTGAACAGTAACCATCATATATTATTAATGAACTTTGGAACTGGTTACATTTACAGCCATTATAGATGGAAAAATCAACACTTAAAAATATTTAAATCATGTTTGATGGATCACATAATTAGAATACGTGAATAAATAAAAATTCTGTAAGGTTATATTTGACAGGTAAGGACAAAGTAAACGACTCGTCAGACCATTTAAAATTGTACCTTTTTTGTCAGATTGTATTTGGTAACGTGGCAGTGCCCCCGCCAAGTCGATAAAAAGACCTTTGCTCGAGGTGATTCCGCGTAATTTTTATTTTTATTGTGAAACTGCTACCATTAATGGTGTTCAGTTAAAAATGTCATAGGTCATCTGTTAAATTAAAAATAAGGTTAAAGGTACTCGACCTTTATGTTTATAAATAAACATAATTATTTTACATAACATTGTGATGTTTCAACATCACAATGTTATGTAAAATAATTATGTGATATGTAAATATGCGAGGTAGAAAACTTAAAAATATTTTTCATTGAACAAATCACTAAATGAACATTGTAATAGGACTTAAATGTAATTACTAAATACTCTATACCTTAAATAATAAATTACGTATTTATCGATTTTTCAAAACAACCCCTAAAAGGGTAAAACAGCGGAAGTTAGGCTATAGGGGAGAATTTTATTGCGGCCTGATAAGAAATTTGACATGTAAGTACTCGTAAGTATTCTAGAGTTTCATGATGGTGTGAGATTTTTGACATAAACATCGCACCATAGTATTATGCAAAAGAACAGACAAAATAGCTATAGCTAGCTATATCGTTCGCCTGTATAAAAAAGGGGTAAGACAATTTTCTTATCAAACTCAACACAATCTTCACAGCCTCAAATTGGAAGGTCTTGTCGATAACATGAAATGCATTTGTTTTTATTCCTTGATTTTGAGGTCGAAATTGATAAGAATTATCATAGCCTTAAGTGTACGCGGAAGAAATCGATCCATTATACCTCTACCAAATCACAGAAGCGTTTATCAGTGGCACATCGACATAGCGTGAATGTTCACGTTTTTTGTCGGTTAAACTTTTGGTAAACAAGTCGACTAAAGAACTCCAAGGTTGACCTCGGAGATAAGGCACGATAATTTGGGACATTGCTTGTGAGTGTGCTTAAAAGAGTATTATTAACATGACTTGGTCAGATAGGCTTGAACTAAAATGGCTTGTGCGTGAAGGTTTTTTGTGACTATAAAAATCTAGAGAAAGTAACATTTATTTATTACTTGCTACCTGCGGATTAACTTGCTACTGCTTAAATCCTTCTTCAATGTCCTATCTATCTCTATACCAAATATTCATCAAAACCGGTGCAGGGGTTTAAGCTTAACAAACAATCAAACAGATAGACGGAGTTAGTTACTCGGGCAATTATAATATAACTTTGGATGGAGCCACGTCAGGCTTGTTGGAAGTTCATAAATATGAGTAGAGGCCACTGCAAGCCCAGAAATAGCAGGGAGCCGGAGTGCGCTTGATAGAATAATGTGTCCTCGAAGACCTTGGCCCGGATGGATGCCCTAGTTACCGTGCTGAGCAGGATGCACTTTTTAGCGGCTTGTTGACCTGATTGAAACCTCAGTACTATTAAATTTGCACCTCGTTATACTGCCTCGTGATTTCAACGATTGGTTATATCATACGCCTCGTTTTGCAAAGAATTTTTATCTATGCTATAGTGTTATGCTGTTTGCTGTGTTTTCACACGCAAACAGTTTTGACGGTGGAGAAAGAGAGAAGCTTTTTGTCTCAAAAAGTCCTTTGGGATAGAGGCGAAACCGAGCGGCACAGATAGTATGATCTAAATTGTTATAATACCTTGCACTATCAGATCGATATTTATCTTAGTACCACAATCGGCGCGAGGTTAATTACATTTGCATGCGACCTATGAATTTGCAAAATGCCATGACATATCTAGGCCTAGGTACAATTACACTTAATAAGTATATTACTCATAGGAAAACAAGCTAGTTCAAGGAATAGTTGTAATAGTAACTGTCGGTACAACAGGTCAATTGTCCGTTGATTATGAGTTGTATTGGTGACGTCAGTGCGTAGGTGCTTATCAGCCGGGACAGTGGAAGCCGGCCACTGTCCGCCAGTGGGGGCGCTGCACGAGAAGTGCACGGCGCGACACCGCTGACTCACGCGCATGCACGGGGTCAAGGCTGCGCAAGCGACGACGCCCGACAGTTCTGGCCCGGTTTCACTGAAGTTCAATATCGTCGTTGTCGCCTAAATGTGTCGTTTTACGTTTATATTATTCACGCTTCACTATTCAACGCGACGTTAATTTACACTATGCCGCATTCAGGGAAGGACTATATTTAAAAATGGAATGTGACGTAGCGGCTTGATTTATTTTGAAATAAATAGTGATAGGTATGATTTCTTGTACGCACGGCCACACATCGAGCTATACAAATCCAGTTTACGCTGGCCTCTTATTGTATGGAAAGCCTATACGATGAGAGATCAGCTTAAACTAGATTAGTATGGGTTGACCTGTAGCCGTGTGTACCTTCTTATTTGTACCGATTTATTTACTGATACATAATATAATGGCTCTATACCTCTTCTGTTCAATTATCTTGGTTAAGCAAAACTGCCAATGGGTGCTGCAATTATGTACTTACATTATTATTAAGCACTACTTTTTGCCAACGAGTCAAAAAGAAAAGAATGCTTAAGTACCTACTATACTGAAACATGAACCAGATTTTTAGAGAGACCTCCAGCAATACAACTGTGAAAACTGCATCCAATTTCGTGCAACAATTTTTGTGTAATGCGCGAACAAACATACAGACAGGCAGACATCAAAAAATTTATAGAGTTGTCTATAATTGCTCTGATAAAGGTCCTTTTTAGTTTGTCTCAAATAATTTTGGTGAACTGAAATCTGTGAGTTCGAAATTAATTATATGTACTTAAGTATTAGAATAATTTTTTTTTCGCAAAGCTGGTAGGTAAATACGGATATACCTATAGATATACGGCATTATAAGCGTTAAAAAGATCACGTTTTATCAGGAATTCACCTTCTGTATTCCGTTGTTACAGACGGGCGATAATACCTATGCCTCTAAAATGACTTCCGCGGCAGTAATATTTAAGTTATACAACCATATTTTACGCAAACGTCTTTGAAACAAAAGACCATAAAATGGTCGCCTAGTTTGACTACATCTCAATGCTAGCTATGGTGTTTATTTTCCTTGTGTAGGTAATTTATCCTGAACATACGATAAACTGCTTTAGACTTTGTTTTGAAGTTGACCTGGCTTGTCAATGGCACGCAATTTATGATATCCGTGACCTAGTTTTATTCTCCGCGATCCCCGGTGCTTGTTCCCAACTAGGACAATTGTCTATGAACCACGATTTTGCTCCTGAATACCTATTTTGTCAATGGCGGTAGAAACAACGTTTTGACAATCTTACTTGCTATCCATTCCTATTAGAATTTTAAAAATCTTAAAGAAATAACTGGCTATTTTTCACAGCAAATATGTAAAATTATAAATTCAACTTGCACGAGGTTTTCATTTGTTTTATCTCAAAATATTTAAACATCTAGGTACGGACTGGTACACATCAGCTATATATAACCAATATAGCCTGGCCTTGAATTGTACGGAAAACATTTTTAATGGGAGGTCAGTCTAAACTGGATTTGTATAGCTTGATGTATAGCCGTGTGTACCTAATTGTTTAAATATTTTGAGATAAAAAAAATGAAAACCTCGTTCAAGTTGAATTTATAATTTCTCAATTCGCATTTTCAAAAAGAAGATTACGCGACGACGCCAAGAAAAAATACTGTTTCATGCGATAAAAATATCCTTATTGTTCGCCATTTTTTTATTTATAATAATGATTATAAATAAAAAAAATGGCGAATCATTAAGAAAATTCGAAGTTAAGTATGCAATGGCATACTTAACTTGCAATGCAATGGCATACTTAACTTATAACAAGTATGCAATGACATACTTAACTTATTAAATAGATAGACAATTTAGGACTTCTTGTCAGAAATCCAAAAATCTCATTTTATGGTTCCGAGACATTTTATACTCTAATTCCCATGTTTTTTTAATAACTTCAATGTACAAAAACATGTTTTTAACCATTTTATATGTATAATACAAATATTATTGCTATCTGAATTCTGTTGCATAATTTCAATTATTCAGGGAAGTTCTGCAACGGAGCAATCTTTTCAATAAAGATTATTTCATTTTACTTATCCTCCATTATGCTAGAAATGGCTTAGATGTCACAACGGCTCTTAAGATTATCCAAATAGCTGCATTGTATCGTTGCCATATCAACTGAATGCTAATCTATAAAGTTCACGCTAATTATAGCGTGAATAATACGGAATATTAATTCCGTATAAATATATTCTAGAAGTAATTTGTTTAAAACATTTAGATTGAGCAAGAACGCGAAGTTAATTGCTCGTCTGTTTTTATTTTAATCTAACATAAAACTACCTAATACCTATGCAATTAACATCTACTTATATATATAATAAAATTATAACAAACCGATGTGTATGTACCTGTTTCTAGACATAAAATAATCAAATCACGCCTTTATTTTTTAAACATTAGGCAGAGGTGTACTGATGTAGGTACATCTCCAGTCCACAGTCCAGTAACACTTAGCTCGACTTAAGAACTGAACCCATATCAAACAGTTTTAATTTAGATTAATGAGCCACTTTGCCAACAATCAGTGGATACGTCGGTTCCAATATGGTGGATAAATATACATTGAATATATTGCAATTTGCAGTGTTACATAACAGCGTGTTGCCTATCGACATCGAGAAACACTTAGTTATCGCACCCAAGGCCGAGGCTGCGCCAGCGCAGGACACCAACCTGTTAATGACTCGAACATGAGGTGTGTCGTCATCACGAGAAGCTGTTGTCTATGCTACGCATTCCGTAGATAGCGTTAATGTTGACTTAGTTGACGTAGCCCGAGTTTTCGTATAATCGTAGAACAATTTTGGCTTTAAAAAAAAATAACATGTTATTTTTCTAGAAAACGGTAGATATAACTTGTAATTTCTATTCTATCCTAAAATAAACCAGTTGATTTATATGTACGTAAATTTTCCACGAAACAGGTTTTGTATTAAAGAAGTTAGGTATGTTTAGGTATGTCAAAAAGCAAATGATAGGTGGCTTTAACAGAGTTATACAATCACAGATCTCCTACGATTAAAACATGATTGTGTTTGGCTGAAAATATTTCTGCTGGGGCTCAATTACCAATTATTTCAGGTACTAAACTCATCAGCAAGTTCGAATCATACCATAAATAACAAGGAACACATTCATTCACAAATTAACTCTCAAACGTAAAAGAAATGCAGCTTGTTTGCCTTTGAACAACAGATTTATGAATTTATTTGGATGCAAAAATACACAGTGAGCGCCCATTATAAGCATACCTACTTGTAGTGATTTATTATGAGTTTTGCGGTCCGCCCACAATTCGTTAACCCATACGTCATTTGTAAGGAACCAAAAACGATTTGCGGACACTAGAGACAATATAACAAGCTTAGCTACTGTCACGGAATTAATGACAAGTTGTATAACAACAAGGACGTAAAAAAGATAATTTACAAACTCGGAAGTGTGCTTCGTGATTTACAGACGATTTTAAGTAGCCATTCTGTTAGTCGAGTTACATACATGACCGCTTCCAACAAACAGATGGAATCTAATGTATTTCTGTGCCATGCCAACATTGCGAACGTCAGCCATCAATCTATTTTCGGATAAATAATTTAACGATTTGCTCTCGCCAAAGCAAATACGTTATTTCAATTGATTACCAATTGAGTACTGTAAGATGATTTGGCGCACTTGTTCCTATCGCTTTTACAGAAGAGTCTCCGTTTATTTATAAACTCAATGTTTTTATCAGTTGAACTTGAGACGAGTAGATTGTGGCTGCGTTTCTCTGTTAAAAATCATGACTCCATACAAATAGATTCGAAAATAAACCGCTAAGGGGTGTCTCACCCTCCGTTCCTCCTTATAATAATACGTTTAAAATAGAATAGATTGTCATGATAAATATTCCTGAAACCACCTCCATATAAAGTCACACATAGTTTAAAAAAAATCTAACGAAAGTTAATAGTCTACAAAGAAATATTTTTACCAAGAAAGCACTTCTAGTAATTTGCCACTCAGAATTGGAAATTAATATTTATAGCACATAGTCTATCCTAAGAAGTATGAAAATGACGTTTCCTGTATTACGGATCCATTATAACCAGGTACATTAAGACTACTATAACGATCAAAGTTGCAATGCATTACCTGAGTTAGTATTTAACCGCACCGACTAATTATTTAGACGCTGAAGGTAAGACAAGGGCAGAAGATCGTAGACCAAGGACAAGACAGAGACGGAAGAACATTATGCCAAGTAATTATGGCGATAGGTGGCCGTTTAAATGTCAGAGTTAATGTGCAGTATAAAAGCAATGGTAAAAAGTCGACATCGGCCGAGGATGTGATCTGTGACCAAGTTTGCAACCAGTAACATGGGAAACATTTATTATTTTGTTGTATGGTAATAACAACCTATTAACGGTATAATAAACTATGTTGATTGGCCACTACACACTGCCATTGCATGCGATAAATGACATTTCATTCCCAACAATGACCAACAGTTAATAAAAACCGTTATTAAATAGCGAGGGATATTGCCGGACTATCTTTAATATCGGATAATACTAGAAACATATAAACGACAATAATTTTCAAGACAGAGCACATTACACAAAGCTACACGAGCGTAAGAAAATAAATGCGTCCGCTGAACATTCAACAACAGCGACAATTTTATCTTGATTTAATATTGGGTGTATGAAGCGTCCCGCAAAATGATTTACAAGACTTTATTAAAGGGCACTTCGAGTCAGGCAGCGCTCGAGCACAGCTATTGTCGGTTCTGTTCAATAATTAAAAGTCAAAAGGTTTCGCCATCGCGCCTTGTTTATGGTCGTCGGTAATTACAAGTCTCTCTCTACGTTCACAACCAATAAATCGCAGTTCGATGACATCTCGCAATTTCTGAACTTATAAATCTTACAATTACAAACCTACTCTAGATTCATATAGTCGCAGAGTAACCGCTCTGTTATGACAACAAACATCTGCGATATAGGAAATATCAAGAACATAGTTGTATGCAATGCAATGCGGCAGTAAAGCTCACGTATTATTGCTTTACCAACACGAATGAGAAGAGAAGTTAAAACAAGTGCACTTATTGGCGACGCAAGCCTTAGCGCCTATTCTACTTTTATTCCTAACACGAACAATAGGCCTGCCGGTAATATAGCCGGTTTTGTTGCCTACCACCGATCATTGGTGCAAGTTACGATGCTATAAATACGGCAGGACGTGCCCGTGACCCGGGCAACGCGCGCGCGCACTCACGCTACGCCACACCACACCAACTAAATGCACTATTTTGATATTTTTCGCGTTTTCCCCAACGTTTTGATTGAGTTATTGAAAACTACAAACGTTACTTTGGCTTCATACGTGACTGAAAATGGAAATAATGTTATTGTAGTTTCTTTTCATGTTTAAAACTTTCTTGGTCCAAGTTTGTGTTAACAAGAATGAGCCCGACTAGTTCTGCAACTGAAATTGTACTGGCGATGGCGCTGGTCATATAAATAACATCGTTTATGAAGCTCACTTACGGGAGACGCCTTCTGCAATTGGTATTTGTAGAATTAAGATATAATGAAGCTCGTACAGAGTGAGATATCTGCGAATACCCAAAGCCGTGACTAGACAAGGCCTTGGCTTTGTTCCAGCACAACTGGGGCAAGCTCTCATAGGTGACTATCGGCAGACCGTTTGTTGGCAATCGCCTTAATAGGTTATATGGAATTCACAACGCTGACTACATATATTACTCAAGAGTTGAACGGGTGAATGAAATGCTATTGCTCTTTGAAAACAATATTGCATTCTTATAAATCTGTTTGAAGTATTTATACATCAAAGATCTGAAGATCTTATTTCATACTTGTTTGCACATTGTCGTCATCGTTTTTCGAGGATTTATGAGGAAGGTGATCAATCCATCTAAATGAGTACAAAGTAAAACAATGACTGCAGTCTAATGTGGATAAGATGATATAATAACTTAGTTGAGGTAACAAGAGACCTTCATTCTACCTTCCCATGTTATTGCTTATTGGTGCTTATTGGCCATGACCGTGACTCGCAATTAGATATAATTACCTTCAATTTGTGCTGCTACCAATGTTATTCGCGGTGGTCTGCACTCATGTCTACCTAGCGCACTACAATTATTTTGCCTTCGCAAATTAAACCTCGTTAGATTGCCAGGAAGTTTATTTGCACAGAATTATTTTATATTGCGTAATTTGCCCTTTCTGACAATAAAATATGTAAAGCTAATATTGTTATACAAGGTTATTGGTTACAACTAATAACTTATAACACAATAGTAACTTTTGTTATATGACCTTTAATAATTCATCAGATTTTAATTTATCAGACTTAAATACAAACATAAAAATATTTAAATTCAACGCTCTATACAAACTCTACGCAAATCAAAAGAAGACATTAGTTATTAGGTAAACAAACTGTTGTTGCAAAAGACAAGTGCGGGGGCGGCGGGGGAATTAAAATGTGTTAGTCGGAACGAAATCTGGAAAGTTAATTTTAAGTTAATTTTATGTGTTTTGTAAAAATCATAGAACTGTCAAATGTCATAGAACAAAAGTTGTTGTGTATGATGTCAGTTAGGTATACAGTTCTGCAAGATTGTTAGTGTTTTACCATTACCCTGTATAAAACTACGGGCCTTGGAACTCTAGCCTCTGTTCAACAGTTGCATGACATCTGGCGTTACGATCTAAATATGACTATGATCTCAAAGTAATTAAAGCAGACGTGCAAATTATCAAACTTCCCACATGTCATACAACATTTTTAATGTGGTTGCTAGCATTTTTTTTCTAATTACAAAGTTGGCAAGGAAGTGGCAGATGACACAGGCTGTCAGTCCAGTACTATTATAACCCACAAGATTGTGCTTTTTGGCATAAACTCCTCCCAGACGCGGAGTCAACGTTTTCTGTGACAGTCGACACGGCTCATGTCAAAGAAATAAATAGGTAGTTTTACTAAAATTTAAAAATAAAGAAAATTTTTGCTATCTTATTGTTCCGCTGTGAACGTGAATAATTGCTGTTCACGATTATTCTGAAGGAGATTTTTTACTAATATTTAATTTAAACTCCTATGACCTAGCTGGAATTCTGTTTTATTTTTAAAATAAGCTCCCTTAGCAACAAAAGCTTCCCAAGTGCATGTTGACGTTGTGTCATCGCACCTAATATTAGTAGGAGTAAAGACAATGCATTACGCAACGAGTGCGTCTGCATCGGTAGGCGACGCACGCGCACCGAGCAACGGTCAGCCGCGCCCGCGCCGGTGCATCGTAGCTTCTCTGACCCAATTGCTATTTGATTCCAATAAACACTATTGTACTTTATTTGGTGTGCTTTTATTAGAAACAGAATGAATGGGTCATGTGACTATTCCAAAATTGGAAGCAACAAGCCTAGTTTCATTCTGAGAATTCCATTTCTAAGTTCGACAAAATAATCTAAATCTATACCAAAAAAATCAGGCTTATTAATAATTTAGATTCCTGCCGTTACTTTAGAAACATTTTTAATTTACTGCCTTAATTTCGCCAAGGCGACTTATAATATCCTGACAGCTCAGCGGGCTGTTTGCGCGAATTCACAATAAAGGCACAAACACCTAAACAAACATCGATATTTCACATTAAATTTGTTTTTACGAAAAAACCTCGGGAGCGGAGAGCTCGTAAATAAGCTCGTAAAGCTCTACCGGACCCAATTATTACATTTTTCTGACTTTAATCATGATTAACATCCGTTTAGCCATGTTGTCGTGTCAAAACTGGATATTATGCGGATTTCCAAATTAGACACCAATTATGGTACCTATTAGGCGCTACAGTCGCTATTACAACATAACATCAGATCGAATCTAAGGTATATTCAAATATTTCTACCATCAGAATCGTAATTGGTTATAGTTATATAACATTGGTTATCAAAAAGAACAGTTAGCTATTTCTATTTAAGTACCTACCTTAATAGTAATTGGCACAAAGCACGCATCGATACCTCGTGGTTCATTCCCAGGGACTACAATAGGTCGGGCATCTACCGGCAGGCTTCGATCCAACTCGCAATTTCATATCACTACTCGGACTCAATAGTTACATCACGTAAATGATAGAATGGAACTAAAATACCAAGAACGACTTACACTTGAACGCTTGAAACGGAAAACAAAATCTTTTGCTGTCAAGTTTAAGGTTCTAATTCCAACCTAGTCTTAACTCATTCGAATGCGAATACTTGAACAGCGCAGTGCGAAATGCATGCAAGCGAAAGTGAAGCCAAGGCTTCTCACAAACAGTCCAAGTTTACTTAACGCCGTATAACATTGTCTAGGTTGCATTATGTAAGTGCTCGTGTGACTGCGAGGAACGGTAACATGGTTCCTTAGCAGGTCACATTGGTGCGAATGACATCAGTCGCTGTCAAGTGCATAGGAGTCAACGAACAGGATTTAGCATTGCGTATGCAATAAACGCATCGTAGCCTTGACTTCCTCCAGTACCTAGCATGGCTCGCAGCCAGAACCATTCACTGACCCACTACGCGTATTCGGGAACCCCTGTATTATTTTGCTTTATAATCAGCCATAAATTTTGAGCTCGCACCAGAATGGCTCACCATTAGCATTTGCGGCGCCCCACGGTGGGCTGAAAATCGGCTTTCATAGACATAGCGATTTCAATTTGCAAGTGCCGGATTTTTTGCCGGATATCGCTTCTATTAGTTATTACTATATTCAAAAATGACACCAGAGTTAATTCTGCACAAAAACGAAGGAATTATAATTTTTTTAAGAAAAATTTGTATGGAGCTGGTATTAAAAAGTTAATTATCTCGTAAACAGCAAAGAAAACCGTAATATCCTTACAGGTGGTTATAGTACTAATTATTTATGATTTTTTGACATATGTCATATAACGGTTATCGCTGCTAATTTTTTTTTAAAAATCGTCAAAATATTTTTATTTATTTTTACATATGAAACGGTTCCTTTTAGTGTTTAAGTTGAGGAACACAGACTTTTAATAACACGTAACATAAAATAGCATCATCCTTATATTCCCGAAGGATTAGTCAGAGGTTTAGCGTACATCCACACTTACACAACTATGTTTGAGCTAGATACCTATGTATCAATACAAAATGAGTTTTAAAATTTGTAAAAACATATGTTTATTTGGTATTTTGGTACCAAGTAAGTGGTATTGTTTGTAACTGTCTGATGTCTGAAAAGGTGATTAAATGATTGTTAATGATTTCTGATAAGTAAGCTAATTTGTTGATTAGTTGTGTTAAGAGTTCTAAGTTTTTTTTTGACGATTATAATTTTTTATTAGCTCATCTTTCAAAACTCTAATGAGGGTAGTTAACTAATTATCGACGTTTTGCAATAAAAGGGCTAAAATTTTAATTAATAATTTAGATTGATCACATCTGTGCAACTGCTAACACAATTTTTTTGCTCTGTGACTATAAAATCTTAAAATGGAAAGTTTAATCACCAGTTTAGACTTGTTTGTCTTCTAAAAAGTGAGAGTACTTCATTTAATCATGAAGTGAGCCTTTCTGCTTTACAGAGGTGGATGAAATCTAACCGATTCCTTGATAACTTCAGAAGACTGTACGGAAATTGGCTGCAAGCAAATATTAATTGGCCAAGTTGTGTGCAAACTTTAGTTAATCTAGAATGAACTGTTGATGAGATACCAAGAACACAATCAGACTTTCAATTAAAGCCATCATCATCCGTTGGAACAATGACAAAAAGGTCTCGAAAACCATTCGAAGATTTGGGAAGTAAACAGAAAAAGAGAAGATCTGATGATCATACAGGCGAAGACTCCAGTGAATTGGCATATGCAGCTACAGCGCGTTTAAAAGAAGGGCATGAGGATATGGCATCTGTGATCGAATACATGTTGAAAAAGCCTGAAGCAGTTATTAAAATTAAAGAAACGCTTAAGACATCAGTAAAAACAGTCATATTTACAGCAGAGAAAGCGCTGGATTGCTCCTTTCACTAAAACTGTCAAAGTGGCAATATATTACTTTGCGAGAGGCTGCCATTCGGGAAGGTGCTATGGATATTTATCCATCCTACTATAAAGTGCAACAAACTAAGCTTGATTGCTACCCCCCAAAGCATTCAGTGTCAGTTACGGATTCCTCGGCTAGGATTACACTTTAAGCTTTACTTGACATCACGGTGACGAGGATCCTTCAAAGTCTTTCTGACAATGCCGATGTGCAAAATAAGCAGCTAAAGCGTATATCCAAGTGGGGATTTGATGGTGCTTCCAACCAAAGCCGATACAAGCAGAAAATGGAGGGTGAGCAAGATGATGCAAGCATTTTCATGACCTCCTTGGTGCCACTAAAACTGACAGATGGAGATAATACTGTATGAACCGAAAACCATGCTCAACTTTGTATTGACGCCCAGTTCAGTTAACTTTTGTAAAGTAGAGCGAAGCAGTTGTCATCGGTCTCAAAAAACAAATGGATGATGAAATTCGGGCCTTTATCCCCACAGAGTGCAGTACATAATAATAACATGGTGACTCATCAACTAATTATGACAGTGATCGACACCAAAGTCTGCACGTACCTTTCTGATGCCAGATCAAATCCATCGTGCTACCTGTGCTTAGCAAAACCTACGGGAATGAACCGCTTAGATGTTGTAACATCAAAGACTGTGTGTGCTGACATATACAAATTTGGCTTATCATCCCTACACGCACGTATAAATTGTATGGAATGTCTGTTACATATTGCGTATAGGCTCGACTTCAAACGGTGAGCAGCGAGAAGTAATGAAATAAAAAATGTATTCAAAATAAATTCAAGTTCAGCTCAATCTGGTGATTGATGTTGTGAAACAAGGCTCGGGAACTACCAATGGCGTGAATACCGCTAGAAAGTTTTTCGAGTATCCCAATAAAACTGCAGCTATTACCGGGTTGGCCGAAGATCTTATTAAAATATTTGCAAGCGATAACATTTGGCGAGAAGATCGAGATTGATAGGCGAGAATAAAATTTAAAGATTTTGCCCGCGAAACAGCAGAAAAGTATGTGGAATTGTATGACTGGTACTACATGTCGTCAACCGTACATAAATTATTAATACACGAGGCTGATATAATCGAGAAAACTTATATTGTGCAATTTCGGACTCTCTTGGAAGAAGCCTCAGAGTCTCGAAACAGAGATTTTAGGAGGTTCCGGGAATATCATTCGCGGAAAAGAAGCAGGCAAGATTCTAATCAAGATATCTTAAATATGCTTGTTGTTTCTTCGGATCCTTTCCTAAGTGCACAAAGGCCTAAGTGAGATGCCAAGAGAAAGCAGAGCTTTTTTGCTGAAACTCTCACAAAAATTCAGTTTCAGGTCGAACTGAAATCTCGAACTCACTTTGAGTTCGAGTTTTTAGATATATCCAATCTAGATTCTGACTCAGAATTGGAGTCCGAGAACGACAGTGATAAGGAAAATGTATAATATTTGTTTTTTTTTTCTATTTTTGCTATTTTTTAAAATATTTTTCTTGTTTTATATATTTTTAATATTTGGGTAAATAACATTCTTCATAATTAACAATGTTCTTAATTAAGTCACTAAAAGGAACCGTTTCATATGTAAAAATAAATAAAAATATTTTGACGATTTTTAAAAAAAAATTAGCAGCGATAACCGTTATATGACATATGTCAAAAAATCATAAATAATTAGTACTATAACCACCTGTAAGGATATTACGGTTTTCCTTGCTGTTTACGAGATAATTAACTTTTTAATACCAGCTCCATACAAATTTTTCTTAAAAAAATTATAATTCCTTCGTTTTTGTACAGAATTAACTTTGGTGTCATTTTTGAATATAGTAATAACTAATAGAAGCGATATCCGGCAAAAAATCCGGCACTTGCAAATTGAAATCGCTATGTCTATGAAAGCCGATTTTCAGCCCACCGTGCGCCCGCATGCTTGATTCCGGTCGTATTAATGGTAATAACGCGGCCGAAGTGGAATGAGACGTCTAGGCGCAGTTGTCGTCTTATTACGACGCAGTAATGCTGACCGATTGGCCGGTGCGACGTGGGCAGTTAAAGCTATGCAGCCGGCGTGTTAACCCTGCTATTATCTTTTAATACCATCGACTTCATTATTCGCCACATTTTTTTTGCGACCGCAGCGAGGTGCGGCCGGCATCGCGAGTCGCCGACACGGGTTTGATAACCTGGAGACCTTGGTCTTAATTGCGCTTGCTCGGACCATTCCGCCGCGGCCACTTTTTATGCGCCTGCACATCGCTAGTAAAAACACGACAACGATGCCTACCCAGCCGGCTCTAAATGTTGCAATAACCTGAACAAAACTAAAACTGGTCGACAGCTTCTCAAACTCGTTGGTTTACCTCAAGTGCGGTCTACCGAGAAAGCCACACTTAGACATACTCAATCCTTTGCAGATCTCACTCGATAAATCAGCTTTCTTGTTATTATGATCACGAAATGCCATAAGTTTCAAGTCTTTCAAGTATACGCGAGCAGGGACATGTGCCTTACAGCCTTACAAACGGAAATTATAACGTTTTTATATGTAATAAATATTGTATTTTATTTTTTACTAAAGAATTTATTTTTGTTACAGGTAAGCTAAACGCATAGTTCGAGAAAACGTGTATTTCAAAGGTTGTATATGTGTAAGTTTTTTTTTTTTAATTTATATGTATTTTGATGTTTTCCATCTTTCTCACGAAAGCCACAACAAAGGCTTGGTGGCATACAGCCAACTTTTGGCTATATTAATCATTCCTCGGTACGCAAAACTCGCCATTTATAAATCTGTACATACCAACTAACGATCTAACATAAAAGAAAATAAAAGTTTTATTTATATCGATGAAAATCAGTAAAAACTTGAATGTAGGTATCAACAGAATAACCAGAACAGTAAATTAGACATTAGAGATCGATTTGTAAGATAATATAAACGCTTTTGATTATATGAGGTAAAATAATAAATTTTATAAAGATTTAAATGGCGTTGGAAGCTTTAAAGAAAACGAATGAAACGACTAAGCAGGTAGGTAAATATTAACAAAAAACAGCAAAGATGACGTCATCGGACAATGACAAGTAGTTATCTCTGGCAACCTTGACGCTAGCACTTAGATCGATCAATTTCATCTCTTATTTACATTTAATGGAAAAGCTGAGAGCAAAAAAATGGCAACACGGAGTGTAGTACCGGAATACAGACACAAGGCTGTATCAAATCGTAGCAAATACGCTTCAGACGATGCTAGTTTTTCTAGTGTTGAAACCGAAGAAGCATTGTAATCTAGACATCTTTGGTTTTGCAATTCCTCAGCCATCAACAACGACTGGTGAGAGAGATTCGGTCAACGAAACATAAATAACTGCAAAAGCACTATAATTCGCGAAGTAATTGGCTTCATTATCTTACATCTCGATTGGTTCGTATTGGTTAAACTTATAACAAGATTTCAACTTGGACTTGAAACAATGGAACATGATTAACAGGGAATAACCAGAATGTATGATTAAACAGAAACGATTGGATTAATAATTAATGCATTAAATTTAAACGGTTCGTAAGGTCAGCTGAAATTATTGCGGAAACAGGTTTCTGGGTAAAAGGGATTGATAGAAACGCGAGGTATCTCAAGTATGGAGCGTAACAATCTGAAGGTGATGCTGATAATCTCCTCAGCGACCGTCACAAAGCAGCTGGAGCAATATTTTGTACGATCGCCAGCTCATTAGGTTACCACAGCATGTCAAATTTTCTCAGTCGATTTGAACTTAATTATCAACATCTAAAAGTTTAAACTAATTTGGAGAAATTAGACAGTTTTGTATAACCTAACGTGCTGGCGACTGTACTAAATGTTATTCCAAAACGTTTAGTTAACCTCTATGAAGTAAAGGCACTTGCAATTTCTCATTAATTTAAACGTAGGTAAAATGATATTGCGCTAGGGATGACACACAGTTATCTTTTACTTATCCATCTTTTAGATAATGAATAAATGTTTTTAGAATACAGAGGGATAGTTTGTATATAATGTCAAAGTATATATTGTTACTTTACCCACTGTAAAGTAACAATATTTTTTACAAATCTCTTTAGTTCTTTAAGCGTCAGATATTGATGAGAGTGAGGTTAGGTAAAGCAAGTATAGACGGTCGCTAATGTGCTTTGGTTGAAAAAGGTGGTGCATTTACATAGGTAATGATTACATATTAATACTAGCTTCTTTTCTTTTAAGACATACAAACGAGACGGCAAGGAATGAGGCTTTAAACCCTGGCATTAGTAAACGCTACATTCGATGCCAAAGCAGTGCTGGAAACATCACTTGGCACACGTTACGGCACAAAAGTTGATAAAGTTTAGGTATTAGGAGTCCTTACCGTCTTACAAGCATCTTATAACTTGCTTGTTTTATTTGGTTATTTATAAGCAGAAAGAAACATAAAAGAAGCTGCTATCGTTAGTTTCTGAGTTTCTTAATGAATTCGCGTGGCAGTGGATTTATACTCGTATACGTACCTCCAATTCCAACATAAAGCTTTATCAATAATTTTAAATAGGCCGATGTTCTCCAATTGGCGGCAAGGTTGCAACAATTTGGTAAAGAGGACGAGTTGGAGGAGGGAGGGAAGCACAGGAACCAATCGAGCATTCGACCATTTTACTGCACGCACGATTGGAGCTCACGACTCCACTGTACAAACACTTTGCACGGTACAGACGAGGAAAAAAGACTTCGGCCGTCCGTGATTTTTGTTTGTTTTCCAAATGAGGCTGCCGATGCCGGCTACCTCGAGTAAGTGAATGTGTTTGTTTTTTTTATTTTCCACGTATAAGAACACAGACTCCACAGATTTAAAGTTTTTCAGCTACAATCCTCAATAAAATAAATGCGAAAAGCAACTCTGTTTATCTTACCTTCTCACATCTAAACCGCTGAACAGGTTTCTATAAACTTGGTAAAGTGATAGATTGTATGCTAAAGAAGGGTAGAAGATGCCATGCCTGAATATTGTCCGTTCTGTGAAATCTTGTTATTTCTTTCCAATACTTGGTAAATATCGCGTATATTTAGATAGGTATTATGTTAACAAAATATTTTAGGATTCTTTGTACAAAAAAATGTATTAATTAATTAATATCGCTGAACGCAAGCACACGAAATCGTGACGAAATGTTTCAAATTGGATAGCCACAAACAAAATCGCTTGTCATTTTAGCAATCTACGGGTACAACTCTGATATAAAAAGATATAAAGTATGTATGTATATCTAATTAGATCAAAAAATAGTGTACCTATTTAGAAGCAAGTGGTATCTAACATTCATTTGAGAAACATAATTATTTCCTTCCTGCTTACGTCAATCCCGATCAGAGTTACATACTTTACAGAAGAAAAGTTCGATGCACAACGGGATTCTAGGATATAGAAATTTGGTGCTAAAGAGCTATCATGACGTACGCTGTACGCATTGTGACACTTTTGAAACCTCCAATTATCACTCGAAATCAGCGTGATTGGTTGAAAAATAAATGACTCATTTTCCGAATTTTTAATGCAACCTCATCGGTAAGTTTTATGTCGGATATAGGGCCGTCAACGAATCGTAGAATATTCGACGGCTCGTGCATCAGATAGTTTAGTCATGTTAAAAATGCGGTAACTATTTATACGACTGTCGTATATCACTTTAAAAATACATCAACGAGCTGAATAGACAAATGTCTCACACCTACATAATCGTATACAAAGTGGGGTGTTAAACAGAAATAATAAATTATTAATTTTAACATTCCGTTGTCGTCATTATGTATGCAGATAAATAGTTTTTTTCGTATTGCATGACGGATACGTTGAACACGGTGATGGCGTTGTGTATTTCCAAAACATGGCAGGTCAACGCTCCGCGCGAACACGTGATGCTGTGACGCTAAACAGCGGTTACCTACGATCATGGCTCACTCGTCATTCTTACTTCTAATCTAATCTAGCCGGTGGCGACTCCCAAAACAAATCGTTATACATCGTTGCTCGAACGGAAACACGGCACTTTTCCCGTTGAGCACGCAACGAAATGTAAACTAAACAGCCTAATATTCTCGGCGTAAGTGTGCCGATAAAAATGATCGTCACACCTTTCATACATTGCCGCTGAAGAGTCAGATAACCTGAATGCTGCAATTTAGGTCGTCGTTCCATTTTTTGGGTGGAGGACATCAGTCAGTGATTCGTGTCAATGTGTCACACTAACGATCTAGTTTTAATACTTACCAATATTTTTTGTTTATCTCTCTATTAAGGGCGTCTGTTAAAATAGGTCTAGGTTTATAGGTATTTATAATACTTACTTAGCTGAATCAAATAGGTAACGATTCATTCAGTGTTCGTACCTACCTAGTCCATTGATATAAAATCAGACATAATAATGGACGAAGCATCTAGATCTATGGTGTTGCCATTAGCATTTACAATGCAATAGTGACAGAGGTTACATAGGGAGGTACCTACCTACCTAGCTCTATTTGCATGACATTAAAATACCTATTGTATAAGATCTGCTTTAATTATTATCTATTAAATCACATACCTATTTTAATAGTGCAGGTAGTTAGGTATTTTACTAAGAACGTAGGTAGAGCCAATAAACAAATCAATCACACAAACGGATTACAGGAAAAGGAATGTTTACCATTAGATAATTTTGCAAATAACTTTCTCAAGTTCAAAAGTTGCGTAACAAACAGCGAAGTTGTTTTGATAGAACGAGTCTTCATAAATTGATGGTGTTTTATCGGCGCGCTACATTCTGTCGCCGGTGGCTTGACTTTCTGTGCCACGGCTGCGCGCGGGGGCCCCGGCCGGCGGGCGCGCGGTGCGGGGCGTGTGACGTCACGCCGACCGTGGCAGTGAGTAGTGAGAGCGGCCGCGTCGCTCGCTCGCTCGCTCTACGTACTCCGCTGACGACGGTCGCGCGCGCGCAACGTACTCGTTTTTACTGCTCGAGAAAAGCGTCAACAACGTCTCCACATCACCGGACGAACTCGTGGGACTCGCGTGCTGTTCTCACCTGTTGATCGGATTGTGTTGTGACTAGAAAAAGTTGTTGCCGGTCGAACGAGACTGCCGAGTCCTATTGGATTGTGCACGAAAGTCAAGACAGTGGATAGCGATTCGTTTCGGTTTGTACGTTGCGTAGACGAGTGGTGTATGTCCATTGAGTCGCGTTTAGATAGTTTAGTGCAAGAAAATAGTGAAGTGAAAGCCTTTGTCGGAGGATGTCCCTCGGCGCTCGTGGATACCGGAGCGTGTGACACGCTCGCAGACATGAGACGCCGCTGGTATAACAACGGAGGATTCCAGACGCTGCGGATGCTCGAGGAGAGCTCGTCTGAGGTAACGTCGTCTTCGGCACTAGGCTTTCCGCCTGCGATGGTGATGTCCCCGGAATCGCTGGCGTCGCCTGAGTACGGCGGGCTAGAACTGTGGGGCTACGACGATGGCATCACATACAGCACGGCGCAGTCCCTGTTGGGCTCCTGCATAGAGCAGCAGCAGCAGCAACCACAGCCACAGCAACAACCACAGCAGACGCAGCCCCTGCCGCCGATGCCATTACCAATGCCACCGACTACACCGAAATCAGAAAATGAATCGATGTCATCAGGTTAGAAACGTAGAAACTAGTTTATTTAAAAAAAGAATGGGTACCTAGTTATATTTTTTTTATTTAGTAAAATTGCAAGAAGGTTTGCATAATTTTTTTGGCGGCAATCGTAGTGCTCGACCGCGAGTGAGCGAGACGCGGCTGTCATCGACCTTTGGCCCGGATACCTTGACCGGCCGCTGCGAGACGATGTCTCCTTGCCCTTACAATAATCACAATAGTTTTGTTTACCCACATTCAGTACGACGATTGGAAGGGTTATCTTGTTTTTGTAGTATTGTAATAGCATTCTGATTACGCGTTTGAACATTGTGTAGGTAGGTACGTTTTACCGAATCAAAGTGTCGTGGAAGAAAACGAATAACACGCTTTATTTAAAATGTAGGCGATATTGTATAGGTATTACAATGAATAATCTAGTAAAAAGGTACGAAACCAATGTCGATTGCATTTTATTACACCACCATAACAATACTTTGAGATGTGTGAGTGTTCGTCTGACTAATCTAGGAATGATAGACTGTGGGCGCGCGTCTAAAAATACTTGTATCTATATAAGCTAGAACCTACATAGAACATGTAGGTATTTTTCAGCATTAATAGCAGCATTGACATCCAGGTGCACCGCATTACGTGCTTATTTTATCAGGAAGTCACTATGTTACCCGTAAAGCCATTGAGGTAAAATGCACAATAGTACTAAACCTCAGTGTTACAGAAACGATTTCTTAGTTCCAGTAAGCAGGAACTACGTATTTTTTACGTACCTACCTATGACTTTTAGTACGTATGTACTAATTAGTTTGCTTCTGGCACTTTAGTAAACAATACATCTTGCTATTTGATTAGCGACCATTGCTTAGCGTGGGAGGATCAGCGTCATGAGTAATTCTTATCGCAGCGAGGTACACATTCAAGGTTGCCATGGAAAATTTACTGTCGCATTTGAGATGAGATTCTTTGTGACATTGCAACTGGAAATCAATTAGTCGGACTTGAACTAGAATACTTGTTAACGTAGGTATATGCAACGCTAGAATTACTAGTAGTATTACTATCAGGATGTTATCATTAATAGTTTAACCGCTGCACTCTTATGTTGAAGATATCGAGCAATCAATAATATTAACTAAACTAGGTAGGTAATTATGACCCATTAAATTAAACTAGTAGGTAAATAGGTACCTATACTCCATTTGGTTAGGTACTTAACTAAAGGTAAACAATAAAAATGGCGGCTTTCAGAGCTGTTCAACCTTTTATTACAATGGTATCATATGATTTGGGAGTGAAATTAATAACAACACAACTAACAATCAATAAAAACAAAGAACAAACAAAACTATAACTAAATAATACAATTTACGGCAAAAGAAACACAAAAACGAACGAAAGTACAAACTGTTACGAATGGCGTCTGGTTACCCGACTAAGTATAATATCGGTTAATTATTTTGCCGCGCTTCCTCGCGCTACTACTTCTGAATTTTTTCGAGTTATGAAAAGTCTATTATGTAGAAAAAGGTTTTGATTTCCTGTCTTTTTAGATTCTTTCTAGTAGGCACATTGCAATACTTTATGACATAATTATCAGATTTGATTTATTTATCGGTCGCAAGCTTAAGAATTTATAATTACCATTTAATATTAAACAAAGTAGTAAAATATGCTAGTCTAGTAAAGGAAAATTATTTTGAATGATTAAATAATTTATTTTGGTTACGTTTTGTTTCAAGTTGAAAAATGGCCCTATAAAAAAACCTTTTTTATGATTTGTTTACCTTTAGTTAAGTACCTAACCAAATGGAGTATAGGTAGAGTTCGTTAGAAATTCGCAGCGCCGATTTTGTTTGACCCTAATTAAACGGCTTTAATTTTATAAATATGACCTCGTTACTCAGATAGAATTTATGTCACGTGTTTCTAAACCATAATATTGCACAGTTCTTGCGTCATTGTGCCCAGATGCATCTGATGACTAATAACTTAGCGACAATTGTATGACTACAAAACACTAAATCTTCTTACAAGGTTTGACGAGGGTATTGAAAATACCTACATATATTTCCAAAGTATTTTACGTTATAATATTGCTATTTATGCAGCATAATCTATCATCAATCGCCGAGGGAGGCAATGGGATGACGTGCGGGGACGGAAAGAGGGCCGCACCCTCTCAACCAAATAGTAAAATTTGTCTATTCCCGTCAGGCAGCTGCTCTGAAAGCTCTAACAAAAATAACAAGACAATGTTACAAATATTACTAAGTTACGTTATAACAATTTACCAAGCAAACACCTACTTAATATTCTGCATATGCAACCATCGGAAAACTCGAGTTTGGTTGTCCGTTTAACTCTACACAAATTTTAATTCTACAAAAACCTTGAGATACTTAAATATTTAGGTAGTTTGTGAGGTTTGAAAATACTTTAAAATCCTGAGACGTAAAGTTAGCCGTTGTTAGCCTTTGTGCCATGTTACTTGAAAAATATGGTAATAAAAAGCGAGCAGCAGCGATGAGTTTCGAAATGGTTTCAATTTGCTAAGAAATACTGTATTAAACAATTTAAGAGTGCTGGTTGCAGTTGAGGTTCGTCGAAGCGACTTCGGTCGTGCCGGTCCAACCGGTTTCAAGACTACTTCTGATGGTAAATCGCATCGCCTGACAAGGCACGTATGCACATGATATACTTAAACTAACTATATATGAAGATGTTACAAATAAAAGGTCGTGAAATCCGAATTGTGATCTCTGAATGCGAAACGAATCGATTAAATTCCACTTCGCAGTCGTACCATTCAGCACGACAAAATGAATCTAGCTGGCAATTTAAGTCCGTTTGGTTCGTTGAATCTAAATGACATTGAAATTAAGGCATAGTAGAGAAATTAGAACAAGTCAACTATATTATAATGATGATTACATCATTAAGTATTATATTATCAATCTTAGGTTTGATTGAAGATTTTTCCCTCTCCAATACATCCGGTACAAATCAATATTTTACCTTTTCACCTAAAATTTTTTTTTTTATTTCTAGTTTTTAGCAAGCGCAAGTTTATTTCTACGTGGAAAAAACACTTGCGTTGTGCGAAATCGTCACCCCTTACAGATTTCCACTTTCTTCAATGCGCGCCCATGCGATTAATTCAAGTTTCACGTACGTGGTACATATCTCGGTAATTGCTAATGTTTCATAATTAACTATTCAGAATCAACTCTCTAGAAAATTAAGTAAGTAGTATTATTGAAGTGACATTGTGTCAGAAATAATTTCGTACAGTTTTATGCCAAACCACGTTTGGCGCAGTAGCTATGCAATCGGTTTCTGCGCCTCTGGTTACGGATTCGATGCCGGCACTGAACAAATATTTGTATGGCCTACATGTAGTTGTTCCGGGTCTGAATGTTTGTATTATGACTATGTGCTTGCTAACTGTGGAGCAGTGTGCGTCTTCGAAGAAATAAAAATTATACTATAGGTACATGCACAAAACAGTTTTGGAAGCCAGTGTCTGCGATCCGGTTAGATCGCAGATTTTGTGCCAAACTGTTTTGTACATAACACTATAAAATAAATAAAAAAATAAAACTAGATAATACTTCGTTAAAACGTTCTGAACTCAGTTAAAATTTATTTTATTTATAAATTTTGATCCTACTTCCGTCACCAAATTTTAATGGGACCTCAGAGCGTTAAACATTAAAAAAATATATATCGGGCCGCATTAGTGAAGATATCGCGTAACCTAGACAAAAAGGAACTTCCTCCTTTTTTGACGATACGTTAAAAGGTAATAACCCTAAAATGAAGAGTCATATTACTCAGAAAATTCTTAGACACGAGTGGTTAGATTAGAGTGTGTGCATTGCTATTTCGAGCTGACCAGGGTTTCTTCTGAGTTTGGTAGAGCTTGCTCAACGTCCTTCCCTGTAAACCACGTATATTTGTACAAGTACGTGTTAATTGGTACACATTGATGTCATACTTTTCAAGATTAATCTCCTTTTTTGGAATAGGTACTTTAAACGCTTGAACAAAATTGTTCTGTCTTTAAAATTATAGGACAATATTTGAGTCTGTCGAGGTATTGTTTAGTGATTATATTTATTTTTATTTATCATAGGTTAGGTTAGGAACGACAACTGGTCAGTTAATTCACTGATGCATGTAGTTGCCTCATGAGGCTAAAACAATAGATTTTGCATTGTGTCTACAATATGGCGCTTGACGGGTTTTAAGTGCTGGATGCGCGCAGCGGAAATCCAATCCAAAATGATGATTTTTTCCATTTGACGGTGCTGTTCCCGTGATGCGGAAAGGTCTCCCCCAGAGCCTGCCAGGTACTCTTCTATAGAGTCACTTCGGGCTCTTCCTCTCTTTCTGGGCCGGCTTCGAAGGCGGTTACCATCCTCAAGCTCCGATCCTGCGTGGACACTTGCTCAGCGGCCATTTTGCATATCTTTAACAATTGTGCTAGAGAAATTATTAAATTACCATACTTATTATTACATGGACATATTATTTTCTTTAAACCAAACTTGGACATTTTATATGGAAACAGCCCGCATGTGACAGTTATCTATGATGTTGAGGCTTCGTAGTTTTATTGACGCATTTGGTACATACGACATGATTGTATGCGGGCGCCATTATTGGGGTGATTCTTTTTACATCTTACCTCATTTAATTAACTTAATTTGTACTTGTTATAGGCGCTCGTGGCCTAAGCAATAACTACGCTGATTGATCTGTAAGATTAAGCTCAAATTGTCCATTGTCCATGGGCGGCAATTGTCAGCATATCGAGTTCCCTCCGTGCTTTGGAGAGCACATGTAGCAGTCAGAACTTCGTAAAGCTTGACAACCAGTCTTATCCTAAGGATATCGGTATTGCCACGAAATTGGGTTTAGAGATCTGATGACAGTAGCTTCGTGTAAAATTATGTTATTCTCCGCATATAGTTAGAATGGCGACCCCATCGTAGGTGTAGTTCGGAAAACGCTTAGTGGATGGGATTTTAGTAACAAATTCCATCCACCAACTATATTACAAGAAATAAATTGCTTACGCCATTGGACATGGTTGATCGTGAAATGATTTTCGTGAGAAACGATTTATTATTTTGTGCGTATAAAATGTTGTTCTTGTTACTAAATAAGTTGGAGTTAACAATAGCGCCATATTTCGTCATTATAACGGGACCAATCCATCAAATTTTACATGCGATTCGTACGTACGCACGGCTAACACGTCGAGCTATACCCATCCAGTTTATGCTGGCCTCTTATTGTATGGAAAGCGTATACAGTACGAGATCAGCTTAAACTGGAAATTATGGCTTAACCTGGAGCCGTGATTACCTACGTAATTTGGAATAAAATTTAAGTGGGTAGGTAACTATTTTGTAGCTCAAACCAAGAGGAAACTAGTAACTAGCCAGTCAGATCAATTAAATATAAGGTTAATGATACTTGAACATTTTAAGTTAAGTAGTTAGTTTCAAAAAAATTCTTACAAATTAAATAAATTTAAGTACTCCATTAATTAAGTAGATAAATAATACTTCTAATTTGAGTAGATTATCTTTAGGCGGATCGCCTTAGGGCGAGTCTAGGTAGGCGAGGCGAGTAGATAGGTATTAGTTATGATGAAGAAATAATTTTATTCGGAACCTACCTACTATAGAAATATTGTCCATTCTTCTGTAAAAATCGTGAATTCTAAATTCAAAAGATTTCGCAGAAAATGGATCACTCCATTGTATGAAGTTAATCGACAATTTTATTAGCTTTTAGCGTAGCTACCTACTTTCAGAAAATTCTTACAAAAAATATAAATCCATTATGTAACAAAAGAATTAAATTGTTTAAGTAATATTATTTAATATTTACCCACAATAATCGCTGCTTTATTGAATAATTTCAGTACGCATTGTGATGCTAGATTTAATCTGGAAAAATATTTTGGGTACCTATCTTCTTATTATACGTAATTTTTTTAATCAATTGGCTAACAAAACATGATTTGCTAAGATTGCCTATTCATTTCTAAGAAATGAACTGGGTCAATCAACACCGATTATAAATTCTAAAGTAAGCGATCCAAACCGAAACATTTTGATGTTTTGCTTGTTGAAAGGTCACACGAATCCCATTTAGATTACCTTGAAAGTTAACGATATTTTCTATTTTATCTACTTTATGTTTCAAACTGAATCGAATGTAGCACACTACAATTATACCTACGTAACGTGACACATAATGTGATAATCTTTTAGGAACATTCGTGACGTCATGGCCTCATGACAAGTGATATAACTAAAGAAGGTCCGACTACAGCTCTCGAAACTAGTCAATGAGCTATATTGTCGATGGTTAAGAGATCAATTGCAAAATCAACGTAGGGTACATTATAACCCCACGGGCCTCACCTGAGGTGAATGTATCGGCGCGTCCGCGTGGGGGCGCCAAGGTCACAGCCGTTTTTTGACACGTCGCATATAAATAGTCGAGAAGTCAGCCAATGTACACGGCACTAATTATTTCATGCCAGTGCTACTAAATAAACTCGGTTCACTTAGCCGGAAATCATTTGTTTCTCAATTTGAATAATCGTTTGTTTTATCGCAGCGAAAGGGTTACGGACCTCGGTGGGACCTTGATGATTTGACAGCTGTAGCAATAAAAATAATCTTATAAGAACGCGACAGATTCTTAACTGATTAACTGTGAATAACCTTCATAAACTTCATAAATTTCTTGGTGATGTTAGCACTGATCTCCTTTGAGCATGAGAGGTGATGCTGGCCATCCTTCGATTTACTTATATCATACGTTATGATTGCGCAGATACTAAACATTTGACTCTATGATGCCATGTATTGCTTTCAATAAGAGCACTAGAATATTATATCTAATGCGGAACATGACACCGAAATCCCATTTATAATGATGCTTGTATGCGAGCAAACGTTTTCAATGTATGAAACGCGATACCCTCTCAGTCAGTCGTTGAGCTATGCATGATTGATGATTCCTTAATCAGGAGTGTCGTTGACCTGCCGGAGCATAGTGATAGCTTATGACTCCATCTGATTTAAATAAAACGTGTTATACATCAGTCACGCAGAAATTACGTAACGACTTCGTTATTCTTTAATACACACATTATACATAATATATTATGAGTACACACATGTAGGTTTCCATCCATGTAATAGGTCTTTGAATTAGCATAATATACAAATCCGATCAACTCGGTCGCCATTAACATCACCTAAGCCGGGCTTAGTGTTAGAATAATATTAATCTCGGCAGCTGCTTCTAACATTTGCGAGGGTCATATATTTTCAATAATAAAAACGTTTTTGGCAACCCTTTGATTGTATAATCTAATAGTATGTTTGACCCCCTATTTCTAAGCACGCGGCATTTGTAAGAGTCGTGACTATTTTATTGTGAGGCACCCCTCGAATTAGGAGTGGGATAAATGTAATTAAGAATGTTACTCAATATAGTTTATCGTTTTATCATAGAATATCGTTGTAAAAAAATATAGATAAAATTTGTTAGTCGTTACATAACGTCAATTTTAAGAAGTTAGGTGTTCAATCTGTTTAAAATTGAGTTCAATGACACCAAGTTGATATTTTATGCTTAAAAAAACAGTCAATGCGTCACACACGAGTTTTCTCAATTTGATAGTATAATGTCGAAGGGGTCCGCAATGTATTAATAATAATGTCTAGTTAGTTAATAATGATAAATTATTTATTTTTCAGAAATATTAGTCCACTCACACGTAATTTTTGTTTAACACACTGCTCGTGTGCAGGTTTTCTATCTTAACCTTCAGCATGCTGTAGAAGTCAATAGTTTTCTATGTCAAATTGAAGGCGTTAGTATCGGTATTACTCAACATTCTGATGTCATCAGTTGATATGTGTACCATAATTACCTACTTACACAAATACAAAAACCTGATATGTTTAAGTTTTAAAGACTAGTTTCCTATGAATGGCTATAAACGCATATTATCGCTCTTTGTTGCAGTCTTTTAGAAGCTATTAATTTGCAAGTTGCAGTCATTTAGCTTTTTTGAAAATCACATAATTTTAGCACTTATTGAAACTGATATTCGGAAGGGATCGTAAAGGTAAAACTATCACTATAGAAAAGTGAATTACGATGCCAGGGAAAGAGGCTTTTTCTAATGATGATAAAGTGAATCTAGGAAGATGTATAGCGGCGGATATGCGGTCGAGCGCCCGTCTCGCTCGGCTGCGTACGCGCTGCCATCGCGTCGCTTGTTACTTCTATTATCTCAACTCGAAGCGGCCGCTGTAACCATCTTTGAGATCGAGTATCTTGGGACAAATCACTGGAGTTTGAATTTCTTGGTAAACCAACGTTTTATTACATGTATCCTGATACGTTTAAAGCCGCGATTCAAAAGATAGTAAGTAATATTTTCCTTCGTGTTTTATGTTTGACTTTTATGGCGATAGATAAGTTGTGGATGGTTGACTTCGTATCATCATTCCTTAGTGTCATTACAATTTTGATGTCGTGATTCCAAAAAAGGTGGTGTCTACCATTTTCTGGTTTATGATATACCTATAAAGCAATTTATAGGTATCCTTTTGGAAACCGCTTTTTTATATCATGTTTTTAGTTCCAGGTAGGTTAAACCTATTTATTAAAATGCTCTTCAACACAAGACTTTTAATGGCGTAATAATAAACCAACGATCGATATTCCGATGGATCATTGTAGGAAATTAATTTAAAAGATAAGCATTCCAAAGATCATGCTTTCTTAAAATAAATTTGAAGTTTCTTTTATCGGACATCTATTAGTATCGATTGATTTAACTATAACAAAGTTCGCATTGTTGTTTGTAGTCGATAGCCGTGAGCGCATCCCGGATCTCACGAATATCGATCTAAATCGAGTGAACATAACGGTCACGCTAAATCTGTACGCCTTTGTAAATACCAATAATGTATAGAGCTACATCATTGTGAAGTAAGTCGTTGATCATTGTCAATCAAAGAGATACTACAACGTAAGACAGTCTTTCTCAAAGTGAGCGATAACGCCCCTCTGTGGGTGTTGGTGGGGGCTGTTGAGTCTCAGATAAAATTAGTTACACGTTAAAAATATTATTTTCTCTTTTAAAGATGAGTAGATTAATAAGTTTTTGGAGAGTTTAGAAAACAAATATCTCAAATTGAACGATGGGTGAAATAAGTTTGAGAAACCGTGGCGTAGGGCGATGATCTTTATTTTGATCATTGTATTGTTACAACTCCCTACAAGTTTAACCTGTTATTTAAATTTATTAGCACATGCTAACCGTGCAATTTGCCTCACAAAACCTTATTAAATTCAACTGGATTTATAATACCATACTTATTTTATACCATTACGATTTCTAGTTTCGATAACACGAATATTCGGTCTTGTTTTTGTAATGGCGGACTATAAAAAGTTATTTGAGTATATTTCGTTTACGCAAAGTCACCAAGTAAAATAAGTTTTATTATACTTTGTTACATTACTAATTTTATTTAGGTGTAATGGATTTTTATAAAAAAGTAGTTTGTAAAGTGTCGCGGGATGCAGTTAATTAAAATCGTGCGCATTACAATTTTGCGCTGCTCTTTAAAGCATGCCGCCTGCGTGAGTAACTTAGTATACGCATATTTACCATAATTATGACAGGTTGACAGGCAAAATATCAATTTGTAAGGGACCTAACTCCCTAGCAAAAATATTATACTTAAGGTTAGTGTTGACAGCATCAGTGCAACGCTCCACATCAGGATTCCATTTTCTCTTACTCCATGGTTTACGCTAGACGGTCCCGTTTAGTGCAGAGACGTAGCTTCAAATACAGAACGTAAAATGTGATTACGTGACACTGAATTTGTTTGTATCGTCGTAATTTTAATCCCAGGAGTGGTCGGAGACGGCACACGCCCCCGCTTCACACTTTATTGTGTCATCCTCGTGGGCTTGCTACACAAAGACGAATAAAGGACCGTTTACACTAGGCTTTGAAATATAACCCTGTATTTACCTCCTACAGGTATCATTTTCTACTTTAACAGAAAAATATAGAATAAGTACTAACTTGTTTCATTAAAGAATTTTCACTCTGCAATTGTGTGTGTCTACAATGTGTCTACTAATATTGTTCTTTGACTTTAAGGTAGAGACAGATTGATCCGACGTCCCACGGAACGTGAACATCGCATAATGATACTAATTTTTAATATAAAAACGAATAATAATATTATAATGCATTAGAGTTAGAGACAACTCAAAACCACGCGATTGAGTTTCTAGGGTACATTTTTAGTTACAACTAGCTGACCCTTCGTTGTTGTTGCTCATAAACTGCTCATTTAGAGCTCATGAATTCGTTGCAAACGTTGCGGACGTGGGACCAATCTGTCTCAACATAAAATGTATACAGTATCATCATCAACCCATTACGTTGTCCCACTGCTCTAAACGAATCTCAACTCAGAATGAGCGTGATTAGGTTATAGGCCACCACGCCTAGCCTATTGCGGGTTGGCAGACTACACACGCCGTCTAGAAAATCTCTCAGGCATGCAGGTTTGATCACGATCTTTTCCTTCACCAAGCGCGTGATAATTAATTTATTAATACGCACATGACTTCTAAAAGTGAGAAGTGCGTGCCTTCGATTTGAACTCGAACCTTTGACTCATTAGTAGGCTATCACTAGTCTGGTCACATCACTAAGCTATCACTGCACTATAACTATACAGTATGTTTTTTTTTTTCAATTTACTTAGACTTTTTTATATTACCTTTTCTTTAGCAGCTACTGAAAAAGTGTTACGTTATGCGGAGGGCGATGGCCTATGTTATGGAAAATGATCTTTGTTCTCACACTTATACTTGGGTAATTGTTCCAAACACGTAGCTAATGTCTATTAAAAGTCAAAACCTGTTTATGTCCAGTTCGTTGACATATATGAGTCGTAATAACAATACGGAATTAAAATAAAGTAACGCAAAATATTTTTGGACGTTGAATAATGTACCTGCTTATAGTGATTAAATTTTCTTAGAAACAAATACTTAAAAAAATGCTATTTTTCGTTTCTCATGAGAAACAAAAAATAGTTTTTTTTTTAATATTGTCATTAAATTAGCACTTTGTCTAAAATACAAACTCTCACCAAGGCTCGGAAAAGTGCTGTAGGTATAATATTACGGGCACACATCGAACTCCCGGCCTGTAGCGCGTAAGCTCAACGCTCAGCCGCTGTGCCATTTGGGCTGCATGCTGTCACAGTTCATAGCAATTTAATGAAATCATAAATTTTCTGAAACCCTATAATTTTGCTATTACAATTGTAGAAAACTATATACCTATAATGTAACTACAGCCAATTATAACTGACAACTCATTTTAATTGTAGTAGAGGATAACAACCTTGCTAATTATTATTTCAAACGTAGCGATAATCATCATGATCGTTTATGTAAATGAAGTTTAATAATTACCTATATCTTATTACGTAAATAATTGATATCTGTCTTTACGGTGATATTAAAATAATCGCGTTAGAGAAAAACATCCTTAAGTTCCCGTTATAATTAATAAATCAAAACATTAAATTACCAACTAACGTTTAATTCAAACAATTTAATCATAATTATTGTAATACCGATAAATCACCGAATGTTGACATTTACGTTGAGATTAAATTGATTTTTTTTATTTATTTTGAAAATGTTTACCCAAAATTATGAACTTAAAAAATTTAATAAAAAATAAATTAAGTAAGTAGGTACCAACATTTAAATTAAGAATCTGCATTTAAACAAACCGTCGTGTCATCTTATTAGCAATATTGAATATCGAACACCCCAATACAAGTGACATTTTGTTGGTTTGAATTTGAAGATGTCACGATGAGATGAAAGAAAATCTGGAATATGAACATTTTTGGTAAGTGTCAATGCACTACATTTTGTCTTTTCGTGGCGCCTGGCGTGGTCATTCAACAGAATTTCATTTGTCGGAGGCTGATCCCTTAACGTGGCAAAAATGTTATCAAACTGTAAAATTGTACTTATAGTGAAGTATTTATGATTTCACGTTATGAGTTTATATCGCACTTGTGATAATTCAGTTCGCTTGGCCTTGGTCGCTGTGCGCCTTATCGTGTGTTGAACTGTTTTATTATAGTATCTATACGAATAGCCCTGCTATAGAAACATCCAATTTTGTTTTTAAACATTGTTCCGATATGATCTATAAGGCTAAGTTCTGAGGAGTCGCGAAAAATACGTAAAATAACTAAGTGGTATCCTCAAGTGATGACAGTTACACTATTTGAAAAGATTCGATTTTGGCGGTATGTAAGCTCTCTTATATTTTATTCAGCCAATATTTTGTGGGGCATTCATTCCTTGCACTGCGCGTATGTGTGCGTGTTGATATACGAGGCATTAGTCAAGGTCGACAATGTCATTGTACGAGCGAACCCGATGCAAATTTACACACACTCTCATTTTACACATGTGTGCATATGTAGCGAGTATTGAAATAATCTTATCATTTAGGTCACCTTACTTTGTAGATAGTCGTTACACTAGCTGTGCAACAGCGGTGCATGAACTGAAATAAATACTTCTTGCGTTATTAACACTTTTTTAATTTTAAAACCAGCCTGCGTATTCAAGGTCTTGATTAACATTTTTAAGAAAAATATGTTACTGGTCGTCGACAGTACGATTACTTGCGCTATATGTATAATTTAGGAGACGGTAATGCGTTCAATGCTCACGGTCGCAGAACAAATACGCGTAAGTTATTATACCTTGAATACTTCTACTTAACAATACCGACCGCTATGTCACTTATTTATAATATATAAGATAACCAAGAACGTTGCTTTGTTTTACAATAAATACCCTTCATGTGCCGCTATCTTTGATTCTTTCAACCAGAACAAATGCGAGAAAATTTGACTCATTCAAAGAAGAAAAATTTAGATTTATATCAAAGTAAAGCACCACTAATGTCGCTAATTAGTGGCCAACTTATCTTCTTCAGAAATCGCAGTTGTATTTTTAAATATGTGTCATCAAAAACTTTGTCTTAATGTAAAAAAAAAGGAAAATTACCGCCTAAACAACGTCATGGGGAACGTCATATGATATGACGGAACGAATTCTTCGGAACCAAAAATAAATACATTGCGTCATATTTCGTATTCTAAGTTTTCCGTTCCCTAGTTGGTGGTCGTTCTGGTGGCTTTAAATAGTTCAGCAGTAAGTCAAACTCGAACATATCAATGGGTGTGAGAGTGGCGCGGGCGCGTTACACCGTGCAAGCGATTGACGCAAGCGGCGTCGGTTGTTTACAGTACAACCGCCTCAAGTTATTTACATCGGGGTCACAGACACGCCGAAGGAGACTGAAGTTCAATCGATATAATTATCTAACCTGCAACTAGCGCTCAACCTGTGGCTGCGAGGCGAGCGAACGTTCGTGTAATGCGACAATGACCTCCTTTGACATTAGTGGGTCGTTTATGCAACGAATTGGCAAACGACGACTAAAGTAGGTGACTCCAGCGCGGTCGGAATGTAGAGATAGTTGAGTAAGGCCATCTCGCTGTTACGGCCCAAAAATGAACGATGCGTTTCGTTATTCGGTATGGTTGCTCAAGTGTTTTCGATGGCTGCGTTCATTGTGTGTCGAACAACGTTATCGTGCGCCGAAATATCGTGCTTATCTCCACTACAGGTGCGTGTGTGATAGTGTTGTCTAAAGTTCCCGGGGTCAACGCACCCCTCTCCACGTGGTTCGTTATGCAACGGTCATGTCCTCTCGAAGTCGACTAGCTCATGGGCCTGTTATTGGGTCACTTGCAGCGCAAGTAATGTAATACACAGACGCATTCGCGAAACGATTGTAGAAGAGGGTAGATTGGTATTCGTAGTGAAAGTGAATACTGCGAGTAAGCTCATGAGAGCAACTGCCCGTCCATTTAACTACTTTACAGATTTTATCGACAATGTTTCTAACTTGTGTCGGCAATGAACTACTTGCATGCCAGTAATAATGTCTGCAGATACAGATCTGCTTCTAACCGCCGCCGCTTTCTTGCATTTGTCCAGAGGCAATACGTCACTCCATATCGGACTACTTGCTGCATTGATTAGATTGTTTTATGGGTCTGTCAACGTGTCAACTCTTAACAAGGCCTATTGTCTAGATAAAATGTAGTTGTCTATAGACGAATAAATTGCTCTAACAACACAATATGTCAGACAGAACAAGAACCGTTCAAATGATAAATCACGAATGTATCCTGTGTTCAAACTATCGACCAATTTAAATTCGCGAGATTTTATACTTGATCCCTCGTCGCGTCGCTAGGGCACATGATTTCGAAGATTACTTGAGTTGGATGTAAAATAATATTCGCGTAAAACATTTAAAAATGGTAGCATTAAGATGGATGGTTTGCAGCGCATCTATTTATATCTGGTCCAACCATAAACAGGCAGAGTGGAACCGGTCGGGCCGGCTCACAGGAATGCTCTTGCTCTCGCTAACTACACTGGCTATCACCGACAGCGATTGCAAATGCGCTAACAATGTATTTTGTTTCAGTAGCTGCTATAATAAAACTTTTCTTTATACGGAGTTCCAATTGGTGCTCGTTACCTCGCCAGTTGCATTGTAGTGTCTCTAATAGGATTAATAAACAGCGAAGCGTTTTTGAACGATGTTCGAACGTGGGAACGTACTTAGAAATAATAATTTATTCTTTTTCTCTTCATGTTTCATGTGCACAACACTCGATGTTATCGGTCGGAGGAGCATGTGCTAAAATAATTAGTTTCTAGAACATACAGTATTGCATTGCTCTTCGGACAAATATAAATTGAGTCAGCCTTCGGCAGTGTTTGTGAGCATCTACCTATAGGTTGGTATAACTCGATGTTGGTAATGTCGTCGACCTTCCTACCTGGCTGTATGCCGAATTTTAACAATGCCGCCTAGACAAGTGCTATTTTAGTTCTACATGATGAATTCCACTGAGCTCATATTAGCGATACATCATAAAATAAGATGTCCTCGGCAACTTTGTATGACGTTAGATGTCTACCTATAAATAATTTCCGTGTTTCACACATGGTTGTTGCGTAGGTGCGCGCTGATTGGAGGTTCCGTTAATATAAGCCTTTAGTAATTTTATTACTACTAATCGGAAGTGTCATTTTCGAATAAAATGGGTTACTGAAGGTCGTCGAAGTTCGTGCGGAGCTTACAGTAAGCAAAAGATCAAGCTATACGAAAGTTTAAATCTAATTTATCTATCTACAATCTTATTTTCGACTTCTACAGTTCAAAAATGGTTCTCTTGAGAACAAAATCGAGTTAGCCGGACGTGTGGAAACTGTTAGATTTAACGTCTAATTTTTAAACCTAGACACAGGAGTTACCGTCAAACCTCTTTACAATGAACCGACGTTTAGTTTCGTAATTGAATCTTATAAGAGAGGTAATTAGCAGTGCCGTTCATGTTTCGCTGTTGGTAACGGCGCGCGTTGAATGGATGAAAGGGGCGAGGATGGTGGGTTGGGGAAATTTGGTATCTACCACGCCTCGTCACTGCAGCCCATCCATCATACTGACAGCGCCGATTATTATTAACCCGCTACCAGGGCGTACTTGCGCATACCTTTCACAAAAATCGTGTGGGGATAGAAAAGGGTTTTTGTTGGAGCTCATAATTCATTTTCGTGTTTATTTTGATGCGTGGTTTTGATTTCATTCACTTGGTTACGTCACAAAAATACATGTAGATATGTTTCCTAGATCCTACCTGGTCTATAGCCGAACCTCTCTCACTTTAAGAAGATACCCGTGCTCTTGTTGTGTCGCCTAGAGTTCTAGCTACGTAGATAAATAGGAAAACTTTGAAAAGACCCAGTGTAGCATCTATAATAGCTAGCGTCCGCTGGTGACTCATGGAATTTTCTGTGTTTCGGTCATAAACAGACTATTGAGTAATAAGTCCGTGTTGGAGGGCGGGTGACCTTCCGTCAAGCGTGGGCCGAGCCCATGACACAGTTCACGAGATGTGCCACCACAAACGATTATTTCTGTCTCATCAATTTTTCGTACGAATACTTTGCTACTGACACTTTCATTCTTTGTAAATAATTTTAAGAATTGCAAATTTCGTCCCACATTTACTGTTCTATAAATGTGCTGAATAAATAAACACTTTTTGTATTTGTAATTATTGTCATCGATCAACATTAAAATTTCCATCGTTTCTTCTTTACATAAAATATTACGAGCGTTCTATTTTTATTTTATAAAAATGAAATTATTTAGCTTTGATGAAGCTTACATTTGAAGTAACTAATGTACCATACAGTTTTGCCAGTAATACTTGTTAGCCGTTTTTTCCATGTCCGCTTCAGTGATGTTGTAAGTACCTATCAAAGTTTTTGCTCGTTACCTAGAGCTGGTCACGCAGCTGAGGCCCAGCCGGTGTGCCGTGACACCACATCAGTTTATTAAGAACGACTAATATTTAGGTGCGATCTAATCGATTTTCGTTCCGTTGCATAATCGATTGATTATCCTAGGCCACAGCGATAATTTGACGTCTATTCCCCTACGTCAGAATAGCAACGATAAGCAATACTTATTCGTCAGTTTATTTCACGTCTAAACCACTGAATAGATTTCGATAAAATTTGGTCTAGGGATAGTCATAGCCCTGAGGAAGGATATAGGCTCCATTTGTATCCAAAAGTACTTTGGGTTTTTTTTTTATTTTTTTTTTATTTAACATTAACATTTAACATAGCCATACAGTTATTCATTAAACTTAAACTGATGCGAGAAAAACCACAGGCAAGAGCTTAACTTAACTTAACTTAATACTATTAAGTAATAAAAACCACGTTCCATTTTTATCTGTGAGTTCTCAGGTCAAATAAAACTGTTATCGCTATATCAAAAGACCCTCCCAACGTCTTAGTTATGTAAAAGCAGTCGGAAAATACAATTTGTATGTAACGTGATTGATCTAATCACTGCGGTTGTTTGGCGTCAAATGCGTCGAAAACAAAGGCGTTCTTTGTCGCCGATAAGCGGTAGACGTTGGCTTATCTCAGCTGATACTCGGTCAGTGACCTCGACCGTGCCCGGACAAATATTAGGCTACTCTTCAAATACAGGTACTTTTGTAAATCATGATGACACATCGAATGCAGTTTGAAATTTTGGAAGGACATTACCAATTTACAAATCAACACCGGGTAATTTCTTTTCTGACGGCAAATGATACGGTTATTATTTTTAGCGGTCGAGATCATTGCCCGAAATAAACGTAGGTAAGTAGCAATGAAACGTGAATGTGCTACTAGCATTGGTTACTTAACTGGGACATATATATTTTGTTATTTCAGCCTCAATATTCCTCGATGAGCGCCACTCGACCTACTTCGCGATTCCGTCACATTATTTTCCTCGTTTACGTTACGTTCGCCATTTTCTCAGAAGTTCAGTGTTAATGACCTACATACAGAAATATTGAGGTACTTTAGTAATAAAAAAACGTTGAACGCAATCTATGGAACATTTTCGACCACCAGCCACAACCATATTGACTGGAATCCGTGTTTTTTGTACAAATAAAGTGTAATATGTAAAGTTTCATTATCAAGAACAAAGACTCGTTGACCCAATTGGTAGACCCCGTCCTTTTAATTTAGCCCTTAGGCAACTATTATGTAGGCGATAATTTTCGACGTCATCGAGTTTATCGTGCCTTGGCCCACATTCCTGCAAATAGATTGAATAAATAAGGTTAATTATTAAATTACTGGTTAATGTTAAGGTAAAATAAATATGTTTTTGATAAATAACGCTTATCGATTGATTCGTGTTAGCAAGCGCCAGATGGTTGACAATCTGTTGGTGTCAACGGCTGCGTGTTGTGGCCACGAGGTCGTGTTCTGCGCAGGACCAGGGCAAGGGCAGCGGTTCGACGAGTCACGGTCCGTTGCGCGATGGCCCTAATGCGTCACAAAGCATAGATCACTGCTAGGTAAAAACGGTGGCTGATTTTTTGTAGGTGTTACTAAGCATCGCACTTGACCTATTCCACTTCCACTGGAGTCTGCAAATGCTGTTGAAATCACACTATGTATTAAATTTACATTAGAAGTTACAAATCGCAACAGTTTTTTAAAACCTTTGTCAAGCTCGTAATCTGTTTGTGTACCAATACCTACTGAATTTTAATCCTTCGCATCGTTTAAACCAAGGCTTAAAAAGTCCATTACAGCTCTGAAAGCACGTAGCATTTATTCTAATTATATCTCCCTCCCTTTTCTATTTACTCATTCCCATGTTTACTCGAAAAGGCGCGCCGGAGCGTGGGTGTGCGCTCAACTAAATTGGGGAGCAGACAGAGACAAAAAACCTAGTTTTATCTATTAAGTATGGCATGGGGAAGTGAGAGGGCCCGACATAAACCAACACTCTGTCAATAAATGGAACAATCTGCTGGGGAGTTGTGGCATATCCATTACGTTCACCTCGTGTACCGCGCGTACGTGATAACCGGCGACCACTTTCTAATTTACGGTTTGGGCAGTGACGAAACCTTTAGGAATCTCTTGCTTTACCGACGACATCAGTTTGCACTTACTTTTCGTACCTACCTAGATCGTCACAGAAATAGTTGAGAATAAAAAAATCTACTTGAGAAAAAATTACATAGCAAAATCGAAATAGCAATTTGCGTCTTTGATTTCACAATTCAAGGTTGGCTAAAAAGAAACTTGCTGTGTAAAACAATAAGGAAGTGTCAGCACTGATTATAAGTGTTATTTTCACGTGCCAGTTACATTTTCTAATATATCTATGACGTCAGATGACAAAATACAGACTACGACAAAGTAGAGAAATCCATGAGAGTAGGAATTTCATAGTGCACAGCTTCACTATTTCACCGGATGGTGTGCTGTCGGCAGCTCGACGGATGTAAACACTTCCACGTGCGTCCGCCCAACACGTCCGCCCTCCTCGCAGAAGATCACTCCCGGCACGCCAGCCGCCGTTTCCTGATCCTTCAAATATAGATCACGTCACCCGAGCCGAGGCAAACTCGTCCCGTAAAATTAGTGTTAAATATACAGCACTTCCTAACATAATTGGTTACAAAATTCATATCTCGGGACCCATTATGTCATATTATGTAGAAACGGCCACAGCGACTACTTAACTAATTAAAATGTATATTTTCATCAGCAGTTTCCACGCTGGTGCGTATAGTGACGTGAAAATAGCGATTTTCTCCGCGATGCGATTTCTATTTCAATCCGATTTTCCCGGCGCGCGGAGAAACCGATCGCTCTAGTTGCGCCGGCTCCGGCCCACATCTCTTGCTAGAAAGTATCGTAGAAAGTAACATCGCGACTCTGTCTCCGCCCAGCCGATGCATCGATCACGTGTACACCACTTTTTCTGCTTCAGTTTTTTCTGCTGCCCGACTGCCCACTTATATCAGAACAACGCGTGCAAACTTCGATTATTGGAATGCTTCGCAATTCTTATCGTGTAACACGTTTCTCTTAAAACCTGATGAAGTCGAATAAATGGAAAACATTTTGTATGATCAACGGGCATGTAGGCACCATACGTATGCAATTTATTACAAAAGATGTTGTCTATTGCCTAGTTGAGTGCCACGCGACGTCGTTTGAACACGATTTACACAGCTCACGGCACGCATTTGATGAATGTCAAATAGGCCCTAAATGTGATGTCACAATACAACACATAGACCAGCTTACTTTCGCCGCACCCGAATTTCAATTACGTGTGCCATGTAGGCTTGTGCAATACCTACTTTTGGGTAACTTTCACTAGGCGCTTACGCGGCCCGCCTGCGAAATGATTGCGTTGTCTGTTTTCTGAGGTCAGTGAAAGTTACGTATTGTTTAATCAATGCATGTCGTCGTCTCTCAATATGCGTCAGGTTATAATGTCTACAAATTATGCTTGGCAACTTTCAACTCGTAAAAAATACTACTTGTCGATTTGTCGATGTCTAGCAAAGTACGTCTATTTTAAAACCACAAAACGTCGACCACATTGCTTGACAGAATGTTAAAGACATCGATGATTTGATAAAAAAGAATATGAAATGGCGTGAGAGGAAAAACGAGTTATTATTAGTTAGAGAATCGCGAGCTTGCTTCGAGCTCTGATGCTATCATAAATAATGTGGCTGCGCGGCGAGCGTGGCGAGGAAGTGGGGAAGGGGGAACGCAAGAGTCAAGGCCGCACGCTGCCCCCGGTCGACGCTCGCGCCCCACTTGTCGCTCTTCAAGAGCCTCTCGCTCGCGCACACGACAACGCCCGAGCGCCGCCGAGCTACCACGAACTAGACCTTCCAATGCGCCAGCGCAACACACTGAACAGCTGAGACGTAATAACATAACACACTGACTCGGTCATCCGTGCATTCAACTTTTGATTAGCTTTCTTTTTCACGGACAGTGATTTGATAGTGCTGCTAATTATGGAACTTTGGTAACACTAATGTCTGCGATAAAGATTATGACGACACGATGCCCTTGTTAATTATGCTAAGGGTTGCTGAAATAATGCTTAATTGGTTTAGGGTAAGTAGGTATCTGAATTTTAATAAGAAGTATATTTATATTAAGTACCCTCTGTTATTTTAATTTACATTCCCTAATTTGATATAATTACGTGTTGCGTCAACTTATAATTTATATTATTTAATTCGCGTAACCTAATGAACGCGGTCGTTCATTCTTAATCGGAAACACCCGTGAAGAAGTGCCAAGATCTTGTGCAACCATAGCCAACGGTCATTCGGTCACGTATTTTGAATACCTAAGCATTTCTAATGTCGGCTCAATAAATAAAATCTGCACCATACTCCCACAAAAGCCCTAGTTGAATTATAAATAATAAAATCTCCTAATTCCTCTCGTTCTAAGAGGAGACCCGTGCCCAGCAGAGGGACAATGTAATGGGTTGATGATGATGAAATATTTCGTTTGAGTACAATCAGGTAATGTTAACAATTTTATAAATATATAACCGCTAAGTATGTATGTAATGTACAGTAGTGTGTAGTGCGTAGGTCAGTGCAATGTGAAGTTACTTGTGTTGTTATGAACAGTATGTGGTGTTCATTTGGATGTAAATAACAAAATAACTTCACGATAAAACGGCGCACTTGACCCCTTTATTGAGACACTTTTATCGAGTGAATTATTACCGTCGCCTTGCACGATATATAATTTTAGCAATCAACGTAAATAAAAAGTGTAATAGAAAAATTGGCACGCATCGGAACAAGAGTGAATTGAACAGTAATGTTTACAACGATAGCGAACGATAGATAGTCTTCCATTTTATTAACTTATTAGAGGATCTAATAAGAGGTTTTCGGATACATATTATAAAAAGTCCCCGCCGCGCAGCTTGTTCGAGCTAATCTCAAAAACTACTGTACGGATTTAAATACGGTTTTCACCAATATAAAGAAGGGTTAATGAAAGTTCGTAGGCTATAATTTATGAAAAAAAAAACCCTTGCAAAGTTGGTAGTTTAGAATATTTTTCGTACAATCAGATCGAAACTTTTCGGCGAAACGAATGCCCCACGTCGACGTGAAACTAGTTTTTTTGCCATCAGCGGCTATTTCGGCCGGTTGCGTAAGTCAGGTACACGCTTCGGCCACCGACCCACGGCCGCAACGCTTAATGGACACCATAAAATGTAAATAAAATAGATGAAGAGAGGCTTAAATGGACCCCGGGTGATACGCTAGAACCCGGTGAACTTAATCATTGTCGTTCGTAGATCAGTTCTTGTCCAATAGCGCGTTATTTACGCTTTTGAGGAGGTCAGTCCAATAAAGGCATAATGTTTGTTGAAATTGACACGTTTCAGAACCTGAGAGCCCTATAGCGAATCAATCAGGCCCTAAAATACAAAAAAAAACTGTCTTAGGTATTAGTACAAATCGACAGATGGTCGAAAAAAAAGTATATTCTTTGCGCATTTGATATCGCTCTTGATCAATCTTGATCAATTCATTATGTTGATCCATTTTTTTCGGATCAATTGATCCAAATAAATTGTTGTTTAATATGTCCGTAGTAATTACTACGGACAATATTACAACTAAAAATCTAAACGAACTATCGATCAATTAATAAATATTTTTTTTATTTTATGGTTTAATTCTTAACGTATTAGGTACTAAGTTATTTTGACATTTAAAAGTTCGGTACATTGACCTACCTTACGTAGAATAATCCGTTCTTAATTTTATCCTGAACAGTGCATATATTATTTTTTTTTAATAAAAATTGCTGCTACACATGTTACAAATTTCCAGCAAAGGAAAGTTTGTGAGTTCTTAGAATAACTAACGGATACCAGGAACGTAGAATGTTGCATATTTAATATCAATTTATAGATATCTATTGGACGAAACTGAACAGGTATTATTACCAATTCCCTCATTACTCTTTATGGAGTTCCGACTGCGAGCCTCGTGATTGACAATTGCCGATTACATTTCCATCGCGCATCGCACCCCGAACCCGCACCGTCCGAATACCAAAACTGAATATTGAACCTCATTTGTATGCGGACCCCGATCTAGCCACCTTTGTTTGGGCAGGAAATGTCCACGCTACTGCCGAAAATCACTTGCGAGTATTTCGTTACGAAAACATCTCTTCGACGAAGGAACATCGCCCCGAATGTAAAAACGTAAAATAAAACTTGCTTCATTCGCTCGCCGACTCGACAAATGGTTCATGAAATGTATGCAAATTTTATAGCGCCCGATTTAAGATGTTCTCGACACGGCGCCGCCCGGCCACCGGACTCGACTCATGTATCACTACGCAGTTGCATTTATGAAACTAAATCCCGATTCTTATTGTTCCAGGTCGTGAAGAATTGTCACCGGCTTCGAGTATTAACGGCTGCAGTACAGATGGCGAGGCGAGGCGGCAAAAGAAAGGCCCTGCACCGAGGCAGCAGGAGGAGCTATGCCTCGTCTGCGGAGACAGAGCCTCCGGGTATCACTACAACGCGCTCACATGTGAAGGGTGTAAAGGTATGAACACCATTGTTCAATAAGTCAAACATGTCTCAAGTTTGAACAAACAAATACATTATGCAAAACAAACGACAACAGGCCACTCAACTGAATTGAAATGCAACATTAACACAACATTTGTCATATGATTGCAAAATATGAAGTTAATGCAATAACAGAAATGTTATTTGGAACACTTTGAGCGTAACTAGGTCATGTGCGTTGCTAACCTAGATATTTCACACATACGTAGCCCTTGTGGCTCGCCCACGAATGCGCCAATTCAGCTTTAAATTGGCGCATTGTGCCGAGGTTGTTATGAGTTGCGCGTGCATGTAACAGACAGTTAGTCGTCACAATAGCTGTCTGCAGGGCGTCTACTTGACGATTCACCGCCGCCTATCGGACATCTCCGTGTGACTCCGCCAACCTTCACTGTCGACCCGAGAATAAATATCACTATTTAATTCAGTGCTGAATAAACCTCGAGCGTGGCCATAATCTGCCTATATTATAGAGGTTCATATCTTGTCCATACCAATTACGTCCAATTCAAGTCGTTTGTTAGCTATGTATCTTGTTTGTTTTGTAATAAAAATCGGCGTTCGTACTGCTGTCAATGACCCACGCCTTTCAGGGGACCTTAACGATCATGACACGATTATCTTATCGTAAAAAACGTTGTTTCGCAAATATTATCATCTATTGTGTAAATTACTCATAGCTTAAACGTGCTTATAATGGTGATTTTGAATATTTCAGGCTTCTTCAGGCGGAGTGTTACCAAAAATGCGGTTTACATATGCAAATTCGGTCATGCATGCGAGATGGATATGTATATGCGGAGAAAATGCCAAGAGTGTCGGTTGAAGAAATGTCTTGCGGTGGGCATGAGGCCGGAGTGTGTGGTGCCAGAGAACCAGTGTGCAATGAAACGGAAAGAGAAGAAGGCACAGAGGGAAAAAGACAAATTACCCGTTAGCACGACAACGGTCGACGACCACATGCCGCCCATCATGCAATGCGATCCTCCGCCACCAGAGGCGGCCAGAATTGTAAGTTAATAATCAGTACTCTTCATAACTCGACTATGGTATATCTGACAACATGAGTACGGCACTAACGAGTCACTAAATGCATTAAAAACATGTTGTATTCATTTGAAATAAAAAAGCAAGAGTAAATATTAAACCGACATGCATAAGTGCTAATGAATAGTGTCGTACTTTTTTTTGTAATGTCATCCTGAATATTAAAGCAAAATTAATGGAATTCTGTTTCATTATTCACGTTTGTATGAAACCGCGGTCGGGTTTTTGAATTTGTAATTGTAACTTGGGACATTATCTTTTGCTTCTTGTATTATCATAATCTTCACATTCATCTAGAATAGGAGTAGGACATCAAAAATATAAAACACAAATACACACATCACATAAAGCATTGAAAAAAAAAAAACTCATTCACATCACTTATCGGTCATCCAATATTTGGCTTTGTATTTCATCGATAGTTTTAAAAGATTCAAAATTCAAATCTAGAGCTAGTACCCTTAACACTTAATATTCGAAGCAAATAGTAACCCGGCGGTTTCCTACGTGAAGCTGGAATGTTTGCAGCACGAGGTGGTGCCGAGGTTCCTGAATGAGAAGTTGATGGAACAGAATCGGCTGAAGAACGTGCCCCCCCTCACGGCCAACCAGAAGTCCCTGATCGCGAGGCTCGTGTGGTACCAGGAGGGGTACGAGCAACCCTCCGAGGAAGACTTGAAAAGGGTCACGCAGGTAATTATCAATTGGTGGTGATTTATTTATGTCTTGCCCAAAAGTAAAACTGTTACATCAATAAACCAAAAAAGGTCGTTAAATTGGTGTGTAGTTGAAAAAAAGCTATAAAATAAAACTGCTTGGTTTTGGTTATTCTGAAGACTTAATGAAAAGGAAAGCAGTGGTAGCCTATTCATAAGACCGACGACAGGACTGCTCAAACATACGAGTTTCAAATCCAAGGCACGCAGCTCTGATTTAATCACTCGCTTAAAACGGTGAAGGAAAACATCATGAGGAAACCTGCACGCCTGGGAGATTTTCTCGACGACGTGTATAGTCTGTCGACACACAAGCGAGCGTGAGCGTAGAGCGTGGTGGACTTCCTAATGCTTCTCACTCTGAAAGACTCCTGCCCAGCAGTATACCTAAGAGATGATGATGATGAATCGAATACTGGTCCTACGTACGCAACGCGTTATAAATGCATGCTGTGACATAGTTTTGTCGTTGTAATATCTCGTATCTCGAAATTCTTCGGCACGAGATAACCGATGACAAAATTATTTCGTGGCGCGCATGTCACCCTACGAGTAGCTAGTAGTTAATGGGATTCGGGTTTTTCTATAAAATCTGAGTCGACTTTATTTTCTCATTCTAAGTCTTAATATTATCATTATACTGAGCGTACGTGGGATCAATGTCTGTCTCTACGTTAAAAAAGACTAAAACTAGACCAACGAGACTCGCTTTGGGTGTAAAAACCAGATGAAATTTTTCAAAATTTAATAAAATGAGAATTTTACTGTACAAAATTGGCAATCAATTAACCATAGCTTTATTAAAGCTATGCGTAGCAACAACGTCATTTTAAATTAGTACTAACCAAACTAGTACTAAGAATAATTTTAATTAATTGAATTGTGTATTTTAACTATAATACAAAGACGTTGATAATTTTATAATTTTGCATACAGCCTCAGTAACATTCTTATTTTAATCTGTATTATATCGTTAATGATATCTATCACTTTCAGACCTGGCAGTCGGATGAAGAAGAAGAGGAGTCAGATATGCCGTTCCGCCAGATCACCGAGATGACAATCCTTACAGTGCAGCTCATCGTAGAATTCGCAAAAGGCCTACCAGGCTTCGCCAAGATCTCGCAGTCGGATCAGATCACGTTATTAAAGGTAAATGAATTACCAGAAAACCTACCATCATCATTTATTCCATCATATATGTATATAATTAATTACAACGGTTGTGTAATAACCAATCACAGTAACTAACACATATTAAACTATATACAAAATGAACAAAGTTAATTAAAATTTACAGTGAAAACATATTAACACAAAAGTTAACAACACTTTCATAAATTCCTCACGCAGAACTTCTGACATACCAATAAAATCTTCGACCATCTATTCGCAAACATATCGTATGTTGGATTAGAATCCAAGAGATCATTAAGCGCGGCCATAGTGCGAGGAATTGGCGACTGTGCAACAGTACGACATTGTGGCACGGCAAACAGCTTGTGCTTATCATATCAGCCTAAAGAGGTCCACTCTTGAACAAACGACTTGGCGCCAACAAAGACTCCCAGCGACATTCACTAGGCGGACTAAAATTGTCACCTGTCGCCTCTCTCTAAATCGTATGAAGCAAAGTCGGAAGGCATACATGCATATTATAGAGATAGCCTAGAGTTCTAGTTATACGACCTACGTCACACACACTGTACAGCCGTACGAAGGCGATGCGGGTCACTAGTTTGATTATGAGGCCTTAATGAGGCCATATCAGCCAGAGGTAGTCCTTTATTTATGGTCCGGAAAAGGTCCAAGGCGGCAGGGTATGTCGGACTCGTACCGACTAAAACCCGCACTTACGTTGTCTTGCCACGACCATGGGATGCACGTCATTTGCCAGGACCGAGTAGGCTAGCCCTTCTGAGAATATATGGTACCTATTGATTATTTGATTTGAAGTTAATCTTATAAAGGTTTTAACGTGGGTACCTATTAATTTCTTCACAAATTATCATCTGTAATGTATTAAAATAAAGAAATAATGAACACTGAATGTTTGTATTCCAGGCTTGCTCAAGTGAAGTGATGATGTTGCGAGTGGCGCGGCGGTATGACGCGGCGACGGACAGCGTGTTGTTCGCCAACAACCAGGCGTACACTCGCGACAACTACCGCAAGGCGGGCATGGCCTACGTCATCGAGGGACCTGCTGCACTTCTGTCGCTGCATGTACTCCATGATGATGGACAATGTGGCATTACGCGCTACTCACGGCCATCGTCATATTCTCAGGTGAGCTGATATTTCTGCTACCTTTTGTATTGTGGAGTAAAAAAATATATTCTCTTGGCAATCTGTTGTCTGCTTAACAAGAATAACGCATCTTACTTGCGCACACTCTTGTAGGAGGAATCGTAATCGAAGTCATGGGGCAGTGCATTACCTACCTTCTACTATCGAACTCTAATTTCTCTAGCTGTCGATTACTTTCCCTATGTTCAGTAAAAGACTCCGAAAGCCCCATTATGTCAAGATAATTATGATGATACAAAAACTTACATAGAATCATGCATTTGCAGGACCGGGCCTGGGCTCGAGCAACCCCTG